>CM060415.1:52640032-53288876 GCA_030545235.1 Helianthus tuberosus | reverse complement strand
TTAAATAATGCTGTTTTTTTTTTCAGCTGAATAGAAGCAGAATATTATTAAAAATGGGCTGAAAATTTTATAAAAATTCGAAAATAGGCCCGAAATTTTATAAAAATCAACACAATAAAAATAAATGAATCGGCTAACACAAAAATGGTTTCCCGAAGCCGAAAAAATCAAAGAATAAATAAATAATAAATCCGGATTAAATAAATAAATGGAACAAAAATTTACAAGTAAACCAAAAATGACTTGGAAAACGAATAAATGAAATAAAAACAAGAAATATTAACAAATAAATAAACAAATAAATAATCAAGAAATTATACACAAATATTAACAAGTATATACACCGATAACCAAATGACTCGGGTCGTTCCTAAAACTCGCCATGTCCCCGGCAACGGCGCCAAAAACTTGACGTGTGCGTATATATACATAATTTTGCAATGAATTTACACACGATTTGGTTTTAAATTTATAAAAGTGATTATTACTTTTACATCAAAACACACACGAAAGAGGCAAGTGTACCCCGTCATATATGTAGTAAAGTATCGGTAAGAACCAAGTATCGATCCAAGGAAATGGGCGGAGAAATAATACTAAACCTTTGTCACTAAACTACCGGTAAAAACATAGGTTTGTTTGGTTTTAGCTAAACTAAAGTAAGCATAAATAAACACATAATAAAAACATAATAGATAATAGATAAAAAGCCTTGCTTAATACACAACCAAAGTATGTCAACTAAGTTGGGTTTGGCACTAGAAGCATTCGGTCAATTTTCCAATTTAAGACAATTAGTATCCCTTTCGGGAATCCTAACATGACAATCATTCAGAAAGCTAAAACGATAAACACACTTTAACCACCTAAAATTGTTCTTTAACGTGCAATTGATAAATGTCTATGAAAATCTCTTAAAAATAAGTTAGTCATCCGTTAGGAGTTTTCTAACCGCACTTAATCAAGGAAAGAGACACCGATAAACACAATGCAACCACCGAGACAAGCATAAACTAGATTAAATCACAACCGAGTTCATTTTACAAATCTTGCACAATAATTCACTAAGATAGCAATTTTGGCCTACACTACTAACTAAGCTAATAAATCATGGCAAGAATTTATAACGACACCATCTAACCCGTTAAGGTCCTTACGTGACGGCAAGCTCTCTTGATTAACAATAATTACGTTTTATTAAATCACTAATCATTTCTAATATCATGATGCATACATTTAAACCAAGCTAAACTAGTTAACCAAGTTCAAAGTTTACTAATACAAGATTAATTAAGCTTCATTTTTCAACTATCTTAACTAACCAAATACCAATCATCCAACACAATTACTTAAAATCAAGAAATCAATATCAATAACAAGGTTGCAAACTAATCATCAAAGATTAACATAGAAAATACTTCCAAAGGTCATTACAAACAAAGATTAACACACTAATGGTTATAATCAAGCAAGGGATTGTTGTGTTTTTGCCCAAAGGCTACAATAATACATAAACATTAATCTAAGTACTTGAAAGGTTAACAAAATCATGGAAAGATTAGAAAATCAAACCATAAACAAGTACTAGACTAAGGATCCAGGTAGTAATCGAGCTAAACGGGACAATGTGGCTTGAATCCGGGTGAAAGCTAATGCCTCCGGAGCCTGAAAATCGCCTGTGAAGCTCTCCAAAAATCCAGAATATCGAACAGAATGTTTCTGTTCTGTTTTTATACTTTTCGCTGTCGCATGGTCGTTCTCCATATGGCACGACCGTGCACTTTATTCAATTATTGGGGATGGGTCACCATACTGCATACGTCATCAGATCTTTGACCGGATACGATATCGCACGGCCGTTCTTCAGATGGAACGGTCGTTCAGTTCCGGGTTGTTGTTGCACGCCGAGTCACACTGGTCGTTCATCACCGAGACTCTGTTGGTTCATCGGATACGCACGGTCGTTCCTTAGATGGAACGTCCGTTCTTCATCGAGCCGCCTTGTTTTCCTAGAACGCCCAGTCGCACCTCTCGTTCATTGCCGGGCTGATCAACTTTGTCGGAGATGCACGACCGTGCATCAGGTGGAACGGTCGTTCCACACGCCCATGTCAGAATCCTTAACAGAATGTCCGCAGCTTCGTCGTTTTGTCCGGAAAGTCCTCGTTTTCGCTATCATCTTGTCTGGTATGCTGTTTTAGGCCTGTAAACATAAATGTAGATAAATAAGTATCCAAATGACGGTTTTACGGCCAAAAATGCATAAAATAGGGGTAAAACGGGGAACTAAAATATGTGTAAATTAACGAATATCACCACTCGAAAGGTCACCCGATCGGATGACCATCCAAGCGGACTGTCACCCGAACGTTCGGCTATCCGAACGGACTGCCAACCGATCGAACTACTGACCGACCCACTAACACCTGTATCGTTTTACGCGTCGCTTATCGTTATGCTATCGTTCTGATCAGGCTAACCTTACTCTCTAGCGCTCCCTTCAATCCATCAACCGTAGTGAGTATACTCGATATACTCGATCCCTTTTTGCTTTACGCACTTTTGGGGGTTACATACGTTACTTATTCTAAATGACATCAAACACACTACGCAATACTTTAATCGCTAACCAATTACCGCATGTTATACGTGACTTAATGAATGCTTATTTATTATGTTTACACATGGAATGCTGTCTACCTGCCTTAGCAATGATAGTACTATAGTTTGGACTCACCACCTGTTCACTCAGGGGTTGTTAAGGATAATTAGTTACATGGCTCATAGTGGTGAGTGTGTATCGCGAACTACCTTGGGCAGTCAACCTGCAGTCATTGGTATCGATAGGTTCATGTCGATAACTAACATGCCTCATTTTACACTGTGTACGTGTTGGTTCTACGTAACGATTTCGAACTTTATATGTTATTATCAAACTTGTATGCTCACCTTTACACTATGTGTTTTGACATTTACTTTAACGTACGTGACAGGTGCTTAGGATGCTTATTTGCTTAGCTTGCTGTGAAATCGAGGCTAGGAAAGACCTAGGTCAACAATAAACAATTGTCTGTAATAAAAATCTAAGTTGTCGGAATAGAACAATTTGACTAGATCTTGCCTGTAATAATTATGTTATCTTTTATGACATGGTATGGGATGTGTTGCTTAAATAATTGGTAATTATAATTGTTATGGAAACTTCTGGACAATCTGTTTCGCTCAGTGCCATGCCCTGATGTTTCCGCTATCGGCTGGGGTGTGACAATATCACCAACTTGGAACTTTCTGATCCTGACATCCTTATTGTAGGCTCCAGCCATCCTTTGCTGATAACTAGCCATTCTTATCCTTGCCAAATCTTTGAGTTCTTCTATGGTATCCAAGTCTTGAACCTAGTTTTCAGCATTTCCTTCAGGATCACGGATACTTATTCTAACAGTAGGAACCACCATCTTTGTAGGGATCACTGATTCTGCTCCAAATAATAAAGAAAATGGAGTTTGGCCAGTAGCATTCTTGGGAGTTGTTCTATCAGCCCATAGCACATAAAGTAACTCTTTTGCCCATTTTCCTTTCTTGGATCCAAGTTTCTTCTTCAAATTGTTGATGATGATCTTGTTGGATGATTCTGCTTGACCATTAGCTTGTGGGTGGACTGGTGTTGATGTTATCATCTTAATCTCCCAGCTGTCACAAAAGTTAGTAGTTCTACTCCCAATAAATTGGGATCCATTATCACAAACAATTTTAGAAGGAATACCAAATCTGGTAATAATATTTCTTTTAAGAAAGGATATCACTTCTTAAGGTTTCAGCTTCTATCCACTTGGAAAAGTAATCAGTCATGGCAAGCATAAACACTTTTCCTCCTGGTGCTTTGGGAAGTTTACCAACTATATCCATTCCCCATCTCATGAATGGCCAAGAAGAAGATATAGGATGTAGGAGCTCTGCTGGTTGATGAAGGATATTGCTATGTCTTTGACAAGCATCATATTTCTTGGCATAATTCACAGCATCCTTCTTCATAGTAGGCCAATAGTATCCTGCCCAAAGGATCCTTGAGAACAATGCCCTGCCCCCAGTGTGATTTCCACAATCTCCTTCATGAAAATCCTTTAGGATTTCTTGAATTTCAGGAACCTCAATGCATCTTAGATATGGACCTGCAAGAGATCGTTTATATAACATGTTATTTAATATTGTAAACCGAGATACCTTAACTTTGAAAGTTCTAGGATTTTCTCCTGTAGGGATCTCTCCATGTTGTATATATCTCATGATTGGAAGGATCCATGATCCTGAATGAGACTGTGCATTATCACTAGGAATGACTGTAGAATCTTCTTCTATCACCATAGCTATGTGATCCTCAATAGCAGGAGCCAAAATATGGATGATAGGAATTTTGATATCCTCTGGAATCTTCAATGATGATCCAAGATTGGCCAATGCATCAGCTTCTGCATTCTCTTCCCTATGTACATGTGTCAAACTAAAGGAAACAAAAGAGAGTGCCAATTCCTTGACTATCTCTAGGTATTTGATTAGTCTTTCACCTTTAACAGCGTAGGATCCATTAAAGTGATTAGTAATTAACAATGAATCAACATGTACCTCAAGATACCTGATCCTCATGTGCTTGGCAATTTGCAAACCAGCTATCAAGGCTTCATATTCAGCCTCATTATTAGTAGTTTGAAACTCACAAGCTATTGAGTGGGGTATTATATCCCCCTGTGGCAATTTTAGTAGTATCCCAAGTCCAGTTCCCTTGACATTAGAGGCTCCATCTGTAAAGAGTATCCAAGGATCCATGGTCTCTTCAAGCTACTGAACTTCTAACTCAGCTTCCCTTTGTAGATCACTACTGAAATCTGCCACAAAGTCAGCCAAGGCTTGAGATTTAATGGCAGTTCTTGGTTCATATCTTATATCATAAGCACTAAGCTTCACTGCCCATTTAGCCATCCTTCGTGACATTTCAGGTTTCCTGAGAACATTCTTAATTGGAAAGTTAGTGTTAACAGTAATAGCATGAGTCTCAAAATAATGACGTAATTTAGTAGATGCCATAATTAAAGCAAGGATAAGTTTTTCTAAATGTGAATACATGGATTTAGCATGAAGCAAACTTTTACTTACATAATATACAGGGTGTTGTGTACCGTCATGATCCTTAACAAGGACTGCACTTACTGCTTTAGTAGAGACTGCCAAATATAAGGATAATATATCCCCTTTTTCTGGTTTCATAAAGGCAGGAGCTGAGGATGGGTAATCCTTAAGGGCTTTGAGAGCATTCTCATGCTTTTCAGTCCACTCAAATTTCTTGTTCTTTCTCCGAATGTCATAGAATTCCTCGCACTTTTCTGATGACTTTGATATGAACCTGTTCAAGGCTGCGATCCTCCCTGTTAACCTTTGCACATCCTTGGCATTGGCAGGAGATTTTATATTCACAATTTCCTTGATTTGCTCTGGACTCGCCTCAATGCCTCTTTTTGTCACCATGTAGCCTAGGAACTTGCCTGCTTTAACACCAAAATGACACTTGGAAAGATTTAATTTCATGTTGAATTTATCAAGGATATTGAATGCTTCTTCTAAATCTTTAAGGTGATCCTCAGCTCTCTTGGACTTAACCACCATGTCATCTATATAGACTTCCATGGTGTGTCCAATTTGTTCCTTAAAAATCATATTGACTAGCCTTTGATAGGTAGCACCTGCATTTCTTAATCTAAATGGCATAGCAATATAACAATAGATACCCGTTGGGGTCATAAAGGCTGTATCCTCTTGATCAGATGGTTCCATCTGAATTTGCTGAAATCCAGATGAAGCATCCATAAAGGTCAACAACTCATGGCCCGCGGTAGCATCCACCATGGAGTCAATGTGGGGTAATGGGAAAGGATCCTTGGGACATGCCTTATTTAAATCAGTGAAATCGACACATACCCTCCACTTTCCTTTTTTCTTTTGAACAACAACCACATTGGCTTACCATCTTGGATACTTAACCTCTCTAATCATACCTGCTTGGAGCAGCTTATCTACCTCCTCCTGGATAATGGCATTCCTCTAAGGTGCAAACTTCCTCCTCTTCTGATGTATGGGTTTGAATGGCCTGTCAATGCCAAGCTTATGAGTAATTATATCTTTAGAGATACCTGTCATGTCTTCATGCTTCCAGGCAAAGGTAGTTTTTCTCTTCTTGAGGAAGGATACCAAATCCTGTTCGATGTTGCTGAGGATCCCTGATCCTATGAAGACTTTGGACTCAGGATCATGACGATCCATAAGGATATCCTTCACATCTTGTTCCCTTGCCTACAGGACATCTCTTGGAGGATGCTTTAATTGCTATTGCTCCCTTGGTCTTGAGGCTGGCTTCATTGATGAGGTGTAACAATTCTTTGCTTCTTGTTGATCACTCTCAATCTTCACCACCCCCCATGGACTAGGAAGCTTTACACACTGATGATATATAGATGCAACTGCTTTCATGTCATGTATCCATGGCCTGCCAAGGATAACATTGCAACAGGATAAGCAATCTATAACACATAATTTCTGAAAAGAATTAAGTCCCTCTATGTAAATGGGAAGCTTAACGTCCCCCAATGTATTCTTAGTTTCTCCACTGAACCCCACAAGAACTGAGGATCTTGGGATGATTTTTGATTCAGGAATATTCATCTTTTTGAGGACATCAAGTTGAATGATGTTCACCGAGCTTCCTCCATCTATTAAGATCCTGCGAACAAAATGATTAGTTATAAACAGAGTAATAACAAGACCATCATGATGAGGATCCTGAACATCCACACGATCATACTCATCAAATGTTATAACTTTTTCCTATGTAACAGTAGATGTTCGAATGGGTCTATCCCCATTATCCATCTTGGAATCCTTTACATGCCTCTTGGCTGCTGAAAAGGAAGTGCCACATGTGTCTGATCCACCGGATATGAAGTTTATAATTTGTGCATCAGCAGGAGGAGCAGGAGCTCTTTCTGGAACTTTTTCAGGATCCTGGATCCTTGACTTTTTTCTCCCCAATAGCTCCTTCAAATGCCCTTTGCTTGACAAGTAACCAATCTCTTTTCTGAGTGCAATACATTCTTCAGTGAGATGACCGAAATCTTCATGGTATGCACACCATTTGGATTTGTCTTTCGTCGCAGCTGGCTTATCACTTTTTCTGGGCCATCTTTCTTTTTCACCTAAGTTCTGCATTGCAAGGATCAGTTCATTGTTATCAACAGAAAAACAATATTCAGAAATGGGAGGATAATCCTCATCATCCTCTTTCTGTTCTACTGCATGCACGTTCTGATTGTCAGACTTATTATAAGATTTGGACTTGTTGTTCCTGAAGTTGGATCCTTGTTTTTCCTGCTTCGAGGATCCTGCCAGTCTTTCTTGTATCCTTTTATCATCCTCTAATCGGATGAATCTAAGGGCCCTGGTTCTCACTTCATCAAGATTCCTGCAAGGGGTCATGACAAGATCATCATAGAACAATGAATCCCTAAGTAAACCCATTTTGAAGGCTTCTACAGCCATAGCAATATCCAAATTAGGAATATATAAGGATTCTTTACTGAACTTAGTGATATAATCTCTAAGTGATTCATTTTGACCTTGTGTTACCCTATATAGATCACTAGTTAAACGTTCAAATTTTCTACTACATGAGAATTGGCTATTAAACAGATTAACTAGATTAGCAAATGAAGTAATAGAGTAAGGGGGAAGACTTAGCAGCCATTTAAGAGCTGATCCTGTTAATGTGGATCCAAAACCCTTGCATAAACATGCTTCTTTTAGCCTCTCCGGGATGGGATTGATCTCCATCATTTCTCTATACTGAGCTACATGCTCTTCTGGATCCGTTGAGCCATCATACAGCTTCATGGTTGGTATTTGGAACCTCTTTGGAATTTCTGCATCACAAATAGGTGGTGCAAAAAGAGATATCCTATGGCTTCCATCTGCAATTTCAGGAATGGGCTTAACCACTCCTGGAATGCTGGATATCATATCCTTCAGTTTCTATAATTTCCTGGCCATAGCTTGATTGATACTTGTATCCGACACAAAGCCATGGTTAGTATTATGAGAATTATTCAAAGTGTTACCTCCTGAAGGATTCAAGTTTGGAATTCCAGATGTGAATCCATGTTGACGGGATTCTGGTAAAATTGAGGGACCAGATGAAGCAATAGTTTGCATAGGAATGAAGTCTCCTAGATGAACATCTGAACTTCCGGGTTGTACACTCCTTAAGAATCATTGATCCTGGAAGATGTTGGATCCTTGATGTGCTGTGACTGGGGGTCTTGAAGGATAATCCATGGATCCGTAAACCTGAGCTGAGGATCCTTGAACCTGAAAAGATCCCTGAACCTGAGAGGAGGATCCTTGAACTGTCTGCATCCCCATGTATCCTCCTGAGCTAGTGAAGGATTCCTGATGCTGGAAGGAGGATCCTAAAGGCTGAAAAGAGGGTCCTGAAGGCTGAAAGTAGGATCCTAGAGCCTGAGACATTGTCGTTGACCCATAACACCTTCCCAATGATCCACTCTGGTATTGGATATCTGGAGCCGCAGATTGCAGGGCAGTTATAGCTGGAGTGTCGAAATCCAGTGATCTAGGCACCAATGGAGAGTGATCCTCCGCTGATCTCATCAATTTCTTGATGTCATCAATCGCTTGAAGGATCCTATCATTGGTTTTGTCCTGCTGTTGCATGTAATCCCTCATCTGCAAAATCAAAGAATAAAGATCATTGTTAGTAGGGCCAGAAGTAACAGCAGAAGTTGGTGGTTTTGAGAAAACTGGGCTCTGTTTCTTCGCAGCATTTTCAGCACTCTTCTGGGATCCAAAAGGTGCTTCAGGCAAAGGTGGGATGCCCTGTGAAGAAGTGACTGCCGGTGTCGCCATCCCCGATCCCTGAGTCCCGGGAACGGGCGGCCGCGAGCCAGTTTCGGTGGTATCGCAATGTTTGTCTAATTTGGCAGCGGAATTTTTCATCAGGACCGTAGTTAGGAAATATTTATCAGAGTAAAACCACCATATTTGATATTAATAATAACATGGGCAAAACCCAAGTTTCTTATTACAATACACTTATAGGGATAAACCCTATTTTATTGAATTTAAAACATCGTTTATTAGGTAACTTTTATAGCCTCATTTTTCCCAAGCCTTCAGTGCTCTCCAGCTGGCTTTTTACTAATTGGCTGTCACATTGGGTTACCTGAAACGCGTTTTAAAAACATTTGTCAGTCGGAAATACTGGTGAGTGAATCCCAGTTTAATCAAGAAACATTTTATCAATTAAAACAGTATTGAGAGCGATCACATTGTTTATGTATACACAATTACTCCATTTGGTACTATCAATCCACTGACTTGTGGGTCATATTACACATTGGCTAACTCATTGTCCAATGGTAACGTACTGTCAACCTTGACTTACTACTCATAGTGTAGTAAATTTTGTATACAAAACCCCAACATACCGGCAGTAATTGAAGAACTACAAAGACTCAATCACCGCTTAATCACTTTGTAAAACAATTAAGGTTTTGTAAAATATTCCAAAAACATTAACAAAAAGAGGATAAACTCACATTGCTATCTTAGGCTTCTCGTAAGGGTTTCCTGGATATAATCTATAATTTATACAAATGTACATTGGTTAGTATCGTAACCCTTTGAAAATATTAATGATACCCTCCCCGAGACGGCATTCCAACAACTACGTCGGGCAGAACCACGACAGTTGTTACGGAACCCTAAATCAATCGGGCAGCGTAACTATTACGAAACTGGGGTTATAATACTTACAACGGAGCAGAACCTCGCTAATTAGGGGTATAATACCCGACTATAATGTTTCTTCTACAGAATTTCGAGATTGAGAATGAATTGTGAGCGACGGAAAACGAAAACTGATGCGTTCTATTTATAGTTGCTGAATTCGCCTTTCACACGGCCCGCGTAACATACAAGCGGGGCTTACGCGGCCCGCGTCAACCCTGGTCAACAGGGTAGCTTAGCTGGGTCAGCTTATAGACCCGCCACGATGTCAACACGTGTTGGCCTGGGATGTCTCCGCGTTGTAGGTCTATCGCGACCCGCGTACACTATCGAGAACACTTACATGGCCCGCTTTAACTAAAGAAATCAAAGGAATCCGGTATCCACCTTGATACGGCCTGCGTAAAAGCATGGGGTGGGTCTACACGGCCCGCCTCAGCTTAATATTTCATGTTTTTAATTTATTTTATCAACTATAACGTATTTCGGGCTCGGTTTTTACATACGGGGTGTATTTCAAGACATATAAGGGTATTTTAACATATAATAGGGTGTCGCAAATATTATGAGAGGGTTGGTTTTACCGAGGGTTGTTACATTCTCCCCACCTTGTTTTAGAGCTCGTCCTCGAGATCTACTGAAACAAATGCGGATATTTCTTTTTCATTTCTGCTTCGAGCTCCCATGTGTACTCAGGTCCTCTTTTGGAGTCCCACTTCACTTTGACTAGAACTAGTCTCTTGTGTTTGAGATTCTTAACTTTCCTGTCTTCAATTTATAGAGGTCTTTCTACAAACTTGAGTTGTTCATTTACCTCTATATCCTTAAGAGGTACTATCAATGATTCATCAGCTAAACACTTCTTGAGATTAGATACATGAAACACATCATGTATCCCTGCCATTTCCTCTGGCAGTTGAAGTTGATAGGCTACAGATCCTATTCTTCTAATAATCTCACAAGGTCCAACATACCTGGGACTTAGCTTTCCCCGTTTAATGAATCTTACTACTCCTTTCCAAGGAGAGACCTTCAACAATACTTTATCTCCTACTTTAAACTCTAATGGCTTGCGTCGATTATCAGCATAACTCTTCTGTCTATCACGTGCTGTTTTCAGTCGTTCCTTGACTTGAATAATCTTGTCAGTTGTTTCTTGCACTATCTCAGGTCCAGATAGTTGCTTTTCCCCAATTTCTGCCCAACAGACTGGGGTTCTGCACTTTCGTCCATAAAGTGCTTCGATTGGTGCAACATTGATACTTGTGTGATAACTATTATTATAAGAAAATTCTATTAAAGGTGAGTGATCGTCCCAATTACCTCCAAAATCAATTACACAAGCTCTAAGCATGTTTTCCATTGTCTGAATTGTCCTTTCGCTTTGTCCATCCGTTTGAGGATGATAAGCTGTGCTTAACTTTAACTTGGTTCCCATAGCTTTTTGGAAACTTGACCAAAAATGAGAGATAAATCGGCTATCTCTATCAGAAACAATTGATAAAGGAATGCCATATAAAGAAACAATTTCATTTACATATAATTTAGCTAATTGTTCCATACTAATTGTTTCCGTCATTGGTAGGAAATGAGCTGACTTGTTTAGTCTATCTACAATCACCCAGATTGTATCATTTCCTTTCTTTGTTTTGGGTAATTTAGTAACAAAATCCATTGTTATTAATTCCCATTTCCACACTGGCATTTCTAATTGCTGTAACAAACCTGAGGGTTTCTGGTGTTCAGCCTTAACTTGTGAGCAAGTTAAACATTTAGAAACATAAGCTGCTATGTCTTTCTTTGTTCCTGTCCACCATAAATTTTTCCTTAAATCCTGGTACATTTTATCACTTCCTGGATGCATCGTATATTTAGACTTATGGGCTTCTTCTAGTATACGATGACGTAGGTTTCCTAATTTAGGTATCCACATTCTCTTTTCATGAAATCTCCAAATTCCATATGTTCCTTGTTTTAATTCTTTCAACATACCTTTTAATTTTTCAGAATCATCCTTGATTACTGATTCTTGTGCTTCTCTTATTTGATCATTTAAATCTACTTGCAGATTTAATTTAAGAGAACGTACCCTTTTTGGTTTTTCATGATATTTTCGGCTTAAAGCATCTGCCACTACATTTGCTTTTCCTTCATGATACTGGATATTACAATCATAATCACTAAGCATCTCCATCCAGCGTCTTTGTCTCATATTTAACTCTTTTTGCTTGAAGATATACCTTAAACTCTTATGATCAGTGAATATTGTAAACTTACTACCATAAAGGTAATGTCTCCAAATCTTAAGAGCAAAAATTATAGCTCCTAGTTCTAGATCATGGGTTGAATAATTCTTTTCATGATTCTTAAGTTGTCTAGATGCGTAAGCTATAACCTTCTGTCATTGCATTAACACACATCCATAACCTAATTTAGAAGCATCACAATAGACTACAAAATCTTCAGTTCCTTCTGGTAATGCTAATATGGGTGTATGGGTTAATCTTTGCTTAAGGATTCGAAAGGCTTCTTCTTGTTTTAATCCCCATTCAAACTTAACAAATTTACAGGTTAACTTAGTTAAAGGAATGGCTATTCTAGAAAAATCTTGAATAAACCTTCTATAATAACCGGCCAATCCTAAGAAACTTCTAACCTCGGATGGTGACTCAGGGGTTTTCCATTTAGTAATTGCCTCAATTTTTGTTGGATCTACATGAATTCCTTCATGATTGACTAAATGTCCAAGGAATTGTACCTGTTCTAACCAAAACTCGCACTTAGAGAATTTAGCGTAAAGCTTTTCCTTTCTTAATAGACTTAAAAGTGCGTGCAAATGCTTTGCATGATCTTCTTTACTCTTAGAGTAAATGAGAATATCATCTATGAAAACAATTATGAATTTATCCAAATATGGCTTACATATTCGGTTCATCATGTCCATAAATGCAGCTGGGGCATTGGTTAAACCAAATGGCATGACAGTAAATTCATAATGACCATACCTCGTTCTAAATGCGGTTTTAGGAATGTCCTCTTCCTGTACCTTTAATTGATGATATCCTGACCTTAAATCGATTTTTGAGAAAAATCGAGCTCCTTGAAATTGATCAAACAGATCATCGATTCTCGGTAATGGGTACCGATTCTTAATTGTGACCTTGTTCAATTCACGATAGTCAATGCACATACGCATTGATCCGTCTTTCTTTTTAACGAACAGTATCGGCGCTCCCCATGGCGACGAACTTGGCTGTATAAATCCTTTCTCTAACAATTCATCTAATTGTTTCTTCAATTCTTGCATTTCTGCAGGTGCCAAACGATAAGGTGCTTTGGCAATTGGTGATGTTCCTGGTAGCAGGTGAATTCTGAATTCAACTTCTCTGTCTGGAGGTAGTCCTGGTAATTCTTCTGGAAAGACATCTGAAAATTGAGATACTACTGGAATGTCTTTTAGTTCTTTTCCTTTAGTGTTAGTGATTATAGAAATCAAATACACTATAGAACCTTTTCTTATACAACTTGCAGTTTTCATCACATATATGAATTTTGTGGATCTAGAGGGCTTATCTCCTTTAATTGTGATCGTTTTACCTTTTGGTGAATTTACTTGAATTGACTTTTGATCACATAAAATATTGGCTTTATTGGCTATTAACCAATCCATTCCTAAAACAATATCGAATCCTGCCAGATTCATGGGATATAGGTTTGCTATAAACATTTGGTTAAAAATTTCTATTCTTGCTCCCTGCAAGATTTCAGAAATCCTAAAAGTTTCTCCATTAGCTATTTCTACTAGACATTCTTGTGGTAGTTTAGTTAATGACTGATTTAGAATTTTGCAAAACGAAGTATTGATAAAACTTTGGTTCGCACCAGAGTCAAATAATACTTTAGCAAATATATCATTAACTAAAAACGTACCAGCTATAACGTCTGGGATCATCTTGGCTTCTTCTGTAGTCAGAATAAATGCTCTAGCATTTTTAGTATTCTTGTTGTTTGCAACGGGGTCCAATTTCGGACAGTTTGGCCTGATATGACCTTTTTCTCCATAGTTGTAGCATAGTCCATTACTGGATTTCCTCTTGCAATTCTCTTCCTTGTGTCCTGGCATCTTGCAATAATTGCAGAGAGTGGAACATTTTCCCGAATGCTTTTTCTTGCAGACCTTGCAATATGGTGCAGAAGTAGAACCCATATTCCTACGACTATAATTTCCAGAACGAAATTCGTGAGTAAGCCTTTGGGTTAGGTTTCTCATCTGGTCTTCTTCTCTAGTACAGATTACTTCATCTGTCAAGGTATTTGCTAGTTCTACAGTTTCTTCTATAGTTTGAGGTCTAGCTGTCTTGACTACATGTCTAATCTCTCCAATTAATCCCCAGATATAACGGGAGATTAACACCGGTTCTGGTGAAGCAAGGGTTGGCACTATTCTAGCATATTCAAAGAATAACTTTGTGTACCCCTTACTATCCACACCAGTCATCCTAAGGTTTAGGAATTTGTTTGCTATCTGCTCTTTTTCATTTGGAGGGCAGAATTTCCTTTCTATCATATTCCTAAATTCTTCCCAATCCATACTATAAACCTTATCACTTCCTCTAGACTGAAGGATATTGTTCCACCATTCTAAGGCTGCATTCTTAAATAGATTGGAAGCAAACATTATCTTGTCCTCTTCCGCACATTTACTTATTTTCAGTACAGCCTCAGTCTTTTCTATCCAGCGTAGAGCTGCAATAGGTTCTTCATTGCCCGAGAATTCTATTGGTTTACAAGACCAGAATTCTTTGTAAGAACAACCGTAAGACACGGTTCTTCTTCTTTTGGGAATGGGCATTTGAAGTAATGGTCCATTGTTCACGATGTGTTCTGGTTCAATTGGTCGCTTACTGCTATGTTTACTTTTATTATTCACTTCTTGAACCGTTTGAAGAATAAATGGCATTGCATCTATAATTCCTTGTGCCACTATGTGTTGGATAGCACTGTTATCCACTTGATTTCCATTGTTATTGATGCTTGGATTTTCATTAACCACGTTAATGTTACTCTGATTATCATTATTCAGATTTCCTTGATTTTCTTCGTCGGCTATCTGAATTTTAAACATTTACCCCATATTAATATCACAAATAATAGTTAATATAGTAAATCACATGACACGCAATCTAGCCAATAACGTCGATCATTGCGACTTGTACTCTATTTTCATATACTATGCGTCTATTACACACTAGTACTGAAATAAAGATTACAATACCAACAGAAAGAAAATTACACTAATAGTACTATGCATCCGTACACACATATTTTATTTTATTTTTATTTTTATTTTATTATTATTATTATTACTAACATTTCCTCAATTCTCACATTCACGGATATGGATTTATCCAAAAATCCATATTGCGCTCATCGTATTTCCATACGAGACGCTCTCCCACCTGACGCATTCTCTCACTACTCTCTAAAATTTCCTCCCCAAAAGTCCTAAGTTCTTGGACGTTTTCTGCACTCATTGGGGGTGCAGGTTCTCGGACTGGGTTTGGAATCTGGGGTGCGGGTTCCTGATATGTGGGTGTAGATGCCTGAAATTGGTAAGGATCTTCTAAAATCTCCCTAATATATTCATCATGGTAATAGGGATCTAAAGGGTCCATACATGGGTAGGCTTCTATGTTCTGTATGGGTGGGTATTCCTGGATAGGGTAACGTTGCACAAAGTCCCTATTATCGTCCCACCAGGGGTCGTAATTTGGGTCGAGGGGGTTTGGTGCAGGTATCCTAGGGATTTCTTCTGGGTTAAAGTCATGCATCTCCACTTGGTTGTCAAAATTTTCTATCTCCATGGGTTGTTCTGGGATTTGGGGTTGTGGGGCTACTAGTTGTTCCACACTCGGGTCAGCAGCAGTTGTAGCTAGGATATGGAAATTAGCTAGGCTTCTATTAAGCATATCCTGATTATGGGCATCTGTCTCTCGCTTAGCAGCTGCTAAAACTCTTTGCTGTTGCAACTTTCGCATTCTCTTCCTACGAGCAAAGGCTTCCTTACTGAACCATCCTCGTTTCTTAGGAGGGAATGGCTCTTCTGACTGAGCTCTAAAAGCAAACACTCCTTCTTCCTGATCAGCAGAATACCCAGAGAGGGCAGGCTGTGAAGAGGTACCTTCACTCCTAGGTGATTCAGACAACTGATGACTCATGTCTGAGGGTCCTTGATCACTCATACTGTAAACTAGCATATAGTCAAATAACACATAACAAATAATTACAGTTATGCACGTATTTCTGTAATTTATTTCCTAACACAAAATTTAGAATTTTAAGTGTCAGCAGAACACTTCTTTGGCTCAGACTAGTGGCTAGGCTCTGTTACCACCTTCTGTCGCCACCCCTGATCCCTGAGTCCCGGGAACGGGCGGCCGCGAGCCAGTTTCGGTGGTATCGCAATGTTTGTCTAATTTGGCCGCGGAATTTTTCATCATGACCGTAGTTTGGAAATATTTATCAGAGTATAACCACCATATTTGATATTAATAATAACATGGGCAAAACCCAAGTTTCTTATTACAATACACTTATAGGCATAAACCCTATTTTATGGAATTTAAAACATCGTTTATTAGGTAACTTTTATAGCCACAGTTTTCCCAAGCCTTCAGTGCTCTCCAGCTGGCTTTTTACTAATTGGATGTCACATTGGGTTACCTGAAACACGTTTTAAAAACATTTGTCAGTCGAAAATACTGGTGAGTGAATCCCAGTTTAATCAAGAAACATTTTATCAATTAAAACAGTATTGAGAGCGATCACATTGTTTATGTCTACACAATTACTCCATTTGGTACTATCAATCCACTGACTTGTGGGTCATATTACACATTGGCTAACTCATTGTCCAATGGTAACGTACTGTCAACCTTGACTTACTACTCACAGTGTAGTAAATTTTGTATACAAAACCCCAACATACCGGCAGTACTTGAAGAACTATAAAGACTCAATCACCGCTTAATCACTTTGTAAAACAATTAAGGTTTTGTAAAATATTCCAAAAACATTAACAAAAAAAGGATAAACTTACATTGCTATCTTAGGCTTCTCGTAAGGGTTTCCTGGATATAATCTATAATTTATACAAATGTACATTGGTTAGTATCATAACCCTTTGAAAATATTAATGATACCCTCCCCGAGACGGCATTCCAACAACTACGTCGGGCAGAACCACGACAGTTTTTACGGAACCCTAAATCAATCGGGCAGCGTAACTATTAGGAAACTGGGGTTATAATACTTACAACGGAGCAGAACCTCGCTAATTAGGGGTATAATACCCGACTATAATGTTTCTTCTACAAAATTTCGAGATTGAGAATGAATTGTGAGCGACAGAAAACGAAAACTGATGCGTTCTATTTATAGTTGCTGAATTCGCCTTTCACGCGGCCCGCGTAACATACAAGCGGGGCTTACGCGGCCCGCGTCAACCCTGGTCAACAGGGTAGCTTAGCTGGGTCAGCTTGTAGACCCGCCACGATGGCGACACGTGTCGGCCTGGGATCTCCGGGTTGTAGGTCTATCGCGGCCCGCGTACACTATCGAGAACACTTACACGGCCAGCTTTAACTAAAGAAATCAAAGGAATCCGGTATCCACCTTGATACGACCCGTGTAAAAGCATGGGGTGGGTCTACGCGGCCCGCCTTAGCTTAATATTTCATGTTTTTAATTTATTTTATCAACTATAACGTATTTCGGGCTCGGTTTTTACATACGGGGTGTATTTCAAGACATATAAGGGTATTTTAACATATAATAGGGTGTCGAAAATATTATGAGAGGGTTGGTTTTACCGAGGGTTGTTACAGCCGGCATGGAGCTTGATGTGTTCTTCGCTGAAGAAGCCATGTGGTTGAAAGTGGTGAACCGAAATGATCACAATGAACAAAATTTCTCATAAATGAAGCACCAATTGTCCCACGGTGGGCGCCAAACTGTTTTGGTCAAAAATCAAACTAGGATAATGCAACCAAATCTTATTTTGTGAGGTGTGATGCTTATATGTTTGAGCAAATGTATGAACAGTTTGTAAATGAAATGAACAAGGGACACAAGGATTTATACGAGGAAAAAGCCCTTGATCAATATATGATCTCCGGCATAAAAAACCACGGGTGATGGAAACTACCGATCACCAACTATATTCAACAAGTAAAGGTTACAAATCGGGGTGATAACAAGCTTGTTACAAGGATCACTAGTGTGTAAAAAGTGAGTAATCGCCAATAAATTGTAGAGAGTTGCCGAGAGTGTGTGTGTTGCTAATTGTTCTAACTATCAAGCTCGTTATCCCCTTTTAAAAATAGAAATAAACTAAATAACAAAAAATTCACAAATTGTGCTAGCTACCCATGACTTCCATAATGGTCATTCAAGCTATGCACGTGCAGAATATTGGAGCATATTCCCCAAGAATATCGGCAAGACCAAGTTCTACTCGTATAATCCTGCAAATCAAGTTCAAACATAGTGGAAACAACTGTTAGTGTAAGGATAACAATGAGGATCCTGGATCCTTAAACCTGCAACGTATTCTGAGGATCCTTAATTCAAACAGAATTGAGGATCCGTGATCCTGGCTGCACTTGAGGATCCGTGATCCTTAGGTTTGGAAAATCCATCCCTAACAGGTGCTGCTACACGGTTAAGATCAAGAATATTTTCTGCAATTTGGAACATGTCAAGGTTAGCTAATCTCCTATCCAGTTCCTCCCACAGAGGGTAAAGTCATTGGAATTTGGGCAGTTCCCTCAGCTATTGTTATGGTTGCTTGTATTTGGATATTCCTTATGTCACACCTCGACCACGTAAAGCAACAAAACGTGGCGGAAACGTCGGGGAGTGTTGTAATAGAATTATCGTTTCACAACCATGGATACAAAAGAGTTTCGTTTTATTGATAATATTAAACATTAACATTGTCTTAACATAGAACAAACAAGTACATATCGTCTATCATTATTATTATGCCACTAAGGCCTCGTCCAGATCCTATGTGACGCATGCATCCTAGAAATCAATCAAGCAACAACACCAGAAACATATGTAAGAACAAAGTCAGCAAAGAAATGCTGGCGAGTACATAGGTTTTATAAGAGTATCGGAATCATGGCTTCGTTTACATGTTGCATGTAACAACTGTGCTTGTAATCACTATGAACAGTTCTGTTATCAATAAAACAATGTTATTTGATCCCAATGTTTGTTTGATTGTGTTTTACATTTTTCATGTTTTGACTTTTATGTAATTTCAAACTCTATATCGCTTTCTGGAGAGTTATACGCAAACTAGTGCGTAAACGTACTCAGTTTAATGCGAGAAATACTCCGGAACATCAACATATACTCAACATGCCTTAAATAACCTTTCCATAACTTAGAAATAAGTTTTAAAGGCTTTGGTATGGCAAAAACAAGTTAATTCGCTTACAGGGACTAAACTTGACAAACTGCGAAAGTATGTCAATTTGAACTGTAACGAACATTCCAGAACCTAACCCTAAGTTAAACACACCTTAAATATCCTTTACATAGCTTAGAAATAGGCTTTGAGGGGTTCGGTGTGCTAAAATAAACTTTTGGAACATTCAGGGACTAAAAGTGTCAAAAAGTGCACAAGTTTGCATTTTAGCGCATAACTTACGTTCTGAATACATCTGGACATCCAAAAATTTATGAAAGCATGACTACATTATATTTTAGTGTTCGCCATAAGAAAATTCCATTCGTCGAGTCATTTGGATCGTTTTTCGCGCTTGTGCGCATTCCGTCGTAATTAAGCGAACATCGCGACCGTACGGCCAAACGAACCGACATCCGAGATATTTTTGAGCATGTTTTAAGTTCCCTATACTTTAACTTCATTTTAGAGCTTTGAAATGGGGTTAACGGGCCTTAAACGTGTCAAAAATGGCCTAAATACAGTTCAGGGACCAAAACTGTAATTCTGCCAAAGTTCACCCATACGATGCGTATGGTATATATACCATACGATGCGTATGGGGTCTCCAGACCAGGTGCAATGTTTAACAGCCTGTTTTCAGCAGATTTAACCACAACCACATGTTTGCAACTTGCTTAATCACTAAGTTTAGGGGCATTTGTGGCACCATGACTTTCCGACAAGTGTACGGCTTTGATCGTTGCCTCCTTTTCCAAGAAACGATCCTAGCGGTGGACCATTTCCTATAAATACCAACCAACATCACAACCAAAAACTCACACCTTTGAATCTGAACTTGCTCTCTAAGTTGTCGTGTTTAACACTTCATACCTGAGAGTGTTCGGATCCAAACCTTCCATTCTTGGACCCTTCGTAAGTATTCTTTCGTTCTTTTCCTTATTTTTACTGCTTTTCGAGTCAGAAAGTCAAACTTAGTTTGACTTTCAGCTTTGACCAGTAATGGTCAATGCGAAGTTCGTTTGAACTTCGCAACGTGATTGTAATCACGATGGTCATAGTCCCTTGGGACTATGCCTACTGATTACCACGTTGTCTAGGGTCGTAGGGTAGGCGATCTAATAAATCGCCTATACCTTCGAACCCGACCCAGTTTGGTCGATCATTAGGATCCGACCAAATACATTAGGTGACCATAGTGTAGGGAATAACCTTCCGAGGTTATACCTTATGGTCACGGCGTTTAAGTAGTTGTATGATAGGTAGTTTATATGCCTTAGGTAAATTACCAGAATACCCTTTTCATACATAATTGGTAATTTAGCATATGTAACCTAAACTTTTGTCACGTAACTGATTATGTAACATGTTTAGGCATATAATACTTGTCATAGGACTAGTTAGACGGTCCGAACGCGTTTCACGCGCACGACGCGTTAAAGTAGCATAAGCTACCTAAACGGGTCGTAATGGGTCGTAAACACTTACGTTAGGTTTCATTTAGTATGTAGGCTTTGTTAAACCAAATGACACGAGTCTCTACACTCGTCTGGTTTACAAACCCTAATGCTACCCAGTCTTCCGATTTAGGTCCGGTTTATTAATGTAGTTACCTATATTAGGTGCCGTTTGATATTCCGTGATCTCTAGCTTTGCTTGGTGGTTATCCTAGGACTTCTGAGCAATCTCAAGTGAGTACATAGACCCCTCTTTTACTGTTTTCTAAACTGTTTTGGGGTGGAACACATGTGCCTACTTGTTACTTTCATGCTTTCCTGTTTTCACATCATATACATGCTATGTTCGTTAGTACATTATAGTACATGATTTCATTTCATCTTATGCTAGGTGTGCCCATTGTGTGCATTACTTGGTACATTGTTTTACATGACATTTCCTGCTAGGTGTGCCCATTGTGTGCATTACTTAGTACATTGTTTTACATGACATTTCCTGCTAGGTGTGCCCATTGTGTGCATTACTTAGTACATTGTTTTACATGACATTTCCTACTAGGTGTGCCCATTGTGTGCATTACTTAGTACATCGTTTTACATGACATTTCACGCTATGTATGTTCATTTGATTACATACTTAGTGCATTGTTTTTCACATGCTCACATTTTGTTATGACATTTGGTTTGTTTACATGGGACAATATATCCATTAACATTAGCTACGCCGTTCGTTAGTAGGTAGTGGTACCATAGGAATTGACAACTCCCGTTCCGGACATCCCAGGGTAAGGGGACAGAAAGGAATGACCGAATTCGTTGACATTAAGACAGATAGACCTTTAATTTGTTTAAAGGGTTTATCACCACAGTCGCCAGGCTTGGATGTATGCATTTTCACAATACCGCATAAATGTTCATATTAAATAGTTGCATGCATCTACACAAAACATAGCTTTGATTTAAACCAAGTTTTACTTCAATACTTTGTTTATGTGCATATGGTTTAGTTTGAGACATTTCACTTGCCATACATGACATTTTGACATAGACATTTGACATGGATATTTGACATAGACATTTGACATGGATACTTGACATAGACATTTGACATGGATATTTGACATAGACATTTGACATGATTTACATCTTGACATAAACACTTTGACATATTACCCAATACATTTGACAATTGGTTTGGTTTGATTAAGTGATTAAGTAACGATGCGTGTGTAATATGATACAAGCATGGTGGATACGCCGCTGGTACTTCCTATATATAAGTGTTTGTATGGTATTACATGGCGTAACGTTATTTGAATCATTTCAGTTTGATACATATAACATTTTATACAAATAACATACTTTTCACAAGACATTGATTTACAAACAACTTACCTTATACAAACACATTTATACATGGTTATTTATTTAACTTGACATTTACTTATACATATCATCTGATCTTATTGTTTTCAAATGATTTACAAGACAAAGCAAATTACAAGGTTCATGACTAAACATTTTCTCAAACAAAAGTCATGAATCTTATTTTCACAAAACCTATGTATCTCACAGGCATTTTTATGCTGACGTACCTATTTTCACATGTGTTTTCAGGTGCTTTTCCATAGGATGTTGATCATGATACTAGGGCGGACCTGTGCCTTAGAGACTTTAAAAGATGATAGACTATGTTTAATTATGTTCTGAACTCGTAAATTTTCCTGTGTTAAGACAATGTGACCCTTGTTTAATAAATAAAATACACTTTGTGTGCCATGGTTATGAAACAATTAATTCTGTCGCAACACGCCCCGATGTTTCCGCCGCGATTCGTTGTTTTACGCGGTCGGGGTGTGACAGAAGAGTTGGTATCAGAGCCAATGGTTATAGGGAATTAGGTTATTAGTAATGCTTTGACCTAGACTATAACTTTTCTAGGAACCTAACACAAGTTATCTTGTGTTTAGATCTTAAAACATGTACATCACCTATCCTTAGGTGATTAACAAAACAAGGAACCAAAATTTTTCCGAAACGATTTTTGAAAAACAATCATCTGTTTTTGAATAAATTTTTACAAGGTTTTGAACCCTCAATTGTAAGGTTTTGAACCCTCTGTTTTATGGTTTTGAACCCTTTTCAAGTTTGGTTTTTTGGCCTTGTGCCTTCTAAATTTCAAAAATCCCGTCAAACGTTTTGGGTTTTAAATAATGTGAACGTGTGCAAACTGGAAGGGTGAATGCCTGTATTCTGAGTTTTCTGTCTAGGCAAGCACTTCGTATACATCTCAACCAGACGCAGAGACCAGTTGTGCTTACCTGGGAATTCTTGGGATGAGTGTTCACTTATAGGCGAGCATGTCTTCATTATACATTATTTTTGACCCATTTACTTTGATTAGTCACTGTGTGTCGTTTGTTTGCTTTGTGATACGGACGAATGACCACCATCTTTGCTTTTGTTGATTTTGTTTCATCTCATTCTCTTCATCCAATCATCTCACTCGTTTCCTTTCATGTTTCCTCTTTTAGAATGCCTCCTCGACGCGAAAATCCGATAGCAACTGCCGAATTGGCAGAAATCATTTCAGAGCAGATGGCTGCTCAATTTCCAAATCTCTTTGCTCTGTGGAACCAGGCCAACAACAACAACAATGTTCCATGCAAGTACAAGGATTTTAACCAGGCTAAACCACTCAAGTTTAGTGGTTCTGAGGGAGCGACCGGGCTTCTTCAGTGGTTCGAGAGCATAGAGAATACTTTTCGCCATGTGCAGTGTCCGGATAATCGCAAGGTCGAGTTCTCCTCGAGCGTATTTCAGAAGAGGGCTTTGACATGGTGGAACGGGGTTATGAGAGACC
This sequence comes from Helianthus tuberosus, assembly GCA_030545235.1. Lineage (NCBI taxonomy): Eukaryota > Viridiplantae > Streptophyta > Magnoliopsida > Asterales > Asteraceae > Helianthus > Helianthus tuberosus. The sequence goes on along the minus strand of CM060415.1, from coordinate 53,265,235 downwards.
AGGGTGCTGAAGTCGCTCTCGCACAGACATGGGCTGAACTTAGAGCCCTTATGATGAGGGAATTCTGTCCTCGTCATGAACAGCGAGCGTTGGAGAAAGAGTTTGATGTTTTGAAGCAAGATAGTGGTGAGCACAGGGCTTATACTGATCGGTTTGAAGAATTGAGTCTGCTTTGCCCAACAATGGTCACCCCACTCGACAAGGCTATCGAGAGATACATCGATGGCCTACCTGACTCGGTACAAGACATTCTTACTGGTAGGGAACCTGCCACACTTCGTCAGGCGATCGAGTTATCTGCGACATTGACTGAGTCGCAGATCCGGAAGAACAAGTTACACCGGAAGGGTGACAAGGGCAAGGAGCAATCGACTGACAAAGTGGATAGCAAGAAAGGTCAAAACGGAAATGGAAAGAACTCTGGTTCTTCAAAGAGGGCAAAGAAGCGTAAGGCTTCCCAAAATTTTGCTATCACTGCTCAAGCTAATCTGGCAGCTCCCAACCAACCCGCACAGTTTCCAGCAAAGAAACCCTATACAGGGAATGCACCTTTGTGCAATAGATGCAACAGTCACCACCAGCCACAACTTCCATGCCGTTTCTGTACTAACTGTGGGAAATCAGGCCATCTCGCCAATGTTTGTCGATCTGCTCAGAATCCCGCGGTTCAGAACCCGGCTCAACAAGTTGCTCAGCCTCCTGCTCCGCAACAGGGTCAAGCTGCACGACCACAATACCCACCAGGTGCTTGTTACAATTGTGGGGATCTGACCCACTATAGAAACCGGTGCCCGAGACTAGTCAACCAGAACCAGAACCAGAATCAGGCTCCGGCTCGAGGCCGAGTTTTTAACATGAATGCCCAAGAGGCACAGGCTGACGATAATGTGGTGAACGGTACGTTCTTTATTAATAATCAGCCTGCATCTGTTCTTTTCGATTCCGGTGCCGATAAGAGTTTCGTGTCTTTATCTTTTGAGCAAATGCTTCGCGTGTCTAGAACGAAACTAGGCAAATCTTTGACAGTAGAGGTTGCTAGTGGTGAACCCATTATTCTTGATTCTGTTCTTCACAACTGCCAGTTGAATCTTAACGACCATCTTTTTCCTATTGACCTCGCGCCTATGCAACTTGGAAGCTTCGACGTTATTGTGGGAATGGATTGGTTATCCAAGTATCACGCAGAGATAGTTTGTTCTAAGAAGATTGTCCGTGTGCCACTTTCGACAGGCGAGATCCTGCAAGTTCAAGGTGAGAAGCCCACCGGTGGTCTCAAACTCATGTCTTGTTTTAAAGCTCGGAAGTATCTGCAGAAGAACTATGTGGCTTTCTTAGCACATGTTACAGAAGATAAAGGCAAGGGTAAGTCTATTTCAGATATTCCTGTCGTTCGGGATTATTCTGAAGTGTTCCCTGAAGATTTACCTGGTCTACCTCCAGCACGCCAAGTCGAGTTCCGCATTGATCTCGTACCTGGTGCAAATCCCATAGCCAGAGCTCCATATCGTCTTGCACCGTCTGAGATGCAAGAGTTGTCTAAACAGCTTCAGGAGCTCTCTGACAAGGGTTTTATCCGTCCCAGCTTTTCACCTTGGGGTGCTCCCGTTCTCTTTGTCAAGAAGAAGGATGGATCCTTTAGGATGTGTATCGATTATCGGGAACTTAACAAGCTTACCATCAAGAATCGATATCCTCTACCTCGCATAGACGACCTCTTTGATCAGTTACAAGGCGCTTCTTATTTTTCGAAGATCGATCTGCGTTCCGGGTATCATCAACTTCGGGTGCAAGAAGAAGACATTCCGAAGACAGCGTTCCGTACTCGTTATGGGCATTATGAATTCACAGTCATGCCATTCGGTTTGACTAATGCTCCTGCTGTTTTCATGGACTTAATGAATAGGGTCTGCAAACCTTATTTGGATCAGTTCGTCATTGTTTTTATCGATGACATCTTGATTTACTCTAAGACGCGAGCTGATCACGAGCAGCATCTTCGTCTTACTCTGGAACTCCTGAAGAAAGAGCAACTTTTCGCCAAATTCTCCAAGTGCGAATTTTGGCTTAAAGAAGTTCAATTTTTGGGACACATTATCAACGAACGAGGTGTTCATGTAGATCCCTCCAAGATCAGTGCGATTAAGGATTGGGATACGCCTACTACTCCTACTGAAGTTCGTTCATTTCTTGGTCTAGCGGGTTATTATCGCCGCTTCATTGAAAACTTCTCTAAGATTGCAGTTCCTCTAACTGCTCTAACTCAGAAGAAAATGCCCTTTTTCTGGGGATTCAAACAAGAGGAAGCTTTTCAACACTTGAAGCAGAAGCTTTGCGATGCGCCTGTTCTATCATTACCTGAGGGTGATGATGATTTTGTCGTGTATTGTGATGCATCGAAATTGGGTCTTGGCTGTGTTCTTATGCAAAGGAACAAAGTCATAGCTTATGCATCAAGGCAATTGAAGATACATGAGAAGAACTACACCACTCATGATCTTGAGTTGGGTGCAGTTGTCTTTGCTCTCAAGATCTGGAGACACTATTTGTACGGTACAAAATGTGTGGTTTTCACGGACCACAAAAGTCTTCAGCATATCTTCAACCAGAAAGAACTCAACATGAGACAGCGACGTTGGGTTGAGCTTTTAAACGACTATGACTGCGAAATTCGCTACCATCCTGGTAAGGCGAATGTCGTAGCTGATGCATTGAGTCGCAAGGAACGTACTAAGCTTCATTGTGTACGTGTTCAGTCTGTTATTCAAGCTCGATCCGATATCCATGCCCGCATTTCTCTAGCTCAGCAATCTTGTGTTTCACAAGGTTTGATGGATAAGGAATTTCCCTATCACATAACACCCGCTCTTGAACTGAAGGACAATGGGTCATATTACTTCATGGACCGTTTGTGGGTCCCAAGCCAGGATGATATTCGTACCTTGCTTATGGATGAAGCCCATAAGTCTCGTTATTCCATTCATCCGGGCTCAGACAAGATGTATAAGGATCTTCGTATTCACTATTGGTAGCCTGGTATGAAGAAAGACATTGCCTTATACGTATCCAAATGCCTTACTTGTCTTAAGGTTAAGGCTGAACATCAGCGTCCTTCTGGTTTATTGGAGCAACCAGAGATCCCAGTTTGGAAATGGGAAAACATCACTATGGATCTTGTTACCAAACTCCCGCGCACAAAGAAAGGTCATGATGCCATCTGGGTAGTCGTTGATCGTCTTACAAAGTCAGCGCATTTCTTGCCAATCCGCGAGGATTTTCCTACTGACAGACTTGCTCAAATCTATGTGGATGAAATTGTAGCTCGACATGGTGTTCCTCTGAACATCATTTCTGACAGAGATGCTCGTTTCACTTCTCATTTTTGGAGAACCATGCAATCTGCTATGGGAACCCAACTTAATCTGAGCACAGCTTATCATCCGCAAACGGATGGTCAATCTGAGAGAACAATCCAGACTCTGGAGGATATGCTAAGAGCTTGTGTGATCGATTTTGGTGGTAGCTGGGATTCACATCTTAAATTGATTGAATTCTCCTACAACAACAGTTATCACACTAGCATCGGAATGGCTCCTTTCGAAGCTCTCTATGGTCGAAAATGTCGTTCACCAGTCTGCTGGAATGAGATTGGCGAGGCTCAACTTACTGGACCTGCCCTCATTTTAGAGACAACTGACAAGGTCAAGAAAGTTCGTGATAACCTTCAGGCAGCTAGAAGCCGTCAGAAGATTTACGCAGATCCAAAACGCAAAGCCTTGGAATTTCAAGTCGGTGATCGAGTATTACTTAAGGTCTCACCTTGGAAAGGTGTGATCAGATTTGGAAAGAAAGGAAAACTTGCACCTAGATACGTTGGACCATTCAAGATCGTCGAAAGAATCGGAAAGGTAGCCTACAGACTTGAGTTACCTCCTGAACTTGGAAATGTTCATCCAACTTTTCACATATCAAATCTCAAGAAGTGTACAGCTGATGAGAACTACTCCATACCGCTTGACGAAATTCGTGTTGGCAAAACATTGAAATTTGTTGAGAAGCCAGTGGAAATCATGGAACGTGAAGTCAAGTGGCTTAAACGCAAGCGCATTCCTTTGGTCAAAGTTCGCTGGGAAGCTAAACGTGGACCCGAGTTTACTTGGGAACGCGAAGATCAAATGAAAGCGAAATATCCACATCTTTTTCCACGAGTTTCCTCTAAATAAATTTCGGGACGAAATTTCCACAAGTAGGGGAGACTGTAACAACTGTGCTTGTAATCACTATGAACAGTTCTGTTATCAATAAAACAATGTTATTTGATCCCAATGTTTGTTTGATTGTGTTTTACATTTTTCATGTTTTGACTTTTATGTAATTTCAAACTCTATATCGCTTTCTGGAGAGTTATACGCAAACTAGTGCGTAAACGTACTCAGTTTAATGCGAGAAATACTCCGGAACATCAACATATACTCAACATGCCTTAAATAACCTTTCCATAACTTAGAAATAAGTTTTAAAGGCTTTGGTATGGCAAAAACAAGTTAATTCGCTTACAGGGACTAAACTTGACAAACTGCGAAAGTATGTCAATTTGAACTGTAACGAACATTCCAGAACCTAACCCTAAGTTAAACACACCTTAAATATCCTTTACATAGCTTAGAAATAGGCTTTGAGGGGTTCGGTGTGCTAAAATAAACTTTTGGAACATTCAGGGACTAAAAGTGTCAAAAAGTGCACAAGTTTGCATTTTAGCGCATAACTTACGTTCTGAATACATCTGGACATCCAAAAATTTATGAAAGCATGACTACATTATATTTTAGTGTTCGCCATAAGAAAATTCCATTCGTCGAGTCATTTGGATCGTTTTTCGCGCTTGTGCGCATTCCGTCGTAATTAAGCGAACATCGCGACCGTACGGCCAAACGAACCGACATCCGAGATATTTTTGAGCATGTTTTAAGTTCCCTATACTTTAACTTCATTTTAGAGCTTTGAAATGGGGTTAACGGGCCTTAAACGTGTCAAAAATGGCCTAAATACAGTTCAGGGACCAAAACTGTAATTCTGCCAAAGTTCACCCATACGATGCGTATGGTATATATACCATACGATGCGTATGGGGTCTCCAGACCAGGTGCAATGTTTAACAGCCTGTTTTCAGCAGATTTAACCACAACCACATGTTTGCAACTTGCTTAATCACTAAGTTTAGGGGCATTTGTGGCACCATGACTTTCCGACAAGTGTACGGCTTTGATCGTTGCCTCCTTTTCCAAGAAACGATCCTAGCGGTGGACCATTTCCTATAAATACCAACCAACATCACAACCAAAAACTCACACCTTTGAATCTGAACTTGCTCTCTAAGTTGTCGTGTTTAACACTTCATACCTGAGAGTGTTCGGATCCAAACCTTCCATTCTTGGACCCTTCGTAAGTATTCTTTCGTTCTTTTCCTTATTTTTACTGCTTTTCGAGTCAGAAAGTCAAACTTAGTTTGACTTTCAGCGTTGACCAGTAATGGTCAATGCGAAGTTCGTTTGAACTTCGCAACGTGATTGTAATCACGATGGTCATAGTCCCTTGGGACTATGCCTACTGATTACCACGTTGTCTAGGGTCGTAGGGTAGGCGATCTAATAAATCGCCTATACCTTCGAACCCGACCCAGTTTGGTCGATCATTAGGATCCGACCAAATACATTAGGTGACCATAGTGTAGGGAATAACCTTCCGAGGTTATACCTTATGGTCACGGCGTTTAAGTAGTTGTATGATAGGTAGTTTATATGCCTTAGGTAAATTACCAGAATACCCTTTTCATACATAATTGGTAATTTAGCATATGTAACCTAAACTTTTGTCACGTAACTGATTATGTAACATGTTTAGGCATATAATACTTGTCATAGGACTAGTTAGACGGTCCGAACGCGTTTCACGCGCACGACGCGTTAAAGTAGCATAAGCTACCTAAACGGGTCGTAATGGGTCGTAAACACTTACGTTAGGTTTCATTTAGTATGTAGGCTTTGTTAAACCAAATGACACGAGTCTCTACACTCGTCTGGTTTACAAACCCTAATGCTACCCAGTCTTCCGATTTAGGTCCGGTTTATTAATGTAGTTACCTATATTAGGTGCCGTTTGATATTCCGTGATCTCTAGCTTTGCTTGGTGGTTATCCTAGGACTTCTGAGCAATCTCAAGTGAGTACATAGACCCCTCTTTTACTGTTTTCTAAACTGTTTTGGGGTGGAACACATGTGCCTACTTGTTACTTTCATGCTTTCCTGTTTTCACATCATATACATGCTATGTTCGTTAGTACATTATAGTACATGATTTCATTTCATCTTATGCTAGGTGTGCCCATTGTGTGCATTACTTGGTACATTGTTTTACATGACATTTCCTGCTAGGTGTGCCCATTGTGTGCATTACTTAGTACATTGTTTTACATGACATTTCCTGCTAGGTGTGCCCATTGTGTGCATTACTTAGTACATTGTTTTACATGACATTTCCTACTAGGTGTGCCCATTGTGTGCATTACTTAGTACATCGTTTTACATGACATTTCACGCTATGTATGTTCATTTGATTACATACTTAGTGCATTGTTTTTCACATGCTCACATTTTGTTATGACATTTGGTTTGTTTACATGGGACAATATATCCATTAACATTAGCTACGCCGTTCGTTAGTAGGTAGTGGTACCATAGGAATTGACAACTCCCGTTCCGGACATCCCAGGGTAAGGGGACAGAAAGGAATGACCGAATTCGTTGACATTAAGACAGATAGACCTTTAATTTGTTTAAAGGGTTTATCACCACAGTCGCCAGGCTTGGATGTATGCATTTTCACAATACCGCATAAATGTTCATATTAAATAGTTGCATGCATCTACACAAAACATAGCTTTGATTTAAACCAAGTTTTACTTCAATACTTTGTTTATGTGCATATGGTTTAGTTTGAGACATTTCACTTGCCATACATGACATTTTGACATAGACATTTGACATGGATATTTGACATAGACATTTGACATGGATACTTGACATAGACATTTGACATGGATATTTGACATAGACATTTGACATGATTTACATCTTGACATAAACACTTTGACATATTACCCAATACATTTGACAATTGGTTTGGTTTGATTAAGTGATTAAGTAACGATGCGTGTGTAATATGATACAAGCATGGTGGATACGCCGCTGGTACTTCCTATATATAAGTGTTTGTATGGTATTACATGGCGTAACGTTATTTGAATCATTTCAGTTTGATACATATAACATTTTATACAAATAACATACTTTTCACAAGACATTGATTTACAAACAACTTACCTTATACAAACACATTTATACATGGTTATTTATTTAACTTGACATTTACTTATACATATCATCTGATCTTATTGTTTTCAAATGATTTACAAGACAAAGCAAATTACAAGGTTCATGACTAAACATTTTCTCAAACAAAAGTCATGAATCTTATTTTCACAAAACCTATGTATCTCACAGGCATTTTTATGCTGACGTACCTATTTTCACATGTGTTTTCAGGTGCTTTTCCATAGGATGTTGATCATGATACTAGGGCGGACCTGTGCCTTAGAGACTTTAAAAGATGATAGACTATGTTTAATTATGTTCTGAACTCGTAAATTTTCCTGTGTTAAGACAATGTGACCCTTGTTTAATAAATAAAATACACTTTGTGTGCCATGGTTATGAAACAATTAATTCTGTCGCAACACGCCCCGATGTTTCCGCCGCGATTCGTTGTTTTACGCGGTCGGGGTGTGACAGAAGAGTTGGTATCAGAGCCAATGGTTATAGGGAATTAGGTTATTAGTAATGCTTTGACCTAGACTATAACTTTTCTAGGAACCTAACACAAGTTATCTTGTGTTTAGATCTTAAAACATGTACATCACCTATCCTTAGGTGATTAACAAAACAAGGAACCAAAATTTTTCCGAAACGATTTTTGAAAAACAATCATCTGTTTTTGAATAAATTTTTACAAGGTTTTGAACCCTCAATTGTAAGGTTTTGAACCCTCTGTTTTATGGTTTTGAACCCTTTTCAAGTTTGGTTTTTTGGCCTTGTGCCTTCTAAATTTCAAAAATCCCGTCAAACGTTTTGGGTTTTAAATAATGTGAACGTGTGCAAACTGGAAGGGTGAATGCCTGTATTCTGAGTTTTCTGTCTAGGCAAGCACTTCGTATACATCTCAACCAGACGCAGAGACCAGTTGTGCTTACCTGGGAATTCTTGGGATGAGTGTTCACTTATAGGCGAGCATGTCTTCATTATACATTATTTTTGACCCATTTACTTTGATTAGTCACTGTGTGTCGTTTGTTTGCTTTGTGATACGGACGAATGACCACCATCTTTGCTTTTGTTGATTTTGTTTCATCTCATTCTCTTCATCCAATCATCTCACTCGTTTCCTTTCATGTTTCCTCTTTTAGAATGCCTCCTCGACGCGAAAATCCGATAGCAACTGCCGAATTGGCAGAAATCATTTCAGAGCAGATGGCTGCTCAATTTCCAAATCTCTTTGCTCTGTGGAACCAGGCCAACAACAACAACAATGTTCCATGCAAGTACAAGGATTTTAACCAGGCTAAACCACTCAAGTTTAGTGGTTCTGAGGGAGCGACCGGGCTTCTTCAGTGGTTCGAGAGCATAGAGAATACTTTTCGCCATGTGCAGTGTCCGGATAATCGCAAGGTCGAGTTCTCCTCGAGCGTATTTCAGAAGAGGGCTTTGACATGGTGGAACGGGGTTATGAGAGACCAGGGTGCTGAAGTCGCTCTCGCACAGACATGGGCTGAACTTAGAGCCCTTATGATGAGGGAATTCTGTCCTCGTCATGAACAGCGAGCGTTGGAGAAAGAGTTTGATGTTTTGAAGCAAGATAGTGGTGAGCACAGGGCTTATACTGATCGGTTTGAAGAATTGAGTCTGCTTTGCCCAACAATGGTCACCCCACTCGACAAGGCTATCGAGAGATACATCGATGGCCTACCTGACTCGGTACAAGACATTCTTACTGGTAGGGAACCTGCCACACTTCGTCAGGCGATCGAGTTATCTGCGACATTGACTGAGTCGCAGATCCGGAAGAACAAGTTACACCGGAAGGGTGACAAGGGCAAGGAGCAATCGACTGACAAAGTGGATAGCAAGAAAGGTCAAAACGGAAATGGAAAGAACTCTGGTTCTTCAAAGAGGGCAAAGAAGCGTAAGGCTTCCCAAAATTTTGCTATCACTGCTCAAGCTAATCTGGCAGCTCCCAACCAACCCGCACAGTTTCCAGCAAAGAAACCCTATACAGGGAATGCACCTTTGTGCAATAGATGCAACAGTCACCACCAGCCACAACTTCCATGCCGTTTCTGTACTAACTGTGGGAAATCAGGCCATCTCGCCAATGTTTGTCGATCTGCTCAGAATCCCGCGGTTCAGAACCCGGCTCAACAAGTTGCTCAGCCTCCTGCTCCGCAACAGGGTCAAGCTGCACGACCACAATACCCACCAGGTGCTTGTTACAATTGTGGGGATCTGACCCACTATAGAAACCGGTGCCCGAGACTAGTCAACCAGAACCAGAACCAGAATCAGGCTCCGGCTCGAGGCCGAGTTTTTAACATGAATGCCCAAGAGGCACAGGCTGACGATAATGTGGTGAACGGTACGTTCTTTATTAATAATCAGCCTGCATCTGTTCTTTTCGATTCCGGTGCCGATAAGAGTTTCGTGTCTTTATCTTTTGAGCAAATGCTTCGCGTGTCTAGAACGAAACTAGGCAAATCTTTGACAGTAGAGGTTGCTAGTGGTGAACCCATTATTCTTGATTCTGTTCTTCACAACTGCCAGTTGAATCTTAACGACCATCTTTTTCCTATTGACCTCGCGCCTATGCAACTTGGAAGCTTCGACGTTATTGTGGGAATGGATTGGTTATCCAAGTATCACGCAGAGATAGTTTGTTCTAAGAAGATTGTCCGTGTGCCACTTTCGACAGGCGAGATCCTGCAAGTTCAAGGTGAGAAGCCCACCGGTGGTCTCAAACTCATGTCTTGTTTTAAAGCTCGGAAGTATCTGCAGAAGAACTATGTGGCTTTCTTAGCACATGTTACAGAAGATAAAGGCAAGGGTAAGTCTATTTCAGATATTCCTGTCGTTCGGGATTATTCTGAAGTGTTCCCTGAAGATTTACCTGGTCTACCTCCAGCACGCCAAGTCGAGTTCCGCATTGATCTCGTACCTGGTGCAAATCCCATAGCCAGAGCTCCATATCGTCTTGCACCGTCTGAGATGCAAGAGTTGTCTAAACAGCTTCAGGAGCTCTCTGACAAGGGTTTTATCCGTCCCAGCTTTTCACCTTGGGGTGCTCCCGTTCTCTTTGTCAAGAAGAAGGATGGATCCTTTAGGATGTGTATCGATTATCGGGAACTTAACAAGCTTACCATCAAGAATCGATATCCTCTACCTCGCATAGACGACCTCTTTGATCAGTTACAAGGCGCTTCTTATTTTTCGAAGATCGATCTGCGTTCCGGGTATCATCAACTTCGGGTGCAAGAAGAAGACATTCCGAAGACAGCGTTCCGTACTCGTTATGGGCATTATGAATTCACAGTCATGCCATTCGGTTTGACTAATGCTCCTGCTGTTTTATCTGCGTTCCGGGTATCTACCATGTTTTCACCACATTGCACCCGTCCCATTATCTAAACACTTAACCAAAAACCAATCGTTTATCCAATTCGTTTATCTTGTTTAAATCGTTTCCAAATCGTTAACTCATTTAAATCGTTTAAATCATCCTCGTTTTAATTGTGAAAACTATTTATGGTCGTCTCGCTAATAACATTCAAACCTTCGTGACTCGACTACCTCGTTTCTCGCTTCTCACATTAACAAACCACCAAAGGGTAAGTTAACTAACATATGATTCAGTCGTTACCCACAACCCCCACACAGAACCATGGGTGCAGTGCAATAACGGGATTTGTCAGATCCTATGGTTCCATAACCTAATACTGGTCGGATTGATCAGTGCTAATGAATGTCATTCGTTATGTAACTACAACCAACAAGTTTGTTCACTTTATTGAAATCGTTATTAGTTTAGTATAAACCATCTTAATCGTTTTCGAAAACATCGTTTAAACCTTGAAATCATTTTGTAGATATGAATCACCCCAAAACAATTGAAAACAGTAAAATAGGGGAACTATGTACTCACTTGAAGTGCAAAGTATCCTCAATCAATAGAACTTCAACAAACTCAAGTAAACCAGAGAAATCAAGCAGCACCTAGTAATCGAATCACTAGTAAATAAATTGACACCTCAATCGGAAGATCGGATAGAATGAGGTCTTGTAAACCAAATGAGTGTTGGAACTCATGTGATATGGTTTAACAAAGTCTACATTCTAGATCGGAACCTAACCTAAGTGCTTTCGACCCATCGCGACCCATTAAGGTAGCTTACGCTACTTTAACGCGTTGTGCGCGCAAATGCGCGTTCGAGACGTCTAACTAGTCCTATGACAAGTATTATATGCCAAAACATGTTTAAATATGTTACTTAATCAGTTATGTGACAAAATTTTATGTTACATATGCTTAATTACCAAGTATGTATGAAAAGGGCATTTTGGTCATTTACCTAAGGCATATAAACTACCTATCATATAACTAATTAAACCTAAGTGACCAAAAGGTATAACCTCGGAAGGTTATTCCCTATACAACTATGGTCGCTAGGCATGTTTGGTCAGATCCTAATGATCGACCAAACGGGTCGTGTTCGAAAGTCTAAGCGGGTATTTAGTCCGCTTGACTTACGACTCTATACAAGCACTAAACTAAAAAAAAGTGAAGAGCTAAACATGCTAAAACATGTTTAGTTAAGTTAGAAAACAGGCTTGGTATCAAAACAAACGGTTTTGATACCTAAAAGTAGTTTGGTTACAAAATACGTGAGAAAACGCATTTTGGCCGAAACTACGAATCGTCACAGAGCCTAGATAACGTGGTAATCAGTAGGTATAGTCACTAGGGACTATAACCATCGTGATTACGCTCACGTTATGAAGTTCAAACGAACTTCGCATTGACCATAAACTGGTCAATGTAGAAAGTCAAACGCAGTTTGACTTTTACGATAAAAACGAATGAAAAGAACGAAGGAATACTTACAAAGGGTCCCCGCAAGCTTTGATTTCCCAAGTATTCTCAGGTATGAAGTGGTTCACACTCCAACTTAGAGAAATCTCAGGAAATCAAGTGGGTTTTGCAAGTGAATGGGGTGGGCTATATATAGTTTTCGTACAACCGTTAGGATCGTTCATCGATTCCCGAGCCTTAATCTCATTCGTACACCACGTGCCCACAGATTTACAAACCCAAGGGCCCTCCTAGGATTGCTAAAAACCATTTGCAAGAGTGTATAACAGCTGGAACAGCTGGAAACATCAAGAAAAACAGTTTTGCTGATCTGGGTGGCTCAGGCGGCCCGCGTAAAAGACAAGGGTGTCTTACGCGGCCCGTGCTGGCTTAGTTTCCAGAATTTGCAAAATGGTCCCTGCACTTGAGAATCTTGCATTTCGGCTTATTTTTGGCACGTTTAAGCCCCGTTAACCTCATTTCAAGGCTCTGAAATGAAGTTAAAGTATAGGGAACTCAAAACATGCTCAAAAATATCACGGATGTCGGTTCGTTTGGTCGTACGATCGCGTTATTCGCTTAATTACGACGGAAGTTGTAATGAACGCAAAAACGATCCAAATTAAGCGACGAATGGATTTTTATTATGCCAAACGCTAAAATAAAATATTTTAATTATTACATAAATTTTTGGATGTCCGGATATATTCAGAATGTAAGATATGCGCGAAAATGCAAACGTGTGCACTTTTTGACGCTTTTAGTCCCTATTGATCAATAAAGTTTATTTTAGCATACCGAACCCCTCAAAGCCTATTTCTAAGCTATGTAAAGGTTATTTAGGGTATGTTTAACTTATGATCGAGTTCCGGAATGTTCGTTACTATACAAATCGGTATAGTTTCACAGTTTGACACAAATAGTCCCTGCGATCGAGCAAACTTGATTTCAACACACCAAACCATCCAAAACTTATTTATAAGTTATGTGGAGGTTATTTAAGGTACGCTAATCCTATTTCACTATTCCGGAGTGTTCGTTACATTAAACTGGTTATATTTACGCATCAGTGCGCGTATAACCTTCTAGAAAGCGATTTAAAGCTTGAAATCGGAATCGAATCGAATTGAAAAATCACCAAACAGAAATACACACATAAAAAGACCAAAACACATATAATAACACCAAAGCACATTGTTTTATTAATAATCATCATTGTTTTACATTGTACATTGATTATAGAACACAGTTGTCAGAGTCTCCCCTACTTCAGGAAATTTCATCCCGAAATTTTATTTAGAGGAAACTTGTGAAAAAAAATGTGGATATTTCGCCTTCATCTGGTCCTCACGTTCCCAAGTAAACTCTGGGCCATGTTTGGAATCCCAATGAACTTTGACCAATCGAATCCGTTTGTTCTTCAACTGTTTGAAAGCACGGTCCGTTATCTCCAATGGGTTTCTCGACAAAGTGCATCGTTTTATCGATTCGGATCTCGTCGAGAGGAATGTGAAGATCAGTGTCAGCTAAACACTTCCGCAAATTGGACACGTGAAAAGTCGGGTGAATATTCCCAAGCTCTGGAGCTAGCTCTAGTCGATAGGCAACTTTCCCAATTCTTTCCACAATCTTGAATGGTCCCACATATCGAGGTGCAAGTTTTCCTTTCTTTCCAAACCTCACCACTCCCTTCCAAGGTGAAACCTTGAGTAGGACACGATCTCCGACTTGAAATTCTAAGTGCTTGCGTCGCATATCCGCATAACTCTTTTGACGGCTTCGAGCTGTCACAAGATTATTGCGGATTTTATTGATTTTGTCTGTTGTTTCCAGAACGAGCTCAGGTCCAGTAAGCTGAGCTTCACCGATCTCATTCCAACAGACAGGTGAACGGCATTTTCAACTGTACAGAGATTCGAATGGTGCCATATTAATACTAGCATGATAACTATTATTGTATGAGAAATCGATCAATGGCAGATGAGAATCCCAATTACCACCAAAGTCTATCACGCATGCTCTAAGCATATCCTCCAAAGTTTGAATCGTTCTCTCAGATTGACCATCTGTTTGGGGATGATAAGCAGTGCTTAGATTTAGTTGGGTTCCCATAGCAGCTTGCATGGTCTTCCAAAAATGAGATGAAAATCGAGCATCATGATCAGAAATGATATCCAAGGGAACACCATGTCGTGATACAATCTCATCAACATAAATCTTTGCAAGTTTATCAGCAGATAGATCCTCGCAAATCAGAATAAAATGAGCTGATTTCGTTAATCGATCGATAACAACCCAAATCGCATCGTGACCTTCAGATGTACGCGGTAATTTAGTGATGAGATCCATCGCAATGTTCTCCCACTTCCAAACCGGTATCTCTGGTTGTACAAGCAAGCCAGAATTCACACTTGGAGAATTTAGCAAAAAGTTGTTCCTTCTTCAGGAGTTCCAATGTTAAGCGAAGGTGTTGCTCGTGTTCGGTTCGAGACTTCGAATAGACAAGAATATCGTCGATAAACACAATGATGAACTTGTCTAAATAAGGTTTACAGACCCTATTCATTAAGTCCATAAAGATAGCTGGAACATTCGTCAAACCAAAAGGCATGACAGTGAACTCATAATGCCCATATTTTGTGCGGAAAGCAATTTTGGGAATATCTTCTTCGAGAACACGAAGTTGATGATACCCAGAACGCAGATCGATCTTGGAAAAGCATGAAGCACCTTGCAGCTGGTCGAAGAGATCATCGATTCGAGGTAGGGGATATCGATTCTTGATGGTAAGCTTATTAAGCTCACGATAATCGATACACATTCGAAAAGATCCATCTTTCTTTTTCACGAAGAGGACAGGAGCTCCCCAAGGCGAAAAGCTCGGACGGATGAATCCTTTAGCAGACAATTCTTGAAGCTGTTTTGATAACTCTTGCATCTCCGATGGTGCAAGATGATAAGGTGCTTTCGCAATCGGGTTGGCATTGGGTACAAGGTCAATATGAAATTCGACTTGACGAACTGGAGGCAAACCAGGCAGTTCATCGGGAAACACCTCTGGATAATCCCGAACAATCGGAATATCCTGGATATTCTTACTCTTGCCTTTCTCCTCGGTGACATGTGCTAGAAAAGCAACATATCCTTTTCGTAAATACCTTTGGGCTTCCATACACGACATAAGCTTCAATCCACCAGACGGTTTCTCGCCACGAACTTCTAAAACTTCACCAGGCGAAAGAGGAATACGAACGATCTTATCGAAACAAACCACCTCAGCATGGTGTTTGGTCAACCAATCCATCCCAACGATAATGTCAAAACTCCCAAGTTGCATCGGTGTGAGGTCAAGAGGAAAAAGATGGTTATCAAGGTTCAACTGACAATCACGAATAACAGAATCGAGAACAAGGGGTTTACCAGTAGCAACTTCGACAGATAAAGGTTTCCTTAGTTTAGTTCTAGGTATCGCAAGCAAAGGCTCAAAAGATAACGAAACAAAACTTCTATCGGAACCAGAATAAAAAAGAATAGATGCAGGTCGATTGTTAAAAAGAAACGTTCCATTAACAACCTCGTTGTCCGCCCTCGCTTCATTGGCATTCAAGTTGTATGCTCGTCCACGAGCGGGATTTACATTTGCGTTGACATTCGCATTCGGGTTCGCATTAGCATTCGCGTTCACCAACCTCGGACAATTGTTGCAGAAGTGACCAAACTCTCCACAATTGAAACATGAACCCGGTGGGAATCTCGCAGCATTCCCCTGAACCGGAGCTTGAACCTAGGCAACCTGATTTTGTCCCAGACGACAAATATTGGCCAAATGCCCAAGTTTACCACACGTTGTGCATTGCTTGCAAGCTTGCTGTGCAACATGATGACCGTTGCAGCGTGCACAAAGAGGTGCAGTACCAGCATACACCTTCTTCGCAGGCGGTTGAGCCGGTGGGTTCTGCGGGTTCTTAGCAGTCTGTGCTGTAACAACAAAATTCTGAGCACCCTTTCGCTTTCTCGACTTCTTCGAAGACTCGCCTTTCTTACCCTTACCCTTTTCCTTATCAGAATCGGTTGACTTCTTTTTATCACCCTTGCGGGTGAGTTTACTCTTCCTGACTTGAGACTCAGTCAGGGTAGCCGACAACTCGATCGCGTGACGAACAGTAGTAGGATTAATACCGGTCATAATATCCTGTATGGAATCGGGTAAACCATCGATATATCTCTCGATTGCTTTCTCCAGAGGGGTAACCATGGTGGGACACAACAGACTGAGTTCTTCAAAACGATCCGTATACGCACGGTGTTCACCCCCTTCTTGCTTTAGATCGTCAAACTCTCGCTCCAAAGCCCGAATTTCATGACGGGGACAAAAATCTTTCATCATGAGAGCCCGGAGCTCTTCCCATGTTTGTGCCAATGCCACTTCGGCACCCCTATCGCGCATAATACCATTCCACCAGGTAAGAGCTCGCTTCTCAAACACGCTTGATGCAAATTCAACCTTATGCGCCTTCGGACACTGCACATGTCTGAATGTGCTCTCGATACTCTCGAACCACTGTAGGAGCGCAGTTGCTTCTTGCGACCCAGAAAACTTTAGCGGCTTAGCAGAATTGAAATTATTGAAATTACATGGTGCATTATTGTTGTTATTATTGTTGTTGTATAAATCGTGGACTTGGGTCACAATGCCTGGAAGCACAGCAGCCACTTGCTCTGATACCAACTCTTCTGTCACACCCCGACCACGTAAAGCAACAAAACGTGGCGGAAACGTCGGGGAGTGTTGTAACAGAATTATCGTTTCACAACCATGGATACAAAAGAGTTTTGTTTTATTGATAATATTAAACATTAACATTGTCTTAACATAGAACAAACAAGTACATATCGTCTATCATTATTATTATGCCACTAAGGCCTCGTCCAGATCCTATGTGACGCATGCATCCTAGAAATCAATCAAGCAACAATACCTGAAACATATGTAAAAACAAAGTCAGCAAAGAAATGCTAGCGAGTACATAGGTTTTATAAGAGTATCGGTACAAGAGTCAAAATACAAACCTCGTTTTGAAAAGTGTATTGCAACATAGCTAACCAACTCAAATCAAGTTGGTTATAGTTTATAAAATCTCGTAGCCATGATTCTTAACCCAAAAACATTTGTTTTAGAAAACCAATTTGTAAAACATCTCGTAAAAACTCGTTAATAAAACTCATATGGTTTATATCTTTTAAAAAAAAACTTCGTTGTGTGACATCGTTTCAAAATCATTTACCCAAGTGAACTAAATAACGCCACGGTATGTAATATGATGAAAACACTTATATATAAGAAGTACCAGCGGTGTATCTACCACGCTTTCACCACATTGCACCCGTCCCGTTATCTAAACACTTAACCAAAAACCAATCGTTTATCCAATTCGTTTATCTTGTTCAAATCGTTTCCAAATCGTTAACTCGTTTAAATCGTTTAAATCATCCTCGTTTTAATTGTGAAAACTATTTATGGTCGTCTCGCTAATAACATTCAAACCTTCGTGACTCGACTACCTCGTTTCTCGCTTTTCACATTAACAAACCACCAAAGGGTAAGTTAACTAACATCAGATTCAGTCGTTACCCACAACCCCCACACATAACCAATGGTGCAGTGCAATAACGGGATATGTCAGATCCTATGGTACCATAACCTAATACTGGTCGGCTTGATCAGTGCTAATGAATGTCATTCGTTATGTAACTATAGCCAACAAGTTTGTTCACTTTATTGAAATCGTTATTAGTTTAGTATAAACCATCTTAATCGTTTTCGAAAACATCGTTTAAACCTTGAAATCATTTTGTACATATGAATCACCCCAAAACAATTGAAAACATTAAAATAGGGGAACTATGTACTCACTTGAAGTGCAAAGTATCCTCAATCAATAGAACTTCAACAAACTCAAGTATACCAGAGAAATCAAGCAGCACCTAGTAATCGAATCACTAGTAAATAAATTGACACCTCAATTGGAAGATCGGATAGAATGAGGTCTTGTAACCAAATGAGTGTTGGAACTCATGTGATATGGTTTAACAAAGTCTACATTCTAGATCGGAACCTAACCTAAGTGCTTTCGACCCATCGCGACCCATTAAGGTAGCTTACGCTACTTTAACGCGTCATGCGTGCAAATGCGCGTTCGAGACGTCTAACTAGTCCTATGACAAGTATTATATGCCAAAACATGTTTAAATATGTTACTTAATCAGTTATGTGACAAAAGTTTATGTTACATATGCTTAATTACCAATTATATATGAAAAGGGCATTTTGGTCATTTACCTAAGGCATATAAACTACCTATCATATAACTAACTAAACCTAAGTGACCATAAGGTATAACCTCGGAAGGTTATTCCCTATACAACTTTGGTCGCTAAGCATGTTTGGTTGGATCCTAATGATCGACCAAATGGGTCGTGTTCGAAAGTCTAAGCGGGTGTTTAGTCCGCTTGACTTACGACTCTATACAAGCACTAAACTAAAAAGTGACGAGCTAAATATGCTAAAACATGTTTAGTTAAGTTAGAAAACAGGCCTGGTATCAAAACAAACGGTTTTGATACCTAAAAGTAGTTTGGTTACAAAACACGCGAGAAAACGCATTTTGGCCGAAACTACGACTCGTCACTGAGCCTAGATAACGTGGTAATCAGTAGGTATAGTCACTAAGGACTATAACCATCGTGATTACGCTCACGTTATGAAGTTCAAACGAACTTCGAATTGACCATAAACTGGTCAATGCAGAAAGTCAAATGCAGTTTGACTTTCACGATAAAAATGAATGAAAAGAATGAAGGAATACTTACAAAGGGTCCCTGCAAGCTTTGATTTCCCAAGTATTCTCAGGTATGAAGTGGTTCACACTCCAACTTAGAGAAATCTCAAGAAATCAAGTGGGTTTTGCAAGTGAATGGGGTGGGCTATATATAGTTTTCGTACAACCGTTAGGATCGTTCATCAATTCCCGAGCCTTAATCTCAGCCGTACACCTCGTGCCCACAGATTTACAAACCCAAGGGAGCCCCTAGGATTGCCAAAAACCATTTGCAAGAGTGTATAACAGCTGGAACAGCTGGAAACAGCAAGAAAAACAGTTTTGCTGATCTGGGTGGCTCAGGCGGCCCACGTAAAAGACAAGGGTGTCTTACGCGGCCCGTGTGGGCTTAGTTTCCAGAAATTACAAAATGGTCCCTACACTTGAGAATCTTGCATTTCGACTCATTTTTGGCACGTTTAAGCCCCGTTAACCTCATTTCAAGGCTCTAAAATGAAGTTAAAGTATAGGGAACTCAAAACATGCTCAAAAATATCACGTATGTCGGTTCGTTTGGTCGTCCGATCGCGTTATTCGCTTAATTACGACGAAAGTCGTAATGAACGCAAAAACGATCCAAATTAAGCGACGAATGGATTTTTATTATGCCAAACGCTAAAATAAAATATTTTAACGATAACATAAATTTTTGGATGTCCGGATATATTCAGAACGTAAGATATGCGCGAAAATGCAAACTTGTGCACTTTTTGACGCTTTTAGTCCCTATTGATCAATAAAGTTTATTTTAGCATACCGAACCCCTCAAAGCCTATTTCTAAGCTATGTAAAGGTTATTTAGGGTATGTTTAACTTATGATCGAGTTCCGTAATGTTCGTTACTATACAAATCGGTATAGTTTCGCAGTTTGACACAAATAGTCCCTGCGATCGAACAAACTGGATTTCAACACACCAAACCATCCAAAACTTATTTCTAAGTTATGTGGAGGTTATTTAAGGTACGTTAAGCCTATTTCACTATTCCGGAGTGTTCGTTACATTAAACTGGTTATATTTACGCATCAGTGCGCGTATAACCTTCCAGAAAGCGATTTAAAGCTTGAAATCGGAATCGAATCGAATTGAAAAATCACCAAACACAAATACACACATAAAAACACCAAAACACATATAATAACACCAAAGCACATTGTTTTATTAATAATCATCATTGTTTTACATTGTACATTGATTATAAAACACAGTTGTCACACCTTATTCTTTTTCTCCTCTCCCTTTTCTCTTTACTAAACCATCCTCTTTTCTTAGGTGGAAAATCTTCCTCAGATTTGGCTCTAAAAACAAAAGGTTCCTCGGACGCTGCTACATATCTAGATCCTGGATTAGATGGTCCTTCATCCATTGGAGAGTGGGACAGGTGACGGTAAGCATCGGATGTATTCTGATCACTCATACTGTCAACTCAAAAATCGTCAAAATAACATAAAATCATAATATACATATTAAGATTTATTTACACGGAATAACACAGAAGTTATGTAAATTTCCTAACATAATGGTAAAAATTTAGGTATTAAAAAGAACACCTAAATGACTTAAACCAGTGGCTCTGATACCACCTTCTATCGCAGCCCCCGACCCCACCCTGGGAGCGGACGCCGCGAGCACGAGCCGGTGGTATTGGTGTTTATTAAATTTGCAGCGGAATTAAAACATCAGGATCGTAGTTAGGAAATAATTTCAGAGTTTGCAAAACACCAAACTTTTTATTATTAAACAAATGGGATAAAAAACCCATATTTCATTTATAACATATTTATAGGGAATAACCCTAGCTTGCTGAAAATATAACTTCTTCTTTTATTCAGGTAATTTATAGTCACTTTATTTAAGCACTCAGTGCTCCATAGCTGGCTTGTTAATAACTTCACATCAAGTTACCTGAAACGCGTTTTAAAAATATTTTATCAGCAGGGAATAGTGGCGAGTACATTCCATTTGGTAAAAGACACATTGTTATCACATTACAGTATTAAGGGTAATTATAATGTTTTTATCTAACAAAACTCCAAGTATTTGTCACTCGACGGATCTATGACTATGGTCATATCACACATTGGCTAACCCATTGTCCAATTGTGAAGATTATCAAGTACTGTATACAAACCCCATAATACTGGCAGTAATTGTAGAATACAAAAACTTAATCCCTGTAAGTATAACTTTGAAAAAAATTTAAAGTTTTGTAAAGCAGTTTGATAAAAAGAGAGAATGACTCACGAACTGTGAGAAAAAGAAGAATGACTCACATTGTAAACTTAGATTTTTCTACAGGCTTCCTGGTGATATTTTCTGATAATTTTCTTGAGTTCCTATTAAAATATACAATGCACGCATGTTAGTATAATAACCTAATTCAACTTTATCAATACGTCACGAGACAGAACCCCAACTTAGTTTACAAAGAATAGACTTTATCAGGCAGCGCTTTGGCATCAGTTGTTGGGTTCTAGATCGATCGGACAGGGTATCGAATTAGTGATCAGGGGTTAAAACACTTACAACGGGGCAGAGCTTCGTGATTTTAAGGGTATTTTAACTGATATTTTCGTTCGGAAATTATAGAGAGAAAGAATGTTTTGAGCGAGTTGGGATGTGCAGACTGAAGCTCAATTTATAGGTGGTTTTTTTAGTCTCTCGCGCCCCGCGACCGGCACAAGGCAATCTTTTCGCGGCTCGCAAGGGCCCCCTAGCTACGACTAGGGTTGACCAGTAAAGGGGTAGCTGCGACACATGGTGTAGAACGTGTCCGGAAAGTTATAGGCCTCTCGCGCCCCGTGAGTGGTCCCCCTTTAGTCTATCGCGACCTGCGACGGAATAAAAATCCTATTTTTACCACTTTTTAATTAAAATAACGTTACGTGGGTTCGGTTTTTCGTTTATGGAGCGTTTTAAGGCATTTTCGAGGGTTGTTATTGTCGCAACCCCCGACCCCTGCCCCTGCCCCGGGAGCGGGCGGTCGCGGTTACTCAGAGCGGGTGGTATCAGTGTTTATTAATTTGGCAGCGGAAATGAGACATCAGGACCGTAGTTAGGAAATATGTTTATCAGAGTTAAACACCCAACTTTTTATAATAAATAAATGGGATAAAACCCAAGTTTTCATTACAATACATTGATAGGGATAAACCCTAATTTATTGAAAACAAAATCTCCTTTTTATTTAGGTAACTTTTATAGCCACAACTTTAAGCCTTCAGTGCTCTCCAGCTGGCTTCTATTAGCTTCACATTAAGTTACCTGAAACGCGTTTTAAAAAGGTTTTACCAGCAAGAAATACTTGCGAATGCCTCCCAGTTTAATCAAAACAGTTTTATAACTTTACAGTATTGAGAGCGATTACAATGTTTATATCTACACAGTTACTCATTCAGTACTGTCAATCCTGAATTATGGGTCATGTTACTCATTGGCTAACTCTTTGTCCAATAGTAACGGATTTCAAATAATGTATACAAAACCCCAACATACCCGTAGTAATTGTAGAATACATAGACTCAATCACTGTTAAGTATAATTTAAAACATTTGAGGTTTTCACAAAAAGGGTTTACAAAAAGAGAATATACTCACATTGCTGACTTAGATACTACTATAGCTTCCTGGTATTTCTCCTGGTTATTATCTATTAAAAATTAAACAATGCACATGTGTTAGTAAGATAACCCAAATCACATTAGCCGTACAACACGAGACAGAACTCCAACGAACTGAATCAGGCAGAGCCTTGACATGCGTTACAGAGCCCTAGATCAATCGGGTAGGGTAACAAATACGTGATCGAGGGTTATAATACTTACAACGAGGCAGAGCTTCGCTTTTTAGGGGTATTATTCCTGAGAGTTTCAACTATTAAGAAGTTTGAGAGAGAAACAGAAAATGAACGGCGATCAAATGTGGCCTAAGGCCCCTTGTATAGGCCTGACGAGAGGCGGCTCGCTCCCTGCGACGCTCCCCTCTGTTTCTTTCGCGGCCCAAGAGGCCACTAGGCTAGGGCCTAGCTTGGTCGAGTCAGACCACTAGCCTCGACACGCTCAAGGACACGTGGCGCAAAGGAGTGTCCGGCAAACAAAGCCCATCACGCCTCGCGACAGAGATGACTGACCGGGTTGCGGCCCGCGAGGCTCATGTATTTTTGTTTTTATTTGATTTTTGTAAATATAAGGGTTATTCGGGTTCGTTTCTCATATACGGGGTATATTAGGAACGTTTAGGGGTGTTCCTAAGGGTTTTAGGAGGGTTGTTATATCTTCTCCACCTTGATTTAAATCTCATCCTCGAGATCTACTGGAACAGGTGTGGATATTTCCTTTGCATCTCTGATTCAAGCTCCTAAGTGTATTCTTGTCTTCTCTTAGAATCCCATTTCACTTTGACCAGAACTAATCTCTTATGTTTGAGATTCTTGATTTTTCTATCTTCAATCTGAATGGGTTTCTCTGTAAACTTAAGTTTCTCATTTACCTCTATGTCCTTAAGAGGTATCACTAATGATTCGTCTCCTAAGCACTTTTTGAGATTACATACATGAAATATATCATGTATTCCTGCCATTTCCTCTGGCAGTTATAGCTGATAAGCTACTGGTCCTATTCTTTTGATAATCTCAAAAGGTCCAACATACCTGGGGCTTAGCTTTCCTATTTTAACAAATCTGACTACTCCTTTCCATTGAGAAACTTTTAATAATACCTTGTCTCCTACTTGAAATTCCAAAGGTTTTCGTCTATTATCTGCAAAACTCTTTTGACGATCTCGTGCTGTTTTTAGTCTTTCCTTGACTTGAATTATCTTGTCTGTTGTTTCTTGCACTATCTCTGGTCCAGATAGTTGCTTTTCTCCAATTTCTGCCCAACACACTGGAGTTCGGCACTTTCGTCCATAAAGTGCTTCAAATGGTGTGGCTTTAATGCTAGTGTGATAGTTGTTATCGTAGGAAAATTCTATTAATGGTAAATGATCATCCCAATTTCCTCCGAAATCAATTACACAGGCTCTAAGCATATCTTCCATTGTTTGTATTGTCCTTTCGCTTTGTCCATCCGTTTGAGGATGATAAGTTGTGCTTAGATTTAACTTGGTTCCCATTGCTTTTTGGAAACTTGTCCAAAAATGAGAAGTAAAACGGCTATCTCTATCCGATACAATAGATAAAGGAATTCCATGTAATGACACTATTTCATTTACATATAACTTGGCTAATTGTTCCAAATTGAAAGTTTCCTCCATTGGTACAAAATTAGCAAATTTGGTCAATCTGTCTACAATCAACGAGATTGTATCATTTCCTTTTCGTGTTTTGGGTAATTTGGTAACAAAGTCCATTATTATCAATTCCCATTTCCATATTAGCATTTCTAATTGCTGTAATAATCCTGAGGGTTTCTGATGTTCAGCTTTAACCTGTGAACTGGTTAAACACTTAGCAACATAGTTTGCTATATCCTTTTTCATTCCTATCCACCAGATATTCTTTTTTAAGTCTTGATACATCTTATCTCTACCGGGATGTATCGTATACTTAGACTTATGGACTTCTTCTAAAATTTGGTTTCTTAGGTTTCCTTGTTTTGGTATCCACATCCTTTTCTTATGGAACTTCCAAATTCCATCTATTCCTTGTTCTATTTCCTAAATCATTCCTTTTAAACCTTTAGCATCGCCGTTGATTGTTGTTTCCTGTACCTCTCTAATTTGCTCGTTTAAATCTATCTGTAGATTTAATCTGAGAGAGCGTACTCGTTTTAGCTTGTCATGACACTTTCGACTTAAAGCATCAGCTACTACATTAGCTTTTCTTGCATAATCCTGGATATCACAATCATAATCACTAAGAATTTCTATCCAGCGTCTCTGTCTCATATTCAATTCCTTTTGCCCAAAAATATACCTTAAACTCTTATGATCTGTGAAGACAACAAACTTACTTCCGTAAAGATAGTGTCTCCAAATCTTAAGGGCAAAAACTATGGCTCCTAATTCTAGATCATGGGTTGTGTAATTCTCTTCATGTTGCTTAATTTTTCCAGAGACGTAAGCTATAACCATTTGACGTTGCATCAACACACATCCATATCCTAACTTAGATGTCACACCCCAACTGATGGTGGAATCATTGTAGCGCGACACTAGGCGAACCAGATTGCTCAAGAGAATCCATAACAACTATCCATTACCAATATTTTTAAGATTCATCGTCCCATACCAACGAACAAATATTCAACACATAGTTATTACAGAAAGCGAGTTCTCAAAAACAAAACAAGTCCAACAACCTAGATTTTGTTAGATGAGTTTCTAGACTTACTATCTTGATTTCAGCAGAACATTCTGTCACACCCCGACCACGTGGAACATACAAACGTGGCGGAAACATCGGGGAGTGTTGTAACAGAATTAATTGTTTCAAATCCATGGCAATAGAAGTTTCGTTTTATTAATTAAAAGTGTTACGATGTCTTAATAAACAAAGAAATACGACATAATTAACTAGTCTTGCATCTTTTATTGTCACTAAAGCCCAAGTCTGCCTATGTGTATCTTGATCATCTTATGCAACAGCTCCTGAAAAACACATGTGAAAATAGGTACGTCAGCATAAAAATGCCTGTGAGATACATAGGTTTTGTGAAAATAGGTTCCATGACTTATGTTTGAGAAAATGTTTAGTCATGAACCTTGTAATTTGCTTTGTTTTGTAAATCATTTGAAATTCGATAAGATCAGATGATATGTATAAATAAGTAAATAATGTATGGTTAAATAAATAACCATGTAAGATGAGTTTGGATAAGATAAGTTGTTTGTAAAACAATGTCTTGTGAAAAGTATGTCATTTGTATAAAATGTTCTATGTCTCAAACTGAAATGATTCAAATAACGCTACAATATGTAATACCATACAAACACTTATATATAGGAAGTACCAGCGGCGTATCCACCATGCTTGTATCATATTACACACGCATCGTTACTTAATCACTTAATCAAACCAAACCAACCAATGTAAGAAGTCTATGTTTAAATCAATTGTCAAATGTATTGGGTAATATGTCAAAGTGTTCATGTCAAGATGTAAATCATATCAAAATGTCTATGTCAAATATCCATGTCAAATGTCTATGTCAGAATGTCATGTATGGCAAGTGAAATGTCTCAACTAAACCATATGCACAAAAACAAAGTATTGAAGTAAAACTTGGTTTAAATCAAAGTTATGTTTTGTGGGAAATGCATGATCAAATGTCAATCATGTTAAAATGTCTATGCCGAAATGTCTATGTCAAATACGGTTCACACGGTTCACAGATACAAACGGTTCACAGATATCAACGGATCACAGTCAAATGATTACAACGGTTCAATATGTAGTATAATGTGTTCATATGCTGGATAAGCATATGCAACAGAAAAGCAACGTAAAACAATGTACTAAGTACGCACACAATGGGCATACGTAGCATGAAATGTAATGTAGAACGATGTACTAAGTATGCACACAATGGGCATACATAGCATAAAATGTAATGTAAAACAATGTACTAAGTACGCACACAATGGGCATACATAGCATGAAATGTAATGAAATCATGTACTATAATGTACTAATGAACATAGCAAGTATATGATGTCAAAACAGGAAAGCATGAAAGTAACAAGTAGGCACATGTGTTCCACCCCAAAACAGTTTGGAAAACAGTAAAAGAGGGGTCTATGTACTCACCTGAGATTGCTCAGTAGTTCTGGAGTGACAACTAAACAATGCTAGAGATCGCGGATATCAAACGGCACCTAATATAGGTAACTATGTTAATTAACCGGACCTAGATCGGAAGATCGGGTAGTATTAGGGTTTGTAAACCAAACGAGTGTAGAGACTCGTGTCATTTGGTTTAACAAAGCCTACATACTAAATGAAACTTAACCTGAGTGATTTCGACCCATTACGACCCGTTTAGGTAGCTTATGCTACTTTAACGCGTCGTTCGCGTGAAACGCTTTCGGACCGCCTAACTAGCCCTATGACAAGTGTTATATGCCTAAACATATTACATAATCAGTTATGTGACAACGGTTTAGGTTACATATGCTTAATTACCAATTATACATGAAAAGGGTATTCTGGTAATTTACCTAAGGCATATAAACTACCTATCATACAACTACTTAAACGATGTGACCATAGGGTATAACCTCGGAAGGTTATTCCCTACCTACTATGGTCACCTAATGTGTTTGGTCGGATCCTAATGATCGACCAAACTGGGTCGGGTTCGAGGTATAAGCGATTTATCAGATCGCTTACCCTACGACCCTAGACAACGTGGTAATCAGTAGGCATAGTCCCAAGGGACTATGACCATCGTGATTACAATCACGTTGCGAAGTTCTAGCGAACTTCGTATTGACCATTACTGGTCAACGCTGAAAGTCAAACAAAGTTTGACTTTCTGACTCGAAAAGCAGTAAAATAAGGAAAAGAACGAAAGAATACTTACGAAGGGTCCCCGAATGCTAATCCCGATCCAAGAACTCAGGTATGAAACAATGGTTTCAACTTAGAGCTCTCAAAATCAGAATTCTAGTGAGAAATGCAATGGGGGTGGATGGGTATATATAGTTTTCGGGTAACCGTTAAGATCGTTTCTTGGAAAAGGGGGCACGATCAAGGCCGTACACTTGTCGGAATGTTATGGTACCTCAATTGGCCACCCACCATAAGGTATCAACATGTGGAAGAGAGATTAGGAGTGCAAAACAGCTGAAAACAGGCTGTTAAGTACTCTGCATCTGGTCTGAACTTGCTTTACGGACCTCAAAGCTGCCAATGTTGAGGTCCGTAAGGTAACAACTTTGGCAGATTTACAGTTTTGGTCCCTGCAGCCCCTAAACTTGGTTTTCGATGCATTTTTGACACGTTTAAGCCCCGTTAACCCCATTTCAAAGCTCTAAAATGAAGTTAAAGTATAGGGAACTTAAATTGTGCTCAAAAATATCTCGGATGTCGGTTCGTTTGGCCGTACGATTGCGTTGTTCGGTTAATTACGACGGAAGTCGTAACGAACGCATAAACGATCTAAATTAAGCGACGAATGGATTTTTGGCAAGCCAAACACTAAAGCATAATATAGTCATGCTTACATAAATTTTTGGATGTCCGGATGTATTCAGAACGTAAGTTATGCGCGAAAATGCAAACTTGTGCACTTTTTGACACTTTTAGTCCCTGAATGACCCAAAAGTTTATTTTAGCACACCGAACCCCTCAAAGCCTATTTCTAAGCTATGTAAAGGATATTTATGGTATGTTTAACTTATGGTCATGTTCCGGAAGGTCTGTTACAGTTCAAATTGGCATACTTTCGTAGTTTGTCAACTTTAGTCCCTGTAAGCGATTTAACTTTGATTTCACCACACCAAACCTTCCAAAACTTATATCTAAGTTATGTATAGGTTATTTAAGGTATGTTAAGCCTATTTAACTATTCCGGAGTGTTCGTTGCATTAAACTGGTTATATTTACGCATCAGTGCGCGTATAACCTTCCAGAAAGCGATATAGTGTTTGAAATCGAACAAGAATTGATATGTGTAAACGATACACATATTTTTACAAATCCCAAGTATGAAATACAATATTTCACTGGTTGGGCATTTGTTTGATGGTTGAAATGACACAGGTGTTACAGTCTCCCCTACTTTAGGAAATTTCGTCCCGAAATTAATTCGTAGGAGTCTGTCTATGACTTTGTTTCAAATAGTCATCAAAGATATGTAAAGCATAATCTGATTATTTTCCTCAACGGATATTTTTCAGAAGCGAAAATGAACGAGCAGAGTCACTTTCTTCAACGGGTTCTTCGGAAATGGAAAATAAAGGAATTAACTAAACGGATATACATTTCCCTCAACGGATATTCTTCAGAACGAAAATGAACAAACGGGGTCATTTTCCTCAACGGTTTGTTCTTCAGAATTTGAAATGAAAGAAAAATCAACGGATATTCATCTCCTCAACGGATAAATCTTCAGAAACGAAAATGAACTAACGGAGTCATTTTCAACGGTTATTTCCTCAGAGTTGGAAATGAAGAATTACACAACGGATATTCATTTCCTCAACGGATAAATCTTCAGAAACGAAAATGAACTAACGGAGTCATTTTCAACGGTTGCTTCCTCAGAGTTGGAAATGAAGGATTACACAACGGATATTCATTTCCTCAACGGATAAATCTTCAGAAACGAAAATGAACTAACGGAGTCATTTTCAACGGTTGCTTCCTCAGAGTTGGAAATGAAGGATTACACAACGGATATTCATTTCCTCAACGGATAAATCTTCAGAAACGAAAATGAACTAACGGAGTCATTTTCAACGGTTGCTTCCTCAGAGTTGGAAATGAAGGATTATACAACGGATATTCATTTCCTCAACGGATATTCTTTAGAACGAAAATGAATGGATAATTCATTTTCCTCAACGGTTATTCTTCAGAATGGAAATGAAAAGATAAACAACGGATATTCATTTCTTCAACGGATATTCTTTAGAACGAAAATGAATGGATAATTCATTTTCCTCAACGGTTATTCTTCAGAATGGAAATGAAAAGATAAACAACGGATATTCATTTCCTCAACGGATATTCTTCAGAAGTGAAAAATGAATAGCTAGTTCATTTTTCCTCAACGGATGCTTCATCAGAATTGGAAATGAATAGGGTTAACTCTTGATACATGATAGAACTTGCTGTGATTTCTGTGCACTAAATTCCATAATTATGTATGCATCCATAATTACGTAATTCCTTGCACAGTCCGCACAGTTTGTTTTGAAATGTTGTGGGGAAAGATATCAAACCTGAGATGAGAGTGACTAGACTACCATAGGGTCCTTTTAATTAGATCAACAGAGGATCTTCTTAATTAGGCCACTAAGGAGTCCTTTCAGCTATATCATCACATGATATCCCTAACCAGATTTTTGGATCAATCTGTTTAACTAGACCACTAAAGGGGTCTAATTATGAAGTAGTACATTATAATCCAAGGGACTTTAACTACAACGTAGAAGTCCATTAAGGATTTAAGTAGTACCTTTGGGTATCCTACTATGAATCTCTTGCACAAAGATATGTAAGATTTTACGAGGATTTGAATAACATAAATTGGATCACATGACACATAAAGGATAACACATAAGCACATAACCACATAATTGTTTAATTGTTATTATCTTGTTATTGATTGCAATTAACTTGGCACCTCGTACTTCGTTTCTCTTGGAAGGAACGGGTACTTAGGATTTTCGTGGAAACGCAAGAGATTATACAAGGGAAGAAATTTGGAAGTAGTCTGCTCTTCAAGGAAGGCGGTTCCTTGATTGTCGGTATTGTAGGGGATATGTTTATACATGCAACCACATAAACATATTGAAATGTAAATGAAAGATTTATTTATAAACAACAATAACAACAACTGTTTCATAGATTGTGATAAAAGAAAATAATACACAAGGCTCGATTATTTTCTAAACAGCGTTATCTTCTGTCGGTCAGATACTTATCCCTGCGCTGGATTTGCATCAGCAAGTCTTGGGCAATTTCTACTAAAATGTCCCATCTCGCCACAGTTGTAGCAAGATCCCAGTGGGAAACGAGCTTGAGCAGGATTGTTGTTAATCTGATTTGGTGCTGCTGCTGTTGGGCAAACCCTCGCTGTATGACCTATAAGTCCGCAAACTTGGCATGTGCGGCACATCACACCAGCATGATGATGTAGGCCACATTGGTTGCACAAGGGTGCAGTTCCTTTGTAGGGTTTCCTGGCAGGGGGTTGAGCTGGTTGGTTGGGGACGGCTTGATCATTGTGAGCGACCACGGCGAAGTTCTGAGAAGCCTTTCGCTTCTTTGACTTCTTAGAGGATCCAGTCTGTTCATCCATGGTCTTTGATTCCTCGATTGGTTTCGATTCCTCGACCAGTTTCTTGTCACCCTTTCGGAAAAGCTTACGTTTCCTCATCTGCGATTCAGTCAAGGTTGCAGATAACTCAATGGCCTGCCTAACAGTAGTAGGGTTGCTACCAGTCAAAATGTCTTGTATTGAGTCGGGAAGGCCATCAATGTACTTTTCGATCGCCTTATCCAAAGGCGTGACCATGTTTGGGCATAACAGACTTAACTCCTCATAACGGTCCGTGTAGGCTCGATGCTCACCGCTGTCTTGCTTAAGATCATCAAATTCCCTTTCCAAAGCCCTGATCTCGTGACGAGGACAAAACTCCTTCATCATGAGAGCCCTAAGTTCGGCCCATGTCTGTGCTAGAGCAACTTCTGCACCACGATCTCTCATAACCCCATTCCACCACGTAAGGGCTCTCTTCTGGAACACACTCGAAGCAAACTTGACCTTGCGATTGTCAGGACACTGCACATGGCGGAAAGTATTCTCAATGCTCTCGAACCATTGAAGAAGCCCAGTCGCTCCCTCAGAACCACTAAACTTGAGTGGTTTCGCCGAGTTAAAACTCTTGAAATTGCATGGACCATTGTTGTTGTTGTTGGCTTGATTCCATTGAGCAAAGAGGTTTGGGAATTGAGCAGCCATTTGCTGCGCAATGATTTCTGCCAATTCGGCAGTCGCTATCTGGCTTTCGCGTCGAGGAGGCATTCTAAAAGAGGAAACATGAAATGAAATGAGTGAGAGGATTAGACGAAAAGAATGAGATGAAACAAATCTGATGAAAGCAAGGATAGTGGTCATTTGTTTGTTACTACAAAGCAACAAACGACCCGGTGAAAAGTAAATAGGTCAAAAATAATGTATTGCGAAGATATGCTCGCCTATAAGTGAACACTCATCCCAAGAATTCCCAGGTAAGCACAACTGGTCTCGCGTCTGATGAGATGTATACGAAGTGCTTGCCTAGACAGAAAACCCAGAATACAGGCATTCACCCTTCCAGTTTGCACGTGTTCACATTATTTAAAACCCAAAACCTTGACGAGATTTTTGAAACACAAAGGGGTTCAAAACCTAGTAATAAATCATCCTAGAATAGATGATTAGTTTTCAAAGCGGTTTTGAAATTTATGTTCTTGTTGTGGTCGTCGCCTAAGGATAGGTGACGGTATTGTTTTATGACTAAACGCAAGTAAACTCGCGTTAGGGTCCTAAGAAAGTTATAGACTAGGTCAAAGCATTACTAATAACCTAATTCCCTATAACCATTGGCTCTGATACCATCTTTTCTGTCACACCCCGACCACGTGGAACATACAAACGTGGCGGAAACATCGGGGAGTGTTGTAACAGAATTAATTGTTTCAAATCCATGGCAATAGAAGTTTCGTTTTATTAATTAAAAGTGTTACGATGTCTTAATAAACAAAGAAATACGACATAATTAACTAGTCTTGCATCTTTTATTGTCACTAAAGCCCAAGTCTGCCTATGTGTATCTTGATCATCTTATGCAACAGCTCCTGAAAAACACATGTGAAAATAGGTACGTCAGCATAAAAATGCCTGTGAGATACATAGGTTTTGTGAAAATAGGTTCCATGACTTATGTTTGAGAAAATGTTTAGTCATGAACCTTGTAATTTGCTTTGTTTTGTAAATCATTTGAAATTCGATAAGATCAGATGATATGTATAAATAAGTAAATAATGTATGGTTAAATAAATAACCATGTAAGATGAGTTTGGATAAGATAAGTTGTTTGTAAAACAATGTCTTGTGAAAAGTATGTCATTTGTATAAAATGTTCTATGTCTCAAACTGAAATGATTCAAATAACGCTACAATATGTAATACCATACAAACACTTATATATAGGAAGTACCAGCGGCGTATCCACCATGCTTGTATCATATTACACACGCATCGTTACTTAATCACTTAATCAAACCAAACCAACCAATGTAAGAAGTCTATGTTTAAATCAATTGTCAAATGTATTGGGTAATATGTCAAAGTGTTCATGTCAAGATGTAAATCATATCAAAATGTCTATGTCAAATATCCATGTCAAATGTCTATGTCAGAATGTCATGTATGGCAAGTGAAATGTCTCAACTAAACCATATGCACAAAAACAAAGTATTGAAGTAAAACTTGGTTTAAATCAAAGTTATGTTTTGTGGGAAATGCATGATCAAATGTCAATCATGTTAAAATGTCTATGCCGAAATGTCTATGTCAAATACGGTTCGCACGGTTCACAGATACAAACGGTTCACAGATATCAACGGATCACAGTCAAATGATTACAACGGTTCAATATGTAGTATAATGTGTTCATATGCTGGATAAGCATATGCAACAGAAAAGCAACGTAAAACAATGTACTAAGTACGCACACAATGGGCATACGTAGCATGAAATGTAATGTAGAACGATGTACTAAGTATGCACACAATGGGCATACATAGCATAAAATGTAATGTAAAACAATGTACTAAGTACGCACACAATGGGCATACATAGCATGAAATGTAATGAAATCATGTACTATAATGTACTAATGAACATAGCAAGTATATGATGTCAAAACAGGAAAGCATGAAAGTAACAAGTAGGCACATGTGTTCCACCCCAAAACAGTTTGGAAAACAGTAAAAGAGGGGTCTATGTACTCACCTGAGATTGCTCAGTAGTTCTGGAGTGACAACTAAACAATGCTAGAGATCGC
This sequence comes from Helianthus tuberosus, assembly GCA_030545235.1. Classification (NCBI taxonomy): domain Eukaryota; kingdom Viridiplantae; phylum Streptophyta; class Magnoliopsida; order Asterales; family Asteraceae; genus Helianthus; species Helianthus tuberosus. The sequence continues at coordinate 53,231,409 of CM060415.1, read as the reverse complement.
GGATATCAAACGGCACCTAATATAGGTAACTATGTTAATTAACCGGACCTAGATCGGAAGATCGGGTAGTATTAGGGTTTGTAAACCAAACGAGTGTAGAGACTCGTGTCATTTGGTTTAACAAAGCCTACATACTAAATGAAACTTAACCTGAGTGATTTCGACCCATTACGACCCGTTTAGGTAGCTTATGCTACTTTAACGCGTCGTTCGCGTGAAACGCTTTCGGACCGCCTAACTAGCCCTATGACAAGTGTTATATGCCTAAACATATTACATAATCAGTTATGTGACAACGGTTTAGGTTACATATGCTTAATTACCAATTATACATGAAAAGGGTATTCTGGTAATTTACCTAAGGCATATAAACTACCTATCATACAACTACTTAAACGATGTGACCATAGGGTATAACCTCGGAAGGTTATTCCCTACCTACTATGGTCACCTAATGTGTTTGGTCGGATCCTAATGATCGACCAAACTGGGTCGGGTTCGAGGTATAAGCGATTTATCAGATCGCTTACCCTACGACCCTAGACAACGTGGTAATCAGTAGGCATAGTCCCAAGGGACTATGACCATCGTGATTACAATCACGTTGCGAAGTTCTAGCGAACTTCGTATTGACCATTACTGGTCAACGCTGAAAGTCAAACAAAGTTTGACTTTCTGACTCGAAAAGCAGTAAAATAAGGAAAAGAACGAAAGAATACTTACGAAGGGTCCCCGAATGCTAATCCCGATCCAAGAACTCAGGTATGAAACAATGGTTTCAACTTAGAGCTCTCAAAATCAGAATTCTAGTGAGAAATGCAATGGGGGTGGATGGGTATATATAGTTTTCGGGGAACCGTTAAGATCGTTTCTTGGAAAAGGGGGCACGATCAAGGCCGTACACTTGTCGGAATGTTATGGTACCTCAATTGGCCACCCACCATAAGGTATCAACATGTGGAAGAGAGATTAGGAGTGCAAAACAGCTGAAAACAGGCTGTTAAGTACTCTGCATCTGGTCTGAACTTGCTTTACGGACCTCAAAGCTGCCAATGTTGAGGTCCGTAAGGTAACAACTTTGGCAGATTTACAGTTTTGGTCCCTGCAGCCCCTAAACTTGGTTTTCGATGCATTTTTGACACGTTTAAGCCCCGTTAACCCCATTTCAAAGCTCTAAAATGAAGTTAAAGTATAGGGAACTTAAATTGTGCTCAAAAATATCTCGGATGTCGGTTCGTTTGGCCGTACGATTGCGTTGTTCGGTTAATTACGACGGAAGTCGTAACGAACGCATAAACGATCTAAATTAAGCGACGAATGGATTTTTGGCAAGCCAAACACTAAAGCATAATATAGTCATGCTTACATAAATTTTTGGATGTCCGGATGTATTCAGAACGTAAGTTATGCGCGAAAATGCAAACTTGTGCACTTTTTGACACTTTTAGTCCCTGAATGACCCAAAAGTTTATTTTAGCACACCGAACCCCTCAAAGCCTATTTCTAAGCTATGTAAAGGATATTTATGGTATGTTTAACTTATGGTCATGTTCCGGAAGGTCTGTTACAGTTCAAATTGGCATACTTTCGCAGTTTGTCAACTTTAGTCCCTGTAAGCGATTTAACTTTGATTTCACCACACCAAACCTTCCAAAACTTATATCTAAGTTATGTATAGGTTATTTAAGGTATGTTAAGCCTATTTCACTATTCCGGAGTGTTCGTTGCATTAAACTGGTTATATTTACGCATCAGTGCGCGTATAACCTTCCAGAAAGCGATATAGTGTTTGAAATCGAACAAGAATTGATATGTGTAAACGATACACATATTTTTACAAATCCCAAGTATGAAATACAATATTTCACTGGTTGGGCATTTGTTTGATGGTTGAAATGACACAGGTGTTACAGAATCCATCAACCTGTCACATACGTTAAAATAAAAGTCAATACATAAAGTAAAGGTGAGTACACAAGTTTGCATAGATAATAGTAGTAAAAGCGTTTACGCATAACCAGCATGTAACACGTAACGGGTGAAGCATGTAACTACCAACAATGATACCACCTAACCACGAGACTGCGATGTAGAGTATGCGCGACACATGTTCACCAAAGCTAACACGTGAAGTAAAGTAATGTGATCCCTAGCAACCCATGTCACACAGTGTGACACCCGGCTCTTCGGGCCGTACCGTAGAATTGTAAAACGTGATGTGAATAGGTAACATGACTATATTTGACTGATTATGATGTTTATATATGAAATTTAGTGTATTGGTAAAATTAAACTTTGATAAAAATTATGTTAGCAACGGTAAGATAAACGCTTATCGCGTAACGATTAAAATGCGAAACGAACGTCGGTGATCAACCGGACAGTGTTAAAATCCAAAAAATAGTCTGTTATGATTAAAATAATACTTTTAATCCTATTTGTGAGGAAAAATAAATTAAAACGCTAAAAAACTCTATTTTCAAGTTTAAGCGCGTACCGCGCGATGCAGCACGTGTACCGACAAAATACTGTCAACACAACCCGTCAAGGCAACTGAAAATCATTTTAGCAATAATTGGATAAGTTTATTCTATTAGAATGACAAAAATAAATAAAAACGCTTAAATTCCTATTTTTGCTATTTTTAACGTGTACCGTGCAGCACAGCGCGTATACTGCCAAATACCAACAACGTGGCCAGTCGAGGCAACTGGTAATTATTTCAATAATAATTTTAAGTGATTATTTTTATATAATGATACAAGTAATTTAAAACACACTAAAACGGGATTAAAACGCTAGATAAAATACCCGGTAATCAGTAAAATACTTGTTTTTGAGCAAATATACATATAATATATGTATGTATAGGTGGAGTGTGAGAGGAGAATGAAAGGTGGTGGCCCTATGGTAGCCCACCTCCTTCAAATTTAGCCAATCTTGTGACAAGTGTTTCCTTGGAAATGAAACTCATCATTTAAAAACGTTCTTTCATGCATCACACTTCACATTTCAAGATCAAAAACTCCTCTCTCTCTCTTCTTGAACACCTATCGCCAAATACCCCCATAACACACCAACATTTCATTTTTAAAATCAAAACATGAAGAATCAAGGTCTTTACTTGGTGATTTGAAGCTTGTAGGAAGGTTTGGAAGTGATTTCAAGCAAGCATCAAGCAAGGTCAAGTCTCATATCACCAACTTTTATCAAAAACCCATCTAAATTCTTGAAGGTATAACATATTTCACTAAACATTGTTCTTGATTCATATTGATAAAGAAGTTAGTAAGAAGTTTCTCTTGATTCTTGAAATCTAAACATAAACTTGAAAATTTCAAACAAATGAGTTTTGAATAAAATAAAAATGGATGTATGCATGTATGTATATATGGCCGAGAATGGTGTGTGTATATGTGTATATTGTATCTTGAATTTTTGATGAAAGATTTCTTGATTATTTGAATTCTTGAAAAATAGGATAATTAAAGTAAGTGTTAGTTGTAAACTAAGAGGGTTCTAAGGTGATTAAAGATTTGAAAGTGGCATATTAAAAAGTGAAATTTTTGAAGTATATGTGTGTATATGTAATCCGTATATATGTATGTATATGTCACGCATGTGCGTTAAAGTTGATGTGTAATCATAAAAGTGAGAGATTTGAGTATGAATGAACATGAATGATTGAAGGATCTAAGGTGTTGTGTATGATATTTAAAAGAATAAGATGCTAGTGAGATTTTGATGCATTAAGATCATATTAGATGATAAAATTTATGATATGAGCATACTAGATGCATATACTTAGACATGCATGATGATATATGATATTAAAAAGATGATTTGAATGTGGTTAAGTAAAAATCGGTTATGAGCAGATTATAAACCTTAAAATAAAGTTATTTTGAAGTGTTTAATGGTATATAACTTTGTCATAATGTTTACTAACTTTGCATGTGGTACTCGGTGCATAAAAAGTTGTAAAATACATGAAATCGCATGATTTATGAGACTTATATAAAAACTGCACTAATCTGATTATAACCACTATTTTAATCAGTAAATAACATGTATTGTGTTAAAATATCAAGTCGTTTCGAGTTGGGATGGTTACGGTAACGTTTAACGCAAAACTATGCGTTAAAACGGTCAAAAATCGGCTTTTCGGGTGATTTCTATAAAACTGAATTAGATAAGTAAATAAACTGATATTTTTAGTTTAAAAATAAATATTTTAACTAATTCTAAGTTTACTTGGTGTTTGGTTGGTCATACGTGACTTCCGACGCTCGAAAACGTTACCGAATCGCTAAAATACGCATTTTTCAATGAACATGAGTATGGGTGAACTTTGAGTGAATCTTATGTGATAAAATGTATTAAGTGATTTGAGCATGTAAATGTGATTATATGTTAAGTGTTAACTCGATAATGGGAAAATTAGACTATGCATGTATGCATGTACGTTTTGTGCGGTAGAAATGGTAAAATTGCGTTAAATGTGTAACTTGTTTGTCGAGCATGAAATTTGGTACATATGAGATTTTTTATGTATGTTTGCTTTAAAAATGACAAAATATTTAAGTTAGTAATGTTTCGCGTGTTTCGGTGTTAAATTATGTGAACGTTTATGTATATATATATTACGACGCGCAAATCATAGATATATTGCGTATAAACGGAAGAGTTAACGGATTTACACAATAATGGTCACCAATAAAATCGTTCAAAACGCAAAATCATAATAAATATATAAATATATATGAACTCATATATATATATATATATATATATATATATATTATAATGTGCCAACATAATAAAAAATGACAACTTTTCGAGAAAATCTCAAAGTTATGTGATAATTCTAAGAAATAGAGAAACTTAGGATTTTTGTGATTAAATGTATATTGATTTAGAATTGTTCCCATATTAAGACATATATAATCAATTTCTGGGATTGGGGTATTAAAATACGCACCCAAAGGTGAGTGTCACTAAATCCCTCTTTATACTGTTTTATATATATTTTGGGGGTAGAACACGTCGTTAAAAGGGTTTAATAATGTTTTCGAAAGAAAACATACCTTTTAATATAAAATATATATTTTTGCTGAAAATATATGATTTGATAAGTCATACGTTTCAAAGTAAAACGATTTTTAAGAATGAATATTGTAAGTGCGGTATTTCTTAAGAGAAATGAGACCGTACGAAATGGGAAGGAATTCCGGACTGAGTCTCAACACTTGAGTGACAGGGCAATTCGTAAGTCGTAGTATATTAAATTGTTATATTAGTAGGATATATATATTGTACGTGAGGTAGACATCATATTGTTCTTCGAGAAAGAACCCTGCGCCCATGATGTCGTTTAATCAGATAAGTATTGTACGCGAGGAATTGTTGGTAGATCTATCGGGTTGACAACCCCGTCGTGACCGGTCGCCCCGTGTCAATGTCAAATGACGAATTAAGATTCTGTTTATTGTCTAGCTTTGATTATCCTTGCATGGTTAATATATAGTTCGTATCGTCTAGCTAACATACGAGTCTGAAAGTTGACACCATAATTTAATATACAAAACCTGGGCAACACTACTATTGTCGGAGTAATGAACCGACGGAAGGCCCATGGATTTTATTAAGGAAATAAAATGGACTTTCTAAAATTTCATAGATGTTTTCAAATAAACACCTAATCAGAAAGTTTTCCTAGGAATAAAATCTGTTAGTAAACAATTAAGTGAACTCACCTTCCTTTGTGTTGACACTTGATTTTAACGTGTTCTACAGGTACTTTAATTCGGCTTCAGGAAATCATGGCGTATCTTGTGAATGATGATGCGTGTTGTTATGTTTAATTATGTTGGACAACTTTTAAACTATCTGGGACGTTTGTAATAAGATCCGCGAGGATCAAAACAACTTAACTTATGTGGTTATGTCTTGACTTTTAAAAATGTAATGTTTAATATTTATGTTTTAAAATATGTCAAAATGTCCAACAAAAGAGTGCATCGTCTGACAAGGTATAAATGGGCACCAACTTCCGTCACCACTACGTTTTATATTCCACTGCGACATGTTTGGGGTGTGACAGAAGTTGGTATCAGAGCCATTGGTTGTTAGCGAACTAGATGTTTTCGTGGAAAACAATAGACTTCAACCGGAGAATTTTGAAATGTAAAGTCCAAAATTCTCGAAACCGAGATTTTAAATAAGCATAGAAAATATTTTATCATGTGTGAAAACCATTATGTGTTTTATGTGTATACGTGATTTTATGTTTATTTAACCTTATTTGTTATTGTTTATGTTGATCACACACTTACTTGTACGGTTATATGTGTATCACAGATGTCGCACGAACACGAGGTAATCGAGATCCACGACTCAGGTTACGAGCCAGATTTCGAGACTTCACCCAGACCTACGCTGCCAGAGACACCTATCACGGCTCCACAGATGATTGGTACTACCGAGCTTACCTCATCTTTCCACGTCAATCCTGCTGCTTTTTCCAGTCAGGGAGACCCCCGCTGCGCTTTCACTAGCAACGGGTGGATAGATGATGATGATGTACCTCTCTCGATCCATGAGATGGGACGATCATCTGGCACTGTACCAGTTATCGATGACGTGATCAAGAGTGACTCTACTGTCAGAGGATCTACTAGTATTGCACCAGTGGAGGACGCCACTATCGTCACGACTTGACCTTTAGAGCCATCAGTCATTCCTCCTGCTGCTGTAATCGAGTCTGCTACTTAGATCCCTCCGCCCGTTTTGTCTGAGTCTTCCTTGCATGTTTTAGAGTCACGCACTTCTCAGACGCCGCTGTTAGTTTATTATCATCGTAGGAAGAGAATTAGGCCCACTGGAGATAGGATAGATCGATATTGCCATTGTGATCGACAGCTCGTCGCATTGCGCAATGACCTAGACCTAGCCAAAGGAAAGGCGAAGTACCTTGAAGGACAGATGGACGATCATGAGGAGTTGAAGGTTATAGACGACATCGCGAGAGATGAGATGCATTGGAGGGTTGTAGATTTGGAGAAGCTTATCCAGGAGATGTTAGAGTCTCTAGGTTTGAGGCGTTGATGATGGTCGTTTACTTGTTTATTCGTTTCATTGTTTGATGGGTTGTACTGTTAAACATTTCCTTTTGATGTTCTTTGTGTTTGTGGCCTGCGTGCCAGTTTCGTTTTTGAATATTATTGGGAATTTCATATAAACTTGTTTATGGGTGTCGATGTAGGCATACCAAGAATAGTCCTTTGAACTGAAAATGAGTTTAAATAATTTCTATAATAAATATCAATGACGTACTTTTGGTTTAAATTTTTTCTCATTAATATGTGGATATTTTACATGCGCAATGTTTGGTCCACTAATGATTGAATTATTTTTTTGGTTATCGTCTTATGTGGATATTATTGTTATGATAATAGAAACGACGAAATGCCGCCAAAAGCAAGACAGGGTACCAGATTACCTACCACACTGGAAGAGTTGGCTCAACTCATAGCCCCACACGTAAATACTATGTTGGAACTTTTGAGATCGTTCATACTTGTACTGGATTAGTTTTATAGTTGTTTGTAGCTAATTTACTAGTATAGGGGCTTATTTTGTAAATTCATGAAACTTGATATCCTGACTTGGTGTAGTTAAGATTCCAGCAAATTTATAAATTTGCTAGGAAGTCAGGCACTATATATAGCCCAAGCATTGTAACCTAGCCAAGCTTTTGGCTCTTTGGTGAATGAAGTGTTGATTACATTAAATCTTGTGTTTGTGTGCTCAAATCAGTATTCCAAGGTGCTTTAGTGATTCATATACTTGTTTGGATTCAATACAACACTTGTTGTATTCATCAATCAATTAGCTTCATCTTCATTCTTGATTGTTCTTAACTTTTTCATAGTCCAAACACTTAATCAATAGGTGTTTTGGACTAAAACAACCAACCACTGTGATCCGGATAGATATTGGGATATACAATTTGGTATCAGAGCCTTTGTGCTCTTGGTTGTTGTGTTTTTGTTAAGATTTTTCAAAGTTTTGAAGGTTTTTCAAAGTTTCAAAGTTTTTCAAATTTTTTGACTTAAAATGGTTTGATTTGGTGTGTTTAATCGATAGGTTGTTGTTAATCTGTGATTAGGGAGTCATTTTGGACATTTTAATGCATCAAAACATGGTTTTTGAGTCGTTTTTGAGTGATTAGAGGGTTTTAGTTCGTGTTAAACCCTCTGGTCAGCGAAATTAGTTGAATACAGCGAAGATTTGTTTGAATACAGCGAAATTAATTTTGAATATAGCGAAGAAACTTTTGAAGCTTGCGAAAAAACGCTTGAATAGAGTGAACAATTATCGCATAATCGCCAACTTCACCGACTAAAACTCGAGCGAAATTGTTGATTGCCAGCGAAATAGTGCCAAGTGACCCTTTAGCGAAATTATCGAAGGCGACTTCGATAACTGCGATATCGAACCACAGCGTTCATATCACGGTATTCGGCGAAATTAGCCAATCTAACGTGTGTGCTATTTGTGTCAGCGGATTAGCTGGTTCGCTCGTGCAGGATATCTTCGTGTACCCGGCGAAGACAGGAGACTAGAGAAGATTTCCGGCGAATTTGTGCTCCAGCAGTATTTCCAGCGAATTTATCATCTGATCATCTTTCCTTTGTCAAAAACAACCCAAGATGTCGTTGAATTAGCTAAGTCTAATTGCTCAAGCGGAACTTGAGACCGGAACCACTACTAGGCCACCAAAGTTGAAAGGAGCTGAAGACTTCAGTACTTGGAAGACTCGTATCCAGTCGTTCTTCGAATACACAGACTACAATCTGTGGTTCTCAGTCACCGTTGGACCCCACATTCCAACGGTGGTTCGAAATGATGCGGTTGTTCCTAACAATGACCCCACAACCTTCACTGACGAAGACAAGGCCCTAGTCCAACGTGATCGTCGTGCACATGCCGCATTAACCATGGCTCTGTCAACCGATGACTGCAACATGTTTGAAGAACACCGAACTGCAAATGCACTCTGGAATGCATTGATTGAGTATTATGAGGGAAATGAAGAGCTAATTGAAAGTAAGAGAGACATGGTGCAGAAGCAATACGACATGTTCTGTGGAGTTCGTGGAGAAAGTCTGTCCGATCACATCAGTCGCTTTCTGAATATGATGACCAAAATGAAGAAGGCAGGAAATCCAGTCACAAACCGTGCTGCCATCAAGAAGCTGCTGGATTCACTCCCTAAGGAATGGAGTTTGCAATGCATGATGATCAAGAAGGACTTCCTCAATAATCCAAATCCTGTCACTCTGTCAGACTTAATTAACACTCTAAGAGCCTTTGAAATGGATGTTAACAAACGAGAAATGAACACTGCTGGCTACACTCCAAAAACCAATCAAACTTCTGCTAGATTGAAGAATGTGGCATTCCTTGCTTCAGGTGGCGTCTGTCAACAAGCTTCTGACATGATCTATGCTAACGCTTCCGCAAGCACATCAAAAGCTCCACAACCTAGTGAGAAGACTGTAACTGTTGGTGATACACAAGCGTTGAAAGTGTATACTGAAAGCGTGGCACTTTTCAACATGTTTCTGAGTAGCTATGAAGCTTTAATGTCAGGAGAGCTCAAGAAGGAAATGTTCACTGCTGAAGACATGTATCAGGTCGATCCAGATGACATGGAGGAAATGGATCTGAAATGGCAGATGGCCATGATCACCTTAAGGTTGAAGAAATTTCAGGACAAGACCGGGAAACGCTTGGGTCTTGGAAAGGCTGGTTTTGACAAATTCAAACTGAGATGTTACAAGTGCAAGAATCTGGGCCACTTCAAGCGTGATTGCCCCTTGTTGAAAGAAGGAAACATTGAAGCCACTCCTGTTGTAAAACAAATCACTATCGAAGAAAACAAAAGCAATGCATTTCCTAGCACACCAAAAGCCTTAGTCGTTGAAGATTATGATTGGAGTGAAGAAATTGTTGAAGCAAAGGAACAAGTCAACAAAGCTCTTATGGAAAAGATCTCAAGCGGGTCCTCTTCAAAGCAGTTTGAGAAGCCAACAGCTGGAATTCCAAAAAGTGACATCATTGCTGACAAGGGTCTGAAAAGTATTCTCACCTCCCCAGAGTCTGTGAAAGAAAAGAAGTCTGGAGAAGCTGAGGAGCAGACACCTAAGGATGCATCTGACCAGAAGAAAGACAAAGAAAAGGTCTCGGCAGCAGCAATGAAAACAGAATCTTCAAAAGAAAATGCTGACAAAGATTTGGTAAATAGTATTCCACATAGCTTTAAAGTTAAGCTATGCACACCCGCATGCGTTGATGTCGTGGCACATTACAAGTCTCTAAATCTAGAATTTGAGAGACAAAAAGACAACGCTTTAAAAGTTAACAAAGAGCTTAAACAAAACAAGGCCGCGTATCAGAGAAAATTGAATTCAACTTTAGCTGAAATGCAAACTCTAAAAGAATTTGTGTTTAGAAAAGATTTTATCATTAACGATCTCACATATAGACTAGAAAAAGCTTTGAACGAAAAGAATAAATTGCAAATTGTCATAGACAAATGGAATGTCAGTCAAAAGGCCTTTACTGACATCAAAAACTGCCAACGACCAACATATGTGAAAGACGGGATCGGGTATAAGGATAGGTAAGGAAATGAAAGAAGACTCTTCTTTCCACCATATAGAAAAAGCTATGTGCCTATACCTACTCCTCATCCCGAAAATGATCTCATTGATGAAAAGGCCTCTGTAGAACAAAACGATCCTTGTGAAAACAAAACAACCGCTAACTTTTCTAAAAGTAATGCAGATCCAATTTTGTGTAAAGAAGGTGTACGTAAACGTGGTCAGTCATCAAGTATCAACAAAGGTCTCTATGCAGCTTTTCTCTCACAATCCGTGCCACGAGACATTGAAGATGCGATTCTCGACTCCAGTTGGGTTCAGGCAATGCAGGAAGAATTATCTCAATTTCGCAAACTTAAGGTCTGGGAGTTAGTAGATCTCCCTGAGGGAAAGTTTCCGATTGGTACCAAATGGGTCTTTCGTAACAAGATGGATGATCGTGGAGTAGTAATCAAGAACAAGGCCAGATTAGTGGTGCAAGGTTTTCGTCAGGAGGAAGGAATTGATTACGAAGAGGTTTTCTCTCCAGTTGCAAGATTGGAGGCAATCAGAATATTCCTGGCTTACGCGTCATACAGAAATTTCAAAGTTTTTCAGATGGACGTAAAGAGCGCTTTTCTGTATGGGAAGGTAAAGGAAGAAGTATACGTGTGTCAGCCTCCGGGTTTCAAAGATCCTCATTTTCCAGGTCGCTACTACAAGTTGGACAAAGCCCTCTGTGGACTTCACCAAGCTCCACGTGCTTGGTACGAGACTTTGTCAACTTATCTGTTGAAGTGTGGATACACAAGAGGAACGATCGACATGACTCTCTTCACCAAAATAGTCGGAGAAGACGTAATGCTGGTTCAGATTTATGTGGACAATATCATCTTCGGGTCAACTAACGAGGAACTGTGCAGAGAATTCGAGTCTGTCATGAAGGCAAAGTTTGAAATGAGCATGATGGGAGAGCTGACGTTCTTCTTAGGGCTAGAAGTAAAGCAAAAGGAGGATGGGATTCTCATTCAGCAGGCTAAGTACATTCGGGATATTCTCACGAAGTACAACATGAACGACTGTAAAGTTGCCAGCACACCATTCGCTTCTCAAACGGAGCTTACTCTAGATCCTCAAGGAAAACTAGTAAACAAGTCCTTTTATCGCTCTATGATCGGTTCTCTGATGTACTTAACGGCTAGCAGGCCTGACATTATGTGGGCTGTTTGTCTCTGTGCTCGCTTTCAGACAAATCCCAAAGAATCACATGAAACTGCTGTGAAACGCATCTTCCGCTATCTCAAAGGAACTCCGAAACTAGGTCTTTGGTATCCTAAGGATAGTAATTTTGATCTCATTGCTTATTCTGACAGTGATCATGCAGGTTGTAAAATAGATCGCAGGTCTGTCTCAGGAGGATGCCAATTCTTGGGAAATCGTCTGATCTCATGGCAAAGCAAGAAACAGACAACTGTGTCCACCTCCACCACTCAAGCAGAATACACCGTGGCCTACAGTTGCTGTTCACAAGTTCTCTGGATACAAAATCAGTTGTTGGATTATGGAATCAACATCATGAAGACTCCTATATTCATCGACAATGAGGCATGCCTGGGAATTGTGAAGAATCCCATCCACCACTCCAGAACAAAGCATATCGAAATTCGTATTCACGCAATTCGAGACGCCTACGAGAAAGGATACATTCAAGTGGTACCAGTGGATACAACACAGCAACGGGCCGACATTTTCACAAAATCTTTCGATAAAACTCGATTCAACCAGCTGGTAACCTGGTTGGAAATGGTTAATTTCCTTGAATGGAAATGAATCTTGTGTCCAAAAGCTTTCGTAAATACTCTATCTTTTGTCCATAGTTAAAAAAAACGTTTGTTAAAAGTAAAACAAGTATCGTTAAACGTTGCCCACCAAAAAGATTTTCTGCAAAATTAAAATTTCATTTTCGGGCAAATGGACTCTCGAAAATAAAGATTTTAGGGGGGGATATTTCAGAAAATCAAATTAGATGCTTGTGTTTTGACTCCTATTAGAGGAAATGATAGAAAATCGCTAACACTTTGTCATTTCTTGCAAAACAGAAAACAAAAAGAAATAGGGGTACCAAGCAACGACATGTCGGTAGATTCAGCAACACCGACGAGTAAACTGCTGTTAGGGAGCAAAACATAACGTCTACACAAGGATTCTGGCTTTTCTCAGATATTACGCATCATAGTGGGTAACACGTTGCGGCATATGACTTAATGGTCTTAAATCTTGTGTTGATAGATTGCCAAAGTCTGAAATCTCGGGTCTTTATATTGGTTTTCATTCGGGGGGTATCATAGTTGGTCTTCTGCTGCATCCAGATACATGCTGACCTAGAACCCCTATGATATCCCTTCATAATAAGCGCCTTAAAAAAAAAGGCCAAACCCTTTCATAATAAGTGCCATTTGTGGCCAAAACCTTTTGATGGGTTAGTTTTGGTCTCTCTGCTGTACGAAAGTACTGACCTGTTCACCGAACTATCTGTCTCGCCCTCGATAGCTCTTGGAATCTCTGTTGTACGAAAGTACAGACCTGATCTCCGCTCTATCGTTGAAAAGAATGAATCCAATATACTCACCTGTTATGAAGAACCTTTGTGCATACCTTGATCGCGGGGGTATGTCCTGATGTGGGACTAACGGGCGTAATGATTCTATTCTCAATAGCTTGTGTGGGGGCCATTGAAGACTTGTCAATATTACCGAAAACGTGATAAAAGCGCTCTCCGAAGGCATGTTGAAAGAAGGATGCATGGATTTAGGTGGACAAACATACTGGCAGTTTTTCTTGTGCCCTGGTTAGTAATTAATAATAATAATAAATAAGAAATTGGCAAGTGTTGGCAATATGATCTTCTGCAGGTATGTCAACGAGCGTCGAAGGTTTCAAGAAAATACGCATCAAATGGAACCTCCCAGAGCTGAAAATTCGAAGTTCGGAGTCTAAATGGCCCAAATTTTCTTAAGTGTGTAAATATTTCATAAATTTTAGTGTTTTAAACAAAACTGGGCACGGTTTACGAGAAAGTTTGAAATTTACGAGCGAAATTAAAAATTGTTTTGAATATATACAAGTGGCGGCGAAGATAAGATACCAGCGAAATTGTTATTTCGCTGGTTATCAAATTTTAGGTATAAATATCTAATCAACCGTCAATTTTTCAAACTTTTCAAAACTACTTCATCTTCTCTCTCGCTCATCTTCGGACATATTCTTAAAACCAACACAAGATTCAATTTCGTTCAAAGATCTTCAGGTAAATCTCCGATTAATCATCATCTACAACCATCGTAGTCATCGGTTCACATTTTCGGTGAACAGTGCACTGTTTGAATCTTTATAATTGTTCTTTGTGTTCATAAACCCTAGATTCTGAATCCGAAATCTCTGTGTTTTGATATGGATGTTTGTGTTTTTTTTAAGAACCGAACAAACCAAGATTCACAATGCTCTTTCATATTTGGACTCATCTGTGATCGTTGTTTGAACAAAGCAAGAAATTAGTTAGGGTTTTTAAAGGTTTTATGAAGAAATTTTTGATGATAGCGAATTAACGATGAACATAGCGAAGTCAGCGAAGATAACAGGGAATCTCAAAAGTCTTGAACGCGAGTTCGAGCAACCGGTGAAATATTCTTATTTCGCCGGTAAAGCGGCCTAGACAAGTGTCTTCGCTGCCAAATCGTTTCCGGAACAAAACCTTGTCTTCGCTGAAGTTCGCTAGCGATTTTATGTCGGTAAAGCTGTCTAGACTAATGTCTTCGCTGGTTGATCATTCTGAGAACAAAACTCTATCGTCTTCGCTAGTGGATTGTCTTCGCTGGTGGATCATTTCCGAAACAAGACCCTGTCATCGCTAGGTTCGCTAGCAAATTTCTCTTGGCGATGATGCTCATGATCCGACATTGTTGTCGATGAAAGGTCCGGATCTCGTTCAATAGGGTCAGCGAAGACAACCACCGACCCGGCAGCGAAATTACCTATTTTTCTTATTTTTTTAATTCAAAATTTTGTAAATATTGTTTTTAACCTAATTTTTTTATATATCCTCAAATTTTATTATTAAACGTAAATATCTTTGTAAATATTCTCGTATAAATATCCGTTTCTATCTCAACTTTTCTCTCACTTGGCTCGTTTAGTGTTTCAGAAGCAAGATGGTGAAGGTCATTGAATGGGATAAGACGTTGAAACACAATCAAAGCATCAACCTCGATCAAGTTCCACAGGATTTTCAGGATGTAGCAAGATGGGTTAGATCAAGCAGAATTGGCTACGCCGTCGAAACTGATGTTAAAGTTTACATAATCCACATTCAAGACTTCTGGCAAACTGCAAAACCAGAAACTGTCAACAATGCTCAAGGGATATCTGCAACTGTCCATAACAAAAAGATAGTCGTAACAGAAGAAAGGATTCGCAATGTTTTAAAGCTAAAAGACGATGCTCAAGATCCGATCAGCTTGAGCAAGGACGACATTCTAGATGGTTTTCGAGGTATGGGATACGCAGGAGATTTTAGGCAAAAGAAAGAGATAAAGAGAAGTGGAGTCACAAGAGATTGGAGATTCATAGTTCACGTGATCGCCATGAGCCTGGCTCATCGTAAGGGTGGTTTTGATGGCTTGAATCTCGAATGGTCGGCGGCAATGTTGACTTTGTGTTTAAATCGAAAATTTAACCTCTCTGGCCTAATATTCAATTATATGATCGAGAATGTAAGAGGGCCGACTTGGGCGATGTATCCTAAATTTATCCAAATGCTAATCAATGATCAATATGAAAATCCACCAAACGATGGAGATCTCTACACTTTTCATGTTCCAACAAGTCGTTAATTTACAGAAATCAAGACAAATGAATGGGTAATGCTGCATGACTGGATGTACGCTGCAGAGAGACTGCCATTGGTCAGAGAAGCTTACAGAAAATACAGAGAGGCACTTCTAGAAAAGCAACAAAGAATAGCACAAGCTGAAGCAGAGGCTGCAGCAAAGGAAGAACGATCAAAAGGAAAAAGAAAAGGAAAGCAAGCAGCCGAAGATGAGCCTCCAAAGAAGAAAAAGGCATCTGAAAACCCAGAAAGATTCATGGGGTGCAAGCTTTAGAGCAGCTGAATCTGAAGAACAGCGTCAACATATCAAAGATATGAAAGAAATCCACGCGTTGTAGGAAAAAGAAACGAGAGAGAAGAGACTCAAGAGACAAGAGATGTCAACATCCGAAAGACCAGAAGTTGTCACAGAAGAAGTAGAGTCTCTAAATGACTTCGTTGATACTTTGATAGTAGATCCTGATGAAGCCTCAGCGAGCAAGAAAACGACAGATGAAAGATCTTCCAAAGTATCTCCTGTAAAGCCGACGAGGTTTTCAAAGCCACCAGTCCCACCACAAAGGGTTCGTCCCTTTCAAGAGCTTTACGATAAACTCATTAAAAACACTGGTCCATCTGTGGCCAAGGAAATCCGTCTTCTCAAAAACCAAGTAAACGACACAAACATCCTGAGAGAGAAGATTAAAGATCAGCGTAAGAAGAACAAAGAGATGAACGCCTACATGGCCAAGCAATCAAAGTTTATCAGATTCCAGCAGATGGGGTTAGAGAAATTGTACAGAATGATGAGAAATATGTGCGAGCAGATGAAAATAAAGCCCATGTTCTCCTTTGATGAAATCTTCGACTTTGAAACTTTCATAGAAGAAGAAACTGCCAGAAAGGAAAAAGAAGCTCAAGCTAAGAAAAGACGCCTGGAATCGGTCGAAAGGGTAACTGAAGGAGATGAAAGTGATGAAGAAGAAGTTGACAGAGATGATATGCCAGCTAGATTCATCGAATGGGGTCTGGAAGAGGAAGTACTGTATGAGCAAGAAGATGGAAAAACTTTCTCACCTCAGCATCCAGAATGCTTCAAGAAAGAAAGAGAAAGACTCCCTGATTTCTATCAGGTGATAACTGTCGAAAAGAGTGAAGCCACCGACAGAATCATTAGCTGGATGTACTGTAGGACCGTATTTGACAGTCGAGTGAGTCAATTCGAGCTAGCAACTACCGAAAATGCAGCGGAAATACAAAATCGGCATGAATCAAAGCAAGAAATGAGTAGAAACAGAAGTAGATCACTTTAAACTGATTTTCTCATTAATTCTTCAAGAAATAGTTGGGCAGCAGTTCGGCTCCACAGTAAACATGCACGTACCA
This sequence comes from Helianthus tuberosus, assembly GCA_030545235.1. NCBI lineage: Eukaryota > Viridiplantae > Streptophyta > Magnoliopsida > Asterales > Asteraceae > Helianthus > Helianthus tuberosus. Next base: position 53,214,510 of record CM060415.1, on the reverse strand, counting down.
AATGAGAAAACAACTTGACTATATATAGGGAGTGAGGTTTCGCTTATATGGCATGTCCATATAAGCAAAATCACAAGCTTGAGGTTTCTCTTTTATGGCACATGACCATATAAGCGAAATATCAACATGCAAATCAAACAATTTCACTTCAACCCCCTATACAATACATATTTAACACGTCTAGACCCTATACATTGATTAACTAAGACTAAGACGCAGGCTTTAGACATTTGTGCACCAACAAACTCCCCCTTGGATACAGCCGAAGTCTTCAGTCTTAATCTTTAAACTTTACAGGGACTTGAATTTTCCTTCTCTAGACTTAGGATTCTTCAGCAACTTCCTACGCTTCTATTTCTCTTTCACAGGCTCCCCCTTTCATCAATCTTCTGTGCTTTTGGGATCAACACCTGAATTACCAGCAACAAGCTTCCTTTTGCATCAAGCTCGTCTTCAGACTCCCCCAAAGACTTTGCTTTCGGGATCTTAATCTGGATCTTTCACCTGCAAACCTCAAACATTTATAAGAATAAACATTTTAAATGTCCAGAATTTATGATCTGGTTCTTTCACAATCCTATAAAGATTTGACTATATAAAGAATCCAAACAACTAAACTTAACACTTTACCATCAAATTTTAAACCTTTTAATTTTCAAAATTATTTTTCAGTGACACATGAGCAAAATCAGGATGTTGTTTTCAAAAACTTTGATTTTTTAACACTTTTCTGATTAAACACCGTCACACCCAGTTAACCAAGTCCAAATCAATGACCTTGGTCAACTTCTTGGCCTACCAAGTCCAAGTTAATGACCTTGGATGACCGAATTATGAAGTACACAATTATTTCATTATGAAAATAGTTCAAATGAATGAACTTTTGAACATTCATACACTTTTTAACTGTCAAACACTGTACCCATCATTGTACTGCATCACCAGTACAGCCCTCATCAAACACAGACATGATCTGCACTAAGCTTTGATCGTCCGATTCCCAATGTCAGTTGTCGAAAATAAAATGAAAAACAAAAATCTTTTTGGATTTTTAACTGGATAAACTGAAAACTGTACACACAAACTTTTTGTGAGTGTGTTAGGGGATCATATCAGCTGCCGACTTGACACAAGCACCGTTAAGCTGATATTTCATTTTAAGCATTAAACAATTCATGTAGATTGCCGATATACTGATCCTCTTAAATTCTCACAAAACTTTCAATCTGCTCGGGATACAGAATTAGTGTTTTATGACTTAAACATCTACATGTGTCCCACCTCAGTATATACTCCCGTATCCAGATCCCAGTATTCAGTCTTACAGGTGAGTATACCTAGATGATATCTGTAAGGGTTAATTGCGAGGGCCGTGAGAGCTCATGTCGATCTTTCGATACGCAGAGAGATGACGGCTTCGACTTTTGGTGGGTCCCCTTTAGAGGATCTTTTCTTCAACAGCATGATTATCAATTTTATTGTTTAATCATTTTTGCTGAGGGGAGGCTTATATTTCAAAGCAGCGTAAAGTATTCTCCGGGGACTAGCCCATTGCTTCCGCAAAATCAGAAGTCCCGGGATAATACCCCAGATATCACTAAGCATAAAGACCTAGTATCTCAGAATACGAGACCCTTCAAACAGGATTTCAGGGGTTACCTATATATCCTGGAGGTGTTCCCCACGTAGATGCAAGTAAATTTTATGTTTATATCCCAAACTGATCTACTGATTTTATGAAAACCTATCGGCACATCTTTAGCGAGACTGCTTAATTGCATTTTATACATTACAATTCTTTAGCATACTGTGTCCGTCTAGCTGATGTACTATCATTTCCCCTATTATACACAAACTCATTTTTACTTTTACAAATGTTTTTGGTTTTTCTAATTTTATCATGTTTTTGTATTTTTCTGCGAATTTCTCCCCCTAAAACTAAAACATATTTTTGTGTTTTTGTTTTTATCAAAAAGTAGAAAATAAACTGACAAACAAATTTGACAACACGACATGGTTCACGTCAGATTGCCGCCCAACTCGGCTTCACATTCAATAACCCTACCAGATTGCAGATTTTTCATCCCGTTCAATTTTAAAAGATAATAAAATCTCTTTTTGTCAAAAGGTTTACTATAGAAATCCGCTTTCTGATCATCGGTGTGCAAGTGTTCAATCCGAATTAACTTTTTCTCGTGACAATCACGGATAAAGTGGTGACGGATCTCAATATGTTTCGTTTTTGAATGGTGAACCGGATTTTTAGTAATATTAATAGCTGCTTCATTGTCCACGTAGATAGGAGTATCTAAGAACTGCAAACCGAAGTCTCGCATCTGCTGTTGGATCCAAAGGATCTGCGAGCAACAGCTGGAGGCTGAAACGTATTCAGCCTCGCATGTAGAGAGCGCTACTGCGGTTTGTTTCTTACACTGCCAGGTAACGAGTCGAGTTCCGAAGAACTGACACCCAGCAGTGGTGGACTTTGCGTTTTGCTTGCAGCTTCCAAAGTCAGAATCAGCAAAACCAGATAAAGTAAAGTCACCCGATCGAGGATACCACAAGCCGATGCTTGGGCAGCCTTTCAAATACCGTAAAATATGTGACAACTCGTACTTTAGAGCATATCTTTGTATAACATTATGTGACTATATGAAACTTTATTAATCGATTGAATGTTATGTTGTTTTGATTATGTGAATTTATGAAGCGAACGTACATTTATAAACAAACCGATAGCACAACACCACTCGATCGCACAAGCCCATTTGGGCTACACTTTGTATTCGGATCAATGGGCAGCCCATTGAGGGTTCGGCCCACTCTTTCTCTTGTCGCATAACATTAGAGGATAGGGTATACTCATATTTTTGCAAATCATCTCACACACAAAAAAACCCTAGCTTCCTCTCATCCTCTCTCTCTAACTTGACGGCACACTCTCTCTCTCAATCGAAGATCACGTCCTTGAATCGGATCATCCTCTATCTTTCGGTTAGTGTCTAATAATTTATTAACTTGCTAATACTTGATACTTGATATTGTAGTTGTTATAATGTTGAACGATGATTCTGCTTATGTGTAATCGGATCTATCAAATTATATAAGTATGATGACACATGTTGATGTAGCAATAGGCCTTGATGATTCAATAGATTGAGGTCAATAGTTGATAAAGTGGATAACCTTGACAATCAAAAATGGCGGCCATGTGACCATTTATGTTACCAATGACTGTTGCTAGTCTTATGTGAATTGAATGGACTTGTATTTTAAGATCCTTCATGATTACTTGCACATGAATTGTCAGTATGTTTTGTGGTTGTTACATGTATTTTAAATGGAATAGATCTTGGTGCATGTTTAAATTAATATATGATAATGCTGATTTGCATGCATGTAATCGGCTGGACACTCATGAGATCGGAACATATGATAATATTTGATAAGTTGTCGGCCATTTGTTGTTTATTTCGATGATGATCATGTGTGGTTGTTCATAATTATGATGATAAGGTCATGTGAAACAATTGTTAAAAGTAATGATTTGATCGATTATTATTGATATGAAAGCCGTTGGAAATTGTTAATTGATATGTTCACAAAAAGGAAATAATAACTGCTATGCATGAAATCCGGGATTTTAAATTAATCGCATAAGACATCTTGGTCGCACAAGATGTCCATACGCACTAGGTGATCAGTCGCACAAGCAAACCTGGTTGCACAAGAGGACCCGACCGCACAAGAGGTCCTCAGTCGCACAAAGACTTTTGAGTCGCACAAGACCGCTTGACAGTTGTCTTTTGGGCCGTATGTTGGGCTGGGTAATAAAGCTGATCGCACAAGTTGTTTATTTGTTTAATTGTTGGGCCGGTTACTTGTTGAACTAATCATGCTTATTTGGGCTTCTTATTACTTGGGCCGGGTATCAAATGGAATCGCACAAGATGCATAAATCGTACAATTTGAATTACAAGTTTAGTGTTGAGCCGAGACTTATGTGAGCTTCATCCGTATGTTAAACTGATAACATTTAAAACATTCTATGTGTGTATTATGTTGCCATGATCGATACGTGTTAGCAATATGTTAAACTATGTGTAATCATACGTGCTTTAATTGAACCTAAACCTGACATGTGTGATAACCATGTTAGGACGTGGTTGACCACTAGCATTTAGACGTGACCTTTCTGTGTAATCTGCCGAGCAAACCAAGGTGAGTTCACACTTCGTTACAAAGCATGGGATTCCCAGGGGCTAGGAATGGGTTAAGGAATAGGGATTTCCTCATCCTGTTGAGACGTAATCAGGAACATAGATTCCTCGTCCTGTTGAGACGTAATCAGGAACATAGATTCCTCGTCCAGTATGAGACGGATTTAACTATACTAGACTAGAACTCTATCAACGAAGTCCCTCCTTTTATATCGACTTAATCGCCGAGGCCAATGGCGAACGGGTCATTAGTTAAATAGTGCTATTAGGTTTAACAAACCTCACACCGTGCCGCAGAGGACGGGCGTGGACTAATGGACTATGGCATGTCAGTGATGATAGACACAGACGTTAGGGCACTTAAACATGACGAACGTTAGTAGTCGATATGGTAACGAGTCTGGTGAATTAAACATGGGGTAGCCCCCACGGCCATAGAGCCGGGCTGGAATAGCCAACGTAAGAACGGGTAACTAATAAACGTTTTTCGAACTATGGGGTAACCCCCACGGCTGGATAGCTGGTAAAGAACAAACTGTGTTTTCGGAATAACTATAAACTTGACAACCAAACGTGAACTCACTCAACTTGTTGTTGACTCGTTACTACATGCTTTGCAGGTCTATAGGTACTTAGCTGGAGCTTGCACAAGGAAGAGTCGTTGTGGGACATGGACAGCTGTGTGCCATGTTAAACATTTGGATACTTGAACTTTTGATTTGGTTTTAAACATTATGTTTCCGCTCATAACTTAACTATGGTTGTTTTGAACACTAATCGTGTTGGTTGGACTTTTACATTTAATTATTTACTTGTTCAATATGATTAGTGGTTTGATCCTGGTCAGTCACGCCTCCAAGCGGTGATACTCCGCATGTGGATTTTGGGGGTGTGACAGATTGGTATCAGAGCCATTGGTTATAGAGAACTTGGTTTTAATAAAGGAAAACATTTTTGTTAAAACCAGACTATAACCTGTACAGTGCTTTACGATCCACAACGACGCTTCACTCCACGTGCAAGGCTCGACATTCTAGGTGATATGGTTTGTGATTTATTGCCTACTTGCTAGACTACGTAGAACTTTGCTCATGATATGCTTAGCTAGTATAGCTACTCGTGCTTGAACACTTGTGTGCTTACTCTCTTCTGTCATCGCACTTTCGCGAACCCCTCTCACTCATGCTTCCTTTGATATGAAGATCATGTCTGGACGCATCAACATGACTCAAGCCCAGTTGACGGCTCTGATTAACGAACAGGTTGCTGCGGCACTTGCAGCCGCACAGGCAGGAGGTATACCCTGCAGTTTCTAACTCATTCTAGGATCTTTAGATCCTACTCTCGTGAACCTATCCTTGTGTTAAACTTTGTCCTTTCTTACACTCGCAACAGGTCAACATGCTCAGCCACCTGTGTGCACCTTCAAAACTTTCATGGACTGTCGACCCACTACTTTTAGTGGCACTGAAGGAGCAGTAGGTCTTCTCCACTGGTTTGAGAAACTAGAATCTGTGTTCGAAATGTGTGAATGCCCTGAGGCACGCAGGGTGAAATATGCTACCGGCACTCTTGAGGGTTTAGCCCTCACATGGTGGAACGCTCAAGTCCAAATGCTAGGGTTGGTTGCTGCTAATGCCACCCCATGGAACAATTTTAAAGAGATGATCAAGGAGGAATACTGCAGTCGCGACGACATTCATAAGCTGGAAGTCGAGTTTTTCAACCTCAAGATGACGGGGTCAGAAATTGAGGCATATACTAAGAGATCGAATGAGCTTGCACTACTGTGCCCTACTATGGTGGACCCTCCAATTAAGCGTATCGAACTTTATCTTAAGGGCCTAGTGCCAGCAATCCAAAGTCATGTGACACCAGCAAACCTCGCCACCTACCAGCAGGTTGTTCAATTGGCTCACCGTCTCACTGATCAGGCGGTGGAGCAAAACAAGTTACCAAAACGTATTAGTGCTACAGCTACCTCTGAACCTCCCAGTGATAACAAACGTAAATGGGTTGGAGCTGCAAGCAGAGGTTCGACTTCTGTTCAATCCCAGTCGCAGCAGAGAAGAACTGAAGAGTATAAGAGTCCTAGTCAGCAATCGTCAGGTAGCCAAAGTCAGGGTGGATACAAAGGAAATCACCCCAAATGTAATCGTTGTAACTTACATCACAGTGGGCCATGCACCAGAAGTAACTGTCATCGGTGCAACAAGCCTGGTCATATTGCAAGAGAATGTAGGAGTCAGTTTCCCGCGAACCAAAATCGGCAACAACAGCGAGCCCCACAAAATCAACGTCAGCAGCAGCAACAACAGGGTAACAACAAAGGGTGCTTTCAGTGTGGAGCTGAAGGCCACTTCAAGAAAGACTGTCCCCAGCTGAACCAGAACAACGACAATAACAACAACAATCAGGGGAATGGAAACAACGGGGGTAACAATGGCAATGGTGCAAGGGGCCGTGCGTTCGTTATTGGCAATGGAGAAGCTAGGAACGATCCCAATGTTGTAACGGGTAAGTTCCTTCTTGACGACTTTTACGTTACTGTCTTATTTGATTCGGGTGCTGATACTAGTTATGTGTCCCAAAAAGTTAGTCAACTGATTAAGCGTACCCCAACACCTCTGAATCCCAAACACGCTGTAGAGTTAGCTAATGGTAAAAGTATAGAGGTCACACACGTAGTTAAAGGTTGTAACCTAGTACTTGCTGATCATACTTTCTCGATCGACCTCTTTCCTATCACTCTGGGTAGTTTCGACGTTGTCATTGGGATGGATTGGTTGTCCCAACACCAAGCAGAGATTCTTTGCAACGAAAAGATTGTCCGTATTCCGTGCTCAGGTGAGGAACCCCTTATGATTCGTGGCGACAAAAGTGGTGCTGTTGTGAGCATCATTTCTTCCCTTAAGGCCCAAAAGTGTTTGCGTAAGGGCCACACTGCCTTTTTGGCTCTCGTTACTGACACCTCGAAGAAAGAGAAAAAGATAGAAGACTTCCCGATTGTACGCGACTATCCTGAGGTATTTCCTGAGGAACTACCTGGTCTCCCGCCTCATCGTCAGGACGAGTTTCAAATCGAGTTAGCTCCTGGAGCGGTACCCATAGCTCGTGCACCATATCGTTTAGCTCCATCGGAGTTGAAAGAGCTATCTACGCAACTACAAGAACTCTTAGATAAGGGTTTTATTCGTCCTAGCTCTTCGCCCTGGGAGCTCCAGTGCTATTCGTGAAGAAGAAAGACGGTACGTTCAGAATGTGCATCGACTACCGTGAACTGAACAAGGTGACTGTGAAGAATCGCTATCCTCTTCCACGCATTGACGACCTATTCGACCAACTGCAAGGGTCGAGCTACTATTCAAAGATTGATTTGAGATCAGGGTATCACCAGCTGAGAGTCCGAGAAGAGGACGTCTCCAAAACAGCCTTTAGAACCCGTTATGGACACTATGAGTTTTTGGTCATGCCTTTTGGGATGACAAACACCAGCGGTCTTCATGGACTTGATGAATCGAGTGTGCAAGCCTTACTTAGACAAGTTCGTTATTGTCTTCATCGATGACATCCTGATCTATTCGAAGAGTCAGGAGGAGCACGAACAGCATTTACGACTTATTTTGGAACTCCTTCGAAAAGAACAGCTGTACGCCAAGTTTTCAAAATGTGACTTCTGGCTTCGTGAAGTCCATTTCTTAGGCCATGTAGTGAACAAGGATGGGATTCACGTTGATCCATCCAAGGTAGAGTCAATCAAGAGCTGGCCTGCACCTCGTACACCTACGGAAATTCGCCAATTCTTGGGATTGGCAGGTTATTACAGGAGATTTATCAAGTATTTTTCTAGTATTGCTCAGCCTCTTACTTCACTAACGCAGAAGGGTGTTGTTTATCGTTGGGGAAACGCACAGGAGTTAGCGTTTCAGCACTTAAAGGATAGACTTTGCAGTGCACCTATCCTTTCATTGCCAGAGGGCACAGACGACTTCGTGGTTTACTGTGACGCATCCATTCAGGGTCTTGGTTGCGTATTGATGCAGCGGGATAAAGTTATAGCCTACGCCTCACGCCAACTCAAGGTTCATGAAAAGAACTACACTACACACGATTTGGAGCTGGGAGCGGTTATTTTTGCGCTTAAGATATGGCGACACTACTTATATGGCACCAAGTGTGCTATCTACACTGATCACAGAAGCCTCGAGCACATCTTTAAACAGAAAGAACTTAATATGAGACAAAGACGATGGGTCGAACTGCTGAATGACTATGAATGCTCGATCAGGTACCTCCCGGGCAAAGCCAATGTTGTGGCCGACGCCCTCAGTCGAAAGGACACTACGCCTAAGCATGTACGAGCTTTACAACTCACTATACAGTCAAGTCTTCCTTCCCAAGTACGAAATGCTCAGGTAGAAGCATTGAAACCAGAAAACGTCAGGGCTGAAGCCCTACGCGGCTCAAGGCAACGCTTAGAACAGAAGGAAGACGGTGCTTACTATGTAACAGGACGCATTTGGGTTCCATTTTATGGCAACCTACGAGAGCTTGTGATGGATGAGGCACACAAGTCTCGCTACTCAGTACATCCTGGTTCGGATAAAATGTACCACGACATCAAAACCACATACTGGTGGCCTAGCATGAGGGCACACATAGCAACCTACGTTAGCAAGTGCTTGACTTGTGCGAGAGTCAAGGCGGAATATCAGAAACCTTCAGGCCCACTTCAACAACCAGAGATACCACAATGGAAATGGGAGCAAATTTCCATGGATTTTGTTACTGGCCTGCCTAGATCTCAACGTGGTAACGATACTATTTGGGTGATCGTGGATCGACTCACAAAGTCTGCTCACTTCCTGGCTATCAAAGAAACGGACAAGTTCTCCACCCTAGCAGAAGTATATCTCAAGGAAGTTGTCTCGAGGCATGGGGTGCCCATCTCTATCATCTCGGATCGAGATGCACGTTTTACTTCAGAACCATGGCAAGCAATGCACAAGTCCTTTGGCTCAAGGTTAGATATGAGCACAACTTATCACCCGCAAACGGATGGGCAGTCGGAACGTACCATCCAGACTCTCGAAGACATGCTTAGGGCATGTGTAATTGATTTTGGCAATGGCTGGGAAAAGCATCTGCCACTTGTGGAATTTTCATACAATAACAGCTACCACACCAGCATTAAAGCTGCTCCATTTGAGGCATTGTACGGGCGTAAATGCCGATCACCTCTTTGTTGGGCAAAGGTGGGGGATAGTCAGATTACTGGTCCAGAACATGTGGTGGACACAACAGAGAAAATTGCCCAGATACGACAACGAATGGCGGCGGCTCGTGACCGTCAGAAAGTCTACGCCGATAAGGGCAGAAAACCACTAGAGCTCCAGGTTGGGGAGCGTGTACTACTCAAGGTTTCACCCTGGAAGGGTGTGGTTCGTTTTGGCAAACGGGGCAAACTTAACCCACGATACGTTGGACCTTTCGAAGTCATTGAGAAAATAGGCAAGGTGGCCTACAGACTGAACTTACCAGCAGAACTCAGTGCAGTTCACGACGTTTTCCATGTGTCAAATCTGAAGAAGTGTATGTCAGATGAGACCCACGTAGTTCCTTTGAAGGAGCTCACGATCGACGAGCAGTTACGATTCGTCGAGGAACCTGTTGAAATCACGGACCGGGATGTTAAGGTCCTCAAGCGTACTAGAATACCTCTCGTTCGAGTTCGTTGGAACTCACGTCGCGGCCCAGAGTTCACCTGGGAACGCGAAGATCAGATGAAACAAAAGTATCCCCAACTGTTCGCAAACGGTACAACCACTACTGAGATTGAAGCTACGGAATTTCAGGACGAAATTCCAGATCAACTGGGGGAGGATGTGACACCCCAGGAAAACCAGGAAAACCATGCAACTTAACTAGCTTCCTCAGTGAGTACATGCTAAATTTCGGGACGAAATTTCTTTCAACTTGGGGATAATGTGACAACTCGTACTTTAGAGCGAATCTTTGTATAACATTATGTGACTATGTGAAACTTTATTAATCGATTGAATGTTATGTTGTTTTGATTATGTGAATTTATGAAGCGAACGTACATTTATAAACAAACCGATAGCACAACACCACTCGATCGCACAAGCCCATTTGGGCTACACTTTGTATTCGGATCAATGGGCAGCCCATTGAGGGTTCGGCCCACTCTTTCTCTTGTCGCATAACATTAGAGGATAGGGTATACTCATATTTTTGCAAATCATCTCACACACAAAAAAACCCTAGCTTCCTCTCATCCTCTCTCTCTAACTTGACGGCACACTCTCTCTCTCAATCGAAGATCACCTCCTTGAATCGGATCATCCTCTATCTTTCGGTTAGTGTCTAATAATTTATTAACTTGCTAATACTTGATACTTGATATTGTAGTTGTTATAATGTTGAATGATGATTCTGCTTATGTGTAATCGGATCTATCAAATTATATAAGTATGATGACACATGTTGATGTAGCAATAGGCCTTGATGATTCAATAGATTGAGGTCAATAGTTGATAAAGTGGATAACCTTGACAATCAAAAATGGCGGCCATGTGACCATTTATGTTACCAATGACTGTTGCTAGTCTTATGTGAATTGAATGGACTTGTATTTTAAGATCCTTCATGATTACTTGCACATGAATTGTCAGTATGTTTTGTGGTTGTTACATGTATTTTAAATGGAATAGATCTTGGTGCATGTTTAAATTAATATATGATAATGCTGATTTGCATGCATGTAATCGGCTGGACACTCATGAGATCGAAACATATGATAATATTTGATAAGTTGTCGGCCATTTGTTGTTTATTTCGATGATGATCATGTGTGGTTGTTCATAATTATGATGATAAGGTCATGTGAAACAATTGTTAAAAGTAATGATTTGATCGATTATTATTGATATGAAAGTTGTTGGAAATTGTTAATTGATATGTTCACAAAAAGGAAATAATAACTGCTATGCATGAAATCCGGGATTTTAAATAAATCGCATAAGACATCTTGGTCGCACAAGATGTCCATACGCACTAGGTGATCAGTCGCACAAGCAAACCTGGTTGCACAAGAGGACCCGACCGCACAAGAGGTCCTCAGTCGCACAAAGACTTTTGAGTCGCACGAGACCGCTTGACAGTTGTCTTTTGGGCCGTATGTTGGGCTGGGTAATAAAGCTGATCGCACAAGTTGTTTATTTGTTTAATTGTTGGGCCGGTTACTTGTTGAACTAATCATGCTTATTTGGGCTTCTTATTACTTGGGCCGGGTATCAAATGGAATCGCAAAAGATGCATAAATCGTACAATTTGAATTACAAGTTTAGTGTTGAGCCGAGACTTATGTGGGCTTCATCCGTATGTTAAACTGATAACATTTAAAACATTCTATGTGTGTATTATGTTGCCATGATCGATACGTGTTAGCAATATGTTAAACTATGTGTAATCATACGTGCTTTAATTGAACCTAAACCTGACATGTGTGATAACCATGTTAGGACGTGGTTGACCACTAGCATTTAGACGTGACCTTTCTGTGTAATCTGCCGAGCAAACCAAGGTGAGTTCACACTTCGTTACAAAGCATGGGATTCCCAGGGGCTGGGAATGGGTTAAGGAATAGGGATTTCCTCGTCCTGTTGAGACGTAATCAGGAACATAGATTCCTCGTCCTGTTGAGACGTAATCAGGAACATAGATTCCTCGTCCAGTATGAGACGGATTTAACTATACTAGACTAGAACTCTATCAACGAAGTCCCTCCTTTTATATCGACTTAATCGCCAAGGCCAATGGCGAACGGGTCATTAGTTAAATAGCGCTATTAGGTTTAACAAACCTCACACCGTGCCGTAGAGGACGGGCGTGGACTAATGGACTATGGCACGTCAGTGATGATAGACACAGACGTTAGGGCACTTAAACATGACGAACGTTAGTAGTCGATATGGTAACGAGTCTGGTGAATTAAACATGGGGTAGCCCCCACGGGCATAGAGCCGGGCTGGAATAGCCAACGTAAGAACGGGTAACTAATAAACGTTTTTCGAACTATGGGGTAACCCCCACGGCTGGATAGCTGGTAAAGAACAAACTGTGTTTTCGGAATAACTATAAACTGGACAACCAAACGTGAACTCACTCAACTTGTTGTTGACTCGTTACTACATGCTTTGCAGGTCTATAGGTACTTAGCTGGAGCTTGCACAAGGAAGAGTCGTTGTGGGACATGGACAGCTGTGTGCCATGTTAAACATTTGGATACTTGAACTTTTGATTTGGTTTTAAACATTATGCTTCCGCTCATAACTTAACTATGGTTGTTTTGAACACTAATCGTGTTGGTTGGACTTTTACATTTAATTATTTACTTGTTCAATATGATTAGTGGTTTGATCCTGGTCAGTCACGCCTCCAAGCGGTGATACTCCGCATGTGGATTTTGGGGGTGTGACAAAATACGTTTCACTATGGTCAGGTGTGACTGCTTTGGATTTGACTGATATCTGGCACAGAGACACGTCGGGTACATGATATCTGGACGGGAAGCCGTGAGATACATCAGAGATCCAATGATTGATCGGTACAATGTCTCGTCCATCTTCACACCATTCTCGTCTGGACAAATTCCGTGATTCTGTGCAAGGGGAGTGGATGCAGGACTGCAATCTGTCATGTCAAACTTGTCGAGCACGTCCTTCACATATTTCGTTTGGTGAATGAAAATTCCATCGGGCATTTGCTCTACCTGCAGCCCGAGGAAGAACTTCATCTCCCCCATTGAACTCATCTAAAACTTATTTTTCATCACCTTCTCAAATTCTTTGCATATGTCGTCGTTGGTGGATCCAATAATAATATCGTCAACATATATATGCACGATCAACAAGTGGCCTGCTTCTTCCTTGGTGAACAAAGTACTGTCTACTGTCCCTCTTGTGAACCCGTTGTCCAACAAGTATTTAGAAAGCGTCTCGTACCAGGCTCTCGGGGCCTGGTGAAGTCCGTACAATGCTTTGTCCAGTAGATACACCTTGTTTTTGTGCAGTGGATCTGTGAACCCCGGCGGATGCCCCACATACACTTATTCTCTGATAGTTCCGTAAAGGAAGGCAGATTTAACGTCAAGTTGATATACTTTAAAATCTTTCCATGACACAAAGGTTAGAAAAATCCGAATTGCCTCAAGTCTGGCAACCGGTGCGTAAACTTCATCATAATCTATTCCTTCCTGTTGACTGAAGCCTTGAACCACAAGTCGCGCTTTGTTTCTCACTACAACACCTCTGTCATCACGCTTGCACTTAAAAACCCATTTTGTCTTGATTAACTTCTGGTTTTGTGGCAAATCGACTGTGACAACTCGAGTTTCCAAGATTCTATCTTCGCATTTAGGGCACGTTAATTTTTTTTATTATTGTTTATGTGTTTGTTTACACGACTCGTTGTTTCACAACGCTTACCTTTGTAATACGTTTTATCGTATTTCGATTAATATTATGTACTTGGAAATCCATAATATTTATTATATGTGGGTTTGTGTTATTAAGGTTTGTATTAATTAACATGTCAATTAAAGATGGAACCTTTACAGTAAATGAAAACAAGTATCATGAAATCACCCAAGTGGTGAAAACACTTTAATGTGTTTTCGTCCACTATGACCAACGAAATCACAATGGGCTTGGCCCAGTGGAGTATTTTAGATATTTATCTCATGAAACTTCTCAGAGAAGTTTCACACTTATCAAAACTATCCTATCACATTGTTTTCTCTCTATCTCTGAAAACCCACAAAGAAAACTCATCTTGAAGCAAAACCCTCTGTTTAAAATCCTTGGTTAGTGATCTTCATGTTCATTGTTTAAAATGCTTATCATATGATTATTGGATGCTTAATCATGTTGTATGTATATATGTGATTATGTGATTGATTATTGTGTGCTTGATAAGATGATTATTATCTAGGAAATGTATGAATATTGGATGTTTTGATAAACAGTGGGAACATGTTATGAATGATAAACTGATGGGTTTATGTTCTAGATTTCACAAAGCTTTGGTAGAATAATTGTTTCATATCAATGGTTGATTAATGACTTATAAATGATTCATCATGTAATCTGTAATGAGATTTAGAGTTTCTGGGTTTTTATAAGTTACAGTGGGTGTTGATGATGATGATGAACAGTAGCGAAAACCCCCCCACAAAACAAAGCTGGACGAAATCACTACATGTGATTTCGGCCCAAGTGGATACGGCCCATTTAGTGATTTCGGCCCAAGAGAGATTTCGTCCAACTATGTGTTTTCGGCCAAACATGTTTGGTTTTCGGTTCATAAGGGGTTTTCGGCTAAAGGGGGTTTTCGGCTAGCTAGTGTTTTCGGCATTTAGGGATTTCGCCTAAGCTAGTGTTTTCGGCTAAAGGGGATTTCGGCCCAACCTAGATTTCGGCCCAGTTGTGTTTTCGGCACTAGAGTGTGTTTGGCAACTTATTTACTGTTAATAATTTAATGTAATTAAATATGTTATTCAGTTAACAAATCACTTGAATAACTTAGTAAGTTTATTTAACTTTGTTAATTATGTAAGTTGATAACTTCATTATTGAGTAACTCTGTTAGTTGACAAATTGTGTTAAATTGTTAACTGGGTTAACAGACTTACTCTGTTTATTTATTATTCCAATGAAGTGGATTAATTATGTTATTCCATGAAATCTGTTAACTTTATTCACTCAGTAAACTTGCTAGTTCTGTTAGATGCCAACTCTGTTAAATGTATGGATGCAATAAACTGTTAAACACTTTGTGATATTACTGTGACACTAGTTCCATGTGAAACTTTACAAACACTGTGAACTGATTGAGTATACGTGCACTATAGGACTTGACTGATTTACTGTGAGCACATAACTTAGCATACCGAGCAAACAAGGTGAGTTCACACATCTACCAAGGCATGGGATTCCCAGGGGTTGGGAATGGGATTTAAGGAATAAGGTTGAATAGATTCATGCGGACATTATTACTAGACTACCATACCATCGTCCTCGGTTGTGCAGGACCCATACGTAAAACCTACGTATACTTATGCTATTCGCTATCCTCGGTTGTGAAGGATACTCACGTAAAACCTACGTGAACCTATATTTACTACTGCCTCGGTTGTGTCAGGCACTTACGTAAAACCTACGTAAACCCACGCGTACCCCTATCCTCGGTTGGGAAGGATACTTACGTAAAACCTACGTAACACTAGTACGTATTACTGTTCTCGGTTGTGAAGAACACATATGGTTACAAATAGTCTAGTGGTTATACAACACGGGAAGCCCCCACCAATAGAACTTACTACCGGCCCAGTAGAGCCACATGTTACAAACAAACTTACTATTACGCATTACTTTCTGTGAACTCGCTCAAATAGTTGTTGACTCTCTGTTACATGCCTTGCAGGACCATAGGTACTATTGGAGCTTGCACGGGAGGCACAGTCGTTGTGGACATGGATCGTGAATGTGTTGATAAACATTTTGATGTTTTGCACGGGAGGCACAGTCGTTGTGGACATCAAAATGTTTATCAACACATTCACGATCCATGTCCACAACGACTGTGCCTCCCGTGCAAGCTCCAATAGTACCTATGGTCCTGCAAGGCATGTAACAGAGAGTCAACAACTATTTGAGCGAGTTCACAGAAAGTAATGCGTAATAGTAAGTTTGTTTGTAACATGTGGCTCTACTGGGCCGGTAGTAAGTTCTATTGGTGGGGGCTTCCCGTGTTGTATAACCACTAGACTATTTGTAACAATATGTGTTCTTCACAACCGAGAACAGTAATACGTACTAGTGTTACGTAGGTTTTACGTAAGTATCCTTCCCAACCGAGGATAGGGGTACGCGTGGGTTTACGTAGGTTTTACGTAAGTGCCTGACACAACCGAGGCAGTAGTAAATATAGGTTCACGTAGGTTTTACGTGAGTATCCTTCACAACCGAGGATAGCGAATAGCATAAGTATACGTAGGTTTTACGTATGGGTCCTGCACAACCGAGGACGATGGTATGGTAGTCTAGTAATAATGTCCGCATGAATCTATTCAACCTTATTCCTTAAATCCCATTCCCAACCCCTGGGAATCCCATGCCTTGGTAGATGTGTGAACTCACCTTGTTTGCTCGGTATGCTAAGTTATGTGCTCACAGTAAATCAGTCAAGTCCTATAGTGCACGTATACTCAATCAGTTCACAGTGTTTGTAAAGTTTCACATGGAACTAGTGTCACAGTAATATCACAAAGTGTTTAACAGTTTATTGCATCCATACATTTAACAGAGTTGGCATCTAACAGAACTAGCAAGTTTACTGAGTGAATAAAGTTAACAGATTTCATGGAATAACATAATTAATCCACTTCATTGGAATAATAAATAAACAGAGTAAGTCTGTTAACCCAGTTAACAATTTAACACAATTTGTCAACTAACAGAGTTACTCAATAATGAAGTTATCAACTTACATAATTAACAAAGTTAAATAAACTTACTAAGTTATTCAAGTGATTTGTTAACTGAATAACATATTTAATTACATTAAATTATTAACAGTAAATAAGTTGCCAAACACACTCTAGTGCCGAAAACACAACTGGGCCAAAATCTAGGTTGGGCCGAAATCCCCTTTAGCCGAAAACACTAGCTTAGCCGAAATCCCTAAATGCCGAAAACACTAGCTAGCCGAAAACCCCCTTTAGCCGAAAACCCCTTATGAACCGAAAACCAAACATGTTTGGCCGAAAACACATAGTTGGACGAAATCTCTCTTGGGCCGAAATCACTAAATGGGCCGTATCCACTTGGGCCGAAATCACATGTAGTGATTTCGTCCAGCTTTGTTTTGTGGGGGGGTTTTCGCTACTGTTCATCATCATCATCAACACCCACTGTAACTTATAAAAACCCAGAAACTCTAAATCTCATTACAGATTACATGATGAATCATTTATAAGTCATTAATCAACCATTGATATGAAACAATTATTCTACCAAAGCTTTGTGAAATCTAGAACATAAACCCATCAGTTTATCATTCATAACATGTTCCCACTGTTTATCAAAACATCCAATATTCATACATTTCCTAGATAATAATCATCTTATCAAGCACACAATAATCAATCACATAATCACATATATACATACAACATGATTAAGCATCCAATAATCATATGATAAGCATTTTAAACAATGAACATGAAGATCACTAACCAAGGATTTTAAACAGAGGGTTTTGCTTCAAGATGAGTTTTCTTTGTGGGTTTTCAGAGATAGAGAGAAAACAATGTGATAGGATAGTTTTGATAAGTGTGAAACTTCTCTGAGAAGTTTCATGAGATAAATATCTAAAATACTCCACTGGGCCAAGCCCATTGTGATTTCGTTGGTCATAGTGGACGAAAACACATTAAAGTGTTTTCACCACTTGGGTGATTTCATGATACTTGTTTTCATTTACTGTAAAGGTTCCATCTTTAATTGACATGTTAATTAATACAAACCTTAATAACACAAACCCACATATAATAAATATTATGGATTTCCAAGTACATAATATTAATCGAAATACGATAAAACGTATTACAAAGGTAAGCGTTGTGAAACAACGAGTCGTGTAAACAAACACATAAACAATAATAAAAAAAATTAATGTGCCCTAAATGCGAAGATAGAATCTTGGAAACTCGAGTTGTCACATTATCCCCATCTTGAAAGAAATTTCGTCCCGAAATTTAGCATGCGGTTACTGAGGAAGCTAGTTAAGTTATCGTTTACTGGTTCTCCTGGGGTGTCACATCATCCCCCCGTTGTCACACCCCTTTCTACGGCGGAAGCACGAGGTGTGATCATGAAAGGTTCTCATTGCATACGAAGAGTAAACATGCTACATGCTCGTAAAATAACATCAAATACCATGGTTTGAAAACATAGGTTTAGCGTTTACATCGCTAGACGGCATAAAGACATAGTCTTAAAAGTTTACAACTTTATTTAAAGTTAAACACAAGTGACATCCATGAGCATAAGCAAGACCACGCGCACATCCATCCTAGTTACCTGAAATACATGTGAGTTTTTGGAAAAACGTCAACATAAAGTTGGTGTGAATTCATGCAGTTTTGTATTTCATGTTTGTATACTTTGTATGAAAACATAGTTTGTGAGTAAATCAAGTTTTCATATATAAATCCAGTTTCATGTGTACACCACGTACACCTGTATAATTCAATCTCTTCTTGAGTACCCCACGTACTCAAGTACTCATCAATTTTTAGTATGGTATGAATTTCATGTAATTAAATTATTCCTGTAAATCTCAGGATTGTTAATGGGTTGCAAAGCCATTAACATGTGACACGTCATAGGAAGCCACCAAACCTAAGGCATTTAATTGGTATATTCTGAGACACAAAAGCACTCCTCGATTCTCGCCCCGACTGGGAGTGTGGCTGCCAGGCACCCGTTAGATCTAACCTTTTGTTCTGCGGTCTGAATGTATACGTTGATTAATGGTGCTTCTGTACCCTATTCGTGACACTATTTCTCATAACGCATCCTACTTGGTTCTCGTCCTTACCAAGCGCGTTTCTTGTTATCATTTCTCATAGCGCCTCATACTTAGTTCTCGTTCTCACCAAGTGCGCTTCTCATATTCTTATATTTCGTCACACTTGGTTCTCGTTCTCACCAAGTGTACTTCTTGTATTTATATCATACCAATTATAAATTTTGTACATTTGTACATGTATTTCACCCCCGAAGTTATAAAAACTGAAAACAGTTAAAGAGAAAAAGGGGGAGCATGAACTCACAACTTTGCGTTCCTAGCGTCGTAAACTCCACCGGGTTTGCTTAATTAACGTCGTAACCTATACGCGTTTTCTTAACGTTAGTCACTAGACTTGCGTCGCACAAGTACAGTCACTCTCTTTTGTATATATTCTTGTGTTAAAAATGTTCTACATTTTTAACTACGTGTTTTACTTATATTATTTTCTCCAAAAATAAATATAAGTCTTTTGTGTTTTGCACTTTGCACCCGAATTATGTATCTTGTAATTTGTATGTGTATTTTTATGTTTATACCCCTCACGAGTATTTAGTGTATTTTTAAGTCTTAATACACTAGCACGTATAACACATACTATATACACTTAGCACAAAATTTGGTGATAAAATAATATATATTTTTCTCTCAAAAATATATATATACATAATATCCATTTTTATTCTTCAAGAAATCACCATTTCTTATCATCAAAAATTAGGGAAACCTTGTTAATGTTTTGAGGTATATTTTTAGGGGATAAGTTTCTCAAAACTCATATTTTTCTAAGTGTCAAAATTTATAAAAATTTTGACAGAGTTTCCCCTAAAAATGGAGGTTTCCCACGTTTTCAAAACGTGTGTTTATTTTCTTTTAAATCATTATCAATCATCAACAACAATTATCAACAATAATCGTCAACAATAATCACTAATTTCATGAACTTGAATATTTACAAAAATGCGTAGTAACTTACTAGCACATTTAGTGAGTCTTGTTATCTTTAAAAATAAGTTTAATTTCTTAAAAACTTTATTTTTAAAGAATATGAAGTTTTACAACTTCTAGTCAGTTTTTACGAAAATTATTTCTTTGTTAAAGCTTTTGTTACACAAGTATCCATACACTTGTTTGTTCACAAAAACCACTTTTGTTTGTGTAAGATCCGGTTTAGAACATGTGATTTCTTTTTATGCTTGGTCTTTTGAAAATACCACTTGTAGATACATAGATCTACTAGTTTTAAACACTTTTGTACAAGTTAAAACATTTTTACACAAGTTCATGGTTTATGTGTGGTAGGGTTTCACCTTTTAACCCTTGTTACTTCTAAAATAGCTTTATGTTAAGATCCATGATCTTACCAAACCGGGTTAAACGATGATCCGAGCTACCACATCATAGATCGGGTCTAGATAATCATGTATTTCAAATACTACAACTTTTACACAACTTATGTGCTATTAACCACTATTTTTCATGTTTTTAGTAGACTTTTGTGCATCTTTTCGCATTTTAACGAGATTTAACCAACACAAATCCTTTTAACCACTTTAGATAAGTTCAAATATAAGTTTTAAGCATTATACCTCTAGCTCGAGGCTAGGGAAGAATCTAAGCGCAAAAGAGGTGGATAAAAGCAAAGTAGAGAGGTCCTTCGCCTTCCGTTTGCTCCAAGACTCCTAATACGTGACCCGTAACACTTGTATAACCTTGGAATGTGATGAACTAAACTTGAAATCGGATGGATGGAGGTGGGTGGTCTTGGCCGTGAGCTCCAAGGGTGAGAGAGAGAGAGAGAGAGTTTTGGTGAAATGTTATGTGTAATAACTTATGTGTTAAGTGGTGGTATTTATAGACAAGTTCATGTTCTTCGTCCAACGGATTTCGTGTCCCCTTGATATTAAGCATAAGAAAATATAATAATCAAAAGTTGTACTCCCTTGGTTACCCCTTGTTGGCCGATCTCATTAGGGGGGGGGGGGGGTATCCAGTTTGTTTCCAAGTATTAGTTAGGTTAAACGAAGTTAAGTTAAGTGTTTAACCCCGTTACTAATGTGTAGCGTGTTATGACGGGTGTTAGGGTATTCAGGGACCCTAACTAGCTCAGAAAAAGATGAATAATGAAAACATCAATATTTTCATGTTTCGGGTATAGCCCGGTTGTTCGGTTACATACCGATTCGTTAAAGTGCTGAATCACACTTTTTAGTGTCTTTTAAGTACCTTTCATGTACTCTTTCAATTCCCAACACTTAGGGAAATATTCTGGATAATAAAATGACATTTCTGCATAATATTTATATGCTTAAATGCTGATTAGAGCTGAATTATACAAAATTCGGCACTTAAAGTGCGTTTCGGGTGCTTTTTAGTGCTTATTTTTGCTTTCGCAATGTATATAAATTAAACCCTTGTATGTACTCTTGGGTTTTAATGCATTCTTGTTGTTGGACCTACACCTAGGCTCCAATTTTATTGTCTGGCTGCTTTCTACAGTTCCGTCGACAGATAGTGTCTTACCGGTGAGTTTACTATTATTCTGACGCAACGCTCTCGTTTATGCATAAAGCAATATTTTGTAGTATACAACATGCATGAATTCACTTGTTTAATCATGTGTTCAGACATTGCTGACAATTAAACTCATAATTGCAGTCATTAAGCAATAATTAATGTGTACGGAAATTACCGGTTTGGGCCAGTTGTCACAGTCTCCCCCCGTTAAAAGAATTTCGTCCCGAAATTCAGACTGAACTAACTCTCGCTGGAGTCTTCTTGAATAGGTGGGGATACTTTTTCTTGAACTGGTCTTCACGTTCCCATGTGTACTCGGGTCCGTGCTTAGAGCTCCAACGTACTTTGACAAGTTTCACTCTGCTCCTCCTGGTCTTGTTGACTTTCCAGTCGGTAACCTCAACGGGTTGTTCTGTAAATCGGAGGGGTTCATCAATATGTATTTCATCCATCGGGATGATCACGTTTTCTTGTGTTGGACTCTTCTTCAGGTTGGATACATGAAACGTATCATGTACTCCATTAAGTTCTTCCGGTAACTCCAACTTGTATGCCACGGTACCGATTCTCTTCAAAATTCTGAATGGTCCGATGTATCGTGGATTCAGCTTTCCACGCTTTCCAAACCTGACTACGCCCTTCCATGGTGAGACTTTTAACAACACTTTGTCTCCCACCTTGAAATCTACCGATTTTCTATTTGGATCAGCGTAGCTCTTTTGTCGCTCTCGAGCCGCCTTAATGCGCTCTCGGATCTGCGCAATCTTGTCGGTGGTCTCTTGTACAAGTTCAGGACCAACCATACACTTATCTCCAGCGTCTGCCCAACATAAGGGCGATCGGCATTTGCGGCCATACAGAGCTTCGAACGGCGCGGCTTTTATGCTCGTATGATAACTGTTATTGTAGGAAAACTCAACTAGAGGTAGATGAGTATCCCAGCTGCCGCCTAGGTCCATGACACATGCGCGAAGCATATCTTCTAACGTTTGTATAGTCCGTTCGCTCTGGCCGTCTGTTTGCGGATGGAATGCCGTGCTTAGATCTAACTGAGATCCAAAGGCTTCCTGAAATGATTGCCAGATTCTTGAGACAAAGCGTCCATCTCTGTCTGAAATGATTGAGATTGGCACTCCATGACGTGCCACAATTTCTCTTAAGTATAGCTCTGCAAGCTTTCCAGTGCTATCCTTCTCTCGGATTGGTAGGAAATGCGCAGACTTCGTCAATCGATCAACTATTACCCATATCATATCGTGCCCTCTCGGGGTCCTAGGTAATTTCGTTATGAAGTCCATCGAGATTTGTTCCCACTTCCACACGGGAATCTCTGGTTGTTGTAGTAGGCCGGACGGTTTCTGATATTCCGCCTTAACCTTAGCACAGGTTAGGCATTTTCCAACATAGACAGCAACGTCGCTTTTGAGTCTCGGCCACCAATAATATTCCTTCAAGTCTTGATACATTTTGTCCGATCCTGGATGGATCGAATATCTCGATTTGTGGGCTTCATTAAGGATGACTTCTCGTATGCCACCATAGAGTGGAACCCAAATACGCTTTTTGAAGTATAAGGCTCCCTCTTCGTTTGGCACCATGTATTTCAGCATACCCCGTAGGTATTCAGCTTTACGATTCTCTTCTTTAAGAGCTTCTTGTTGTGCATCTCGAATGCGTGCAGTGAGGTTCGTTCGAATCGTCATTTCCAATGCTCGAACCCTTAGGGTCTTAACCCTTTCTTTTCGGCTCAACGCGTCCGCTACAACGTTCGCCTTTCCAGGATGGTACTTAATCTCACAGTCATAATCCTTCAGCAGCTCGACCCAACGTCGCTGGCGCATATTCAATTCCTTCTGATCAAATATGTGTTGTAAGCTTTTGTGATCTGTGAAGATTGTACATCGAGTACCATATAAATAATGTCGCCAAATCTTCAAGGCGAATACCACTGCACCCAGATCCAGGTCGTGAGTGGTATAATTTCTCTCGTGAACCTTCAATTGTCTTGAAGCATAAGCGATGACTTTTTGGCGTTGCATGAGCACGCAACCCAAGCCTTGTCGTGAGGCGTCGCAGTATACCACGAAGTCTTCGGTGCCTTCGGGTAACGATAGTATCGGTGCATCGCAGAGCTTGCTCTTAAGTAACTGGAAGGCTTCTTCTTGTTTGTGACCCCAGTCGTACTTCTTGTCTTTCTGAGTAAGGGTCGTTAGCGGTTGAGCTATTTTTGAGAAATTCTCGATGAATCGCCGATAATAGCCCGCTAAGCCCAAAAATTGTCGAACTTCAGTTGGGGTTTTGGGAGCTTCCCAATTCTTTATTGCTTCAATCTTGGACGGGTCTACATGAATGCCCTTCTCATTCACCACGTGACCAAGAAATTGTACTTCGCGAATCCAGAATTCGCATTTCGAGAACTTTGCATAAAGTTTCTCTTTCTTCAGTAGCTCCAAGATGGTTCTGAGATGTTGTTCGTGCTCTTCTTTCGTTCGCGAGTAAATCAGGATATCATCGATAAATACAATCACGAATTTATCGAGATATGGTTTGCACACGCGGTTCATTAGGTCCATAAAGACCGCTGGTGCATTAGTCAATCCAAATGGCATCACAAGAAATTCGTAGTGCCCATATCGCGTTCTGAATGCAGTCTTTGGCACGCTTTCTTCTTGGATTCTCAGCTGATGGTATCCAGATCGAAGGTCGATCTTGGAATAGTAGCTTGATCCTTGCAATTGATCAAATAAGTCATCAATCCTTGGTAGTGGATACCGATTCTTGATAGTGAGCTTGTTTAGTTCCCTGTAATCGATACACATCCGCAGTGTTCCATCCTTCTTCTTCACGAACAATACTGGAGCTCCCCAGGGTGAGAAGCTTGGCCTTATGAATCCTTTATCCAACAACTCCTGAAGTTGTGTAGATAATTCTTGCATTTCGGATGGTGCAAGTCGATAGGGTGCCTTGGCTACAGGAGCAGCTCCTGGAACCAAGTCTACACGGAATTCGACTTGTCGTTGCGGAGGTAGTCCTGGCAGATCTTCAGGGAACACATCAGGAAATTCCTTCACCACAGGAATGTCTTCGAGTTTCGGCTCCTCAGCCTTCTTGTCTATAACGTGTGCTAGGAAAGCAACACATCCTTTCCTTAGGCACTTCTGTGCCTTCATACAGCTGATGATTCGAAGAGGCGCGTCTCATTTTTCCCCATGTACAATGAGAGTTTCATCATTCGCTAGAGGGATGCGAATGATTTTCTCATGACAGATAACTTCAGCTCTGTTCTTGGACAACCAGTCCATTCCGACCACTACATCGAAGCTACCCAATTGAATAGGCAGGAGATCGATGCTAAAATTTCGTTCGCCAAGTTCTAGTGTGCAGCTTCTAACAACTTCGCTCGATTCAACGAGTTTACCATTGGCTAGTTCTATGGAATAAGGAATTTCTAATCTACTAGATTCTATTCCGAGTATATGTTTAAATTCCACAGACATGAAGCTATAATCGGCGCCAGTGTCAAATAATATGGATGCGAAGTGATTGTTAACGAGAAACGTACCGGTGACCACGTTAGGGTCCTCGCGTGCGTCTCTTGCTCCAATCACAAATGCTCGAGCCGGAGCGTCGTTTTTCTCTAGGCAGTTCCTCATGAAATGATCATTGCTTCCACACTTGAAGCATCCTTGGTTCTGCCCTTTCCCATTGCCATTTTTGTTACCAGCACCGTTTCCATTTCGGTTCTTTCCTTTTCCCCAACAGTCTTCTGTTTGATGACCCAATTTACCACATTTGTCGCACCTTGAAATGCGACAAGCTCCTTCATGATGAAACTTACATTTTTGGCATCTAGGCATGGAGCCTTGGTATGCTTTGGTTGCATGGGTTTTCATCTCCTGAGGCGGATTAGTGTCGCGCTTCTTGCTGAAACCCTTGTTGTTGCGAGTTGCTTGGTTCAAACTTGTATGCTTTCTCTTTTTGTCGCCGGACGACTCAGCATGCGTCTCGGTCTTTTCTGTTGGGTTCAGTGACAGCTTCTTCATGCGAACACAGTCTTCCGTAAGGCTGACAGCCAGAGTTACAGCCTCGGTGATTGTTTGTGGTTTGGCCGACGTCACCATGCCACGAAACTCTGAGGCCAGTCCCCAAATGTAGCGTTCCACACGCTTAAATTCAGGAGTCACCATGTAGGGAAGCACTCTCGATAGGTCGTGGAACCTTCGAGTGTAACCATTGATGTCAGCACCTTCCATAGTCAAGTGCCAGAATTCCGTTTCCAGCCTTTGAAGTTCAGCACGAGAGCAGTACTTCTCTCTCATTCTTTCCTTTAGTTCATCCCAAGTTAAGCCATAAGCGGCATCATCACCCAAGGTTTGGGCTTGCAGGTTCCACCAAGTCAGAGCTTCATCGACAAACAACCCAGTAGCAAAGGTGACTTGTTGATCCGCAGTACACTTGCTCATGCGGAAAGTAGCTTCAGTCTTCTCCGTCCAGTGCACGAATGCTACTGCACCTCCTGTGCCGTCATAGTTCATCGGCTTGCAGTCGAGGAACTGCTTGAAAGTGCAGCCTGGAATTGATTCAACCAATTCACATGTGAGCAATCGAAGAAATAATGAAACAAAGACCGTTCATAAATTTCCTCATGCTTAGCACAGTGTCTTAAGGTTACCTTGAGCTGCGTTTCCTTCAGACGAATCTCCATTCCCATTACGCCTAGCGTTGCTTGGTCCTCCACTGTCTTGAGTTCGGTTCGCCTCGTACTGGGCGATAGCAGCGGAGATCCTTTCCTCCAGCAGGGCGTTCAGCTCATCAGCAGTTCTGGGCAGTAGGGGAGGTGGAGGTTGATCGTCATTGCGAGCATTCACAGTTTTCCTGGGTGCCATGTTCTGACAGAACATAACACAGCAGGGTTAGGCATTTGTTTGATATCGTCACCCTAGACAGTAGTATCATATATATTCACAGGTATATATACCACATAAGTGACATCAAACAATTATTACTCTATCAGAGTACTTAGTAGGCTTGCACTGAGGGAATCTATACGTGACAAGACTTGCTGTGGTTTCTGTGCACTGAATTCCATAATTATGTATGCATCCATAATTACGTAACTCCTTGCACAGTCCGCACAGTTCGTTTCATCCTCATATTTCTTCCTTCAGCCGGGCCATCGCTTTCAGGTAAAGTCACGTATACTTGTGACGTTCTACTTCTAGTACATGCTAATTATCACACATAATTGCAAGTAATTTCTAGTCAACGACAAGTGCTACTCAAGTGCACTCTAAGTCTCGTAGTGTCTTTTCTAGACTCATGTAGACAGTTTCAGGTAGTGGATGTCGCGGGACGTTTTATGCAATGAAAACTCTTTGAAAATTGTTTTCGTGAATGGATCCTAGAGATTGTAGACTAGACTCGAGAAGGAATCCTGGTTCACTACAATCGCAACTCTGATACCAATCTGTCACACCCCTATCTACGGCGGAAGCACGAGGTGTGATCATGAAAGGTTCTCATTGCATACGAAGAGTAAACATGCTACATGCTCGTAAAATAACATCAAATACCATGATTTGAAAACATAGGTTTAGTGTTTACATCTCTAGACGGCATAAAGACATAGTCTTAAAAGTTTACAACTTTATTTAAAGTTAAACACAAGTGACATCCACGAGCATAAGCAAGACCACGCGCACATCCATCCTAGTTACCTGAAATACATGTGAGTTTTTGGAAAAACGTCAACATAAAGTTGGTGTGAATTCATGCAGTTTTGTATTTCATGTTTGTATACTTTGTATGAAAACATAGTTTGTGAGTAAATCAAGTTTTCATATATAAATCCAGTTTCATGTGTACACCACGTACACCTGTATAATTCAATCTCTTCTTGAGTACCCCACGTACTCAAGTACTCATCAATTTTTAGTATGGTATGAATTTCATGTAATTAAATTATTCCTGTAAATCTCAGGATTGTTAATGGGTTGCAAAGCCATTAACATGTGACACGTCATAGGAAGCCACCAAACCTAAGGCATTTAATTGGTATATTCTGAGACACAAAAGCACTCCTCGATTCTCGCCCCGACCGGGAGTGTGGCTGCCAGGCACCCGTTAGATCTAACCTTTTGTTCTGCGGTCTGAATGTATACGTTGATTAATGGTGCTTCTGTACCCTATTCGTGACACTATTTCTCATAACGCATCCTACTTGGTTCTCGTCCTTACCAAGCGCGTTTCTTGTTATCATTTCTCATAGCGCCTCATACTTAGTTCTCGTTCTCACCAAGTGCGCTTCTCATATTCTTATATTTCGTCACACTTGGTTCTCGTTCTCACCAAGTGTACTTCTTGTATTTATATCATACCAATTATAAATTTTGTACATTTGTACATGTATTTCACCCCCGAAGTTATAAAAACTGAAAACAGTTAAAGAGAAAAGGGGGAGCATGAACTCACAACTTTGCGTTCCTAGCGTCGTAAACTCCACCGGGTTTGCTTAATTAACGTCGTAACCTATACGCGTTTTCTTAACGTTAGTCACTAGACTTGCGTCGCACAAGTACAGTCACTCTCTTTTGTATATATTCTTGTGTTAAAAATGTTCTACATTTTTAACTACGTGTTTTACTTATATTATTTTCTCCAAAAATAAATATAAGTCTTTTGTGTTTTGCACTTTGCACCCGAATTATGTATCTTGTAATTTGTATGTGTATTTTTATGTTTATACCCCTCACGAGTATTTAGTGTATTTGTAAGTCTTAATACACTAGCACGTATAACACATACTATATACACTTAGCACAAAATTTGGTGATAAAATAATATATATTTTTCTCTCAAAAATATATATACATAATATCCATTTTTATTCTTCAAGAAATCACCAATTCTTATCATCAAAAATTAGGGAAACCTTGTTAATGTTTTGAGGTATATTTTTAGGGGATAAGTTTCTCAAAACTCATATTTTTCTAAGTGTCAAAATTTATAAAAATTTTGACAGAGTTTCCCCTAAAAAT
Source organism: Helianthus tuberosus (assembly GCA_030545235.1). Lineage (NCBI taxonomy): Eukaryota > Viridiplantae > Streptophyta > Magnoliopsida > Asterales > Asteraceae > Helianthus > Helianthus tuberosus. The sequence goes on along the minus strand of CM060415.1, from coordinate 53,186,081 downwards.
GGAGGTTTCCCACGTTTTCAAAACGTGTGTTTATTTTCTTTTAAATCATTATCAATCATCAACAACAATTATCAACAATAATCGTCAACAATAATCACTAATTTCATGAACTTGAATATTTACAAAAATGCGTAGTAACTTACTAGCACATTTAGTGAGTCTTGTTATCTTTAAAAATAAGTTTAATTTCTTAAAAACTTTATTTTTAAAGAATATGAAGTTTTACAACTTCTAGTCAGTTTTTACGAAAATTATTTCTTTGTTAAAGCTTTTGTTACACAAGTATCCATACACTTGTTTGTTCACAAAAACCACTTTTGTTTGTGTAAGATCCGGTTTAGAACATGTGATTTCTTTTGATGCTTGGTCTTTTGAAAATACCACTTGTAGATACATAGATCTACTAGTTTTAAACACTTTTGTACAAGTTAAAACATTTTTACACAAGTTCATGGTTTATGTGTGGTAGGGTTTCACCTTTTAACCCTTGTTACTTCTAAAATAGCTTTATGTTAAGATCCATGATCTTACCAAACCGGGTTAAACGATGATCCGAGCTACCACATCATAGATCGGGTCTAGATAATCATGTATTTCAAATACTACAACTTTTACACAACTTATGTGCTATTAACCACTATTTTTCATGTTTTTAGTAGACTTTTGTGCATCTTTTCGCATTTTAACGAGATTTAACCAACACAAATCCTTTTAACCACTTTAGATAAGTTCAAATATAAGTTTTAAGCATTATACCTCTAGCTCGAGGCTAGGGAAGAATCTAAGCGCAAAAGAGGTGGATAAAAGCAAAGTAGAGAGGTCCTTCGCCTTCCGTTTGCTCCAAGACTCCTAATACGTGACCCGTAACACTTGTATAACCTTGGAATGTGATGAACTAAACTTGAAATCGGATGGATGGAGGTGGGTGGTCTTGGCCGTGAGCTCCAAGGGTGAGAGAGAGAGAGAGAGTTTTGGTGAAATGTTATGTGTAATAACTTATGTGTTAAGTGGTGGTATTTATAGACAAGTTCATGTTCTTCGTCCAACGGATTTCGTGTCCCCTTGATATTAAGCATAAGACAATATAATAATCAAAAGTTGTACTCCCTTGGTTACCCTTTGTTGGCCGATCTCATTAGGGGGGGGGGGGTATCCAGTTTGTTTCCAAGTATTAGTTAGGTTAAACGAAGTTAAGTTAAGTGTTTAACCCCGTTACTAATGTGTAGCGTGTTATGACGGGTGTTAGGGTATTCAGGGACCCTAACTAGCTCAGAAAAAGATGAATAATGAAAACATCAATATTTTCATGTTTCGGGTATAGCCCGGTTGTTCGGTTACATACCGATTCGTTAAAGTGCTGAATCACACTTTTTAGTGTCTTTTAAGTACCTTTCATGTACTCTTTCAATTCCCAACACTTAGGGAAATATTCTGGATAATAAAACGACATTTCTGCATAATATTTATATGCTTAAATGCTGATTAGAGCTGAATTATACAAAATTCGGCACTTAAAGTGCGTTTCGGGTGCTTTTTAGTGCTTATTTTTGCTTTCGCAATGTATATAAATTAAACCCTTGTATGTACTCTTGGGTTTTAATGCATTCTTGTTGTTGGACCTACACCTAGGCTCCAATTTTATTGTCTGGCTGCTTTCTGCAGTTCCGTCGACACATAGTGTCTTACCTGTGAGTTTACTATTATTCTGACGCAACGCTCTCGTTTATGCATAAAGCAATATTTTGTAGTATACAACATGCATGAATTCACTTGTTTAATCATGTGTTCAGACATTGCTGACAATTAAACTCATAATTGCAGTCATTAAGCAATAATTAATGTGTACGGAAATTACCGGTTTGGGCCAGTTGTCACACCCGTTGATTTGGAATTTCTTCCCGAAATTCGGTAGTAGCTTCAGCCTCAGTAGTAGTTGCATTGTTTTCGAACAACTGGGGATATTTGAGTTCCATTTGGTCTTCGCGTTCCCAGGTAAACTCTGGGCCACGACGGGAGTTCCAACGAACTCGAACAAGAGGTATTCTGGTGTTCTTGAGGACCTTAACATCCCGGTCCGTGATTTCAACTGGTTCTTCGACGAAATGCAACCGTTCGTCGATAGTGAGCTCCTTCAAAGGAACTATAAAGGTCTCATCTGACTGCCACTTCTTCAGATTCGACACATGAAAAACGTTGTGAACTGCACTGAGTTCAGCTGGTAAGTTCAGTCTGTAGGCCACTTTGCCTATCTTTTCTATGACTTCAAATGGTCCAACGTATCGTGGATTAAGCTTGCCTCGTTTGCCAAAACGAACAACACCCTTCCAGGGTGAAACCTTGAGTAGTGCTCGATCCCCAACCTGGAGCTCGAGCAGTTTCCTGTCTTTATCGGCGTATGCTTTCTGACTGTCACGAGCTGCCGCCATGCGTTGTCGTATTTGAGCAATCTTTTCAGTAGTATCAACTACCATTTCAGGACCTGTGATCTGACTGTCACCCACCTCTGCCCAACAAAGAGGTGATCGGCATTTACGCCCGTACAATGCCTCAAATGGAGCAGCTTTAATGCCGGTGTGGTAACTGTTGTTGTATGAAAATTCCACAAGTGGCAGATGCTTTTCCCAGCCCTTGCCAAAGTCAATTACGCACGCCCGAAGCATGTCTTCTAGAGTTTGAATAGTGCGCTCAGACTGCCCATCTGTCTGAGGATGATAAGCTGTGCTCATATCTAATCGAGAGCCAAAAGATTTGTGCATTGCTTGCCACAGTTCTGAAGTAAAACGTGCATCACGATCAGAGATAATAGAGGTGGGCACCCCGTGCCTCGAGACAACTTCCTTAAGGTATACATCTGCTAGAGTGGAGAATTTATCCGTTTTCTTTATAGCCAAGAAGTGAGCAGACTTTGTGAGTCGATCCACGATCACCCAAATAGTATCATTTCCACGTTGAGATCTAGGCAGGCCAGTAACAAAATCCATGGATATTTGCTCCCATTTCCATTGTGGTATCTCAGGTTGCTGGAGTGGGCCTGATGGTTTCTGATATTCCGCTTTGACTCTCGCACAAGTCAAACACTTGCTAACGTAAGTTGCTATGTGGGCCTTCATGCTAGGCCACCAATATGTAGTTCTGAGGTCGTAGTACATCTTATCTGAACCAGGATGTACTGAGTAGCGAGACTTATGAGCTTCATCCATTACAAGCTTGCGTAGGTTGCCATAGAGTGGGACCCAGATGCGTCCTGTTACATAGTAGGCGCCGTCTGCCCTTTGTTCTAACCGTTGTCTTAAGCCGCGTAGGGCTTCAGCCCTGACGTTTTCTGGTTTCAATGCTTCTACCTGAGCATCTCGTATCTGTGAAGGAAGACTGGACTGAATAGTGAGTTGCAACGCTCGTACACGCCTAGGTGTAGTATCCTTTCGACTGAGGGCGTCGGCCACCACATTGGCTTTGCCAGGATGATACTTTATAGCACATTCGTAATCGTTCAGTAACTCGACCCATCGACGTTGTAGCATGTTCAAGTCTTTCTGCTTGAAGATATGCTCAAGACTTCTGTGATCGGTGTAGATGGTGCACTTGGTGCCATACAGATAATGTCTCCATATCTTGAGTGCAAAGACAACAGCTCCAAGCTCTAAATTGTGCGTAGTGTAATTCCGTTCGTGAATCTTAAGTTGGCGCGAAGCATAAGCAATAACTTTATCCCGTTGCATCAACACACATCCAAGACCTTGGATAGATGCATCGCAGTAGACTACAAAATCGTCCGTGCCTTCAGGCAATGAGAGGATAGGTGCGCTACAAAGTCTATCCTTTAAGTGCTGAAACGCTGCTTCCTGTGTATCACTCCAACGGTAAACAACACCTTTCTGTGTCAATAATGTAAGCGGCTGTGCAATCTTTGAGAAGTCTTTGATGAACCGTCTGTAATAACCCGCCAAACCTAAGAATTGGCGTATTTCTGTCGGTGTGCTAGGTGCAGGCCAGTTCTTGATCGAATCTACCTTGGATGGATCAACATGAATCCCATCCTTGTTTACCACGTGGCCTAGGAAATGGACTTCACGAAGCCAGAAGTCGCATTTTGAAAACTTAGCGTACAGCTGTTCCATTCGAAGGAGTTCCAGAATAAGTCGCAAATGCTGCTCGTGTTCCTCCCGACTCTTCGAGTAAATCAGAATGTCATCAATGAAAACAATAACAAACTTGTCAAGATAAGGTTTGCACACCCTGTTCATAAGATCCATGAAAACCGCAGGCGCGTTCGTTAGCCCGAATGGCATGACCAAAAACTCGTAATGGCCGTAGCGAGTTCTGAATGCTGTTTTGGAGACGTCCTCATCCCGGACTCTCAGTTGATGGTAACCTGACCTCAGATCAATCTTTGAGTAATAGCTCGACCCTTGTAACTGGTCGAATAAGTCGTCGATGCGTGGAAGTGGATAGCGATTCTTCACCGTCACCTTGTTCAGTTCGCGATAATCTATGCACATACGAAAGGTACCGTCTTTCTTCTTCACAAATAATACTGGAGCTCCCCAGGGCGAAGAGCTAGGACGTATGAAACCCTTTTCCAAGAGTTCTTGTAATTGCTTAGACAGTTCTTCCAGTTCAGTTGGAGCTAAACGGTAAGGCGCTCGAGCTATAGGTGCTGCTCCTGGAGCTAGCTCGATCTGAAATTCGACCTGGCGATGGGGCGGTAACCCAGGTAACTCTTCAGGAAATACTTGAGGAAAGTCGCGTACTGCAGGAATATCCCCAATCTTTTTCTCTGTCGTCGATGTATCAGTGACGAGTGCTAAAATAGCTAGGTGGCCCTTTCGCAGACACTTCTGAGCCTTCAAGAAGGAGATGATGCCACTAACGACACCACTCTTGTCACCTTGAACTTCGAGAGGTTCTTTGCCAGAACGAGGAATACGAATGATCTTCTCCTTGCATAGGATCTCTGCTTGCTGTTGGGATAACCAATCCATACCAATGACGATATCAAAACTACTCAGAGTTATAGGAATGAGATCGATAGAGAAAGTCTGACCAGCGAGGATAAGATTAAAACCCTGAACTATGTGTGTGGCTTCTAGACTTTTACCGTTAGCTAACTCTACGACATGTTTGGTGTTCAAAAGTGTTGGTGCGCGTTTAAGCATTTGACTAACGTTCAGAGACATATAACTGGTATCCGCACCCGAATCAAATAATACGGTAACATAAAAGTCATCGAGAAGAAACTTACCCATAACCACATTAGGATCATTCCTTGCGTCACTCTGACCAATCACAAATAAACGACCTTTTGCACCATTGTTGTTGTTGTTTCCCCCATTGTTGTTCCCATTTCCCTGGTTGTGGTTGTTCTGGTTTCGGTTTAACTGAGGGCAGTGTCTTTTGAAGTGACCTTCAGCACCACAATGAAAACATCCCTTGTTACCCTGTTGTTGGTTCTGCTGCGTTTGCTGCTGCTGTTGATTCTGAGTTATAGGCCATCGGCCCAGTAGAGCCACATGTTACAAACAAACTTACTATTACGCATTACTTTCTGTGAACTCACTCAACTAGTTGTTGACTCTCTGTTACATGCCTTGCAGGACCATAGGTACTATTGGAGCTTGCACGGGAGGCACAGTCGTTGTGGACATGGATCGTGAATGTGTTGATAAACATTTTGATGTTTTGTACTTAAACTTATGTTGGGTTTTACATTAATGCTTCCGCTACACACTTGTTTATATTTGGTTTTGGAAACACCTATCGTATTGATGAATGACTTTTACTATATACTTATGTTCAATATGATTGGTGGCTTGATCCTGGTCATGTCACGCCTCCAAGCGGTAGTATTCCGCGTGTGGATTTTGGGGGTGTGACATCGACAAGTCTCCAGACGCCCAGCTTTTCGAACTGTTGCAGCTCCTCCTGCATTGCATTCACCCAGCTATCCTCGGTCAATGCCTCTTTGTAGGTTCTGGGCTCTATCTGCGAAATAAAACATTTTAATGAGACTTCTTTCTGCATATCAGCAATAGATGAATAGAAACATGTAAGAGCTCGATCTATTTGATGTCAAGTTTTGACACCACTTTGTAGGTCGCCAATAATCTGTTCTGAGGGATGATAAGACAACGTCCGTGGCATAGCATTGTCAGGCACATTCACTTCCGATTCCAAGCTCGATATATCAAGATCAACAGTTTGATCCTCAGCTTCCGTTGGATCCTCGTCAAAAGTCGGAGCGGGTTCCGCTTCTGAGTCGTCAGATTCGTCAAACGATGGAACTGGTTCCTCTGGTGGTTCGTGAGCTGTTCCACTCGGTCCTGCTTCATCATCGTGAGTACCCACGGTGGGTTGAGAAACTTCTAGCGGTCTAGATACTTGTTCCTGTGACACATTTTGATGATACAGGTACATAAGGGCTAGTTCCTCCTCACTCGGCTCGACCGGCAGGTGAAACGACTCCCAGAGCTTATCGTAGTCGAACAGGAATCTTTGTCCGGGAAGTTGTGGTGATGGAGTGTGCTTCTGACAATCCACATGTTAGACTTGAATCACCTTACCCAGGCATGGTACGAACACCCTCTTGAGTGGGCTAGCGTAACCTACAAAGAAACCCTCATTAGATTTAGCGCCAAATTTACCATTTTCATCAATAAAAGTGCAAGGAGACCCGAATGGCTCCAAAAACTCAAGATTCGGCTTATAACGGTGCAACAGCTCAAAGCAAGTCTTTTTATACTTCTTGACAGTGAGAACTCTATTCAATGTGTAACAGGCTGCTGATACTGCTTCACTCCAGAAAAAGATTGGTAGCTTGGAATCGGCTAACATTGTACGTGTTGTCTCAATCAGGGTCCGATTCTTTCGTTCAGCTACGCCATTCTGCTGTGGTGTGTACGGCGCACTGAATTCATGAAGAATTCCCTTCTCGTTGCAGAACTCGTACATCTTGTTGTTCTTGAATTCCGTTCCGTTGTCGTTCCGAATCCTTCGGATTGGCAGTTTATACACCGTTTCCATTTTCTTGAAAAGCACCATCAAAGACTCAAAAGTTTGATCTTTTCGTTCCAAGCACACTACCCAAGAAAATCTCGTAAAGTCATCAGTCACCACCAAGCAATATAAGTCTCCGCTGATGCTCTTTACGTTGACAGGCCCAAAGAGATCCATGTGCAATCTCTCAAGAGGTAACCTGATTGAATTCATCATCTTCAATGGGTGTGACTTCCGAGTTTGCTTTCCTTTCTTACACGCTACACAATCATCATTTAAGTGAAAATTCTTCAGATTAACACCATCAACCAAATCATTGTGTACCAAAAAGTTCATTTTGTGAACATGAATGTGGCCCATCTTTCGATGCCACATAATCGAATCCTTTTCTATCGCTTTAGTCTTTGACACAAAACACTGTTTCTGATGGGATGTTGGCGTTGCGACTCTCATATCTGGATAATAAAGATCATTCTCCCGCGGAGCCCGCAACAACACCATCTCATCAGGGATTTTAAACCCTGGTTTCAAAACCACACATTCAGTTTTTGTAAAATGTACACTAAACTCTTTATCACAGATTTGTGAAATACTGAGTAAATTGTTTGTTAACTCTACTATATAGTTCACTTCATCGAACGAAATTACGCCATTTGACAGCGTTCCTTGACCAATGATTCTTCCACCTTGGTTCCCTGCAAACCCAACATAGCTTCCGTTTATGGATTTGACATCATAGAGCAAAGCAAGCGTCCCAGTCATATGCCTTGAAGCTCCACTATCCATATTCCACTTTGACAGTATCGACTTGGGCAGCCCCTGCAAATATCAAAGTGAATTTATTCAAAACAATGAACTCCATGACTTCTTAACTGCTGAAACACTCCCAAACACTACATCACACTTCTCTTCAGTCTTAGGAAAATTAAACGTGACATTCGGAACATCAGTTTTAGATTTTGGTTTTACTTCATTTTTGATCGGGGGAAACTCTGCAAGAAACTTATCAAGCTCAAATTCAAATTCATGATTATCATTAGCACCCACTTTTGATTCATAAAATTCTTTTACCCCTTTGACTTTTCTGTCAACCATTTTTCCAAAAATATTTAGAACATTGGGATTAAAAACTTTTGAATCAAATTTAACTCATTCTACATTTTCTTCACCTCAACTGATTGTTTTGGTTTAACCACCCATGATTGAGTTTCAAAAATGTTTGTTTTCGGATAAATCTTTGAAGGCTTTTGAGACTTTGAAGATTCACCAATCTCGAATGTCGATTTCAACTTATCTTCTATCTTCAAAGATTCACCCCTCTTCAAGATGCGGATTGGTGAAACCATTGGTTTTTTACCCTTTTTGTCAACTGGTGACTTAGGTTAAGAATTTTTAACAACAGGTTTTACGACAGATTTTTCAAAAATTTTCTTGCATTGTTTTGCCATATGTCCAATCTCATTGCAGCGATAGCAAATTCTTTTGTCATACTCGACAAAAGTTGATTTGAACGACTCTTCTTTCAGTTTCTTCGCCGCATTGAAATCGTCAATGGCCTTTTGACTAAAAATGTACTCTTTTTCATCATCCACACTTGGTCCAACAACAAAAACATCATTCATTTTATCTTTTGGCTTGACAACCTTCTTAGCCATCTTTTTCTCAAAACCAATTCCTTTGTTTTAAAGTTGTTACCATTTTTCTTGTTACCATTCCCTTCCCACTCATTTTTTCCCGAGTTGTTGAAACGTGTTGTAACAAATGACTTTTTAGGTTTCGAAAAAAATTCTTTGTTGTTTACCACATCAATGTCAATTTCAACCAATTTGAAAACTTTCTCGACATTTTCAATCTTAACATTCTAAAGAGGATACTTGAAATCAGAATAAAGCTTGTCCGTTCCAATCATAGTGTAAACCACCATAATCCGATCATCATTCGTACTCTTGTCTGATTTCGGTATGAAACAATCTAAAAAATTACCCTCATCTTCAGAATCAGTAACAAACTTCTCAGACTGAGATTTCATAACTTCAACATCAGATTTATCACTCTCTTCATCTAACACCTGATCGACAACAGTCTTGATGACTTGTGACTCGCTGTCGGTGTCAGATGCAGAGAATGTAACATCTATGCTCTCTGGCAACTCATCCTCAATTGTCCTCAGTTTGAGATTCAATGCAGCTTCCACCCCATCTGGATACTTTTGAGTATAATGATTCCACATTGGGGGTGGAATGCTTTTAAAAACTGGTGTTGCATTGATCTGCTATGGAATAATCTGTTCAAGGACATAGGACGATGCAACATAGCTCATCAATTTATTATCGATTCGCTCATTTTCAATTTTAGTTAATTCTAACTCTTTCTTTAGTGATGCGATTGTGTCAAGATGAAAATTAACTTCCACTTGTTTATCAAAAAGTGTTGCTTTTGCTAGTTTTGTGGCTTTATCATTTTCGACACTTTCTTCTTTAATCGTTTTAACTGATCTGGCTAGTGTATCATATGCTTCTTTGACTTGTCCTAGATCAAATTTTAACAGATCAGCATCTTCTTTCAATTCCTGAAACTTAGTGTCTTTTTCAAGACACTCCATGCACGGTTGTAAACACTTTTGGCATGGTGTTTCAGATATTGAATCCACTTTCTCAACAATTTCTGCTTCATGAGCAGTTTTCACTTCCTGTTTACCGACATCTTTGGACTCTGACTCAGACACTTTCTCAGATTTGACCTCCTCAATTCCTGACTCCTGATCCGACTCCTTTTGAACTGACTCTATACCGACAGACTCGGACTTCACAAGTTTTGTGTCTACCTCTTTCAGTTTCGCCATGAGAGCCTTGTCAGCAATTTCTTTCAAAATATCTTCAGTCATTTCCTTTGTCACATCGATCATTTCTTCAACAGATTCTTTCTTTTCTTCAAACCTTGGGCATGATCCGGTCCTTGGTTCTTCAAAGTAACCTGCAAAAGATTCAGAAATGTTAGGAGGCAATACAGATTTCATTAAACTTCCCAAAACCTCCTGCTCAGACTGATAATAATACACTTCAGCAGCTATTTCTTTAAAATTTTCCGCCTTTTCAGCAGAAACCTCTTCAACAACTACAGAAACATCTTCAGTAACTGTTTCCGGTTCAGACACTATCTCAGAAATTTCAACAACTTCAGCCATCATTGCCTGTCTATTGCTACCGGGGATATATTTATCCCAGCTGAAACCTGCAGCTACCTTCTCATCGTCTTGATTCACAATCAGCGCTTTTTCCGGTTTATTCTCAATTTGTGGCCTTTGAATAGTTTGCTGTTGATTTGGTCGGTGATAAATCGCTTGCCTGTAGTAGTCGTTGGTGAACGGGTTTTGATGATTGTTTACTTCACGGTTGGGACATTCTCGTTTGAAGTGACCACGTTCTTTACATTTAAAACAAGTAACTTTCGACTTATCGAACCCTAACTTCTGATCAGGGCCTGATAAACTGTTCTGGCCTGTAATTTCCATGAAACGTTGAGCCCTTCTCACCAGACTAGCTGATGTGTGTAAAATGCAACATATAAATTACATCAAATGAGGCATAAAACTAACCCTTTTTAAGTACTAATATTGGAAAAAGAGTGTTTTTGTCTTCCTTTTGTATTTTCAGGATTAAATGAGCTCAAAAACGCAAAAGAAGCAAAAAGACAGCTAAATCCAACATAAATACAAGGAAAGGAACATTAGTGGACTGCCCGACCCCTCAACGGCACCTTCCAAAGCAAAAAGGAGAAGACAGAAGGCTGAACACGCCCCGTGCTCAGCCAGCACGGGGCCGTGCCCAAGAAGCAGCAGAAAAGACAAATCCATAGAAGCTTCTATTGCCCATCACGGGGCCGTGCTCAGCGGACACGGGGGCGTGTCGAAAGTACAGCAGGCGCATTTATTGTAATTGCGAATTACAATTAATGAGGAGAGAGATTGTCAGACAGACACGGGGCCGTGTCCAGCGGACACGGGGCCGTGTCCAGCACTCTGTTCAGCCTATAAATAGGAGTGCTTGGATTCATTTCATCTCATCCCTTGGCACACCACCTCTCTCACACTTCATCCACCACCCACCACCATCACAACACCATCATCCACCACCATCATCCATTGTCCATCGTAGAGTGTGTGAGTCGTCTCGGGATCCAAGATTGATCGTAAGAGTTCTTGACAATCAAGGCCATGTTTGCCTAAGTCTCTTACATCACTTGGTGAAGACAAAGTGTCTAGTATAATACTTTTTATTTCTAAACTTTTGCACTTTTTATTTGGTTTTGTATTAATGACTTTAATAACTAGTTACTTATGTTGAAGGTGATCTTTCCTTATCGTTTGTCCGTGGTGTCTTGGCATTATTTTACTGTCTATATAAAATAAAGGATTTTCACCATTCATATCTCCACGGTCTATATGGAGGTATGTTGGCTACCTGGTAGGGGGTTAAGGGAACGGTTTGGTAAAGGTCTTGCCATTGTTCAGCGTTTAGAGGTCCTGCAATGGACCTGGGTCAAATTTAGTAGGACCTCCTTCAATACTTCACGGTATTGGATGGCGGGGGTCCAAACTCTTTGATCCCCTCATAAGTTAACTACTATTAATACTATAACCCGGCTATTTAGGACTGTATCCCTGCTGACTCAGACTACTTAGCCGAGGGTAACGTCACCGCCAAAAGCGGGGCCTACCACAATACTGCATTAATAACTTAATTCATTATCTTCCAATAATCCACCCCTTTAGGATTGTATCCCTGCTGACTCAAACTACTGGGGTGAGGGTAACGTCACCTTCAAAAGAGGGGCCTACTACAATAACTAAGATAATCTCTTAATTATGTGCAAAAGTGCGGAAATAATCAAAGGTTATACTAGATACGAGTCGGAACCAAGTGATTCATCTTGTCTATCTGTTTTTCTTTTATTTTTATTTTCAGCATTTTAGTTAGCTTTTAATTTTCTTAGTTTAAAACATTTTTCTAAACTTTTATTTTGGTTAGACGTTGAGGATAAACCGGTACTAAAAGCTCTTGTGTCCTTGGACGACCTCGGTATCTTACCAACGCTATACTACACTCAACGATGGGTGCACTTGCCCATATGTGTGTTTAGTGTTAGTGAAATATCGTGTTTTATAAATTTAAAACTTGGCTAAAATAAGTGTTAAAAAGGGCTTAAAATATACACCTAATATATACAACACTTACCGCATATAAAGTTTTTTGCGCCGCTGCCGGGGACACAAGGATTTTAAGAAAGTTAGGAATCAACGGCCTAATCATCTTTTATTTTTCTTTTTATATTTTTTTAGGATTTTCTTAGTTTTTCAGCTTCTGCAGAGCTCAGCACGGGCCGTGCCCGGTCAGACACGGGCCGTGCCCAGCATCATCACTGGCAGTTTTTATTTTCTGAGTTACAGAGAGCTGAACACGGGGCCGTGTCGGTGCAACACGGGGTCGTGTCCAACTCCCAGTAACTGGGAATCCAGAAAACAATTACTGTATCTCTCAACACGGGCCGTGTTCACTGAGCATGGGGCCGTGGTGAACCTTCTGACCAACGTTCTTTTCTGTTTTTATTGCAGGACTTGGAACCCAGGTACCACATTTGACCCTCCTACGTAGTGCATGAGCTCTAGTTCTAGTAGAGACATAAAAGAACCCTTGGAAGAACCCGAACGCTTTCTCAGAAAAAGACTTAAAGCTAAAAATCAAGAAAAAGCTTCGGGGGACCCAATTCCAATGGCGGACCAACGTACCCTCATGGATTACCTACGGCCTGCCGTAGGCAATCTCGGCGCCGCTATCAATGCACCAAATGTCGAGGCCAACAACTTCGAACTTCGGCCGCATTTGATACAAATGCTCCAAAACTCCGCAACCTTCCACGGGCTTGCGGACGAGGATCCCCATCTACATATTACTAACTTCTTAGAAATATGTGATACCTTTCGGATCAATGGAGCATCGAATGACGCCATCCGCCTTCGAATGTTTCCTTTTTCACTAAAAGACCGAGCTAAGGCTTGGCTTAACACCCTCCCAGTTGGATCGGTAAACACCTGGGATGAACTCGCCCAAAAGTTTTTGTATAAGTATTTCCCTCCTGCTAAAACGGCTAAATTAATGACTGAAATTAATACATACTCACAAGAGGATGGGGAATCCTTATATGAAACTTGGGAAAGGTTCAAGGAGCTTCTAAGAAAGTGTCCTCACCATGGTCTAGCGGTATGGCAACAAGTATCCACTTTCTACAATGGATTGTTGCCACACACAAGACAAACACTTGATTCAAGCTCCGGGGGACTCTTAGGTAATCGTCGCCCAAATGAAATATATAACCAAATTGAGGAAATTGCTCAAACCAATTTTCAATGGCACACTCCCCGAGGTAATAAATCTATTGCCCCGGGCGCCCATAAGGTTGATGAAAGCACCTCTTTACAAGCCCAAATCGAGGCCCTCTCTTCAAAAATCAAAAGGCTAGAAATGACAAAGACGGCCTCGGTTATGGCTTGTGAAGGGTGTGGTGGGTCACATGAAAATTGGAGTTGTATGAAAGAATTAGATGAACAAACTGAAACGGTAAACTACATGGATAATAGACCTAGGCCGTCGGGTCCTCCAACGGGTACCTACAACCAAGGATGGCGTAACCACCCAAATCTTGGTTGGAGAGATCCCGACAATAGTAGTAACCAACAAAACCTACGAACTAATTTTCAACAACCACAAAATTTTCCTCAACAACAAGGTGGAAGAGAAAGGCTTGAAGATACTGTATCTCGCCTCATCTCTGACACTGAAAAGAAAAACTCGGATCGATTTCAACAATTGGAATCGAATTTCAGAAATCAACAAGCTAGCATTCAAAACGTTGAAAAACAATTAAATCAACTAGCTCAAAATTTCTCCGAGAAACCACAAGGCTCATTACCCAGTAATACCGAAACGAACCCGAAGGCACAAGTACATCTCATCACATTAAGAAATCGAACCGTGGGTCCCGAGGATGCTCCATTGCCGCCAAATGAAAGAAGCCATTCTAGCCAGCCTGTGACTCCTCCTGTGCCAGAAAAGGCTTCTACACCAAATCAAGAGCCCACCAAGACTCCTCCAATCCCGTACCCCGGTAGGTTGAATCGTCAAAAGACCGATGAGCAATTCGCAAAGTTCGAAAGTTTACTAAAACAATTGCATGTTAATATTCCTTTTATTGAGGTCCTAACCCAAATGCCTAAATATGCAAAATTCATGAGGGATTTCCTCACTCACAAAAGGAAAATTGAATCATTGCAATTAGTTAACTTAGGCGAAGAATGCTCAGCTTTAGTACTCAACAAACTTCCACAAAAGAAAATCGACCCCGGGAGCTTCACAATCCCTTGTTCAATTGGGAAGTCCCCCGTCCGAAATGCTTTAGCCGATCTTGGGGCTAGCATCAACCTCATGCCCACATCAATGTTCAAACGACTCGGCCTAGGAACAACAAGCCCTACAAAGATGAGCATACAACTCGCCGACAGGTCCGTCAAATTCCCACAAGGTGTCGCCGAAAATCTGCTAGTCAAGGTTGACAAATTTGTCTTTCCAACCGACTTTGTCATCCTAGACATGGAAGAAGACACCGAGGTCCCTCTCATCCTCGGGAGGCCATTCCTAGCCACCGCCCAAGCATTGGTGGATATGAATGACGGAACTCTGACATTGAAGTTTGGGGATGAGGAAGTGAAATTCGAATGTGGAAGGCGAGTAGAGGAAGAAGATCCGGTCAACTACATGAAGGTCATAGACTCAAGCTTGGATGACGCTCTCCGACGGTGTAACATGGGATGCAACACATCCCACTTGGGTAACATATGACCAGGCTTTGGGTCTAGCCAAGGACCCTTATAAACGTGGCGCACCATGGAGGCATTCCACGGAACTATCCTTTGTTTAATTTAGAGTAATTTTTATGTTTTCTAGTTAGTTTTAATTTTCAGGAATAAAACACACTCATGGTGGTAAAGGATGAAAAGGGGAACGAGAAAAATGATCCCATGCACAAGAACAAGGCAACCTGACAATTCTCTCCATTCCAGAAAGTTCAACACGGGCCGTGCTCAACCAACACGGCCCCGTGCCGAACCACCTGCAGAAAAACGCCCAGTACAGGTACCTGGACACGGCCCGTGTTCACCCAACACGCCCCCGTGTCCAGACTTCTGTTTCTCTTGTTTTAATTCTGTTACTGGCACTTGAACACGGGGCCGTGCCCGGACAACTCGGGGCCGTGTTCAGTGCCCAGTAACACAAATTTTTGCTTTTTAAACACTATTTTACACATCTAATCAACCTAAAAATTTATTTTTGGGACACATTGAGGACAATGTGTAATTTAAGTATGGGGGGGATGCTAAAACCTTGAACTTTGCAAGTCCTAAATACAAGCCTTACACAAAACTCTATTGAAACCGCAAATCACCCCAAATTTTTTCAAAAATTTCATTTTTTTTACTTGTCCATGTTTAACTCGGAAAATTCAAGTTCTCAAAAAGGTTATATTTTTACAAATTTACAACCGATAGCGTAGTGATAAAAAGAACCAACATAAGAAAATTATGAAAAGGCATGACAAACTTATTTAAAATTTGATTATATATACTTGATCACATAAAAACCCATTCCCACAAAAGTGAGTTTTGAGCCTTTATTGAGCACACAATTACATATCAATTGACTAAATGCTCATTTTTCGTTTCTTGTGTGAATAGCCGCTTGGTTCTTACGACTCTAGAACTTGCCATGACAATACATTCCCGGTCCTTATCAACTTAAACCCGAGTAAGTAAATGATGGAGGCATTAGGACTAACCCTTTTTATCTTCTACACCATTATTTTTCTTTTTCTTTTACCACCTACCCAAAAATCCCCCTAGTTAGCCCCTTTGAGCCTAAACCTTTTCGTTTCATCACCCAAACAAAAACCCTTTTACCCACCAAAACCTTTTTCATTTTTAACCCTTTATTTTAGTAACAAGTTCGGTTCTTCGCAAAAAAAAAAAAAAAAATGATGAAGCAAAAAGAAAATAAACAAACAAGTTAATCAAAAATAACTTAGTTTGAATAAAAGCTTCATCAAAATAAAAAATTGCAAAAATACGAAAACCGACACTTGTTACGCTTTTAGCCCTTTTTCTACTAACCACTAACCCAACCACCTACCTTTAACCCTAGCCTAACCCTTAACCCACAAAGTCCTCTTGATATCTACAAAGGTATAAAAGTTAAAAAGGAGGAGGATTGATTTCTTGGCAAGCCTATGGTAGGAATAAGTTCCATGCCGCTCTCGAGTGATTCACTAAAAATACACCTTCGGCCGAGTGTGAGTGATTTCCCCGTGAGGTATGTGAACTTGTATATAAATAGAATTTTAAAAAGGCATGTTATGCCCAAATAAGTAATTTCTTTTATGAAAAGTTCTAAATAAATCATTACGAATAGGAGTGTAAATAAATAAAAATAAAACCCAAAAAGATCTTGGAAATCCCGACACTCTACGACAAGCCCAAAACCTTCTCTTCTACCTATTCCATTTGGGAGTGTAAGCCACATATTAAAGAGTTTTGCTTGAGGACAAGCAAAAGTTCAAGTGTGGGGGTATTTGATGTGTGTAAAATGCAACATATAAATTACATCAAATGAGGCATAAAACTAACCCTTTTTAAGTACTAATATTGGAAAAAGAGTGTTTTTGTCTTCCTTTTGTATTTTCAGGATTAAATGAGCTCAAAAACGCAAAAGAAGCAAAAAGACAGCTAAATCCAACATAAATACAAGGAAAGGAACATTAGTGGACTGCCCGACCCCTCAACGGCACCTTCCAAAGCAAAAAGGAGAAGACAGAAGGCTGAACACGCCCCGTGCTCAGCCAGCACGGGGCCGTGCCCAAGAAGCAGCAGAAAAGACAAATCCATAGAAGCTTCTATTGCCCATCACGGGGCCGTGCTCAGCGGACACGGGGGCGTGTCGAAAGTACAGCAGGCGCATTTATTGTAATTGCGAATTACAATTAATGAGGAGAGAGATTGTCAGACAGACACGGGGCCGTGTCCAGCGGACACGGGGCCGTGTCCAGCACTCTGTTCAGCCTATAAATAGGAGTGCTTGGATTCATTTCATCTCATCCCTTGGCACACCACCTCTCTCACACTTCATCCACCACCCACCACCATCACAACACCATCATCCACCACCATCATCCATTGTCCATCGTAGAGTGTGTGAGTCGTCTCGGGATCCAAGATTGATCGTAAGAGTTCTTGACAATCAAGGCCATGTTTGCCTAAGTCTCTTACATCACTTGGTGAAGACAAAGTGTCTAGTATAATACTTTTTATTTCTAAACTTTTGCACTTTTTATTTGGTTTTGTATTAATGACTTTAATAACTAGTTACTTATGTTGAAGGTGATCTTTCCTTATCGTTTGTCCGTGGTGTCTTGGCATTATTTTACTGTCTATATAAAATAAAGGATTTTCACCATTCATATCTCCACGGTCTATATGGAGGTATGTTGGCTACCTGGTAGGGGGTTAAGGGAACGGTTTGGTAAAGGTCTTGCCATTGTTCAGCGTTTAGAGGTCCTGCAATGGACCTGGGTCAAATTTAGTAGGACCTCCTTCAATACTTCACGGTATTGGATGGCGGGGGTCCAAACTCTTTGATCCCCTCATAAGTTAACTACTATTAATACTATAACCCGGCTATTTAGGACTGTATCCCTGCTGACTCAGACTACTTAGCCGAGGGTAACGTCACCGCCAAAAGCGGGGCCTACCACAATACTGCATTAATAACTTAATTCATTATCTTCCAATAATCCACCCCTTTAGGATTGTATCCCTGCTGACTCAAACTACTGGGGTGAGGGTAACGTCACCTTCAAAAGAGGGGCCTACTACAATAACTAAGATAATCTCTTAATTATGTGCAAAAGTGCGGAAATAATCAAAGGTTATACTAGATACGAGTCGGAACCAAGTGATTCATCTTGTCTATCTGTTTTTCTTTTATTTTTATTTTCAGCATTTTAGTTAGCTTTTAATTTTCTTAGTTTAAAACATTTTTCTAAACTTTTATTTTGGTTAGACGTTGAGGATAAACCGGTACTAAAAGCTCTTGTGTCCTTGGACGACCTCGGTATCTTACCAACGCTATACTACACTCAACGATGGGTGCACTTGCCCATATGTGTGTTTAGTGTTAGTGAAATATCGTGTTTTATAAATTTAAAACTTGGCTAAAATAAGTGTTAAAAAGGGCTTAAAATATACACCTAATATATACAACACTTACCGCACATCACTAGCCATGCCCCATTTGATGTCAATCAGTTCAAGTTCTTCGGGATCGATTTGGTCGTAATCCTCTTTGGTCATGTCAGGATTACCGATTCTCCCTGCTACTAAGCCCTCATAAGCCTCAAGAACGGAAGCAAGCATTGCTATGTGCTGTTTTGCGGCTGTTTCCGTGATCTCGTTTCCATTTTTTATGTTTACCGCAATGTTGCACTGAACCCCAGAAACGTACAACTGATGATTTGATCCTGTTGAGCTTTGAGGTGAAGGCTGTTCCTGAGCATTGACATTTGGTTCAAAGTTCGCGAATGGTGAAAAATTGCCGGATTGAGGAGTGTTTGAAGAAACACTTGAAGTGTTATCAGCAATGAACCCTGTCTGTATTTTTGGGCTTTGATTGGTTGAAACTGGAATACTGCCTCTGTAATACAAAGATACATCTTGTTGAACATTTATTGAGTTCATCTTTCTAATTTTTAGCAACTCCAACTCTTGAGCTTCAATCTTTTCTATGAATGCACTAAGATTTAGATTCCCAAAATCTGAATTATTTTTCAACATCATCAAATATGTGCCCCACTCTTCATATGGTAATGCATCACACAACTTATCAATCAATTCATCATTTTTCTTTTCAATTTCTAATCCCTTCATTTCAAGTACTAAATGGCAATATCTATCGAGCAATTGCTTTGTTGTTTCACCCTTCATGCTGGTAAAAATATCAAACTCCTTCTTTAATAAAGCCTTTTTATTCTTGACCATTGACACACTACCTTGAAACTTCAATTTCAATGCTTCCCACATAGAATGAGCATTATCTTCATGTTGTAATAACACTAAAATGTCTTCTTTGATAGTGTGCTGAAGGATACTAATCATCTTTTTCTCGGCTTTGAAATCAATCTGCTCTGACTCTGTCAAACTTCCAATACCCTTTGCCTGACCTCTCCCATCAACCGGTGGAACATACTTCGCTTCTATCTTCATCCAGGACTCAAAGTAATTAGCCTGGACCCAGTTTTTAAATCTGCTTGACCATCCCGCATATTCATCTATGTTCATCAACTTGGGAGGCTTTTGCATTGTTCCCAATTCATTCTCCATGTTGACGTTTTGCATAAGACTACCCGAGGTTTGTCCTACTTCCATACCACTGCCCGCAAACAAGTTATAAAAATCTTGATGTTCCATTTTAGTGACAAATTTTCAAAAATGTTTAACTTTTTGATTAACATGTTGTATTTATCGAAAAACTTTTAACACAGACTGAGTTTCCAACACTCGATCACGTACGAAATGGACTAAATGCTCAAACCATGACTTTTACTCAAACACAGGTCAAATAAGCGAAATCAGATTCTACATGTATGTATAAGCGAAAACACTTAGTTGTCCACAAAAGCGAAACCAAGTAATGTCCTAATAAGCGAAATCAGACTATGACCTTATAAGCGAAATCAGAACATGACCTAATAAGCGAAATCAGAACATGACCTAATAAGCGAAATCACTAAGTGACCTTAAGAGCGAAATCAAGTTATGACCTATGAACGAAACCTGTAACTTGACTAATAAGCGAAACCACTAAGTGACCTTAAGAGCGAAACCACTAAAATGACACTTGGAGCAAAACCTACGAGCGAAACCCATGAACTGTCACTATGAGCGAAACTACACAAGCGAAACCCCTGATATCTAATGTCGTAAAAGCGAAACCTCTCAAGATGACACAAAAGAGGAACCTATTCTCGAGCCATTTTAGGTCACTTTTAAGCTGATTTTAGTTCTGAAAATCTCAAGGGTTTGTTATTAACCAGTTTAACACTATATGTCCAAATCTCAGTCCATTTTGTCCGTCGGAAAGGTCTGAAACTCAAAAAGTACGTGAAAAAGGCTTTGATTCGGGTCAACTAGCTCACAACTGGCTCTGATACCAATTGTAGGACCGTATTTGACAGTCGAGTGAGTCAATTCGAGCTAGCAACTACCGAAAATGCAGCGGAAATACAAAATCGGCATGAATCAAAGCAAGAAATGAGTAGAAACAGAAGTAGATCACTTTAAACTGATTTTCTCATTAATTCTTCAAGAAATAGTCGGGCAGTAGTTCGGCTCCACAGTAAACATGCACGTACCAAATGAGAAAACAACTTGACTATATATAGGGAGTGAGGTTTCGCTTATATGGCATGTCCATATAAGCGAAATCACAAGCTTGAGGTTTCGCTTTTATGGCACATGACCATATAAGCGAAATATCAACATGCAAATCAAACAATTTCACTTCAACCCCTATACAATACATATTTAACACATCTAGACCCTATACATTGATCAACTAAGACTAAGACGCAGGCTTTAGACATTCGTGCACCAACATGTACAACAACCTGAGAGGAATGTTTGTGGTCAAAAGACGAGGTGGCGTGATTCAGTACTTTCAGACCGGATTTGATCTCTTTACTCTTCCCAGGTGGGATTTACGTGAGCTGGGCCGTCTGGACATTCTAAATCCAGAAGAAAGAAGTATTGGAGGAGAATTTGAGCGTCTGATCGCTAAAGAATGCAACAAGGGTTTCCCTAATCACAAGCCTCAGCGTCCAAGACGGAGAGTTTCGAAAACAACCATAGATCCAGTGACAGGGAAAGGAAAGGTGACGTGGGTGATCAACCCTGCTAAAGTTGTCACGAGAATCAAGCTTCCTGAAGAAATTCCTGTTGCCCTCAAAGATTTCAAGATATGGTTCTATGATAGCAAATCTGGCGAAGCTGTGATCAGATCCAACGAAAAAGTGGATATTCGAATCTTGGATCCTATGGACGTTTTTATGTTTGGGCTCTCCGATCTAACGGTGTTGAATGCAAGCCGCATAAACTTGGGAGCTGGAAATGCAAATCTCAAGGAGGCTATGCTATTTCAGAGAGCGGTCGAAAGAGCCTGGAAGTTAAAGAGAGAAATGATGGATATTGTAGACAAAATCGAGAAACGAAAAGAAACAGAAGAAAAGAAGAAGGAGGCAAGGAAGAAAAAGAAGCATGAATGAAAGAAAGAAAGGACCTCTGCCTCAACAACTGAACCCACCACAACATCATCACCTCCGGCCTCATCCACATATGAGGCCACTATGGAGGATCAACCAATTAGTGAAGCTGTTACTACTCAGGAAACTCCGGCTGCACCAATCGAAACTCAAGCACCACCCGAAACAACAACGAACGAAGACAATCCCAAAGAGCCTGAAAAGCCAGCTACAGAAAATCCAGCGGAAACAACTGAAGAATGAAAAGACAAGTATGCAACGATCTAGGGGGGATATTGTTGGAACTTTTGAGATCGTTCATACTTGTACTGGATTAGTTTTATAGTTGTTTGTAGCTAATTTACTAGTATAGGGGCTTATTTTGTAAATTCATGAAACTTGATATCCTGACTTGGTGTAGTTAAGATTCCAGCAAATTTATAAATTTGCTGGGAAGTCAGGCACTATATATAGCCCAAGAATTATAACCTAGCCAAGCTTTTGGCTCTTTGGTGAATGAAGTGTTGATTACATTAAATCTTGTGTTTGTGTGCTCAAATCAGTATTCCAAGGTGCTTTAGTGATTCATATACTTGTTTGGATTCAATACAACACTTGTTGTATTCATCAATCCATTAGCTTCATCTTCATTCTTGATTGTTCTTAACTTTTTCATAGTCCAAACACTTAATCAATAGGTGTTTTGGACTAAAACAACCAACCACTGTGATCCGGATAGATATTGGGATATACATACTACCATGGAACAGCTCAATGCTAATGATGGTCAGGGACGTGGACGTGGTGCTTGTGGACAAGGTTATGGTGAGGCACATAATGGAAATCCTCCAGGTAAAACGTGGTCGGAAAGTTTTAGCAGTTCATGTGTTATGTTATCATTGGAATGAATTCCTGATTTCTATTAACATTATTGAGCAGTGCACGAATGTACATATAAAACATTCCAGGGCTGTAACCGACAATCATTTATCGGCGCTAAAGGACCCTTAGATATCACCCGATGGATTGAGAGGATGGAATTTGTCATGGCAATCAACGGTTGTGCTGCTGATCAACGAATGAGATATGCTTCTTGCTTATTTCTTGATAAAGCACTGTCCTGGTGGAATCCGCAAGTTCAAATTTTGGGTAAAGACACTTCGTACGGTCTGACCTAGAATGAACTTAAGGAGATGCTCCTGAAAGAATACTGCCTGCGCAGTGAAATTCAGAGAATCAAGACAGACTTCTGGAATCTAACCATGGAAGGCCTGGATGTCAGAACTTACACTTCTCATTTTAACAATTTGGCGAGGTTAGTTCCACGAATGGTTACTCCTCAATATGAAAAGGTAGAAAGGTATATCTGGGGATTGTCGCCACCAATTCACAGTATGGTTGCATCTGCGAAACCCACCACCTTTCTAGAGGCTACTATAGTGGCAAACACTTTAGCCGATGACGCTGCACGGAAAGGTAGTCTCGATCAAAAGGAGGAAACCGGGAAGTCATCGGGGAAGGCCAAATTAGACGCGAAATTTGAACGGTCAGGGCGTTCTAAGACCTAGACAGAAGTTTCGAAGAAGCGCAAACCCGAGAGCTCCAAGAAGACTCCCGATGTTGGAAGTAGGAAGAAACGTAACTTGGAGAAAGCAAGCGTAACAACCCCTAAAGGGTCGGGGAAGGGTAAGGACGGCGATGGATAAGAGAGGTGCGCCAGTTGTAGCCGAACCGGACATGTGACTTCCCAGTGTTACGCTAGGAGGGCATTGGATGGAGCTGCGCTTGAAGGATGCTTTACATGCGGTGAACAAGGACACTACAAGAAGGAATGCCCGAAATCGAAAGGACAGAATGTCAAGAGTAATTCCGATGAAGCAAGTGCCAGAAAGGCAAGTGAGAACCCTACTACTGTTACCGGTATGTTTCGAATCAAAAGCCAATCTATGCCCATACTTATAATACTAAAGCTGACTGAGTTTCGTTCGAGAAACTATGAACCATTGTTGTGTTCACCTATAAGTAAGCCAAGTATTAAGTGTCCGATAGAACTAATAGTTGGTAAATTGATAGAAACTAGCAAGGTTGTTTGTAGTTATAGTAATTGGATAGGCGATTGTAGTTCTAGAGATTGGAGTCCTATCAGTGGAGCTGAGAAGCTTTGACGAAAATGCAAGAGTGAATTCACTTTCTAAGGATGGAATGGGGACTATCTCTCGAAGAAGCTAGTTAGAATATTTCCTCCTGATGACAATGGAAACGCGGAAGCTGTTCGCAAGAATTGATAGAGTTGAGTGTTGAGTGTTGATAGTCGGGGGTGGTCAGTATTGTGAGGATGCTGAGTTGTTGAGAAAGGGCTATCCAGCGCTTGCAGTGAACGTGATGGATGCGAAAACCAAATGTAGGAACGTCGGAAAGATTTCTATCAAACGCAACTATCCGGAAGTCTTCCTAAAAAGACTTACCTGGATCTTCCCTGCAAAATGGATCGAACCTCGAATCGATCTGACTCACGGTGCTGCGCCCAATTGCACAATCTTCTTACAGATTAAGCACTGCCTGAAGTGATAGAAATGATGAGATAGTTTTAAGAGCTTATAGACAAGGAATTCATTCGATCAAGTTTATCGCCATGAGATGCATCTGCCTTGGTTGAACCTTTGTTTGAATCTCCTTGATGTAGAGTTGCGAATGTTGGGCCCTGGAAAGGGTGGAGAGTATTGAGATGAGAGTATAGGAATTGAAAACGTGTGTAATATAGATCTACAAGGATTCTTCGGAAGAATCCAACTTTCTGGCAGAAACTATGAGACTATATTCAACAGATTCGTTTTGTTTATTCTTCTTTGTGCTAAAACAAAACCTGTAGAGTAAAAATTTCGGGGACGAAATTTCCTAAACAGGGGGAGACTGTGACACCCGGCTCTTCGGGCCGTACCGTACAATTGTAAAACGTGTTGTGAATAGGTAACAGGACTATATTTGACTGATTATGATGTTTATATATGAAATTTAGTGTATTGGTAAAATTAAACTTTGATAAAAATTATGTTGGCAACGGTAAGATAAACGCTTATCGCGTAACTATTAAAATGCGAAACGAACGTCGGTAATCAACCGGACAGTGTTAAAATCCTAAAAATAGTCTGTTATGATTAAAATAATACTTTTAATCCTATTTGTGAGGAAAAATAAATTAAAACGCTAAGAAACTCTATTTTTCGAGTTTAAGCGTGTACCGCGCGATGCAGCGTGTGTACCGACAAAATACTGTCCACACAGCCCGTTAAGGCAACTGAAAATCATTTTAGCAATAATTTGATAAGTTTATTCTATAGAATGACAAAAATAAATAAAAACACTTAAATTCCTATTTTTGTGATTTTTAACGTGTACCGCGCAGCACAGCGCGTATACTGCCAAATACCAACAATATGGCCAGTCGAGGCAACTGGTAATTATTTCAATAATAATTTTAAGTGATTATTTTTATATAATGATAAAAGTAATTTAAAACACACTAAAACGTGATTAAAACGCTAGATAAAATACCCGGTAATCAGTAAAATACCTGTTTTTGAGCAAATATACATATAATATATGTATGTATAGGTGGAGTGTGAGAGGAGAATGAAAGGTGGCGGCCCTATGGCAGCCCACCTCCTTCAAATTTAGCCAATCTTGTGCCAAGTGTTTCCTTGGAAATGATACTCATCATTTAAAAACATTCTTTCATGCATAACACTTCACATTTCAAGATCAAAAACTCCTCTCTCTCTCTTCTTGAACACCTACGGCCGAACACCCCCATAACACACCAACATTTCATTTTTAAAATCAAAACATGAAGAATCAAGGTCTTTACTTGGTGATTTGAAGCTTGTAAGAAGGTTTGGAAGTGATTTCAAGCAAGCATCAAGCAAGGTCAAGTCTCATATCACCATCTTTTGTCAAAAACCCATCTAAATTCTTGATGGTATAACATATTTCACTAAACATTGTTCTTGATTCATATTGATAAAGAAGTTAGTAAGAAGTTTCTCTTAATTCTTGAAATCTAAACATAAACTTGAAAATTTCAAACAAATGAGTTTTGAATAAAATAAAAATGGGTGTATGCATGTATGTATATATTTCCAAGAATGGTGTGTGTATATGTGTATATTGTATCTTGAATTTTTGATGAAAGATTTCTTGATTATTTGAATTCTTGAAAATTAGGATGATTAAAGTAAGTGTTAGTTGTAAACTAAGAGGGTTCTAAGGTGATTAAAGATTTGAAAGTGGCATATTAAAAAGTGAAATTTTGGAAGTATATGTGTGTATATGTAATCCGTATATATGTATGTATATGTGTATGCATGTGTGTTAAAGTTGATGTGTAATCATAAAAGTGAGAGATTTGAGTATGAATGAACATGAATGATTGAAGGATCTAAGGTGTTGTGTATGATATTTTAAAGAATAAGATTTTAGTGAGATTTTGATGCATTAAGATCATATTAGATGATAAAATTTATGATATGAGCATACTAGATGCATATACTTAGACATGCATGATGATATATGATCTTAAAAAGATGATTTGAATGTGGTTAAGTAAAAATCGGTTATGAGCAGATTATAAACCTTAAAATAAAGTTATTTTGAAGTGTTTAATGGTATATAACTTTGTCATAATGTTTACTAACTTTGCATGTGGTACTCGGTGCATAAAAAGTTGTAAAATACGTGAAATCGCATGATTTATGTGACTTATATAAAAACTGAACTAATCTGATTATAACCACTATTTTAATCAGTAAATAAAATGTATTATGTTAAAATATCAAGTCGTTTCGAGTTGGGATGGTTACGGTAACGTTTAACGCAAAACTATGCGTTAAAACGGTCAAAAATCGGCTTTTCGGGTGATTTCTATAAAACTGAATTAGATCAGTAAATAAACTGATATTTTTAGTTTAAAAATAAATATTTTAACTAATTCTAAGTTTACTTGGTGTTTGGTTGGTCATACGTGACTTCCGACGCTCGAAAACGTTACCGAATCGCTAAAATACGCATTTTTCAATGAACATGAGTATGGGTGAACTTTGAGTGAATCTTATGTGATAAATGTATTAAGTGATTTGAGCATGTAAATGTGTTATATGTTAAGTCTTAACTCGATAATGGGAAAATTAGACTATGCATGTATGCATGTACGTTTTGTGCGGTAGAAATGGTAAAATTGCGTTAAATGTGTAACTTGTTTGTCGAGCATGAAATTTGGTACATATGAGATGTTTTATGTATGTTTGCTTTAAAAATGACAAAATAGTTATGTTAGTAATGTTTCGCGTGTTTCGGTGTTAAATTATGTGAACGTTTATGTATATATATATATATTACGACGCGCAAATCATAGATATATTGCGTATAAACGGAAGAGTTAACGGATTTACACAATAATGGTCACCAATAAAATCGTTCAAAACGCAAAATCATAATAAATATATAAATATATATGAACTCATATATATATATATATATATATATATATATTAACGTGCCAACATAATCAAAAATGACAACTTTTCGAGAAAATCTCAAAGTTATGTGATAATTCTAAGAAACAGAGAAACTTAGGATTTTTGTGATTAAATGTATATTGATTTAGAATTGTTCACATATTAGGACGTATATAATCAATTTCTGGGATTGCGGTATTAAAATACGCACACAAAGGTGAGTGTCACTAAACCCCTCTTTTTACTGTTTTATATATATATTGGGGGTGGAACACGTCGTTAAAAGGGTTTAATAATGTTTTCGAAATAAAACATACCTTTTAATATAAAATATATATTTTCGCTGAAAATATATGAATTTGATAAGTTATACATTTCAAAGTAAAACGATTTTGAAGAATGAATATTGTAAGTACGGTATTTCTTAAGAGAAATGAGACCGTACGAAATGGGAAAGAATTCGGGACTGAGTCTCAACACTTGAGTGACAAGGGAATTCGTAAGTCGTAGTATATTAAATTGTCATATTAGTAGGATATATATATTGTATGTGAGGCAGACATCATATTGTTCTTCGAGAAAGAACCCTGCGCCCATGATGTCATTTAATCAGATAAGTATCATACGTGAGGAATTGTTAGGAGATCTATCGGGTTGACAACCCCGTCGTGACCGGTCGCCCCATGTCAATGTCAAACGACGAATTAAGATTCTGTTTATTGTCTAGCTTTGATTATCCCTGCTTGGTTAATATATAGTTCGTATCGTCTAGCTAACATACGAGTCTGAAATTTGACACCATAATTTAATATACAAAACCTGGGCAACACTACTATTGTCGGAGTAATGAACCGACGGAAGGCCCATGGATTTTATTAAGGAAATAAAATGGACTTCCTAAATTTCATAGATGTTTTCAAATAAACACCTAATCAGAAAGTTTTCCTTGGAATAAAATCTGTTAGTAAACAATTAAGTGAACTCACCTTCCTTTGTGTTGACACTTGATTTTAACGTGTTCTACAGGTACTTGAATTCGGCTTCGGGAAATCATGGCGTATCTTGTGAATGATGATGCATGTTGTTATGTTTAATTATGTTGGACAACTTTTAAACTATCTGGGACGTTTGTAATAAGATCCGCGAGGATCAAAACAACTTAACTTATGTGGTTATGTCGTGACTTTTAAAAATGTAATGTTTAATATTTATGTTTTAAAATATGTCAAAATGTCCAACAAAAGAGTGCATCGTCCGAAAAAGTATAAATGGGCACCAACTTCCGTCACCACTACGTTTTATATTCCGCTGCGACGTTTTTGAGGTGTGACACACAGGTGCTGAGTCCAAACTATAGTACTATCGTTGTCACACCCCAACCGATGGCGGAAACATCGAGGCGTGGCACTGAGCGAAACAGATTGTCCAGAAGTTTCCATAACAACTATAATTACCAATTCTTTAAAGCATCACGTCCCATACCATGACATAAAAAGTAATATAATTATTACAGACAAAATCTAGTCAAATTGTTCTGTTCCGACAACTCAGATTTCAAGTACAGACTATTTGTTTATTTTTCTAGACCTTTCCTAGCCTCGATTTCACAGCAAGCCAAGCATCTAAACATCTTAAGCACCTGCCACATACGTTAAAGTAAAAGTCAATACACATAGTGTAAAGGTGAGCATACAAGTTTGATAGATATAATAGAGTTCAAAATCAATTACACATAACCAGCACGTACACAGTGTGAAATGAAGCACGTTAGTTATCGACATGAACCTATCGATACCAATGACTGCGGGTTAACTGCCCAAGGCAATTCGTAATACACACTCACCACTGTGAGCCATGTAATTAATTGTCCTTAACAACCCCTGAGTGAACAGGTGCTGAGTCCAAACTATAGTACTATCGTTGCTAAGGCAGGTAGACAGCATTCCATGTGTAAACATAACAAACAAGCATTCATTAAGTCACGTATAACATGCGGTAACGGTTAGCGTTAGAGTATTGCGTAGTGTGTTCGATGTGATTTAGTATAAGTACCGTATGTAACACCCAAAAGTGCGTAAAGCAAAAAGGGTTCGAGTATACTCACAGCAATGGTGGATTGAAGGGAGCACTAGAGTGAGATTAGCCTGATCAGAACGATAGCATAAACGATAAGCGACGCGTAAAACGGTGTGAAGTGTCAATGGATCGGACTGTAATCCGATCGGGTGACAATCCGTTCGGATGGTCATCCGATCGGGTGACCATGCGAGTGGATTGTTACCTCGTTTGGGATGGATGTGTTTTTGTATGATGGCTTGCCTTTTGAAGTTTTCGTTGTAGCATTTTGAAAACAGAGAAGTATCTCTACCTTTCAGGTCGGTCGATCGAACGGCCGTTCGATCGGGCAGCAATCCGATTGGCGAGACTTCTCAGATTGAGAACAAGTTCACAACAGGACGGTCACTCGATCAGATGGCTATCCAATCGGGTGGCAATCCGTACGTACTGAACAAGTTGAAAATTGTTTAAGTGTTGACATCAAAACATCACATGGTCGGGTGGATATCCGATCGGGTGGCAATCCGATCGGACGGCAATCCGTTCGATGTTCAAACCTCACAAGTTGAATTAATAGTTAAGTGTGGGACCCATGGTGCAAGTTGATCGGGTGGCTGTCCGGTCGGGTGGTAATCCGATCGGACTGCAATCCGCCCCAGTTGACCTGATCGTCTTCATACTTGGTTGTTTTGATAGTTTGAAGTTTTCTCGAGGCTGTTCGATAACGTGTCAAGCAACAAAAACCTCGTCAAGAGTTAGTGACCTGATCGGATAGGAACCACCCTAGTCCGACCAGTTAACTGTTTGAGACGGTGTTTCATGTTCAACCCGAAATCAGTATTCTCGTGGATAGAATCCAGATCTTGAACCAACACGTCAACAAGAAGGAGTAGAAGATTGGAATAAGCTCCGATTCTATCGGTTTTGAGTGCATTGAGTGTAAAAGAGTTGAAAGAAAGCTTGGAAACCATCTTTCAATCCTTTTCACCATGAATATGTTCAGATCTATGCAAGATCTTTGTTTATTCATGTGGAAGTCATTCAGATCTAAGTTGTTCTTGGTGGATTTAAGCCAAAACATGAAGTTCTTATGAACACCATGAGGACATCACCCTAGAACACCTCAAATCTAGTGATTTCACGGTTAAAAGTTAAGATTCAAAAGATAGAAAGGTGTAGGAGTGCTGTAGATCAAGACAGTACAAGATTTAGGTGGAAAACTTACAAGATTCGCTAGAAATCGGAAGAAATAGCGGCTGGAGCGAGTTGAGAGAGAGAGAGAGCTGTCAACATCAAGTGATGTTAACATATGAGGGTATTTATAGGGTTTCCATAAATGGAAAGGGGGAAAGGTGGCTGGTCGATCGAGTGGCAGCCCGACCGGGTGGCAGCTCGATCGAGTGGCACCTCGATCGGGTGGTAGCTCGATCGAGTGGCACCTCGATCGGCTGGCAGCCCGATCGGCTGGCAGCTCGATCGGCTGGCCACTCGATTGGAGTGGTTGGCGCGATGAGTTTTGCGGTTTCGGTCCGTTTGTTGAGCGTTGCGATGCGATAGAGTTTCTTATCAAATTACTTTTAATCCCAACTACTATATCTAACATACAATCATCATAATTAACTTGCGTTTAGCGTTTGCGATTCGATTGTGATTGGGTTGCGATTGCGTTTTGATTAATCTCCATAAAATAAACATAAGTAAACATGCACAATTAACACATAGAAAGCACACACACCTAAGAACAATAACCATAATGGGTAATGTTATGGGTGAAATTCTAAGCCCATATCTTGGATAATATCTTGAATTATATCTTGGCTATATGATAAATGTTCATTCTCAGGATGCTGACTCAGGATATTGGTAACATCCTGGATGGTATCCTGATGATCACTAACAGATTATGTGCAGGAGTACGAGTCCAAGCTTGCAACGTTCATGAAGACCTTTTCCCCTGATGACTCGGTCCAAGTAGTTCGAAGAGAGACGTTGAGGCCGCTTTACTTGGTCTCCAACGTTAACTAAAGAATATTCGATGGCATCCCCCATTTATAGGAGATTTTGTTTTTATTTATTAGCTATAAATAGACGGATATATCAGATCAAATAGGACACAACACTCACTGCTCTCAATCACTTCTACTCTCTCGCAACTCTCACTTTCTGAAAAAGCATTGTAACACTTAGTAGCGATCTGATCAATATCCTGCACTGTATCCTAACATTTGAAGCAATAAGAAGAACAAGGCAGTTGCGATTGTCAGCTCCCGAGGTTTTATGCCGGCGATCTAGATTGATCAAGGGCTTTCCTCGTACATCTCGTGTCACCCTTTACTTTTTGCTCATTGTTTGATTGTAAATATAGCTCAATATCCTGAGCTATATCCTGAATATTGTTTTTGCAAACAACCAACTCAGCATATTTTCAATACACATTCTTAGCACACTACCTCACTTAACTAATTTGATCACTAAATTGCTTAGGCAATTTTTTACCAGAACAATTTGGCGCCCACCGTGGGGCAAGTGGTGCTATTTTTACTAGAAGCTTTTGCAAAATCATTACTTGGTTTTCTATTTTCAAAAGTTTTTGCCACATTATTTTCAATGGCCTCAAGATCAAACATGAGCTCCTCCATCGTGTCTGCTACAACCTTTGCAACAATTGGTTCAGTGCTTCCACCACCTCCTCCAAGGACGCAAGCTTCCTCACAGCCTCAGGATATTATACCAACTTGGAGTGTTCAGGGATCTGCTCCTGTTTTAGCCTCTAATGATGAAATTCTAACTTTATTTGGTAGTATACAGGAACAGATGAAGCAACAGCAGTAGACCAACCAAATGCTGATAAGAGAGATACAACTCTTGAAATCCAGCTCAAGCAGGCCCGCTGAGGATACTGTCACTCCCTTGCACCCCAGGGCTTTGAACTTCAGTTCTGCAGTATATACTAAGGATAATAGGGGGAATATTGTGCCTAGCCATTCCCAAAGTCATATTCCTGAGATACCCTCTTCGGTTAGGGTGTCAACTGTGAGAAGCTCAGGATATGCTTCAGGATATGGCCAGAATCCTCAGACTCGTAACATATCTAATCATAATAATACTCTTGCTACTAATGGTATTGGGTCTTTGCAGGATGCAGGTATGACATCAGCACTTTCCAGGGAGCTTCAAAAGTTGAAGGACATGATATCCAGTGTACCTGGAGTAGTCCAGCTGATCCCAGAAGTATCCCAGGATAGCCACAAGATATCTCGGTTTGCATATCCTATCTGTGATGCTTGAAATCCCAAAAAGATTTCAAACCCCCAACATGAAGCTCTATAACGGAACTACGGATCCTGAGGAGCATATTGCCCAATATAGGGAAAGGATGGAGATCAACCCTATCCCTCCAGTTCTCAAGGAAGCTGTTAGGACCGGTTTTGCTCCGTTTCGATTGCGAACCGACCGTGCGACGTGCGGAATCCGTACACGATCAAGACCGAACACACGAACAGTAATTATAACTGTGATTCTATTCAAAGATCTGATATCGTACACGAACCATGAATCACCTAGACACTTTCTCTCTCTAGTTTCTCTCTCTAGAACTAGAACTCTCAAAGTCACAAATGTGTAAAAGTGTCAAAAGTTTTCCAAAAGTCCTAAATGAGAACCCTAAGTTCTCTATTTATAGGCCAAGGGACATAATGAGATATCTCATTATTTACACAAATGCCACCTTGCCTTTTACTAAAATCTAACACTATAAGCACAAAACTTAATCTATTTCTGCTACGGTCTTGAGATGATGGAGGCGATAGACATACTGCACTAACAGACTCCCC
Source organism: Helianthus tuberosus (assembly GCA_030545235.1). NCBI lineage: Eukaryota > Viridiplantae > Streptophyta > Magnoliopsida > Asterales > Asteraceae > Helianthus > Helianthus tuberosus. The sequence continues at coordinate 53,153,293 of CM060415.1, read as the reverse complement.
CTTGGATATTGCCGCAGTCAATCTCAAACATTCAGACTCGTAGCTTCTTTTCTTTCTCTCTCTTTAGCTCGAACAGAATCCCCGTGGATCTGTCTTCAGCTTCAGCTTCTTTCTTTCAATAGATTCTTCAGGCTCCCCCTTTCGTCAAGCTTCCGTACTTTGGGATCGACACCTGGCTTTCCGGTTACAAGCTCCTCTGGGATAGTTACGTGGCTCCTTGAAATGCACGCTCCCCCTTGCGTTGAGCTCGTCTTCAGACTCCCCCTTAGACTCGGCTGTCGGGATCGTAGTCTGGAATACCATCTACAAATCTCATACATTCATAAGTAAAACATTTTACAGTGAAAACATTTTCAGATGTCCAGGTATAGTAACCTGGCTCTATCAAAATTTCTAAATCAAGATCCTGGGACTAAGATATAATAATATGAAATATATCCAAGATTACTTGATACTCTCCCCCTATCAACAATCTTCAAAGATTTGACAGTTTCAACGAACCGTATCGGAAACTGGCTCTTTTACTGATTTTAACAATATAAGCATCCAAATCCCTCACAGTTAATCATCCAAGTCCAACTTAATGACCTTGGAGATATCACAAACTGTTTTTGATTTTTGATTTTAAAACATCAAGTTTCAAATTAATGAACTTGTTTTATTTTCAGAAACACAATCAGCATACTTAGATTTTGAAACTCAGTTCTCAGACATTGGTTGTTGAAAATAAAGCAGAATCAAAAATCTTTTTGTATTTTTCTAAAAATATAAAGCAGTAAAGAAATATGTACAAACATATTTACAGACAATATTTTTGTTTGAGTTTGCGTTAGAGGATCATATCAGTTTTTGACAAGTCACAAGTACCGTTGAGCTTATTTACACATTAAGAATTAAACAATTCACTTAGATTGTCGATATACTGATCCACTTAAATTTTCATACAAAATTCAACTGATTCAGGATACGAATTAGGTGAATTAAGAACTTAAACTCATTCATGTGTCCCACCTCTTGAATATACTCCCGTATCCAGATCCGAATATTCAGTCTTACAGGTGAGTATACCTAGATGATATATGTAAGGGGAATAAATTATAGTACGAAACCGTGAGAGCTCAGGTCAGAACTTCCGTTCAGCAGAGAGATGATGGCTCGACTTTTGGTGTGTCCCCTTTAGAGGATCTTTTTGTTACAACAGCCATGAATAGCATTTTTCAATGTTTCATCATTTTTTAGCTGAGGGCTGTGCTATATTTCAAGCAATGCGGAAAGTATTCTCCGAGGACTAGGCCATTGCTTCCGCAAAATCAGAAGTCCCAGGATAATACCCCAGATATCACTAAGCATAAAGACCTAGTATCTCAGAAAGAGGGACCTATCAAACGAGATTTCAGGGGTTACCTATATATCCAAGTAGTGTTTCCCACGAAATAAGCAAGTTTGAATTTAGGTTTATATCCCGAAAAAGTTTACTAAATGTATAAAAACCTATCGGCATATCATCAGTGAGACTGTTTAACGCTATATAATCAATACATTTTTTTAGCATACTGTAACTGTCTACTGATGTACTATCATTTCCTCTTTTTACACAAAAACTCAATTTTTTGTTTTATCATGTTTTTGGCCTTTTCAAATTTTCTAATGTTTTTGGATTTTCTAACAATATTACTCCCCCTAAAATGCAAAACCATTTAAAGAAAAATTTGACAACCCAATGTAGATAGCTTTGTCTCGCCATCCATTTTCTGCATCTCATGCTCTGTTTTGCAGAAAATATAACGTACCCCCATGATTTACAACCCATTGATTTTCGACAGTTTGAAAACCGTTTATCAATCTTGTGAAAGTAATCATGTTTGTTCAGCCGTGAGGGTTTCGGCATATTCAATCATAACTCCCCTTACAACAAACTATTTTCCCAGAATGATTTCAAAACACTTAAGTTTGTTTTAATCAGAATGGTTTTTCCGGAAAAATTAGTTTGTTTACCCATCACTTGTGGATTCGGGGTCATGACATCACCTTGTTCTCTTTTAACCATTTTGAAAATTTAACATTATTAGGTCAAACACCACTATCACTTGTAGAAAATCAAGTACAACTTAATGTCCTTGATTAACCACTTGTAAGACGAAATATCACAGTTACCATCCTGTGAATTTCTCAAGAATGATGCCGATACCTGCTTCACACTTACCAACCTGGAAGCTCCGGCAAGTCAGAAATTCAACCAACAGATTTATGTACCCAAGCCTGACCAGTCTTGGGTGTGTTTTGAACATTTATCTTTTCTTCATAAAATTCTTTTGCCCCTTTTACCTTTCCATCAGCCATCTTGCTAAAAATATGTTTAACATTGCTATTAAACATTTTTCCAGCATCAACACCTTTTGATTTTAGGTTTGCGGCTCGTAATGGTGGAAAATTCTCATCATTCATTAACAGAACTGTCTCTTGCTTTTTTACCTCAACTTGTGGCTCCTCTGATTTTGTGGAATCAGATTCATTGTCCGAACTTGGCTTGTCTGACTTGGATGAGCCAGATTCATCTCCAATAACTTTCTTTTTCTTCTTGTTTGTCCTCAGATTTGCATCTGAAGAATTCGATTTGCTTGACTTTGTCGTCGAGTGAATCGATTCATCAGAACTTTTATTCGAACCAACTGGTGAACTTGAAGACAAAATCTTCTCCAAATACTCTCTCGCCTTCTTCTTCTTCTTCCTCAGTCTGTCTCTCTGCCCCTGTGAAAGCTTTACTTTCTTATCTTCCACTTTCTGTTCTTTGGGCTTGACAATGACTGGTTTCTTTACCGTTCTCTGAGATTCAACCCTCGATCTTCCCATCGATTTACTTGGGCAATCTCTTGCAATATGTCCTCTGATATGACAATTATAGCATCTTCGTGTTTCAAAATTCCAATTCTGGCAGTTAACAGCAATGTGTCCTCTAACACCACAGGTGTAGCACACTCTGTTATCGTACCATCCACTTCTGTCAATCCAAACCTTCAGATGATAACATTGTTTGGCTTGGTGATAACCATTTCTCCTCTTCAATGCTGGATTTGTCTTTTGAGCACTGTGGTCAAACCTGCACCACTTATTACCATCATTTTGTGAGTTTTCATTTACAAATTTTTGTGATTTTTTATAATGATTGGATGACTGAACTGATGAGCTTTTATTTTCATTTTTAAAATTTTTCGAATTTTTAACTTTTTGTTTCTGTTCTACACTCTTCTTAACAGGTTTTTGCTTAGAACATTCACCTGTTTTAATAGATTGCAAAACAGTATTTTTAAATTTTTCTTGTAAATCTAAAAATATTTTTCTTTTCTTTTCTTTTTCTTTTTCTTTTTCATCATCAGCTTTGTCATCACAATCTTCAATTTTGACTTTGTCAAAATTTGTGACATTGTCACTTATTGGAACAGAATTGATAGGTTTTGGACAAACATGTGATGTAGTATTCACAAAACCTTTCAATTTATTCTCAAGCTCATTAATTTTATTCCGAGCAATTTCAGCTTCGTTTTCAAGCCAAATGATTTTCTGAAGATGAGAATTTATCTCAATCTGTTTTTCAAGATTATTTTTAAAAATAACAGATTTTTCATCTTCTAAAACCTTCATTTGACTTTGAAAATCTTTTTCAATTTTTAATTTTCATTTTCAAACTCTTTTTCTTTTTCTTTCAAAATCTTGTTACCCAAAGTCAAACTGTCCACATCACTCAACAGTTTGATATTTTCAGATTTCAGATTTTCACAGTTCAAGCGCAACTCCAGTATTTGTTCATCATCAGCTTTCTTCCCATCTTTCAAAGCTTTGTTTTCCAATGTCAAAATCTCCGCATCACTCAAGAATTTGGCATTGTCTGCTCCAAGTTTATCACATTTTGAGCATTTTTCATTCATCTTTTCAACATTAGCTTCTTTCTTTGTTTCCATCCTGAATGTTCCTGCACAAAAAATTTTAACAAAATCAAGAGGGTTTGCATATTCATCAATAAAACAACCTCTCTTAATATCATATTTCATGACATTTTTTGCAGCAAGACATACAGAGAATCTTTTTCTCATTTCAATGATCACATCCAAATTTATCTTTTCTAAGTCCCTATTCATTTCATTCATCAACTCTTCTTTTCTTTTTTCTTTATCAAACTTATGTGATCTGAGCTTATCGATGAATTCTCTAAAATGAAGCTTTGAGAAACTAGCATCCCTTTTTAGTTCACTTAAAAATTTTTCCCACTCTAAAGGTAATGCATCAGCAAATTTTGAAATTTTTTCAGCATTTGAAACCCTTATCTCATATCTATCGAACTTATCAATCAACTCATCAAACCGTCTATCCAATTGTTCCAAAGATTCATTTTTCATGCACAAGAAATTTTTGAATCTTTTAATCCAAACATCCTTCTTATTCTTCTTATCAATCCAAGATCCAGAAGTCCAAATGTTTAAATTTTTAAGATTCTCGTTTTCCTGTTCATCAAACATTTTAGCCATGATACTTTCTTTTTGAATCACCTTAAACCTTTATCACAAACAATCAATGAACTAAAATATCACGAGACAAAATTGATTCTTTATCTAAAATGGCCGACAAAAATGATAAGACTCAATTCTTATAGGACCTCAACTATTATGAATCTTGGGTCGATGAATTCACATGATAAACTGACAAACTCTTAACACTTAACACATATATTCACGTGACTTTTAATGCAATCAATTTGAATGGCCGACAACCTATATTTGTTATCACATGCAACCTAGATTAAAACAATAAGAACATGGCCGTTCAAAACAAACACATGGATATTGGTCTTATAGTTCACACCGATTGCTATTAATGATTCACATGTACTGCTGACAAGGTTGACTAACAAACCTGAATATGTTGACTAAAATGACAAACACGGATTGTTATGACGCGTATTGTTATCCGCGCGGACAAGTTATCCGTGCGGATAGGTCAACGAATAGTCAACACGGATTGTTATCCGTGCGGATGAAGTGTTCGTCCGGATGGTCAACTAATAGTCAACACGGATTGTTATCCGTGCGGATGGGGATCCGGATGATGTTATCCGCACGGGTGGTGATGTTATCCGCGCGGACAAGTTGTCCATGCGGGTGGCAAGTCAACAAGTCAACACGGATGGCTGAAAGTAATCCGTGCGGGTGGGAAATGATGCTATCCGCACGGGTGGGTGCTATCCGTACGAGTGCAGTTGACTACTTTGACTTCAATGAATCAACAAACTCACTTGCAACAAGACAAGAACCTTCACGTGATAATCGATTGCATTTAATGTGCTGACAATTCTGACTAATGTTGACTAAGTGACTTGTTCGGGTGAGATGTGGTGACACGTATAGCTTTGATGCAGATTACTTAACCGTCCGGATAGGTCAACAAAGGTCAAAGCGGATTGTTTATCCGCGCGGGCGACTTATCTGGATGAAACGTTATCCGTGCGGGTAACTAGTCAATAAAGGAATCTTGAGTCTAATTGTTATCCGTGCGGGTGGCAGGGTCAACAATAGTCAATGCGGATTTGTTATCCGCACGGAGAAGTCATGCGTGCGGATGAACATCAACAGCAGCAACATTATTCAACATTTTCGCACCACAAAAATCTAATTTTCTCACAAATGACTTAGAGTTATGATTTGAAACTTTGTAGGCTTTTATATTAACTGATTTCGCATATCATATTCAAAAATCATTAATTTTGAACCGTTAAAACTCGATTAATTTGTCGATTTTCTGTTGAAAACGTGACAGAGATGAAAGATGAAGAACTTTATCGAATCTGATACGAATTGATATCTGAATCTGATCAAATCTTGAACGAAATCGTGTGAATGATCTGAGCAATCGATCTCCTGCTCTGATACCACTTGTTAGGACCGGTTTTGCTCCGTTTCGATTGCGAACCGACCGTGCGACGTGCGGAATCCGTACACGATCAAGACCGAACACACGAACAGTAATTATAACTGTGATTCTATTCAAAGATCTGATATCGTACACGAACTGTGAATCACCTAGACACTTTCTCTCTCTAGTTTCTCTCTCTAGAACTAGAACTCTCAAAGTCACAAATGTGTAAAAGTGTTAAAAGTTTTCCAAAAGTCCTAAATGAGAACCCTAAGTTCTCTATTTATAGGCCAAGGGACATAATGAGATATCTCATTATTTACACAAATGCCACCTTGCCTTTTACTAAAATATAACACTATAAGCACAAAACTTAATCTATTTCTGCTACGGTCTTGAGATGACGGAGGCGATAGACATACTGCACTAACAGAAGCATGCCTATGCAAGGGTTTTGGTTCTACCTTAACAGGATTAGCCTTAAAATGGCTCTTAAACGTTCCTCCTCATTCAATTACATCATTTGCTCACTTAGTCAATTTATTTAATAGTCAATTTTCTTGCAGTCGAAGTTTTGAAAAACTAACAAGTGATCTCTACAGGATAACTCAAGGACCTCAGGGATGCTTAAGAGATTATGTGAACAAGTTTAGCCGGGAATCCTTAGATATTCCACATCTTGATGTTGCAACAGTTATGCAGGCTTTCAAGATAGGGTTGCAAAAAGATTCTCAATTTTACCATGATCTTGTAATGAACCCATGCAGGAACCTGGATGTAGCTCGGAACAGGGCTTTAAGATATATTCGACTGTAGGATGACAAAAAGATGCAAGAGAGGATGAATTCATCCACAACCTATGAGTCAACCAATAGGAAAATCAGAATCCTCGTACAAACCATATCGCTCCAAGCCATATGGCAGAAATGACAGCAAGAAAGTGAATGCTGTTGAAGACGAGGATCCTGAGGAGTATCCTGAGCTATCTGAATATTGTTTTTCTGATAACATACCTGAACTAATGTATGCTATGCAGGGTTTAGGAGATAAAGCAAGGTGGCCCTGGAAGAATCAACAAAAAGCTGATTGGAAGGATAAGTCCAAATGGCGTGCCTTCCATGAGGATTTTGGACATGTTACTGAGGATTGCATTGCTCTAAGGAAAGAAATAAGCTATCTCCTGAGCAAGGGATATCTGAAGGATCTCCTGGGAAGAAAGAAGAATAAGGGTCCAGATACTGAGAAGGATCCCGAACGAGCAGCCTCACCTCCTGCGGATGCCAAGATAATTAACTTCATTTCAGGAGGATCCGACATTTGTGGGACTTCATATTCTGCGGCCAAGAGACATGCAAAGGTGGCTAAGGCCGAGAGAGGAGATAAGCCAACCAGGATGACGACCCTCATAACTGATAAAGTGATCACCTTCGACAGTGATGACAGGGATACTGTCCAGGATCCTCACCATGATGCTCTTGTAATAACGTTATATGTGGCTAACCATTTTGTACGCATGATACTGGGGGATAAAGGCAGCTCGGTCAACATAATCCAACTAGAGACGTTGAAGAGGATGAATGTATCTCCAATGGATATCACTTCGAAGTCCACTGTACTTGTTGGGTTCAGTGGAGAGGCTAGAAATACAGTAGGAGAGATAAAGTTACCAGTATATGTTGAAGGGGTCAACTCAATGCAATGCTTTTGTGTGATGGACTCCTTATCCTGCTATAATATTATATTGCGTAGGCCATGGATCCATGATATGAAAGTTGTGCCATCAACCTATCATCAATGCATCAAGATCCCTACTCCTTGGGGGGTTGTCAAGGTGATAGTGATCAGCAGGAAGCAAAGGAGTGTTACTCATCCTCGATGAAATCCTCAACCATGTGACAACTGGCACCAAACCGGTAATTTCTGTACACTTTAATTATTATTTAATGACTGCAACTATGTGCTTAAATGTCAACAATGTCTGATTACATACTATACAAGTGAATTCATGCACGTTTTATACTACAAGAATTACTTTATGCATTAATGAACAGCGTTGCGTCAGAAATACTAGTAAACTCACTGGTAAGACACATTGTGTCAACAAATCTGCAGAAAGCAGTCAAACAAAAGAATTAGGGCCTAGGTGTAGGTCCAACGACAAGAATACATTAAAACCCAAGAGTACATACAAGGGTTAACATATAGACTTTCCGGAAGCTAAAATACGCACTGAAAAGCACCCGAAATACACTTTAAAGGCTGAATTTTATATAATTCAGCAAAATTCAGCAATATAACAAGATATTACCATGCAAAAACATGACTAAATGGTCCAGAATACTTCCCTAAGTATCGGAATTGAAAGTATCACAAAAGGGGACATAAAGGACACTAAACGGTGTAATTTAGCACTTTAACGAACCGGTATCCAACCGAACAACCGGAAATTACCCGGAACATCAAAATATTACTAGAAACATTGTTTTAGTATTTCTGAGCTAGTTATGGTCCCCGAACACCATAACACCCCTTATAACACTGTTGGTGCATTCATCTGTCGACTCCGTCTTATATCGAGTCTGGGTTGCGTTGCGGATCTAATCAAGGATGATGTCATCTTACTTGATGATGACATCACAAAGATGACATCATCTTGTGCTACATCTCATGAAAGTTGAATGTTTATATAAGACAAAACAGTAATGTTCGCTTGAAAAGCGTTGTTATGTTCGCTTGACTTGTAGGCCGCTTGAATATGTATGTTCGCTTGAACGTGTATATGTTGTTTCAAGTGAACTAGCTAGAACTATAAATAGGCATGTCATGTATTCATTTGAAGCGGACAGACTAGAGACTAGAGAGTGATAACGAGGTGCTGCCGGTATTCCTTGTGTTTGTAATTGCGTTTAAATCAATACACAAGATGTTTAAAGTGATATTCAAGTTGTTTCGCGTCTATACGTTTGTTTCCGCCTTTCATATAGTATAAGTTTTCTTCTGAACGACTCGTTTGGGTCACAAACCGATCATACAAGTGGTATCAGAGCTCAGGAGGAAGAGATCTTGCCAAAACAGCCTGTTTTCATCACTTTTTCTGATTTCTACACCATTCTTTTTCAAAACTAAAAATTTTCACGGTTAAAATCGGCTCAAACTTACACATTTTGTGCGTAATCATGTATTAACAAATCCTTGAAAGTTTCAGCTTTAAAATCGACTTAAAACTGGCTAAAATCATGTTCTCGCTTGAAATTTGTTCGAAGTTGCTGACGTCATTGATTGTTCAAGCGAACATAACATCGTGAGTCTGCTTGAAAAAGACTGTTCGCTTGAAAATACATGTTGTGACCGCTTGAAAAAGACTGTTCGCTTGAAAACATTGATCGCTTGAAAACGTCAACCGCTTGAAACCGACACACCGCTTGAAAGTGCATTGATATTATCATTTCAGTTTTAAAGTTTCCATGTCTCGTAAATTGGAAGTCAGATTGCATGTGAATATCTCGATTTAAACAATTTGCATGTGATTATAGGCTTTGTCAGACTTTATAGAAATTGAATTTACCAATACATGTGATCACTATTAAACAATTGTCGGCCACCATTCAGTTTGCATGTGATTGTGTTGGAAAGAATTAATCAGTTTCATGAGTTTCACACCGAGGCCCGTCACGTGATTAAAAGGATTGCGGCCCAATCAATTTTCATGCATACTTAAGATGTTTGGTTTAGTGGAGTTCAAGGTCCAATGAAATCAAGTTTGTACTAAAAGTTGTCGGAAGTTTATAGAATTAAAGTTGCATGTGCTATCATCGGTTCAATAGTATTCTATAAACACATAAGTTTGTCGGTTTAGTAGGTTCTGGCATTATTGACGGCCCAAGTTCACCATCATTCTCGGCCCAATCAACATTTTCTTGTAGTCTGTCAGGTTGTTGAATTTTAATTGTTGAAGTATTAAAGTGCGGCCCAACAGAAGATATATTGAGTTTTTCAAGTCATCGGCTTATTTGAGTAAAGAAGTTTGCATCTATTCATCTTGAATTGAAACGAGTCTGCTAATTTTCGACACGTGTTCTAGATTGATTCAACCGTTACACTCATTCACATTTTCAATCCGTTTAAACTGATTGTTTGTTTGTCTGTTTCAGGTGTTTCATGAGGTGAATCATTTCGTTTGAAAGGGGATCTAGTTTGAATTTGATATTTCATTTTAAGTGACTGTCTCGATAAACGTGTTTCCGAATCATGGACTTAAGTTTCTTTAATATGACTAGTGAAACAGTTAATAGAATAAATGTATTAAAGAAAGAATTTGATTCGTTTTCAGGTTGTCCAGGAGAAAGTACAAAGAGTATCATTGAGAGGTATAGTCATCTTGTTCGCTCAATGTCTAAGAAAGGTATTTAGAAAAATCCAAATGAATGGGTTGAGAGATTAGCAAATTCCATACCTCAACAGGAATGGGGTACATATCTGTTGGATTTAAAAAGAACTGGAGAATACTCTAGATTGTCAATTTGTCAATTCATTAAGAAGCTTGAAGAACAAATGGAGAACAATGATGTGAATAAGAAGAATCAAGAAGACAAATATGTTTCATCCGATGAAAGTTCAGAAGAAGCAATTGTTGTTGATCAAACATCAACTGATTCTGGTTCTTTAGATGAAAGTTCCAAAAGAGCATTAGTTTTTGATCAAACACCATCTGATTCTGGTTCTTCGGATGATAGTTCTGACAAATCAGTAGAGTTTGACCAATCACCAACTGATAATAGTAGTGATGATGAAGAAGAAAAACATATTAATGTTGCAAAAGCTCATCTATCTTGTGAAAGTTTTCATTTTTATTTTGCGGATCGCCTGGAGAAGCTGAAGGAGAGACGTGCAGCAAAAGAACAAAATCAAATGAAGACTGAAAGTGTTGATGAGAAGATTATTGAAGCAGAAAAGGTGACTGAAGCTGAGAAAGTTGTTGAAGTTGAAAAAATCATAGAGATCGAAAAGATTGTTGAAGTCACAAAACCATGTCTTACATGTTCAGTATCTTGCAAACAATGTGAGGAAAAAGACGAGAGGTTTAGTGAATCAGAGAAGATGAAAGGAAAGTTGTTGTTTGATGTGAAAAATTTGAAAGAGTCATATGATGTATTGAACAGAACTGTGAATAGTCTGGAAAAGACTAACTCTGAAAGAGAGAAAGCTTTGAAGATGTTGAATGCTACCATGATGTCAAAGCAGAAAGAGATAAATTTTTACATTGAAGAATGTGCAAAATGGAAGAAAGAGTTGGAAACTGAGAAAGCTGGGAATGAAAGAATCAGAAGATTGCTGCGAAGTTATACAAGTTGTGATTACATAATTGATAGAATTTATCCAACGGTTGAAGGTTTTGAGGCGTTTAAAGACGAACAGCCAAAGAAGAAAACGGATACTGGTAAGAAACAGAGTGTCTGTTATAATAAGTGTCCGCCTCCAATTTGGGAAGGATATTCGCCTAGAAAACCGAATGAGGAACAAGTCCAAAAGGCAGTTAATCTAAAGTTAGAGTCCGAGTTAACCGATGTATTACCAGACAACATTGACGTCACGTTCACAGCGTCTGACACAGATCATGAGTCCGAATTAATAAAAAGAGTGGTCGATCAGGTGTTGGATAAGGATGAGGAGTCAGAGTCAAAGTCCGAGTCCGAAAGTTCGTGTTTGTCGATCGAGAGTTCGAGTTCGTCTGGAAAAAGTTCAAAATCATCGGGAAAACGGGTTTATAGTAAAGAATTTTTGTTGACAAAATCTAATTTGAATGATGAAACATTTGAGGTTACTTATACTTTAAATGATTCTGACAAATTATATTTTGATAAAGAGTTTCCAATAAGAAGTGTTCGATTTGAAAAGATCAAAAAGGTTTTCAAAATGACAGAAATTAATATTTCTGAAATAAAAGATCTTAATCTTTCTGAAAGACCTAAAAAATACACTTCAAGAGTTCAACAGCGTTTAAACAAGAAAAAGAATTACAGTTCTGGTTCTGGTTGTCAAAAGAAACCAAATCGTAACGGTAATTTCAAAAGAAAAGGTTTAGGTTTTATACCACCAGAAAATTATAAAAATGAGCAAATTTCTAAAAATACAAAATTTGTTTCATGTCCGTCTGCTGAAGAAGAAAAGAAAAGCTCATTTTGGAAACAAACAAATCAAGAATTTTTTGCTGAAAAGAAGATTGAAGCTCATCAGAGAAAAGAGACTAGAACCTGTTATAAATGCCACGAAGTTGGTCACATCGCCTGGAACTGTCCTAAGGCAACCAACACAAAACAGGGAGTTTCAGAAAAACTCAAAGATATAGTTGTTGATAAAACTGAACCACCAACTAAAAGATTTAAATTGTTTAAAAATTCTACATATGAAGTTGGTGAGTGTTCGAAAAGGTTTTACAAGAAAAGGGGAAATCTTGACAACCAAACTTGGGTTGTTAAGAAATCAAAGGTAAAATCTGGCGATGAATCTGATTCCACAAAGTCAGAGGAGCCACAAGTTGTTAAAAAGGGTGAAAACTCAGTGCCTCTAATGGATGATGTTCATTTTCCACCATTGAGAGCTGAGAATTTTAAATCAAAGGTTGGAAAGGTTGAAATTTCGAATCAATTCTATTCTGAGAAGAAAGAATTTGATGTCGAGAAAGCATTTAATGGAAATGTTAAGAAAATTTTTGGAAAAATGATCGATGGGAAAGTTAAAGGGGTAAAGGAGGTTTATGCTACAAAGAAAGCAACATACACCCCAACTAAAGAGGAGTTGGAATCACCCAAGGCTGGTCAGGCTTGGGTGGACATTTTCTTTCATTGAAAAAGCTGACTTGCCGGAGATTCCAAGTTTGTAATCGTGGATCAGGAATCGGCATCCTTCTTGATAATTGATTTTGTAAATGAGTTTTATAATGGTTAAATTTTTACAGGTTAAGTGTGACTTGCCGGAGCTTCCAGGTTGGTAAGTGCGAAGCAGGAATCGGCATCTTGATTGGTAAAATGGTTTGTGTAGATGTTTTATTCCTACATGTGGTTATATGATTTGGATATTTTTACAAGTGGTAAGAGGTTGATTCTGACAAAGTGATTACTCAAGGTCATTAGTTAGAACTTGATGTAATCCTGATACAAGAGATTGAATGGACAATATGATGAACCAAACCCCTAACCTACAAGTGGTAAAATTAACAAAATTTATTTTCCGGACAAATCATTTTGGTTAAAACAAACTTAAGTGTTTTGAAATCATAATGAGAAAATAGTTTTGTGAAAGGGGGAGTTCTGATTGTTTATGCCTAGTGGATGGCGGATTGATGCGATTTGATATCGGTTGTCAAGTTGTTTGTACAGTTTGTTTTCAATTTTTTTTAAATGTGTTTTCATTTTAGAGGGAGTAGAAATTTTCTGAAAATCCAAAAACATTTGAAAATTTGAAAAAGACAAAAACATGATAAAATCAAAAATGAGTTTTTGTGTCAAAGAAGAGGAAATGATAGTACATCAGTAGACAGTTACAGTATGCTAAAGAATTGTATTGTTTAAATAGCGTTAAACGGTCTCACTGATGATATGCCGATAGGTTTTTACACATTTAGTAAGCTTTTATGGGATATAAACTTAAATTCAAACTTGCTTATTTCGTGGGGAACACTACTTGGATATATAGGTAACCCCTGAAATCTCGTTTGAAAGGTCCCTCTTTCTGAGATACTAGGTCTTTATGCTCAGTGATATCTGGGGTATTATTCTGGGACTTCTGCTGAATGAAAGTTCTGACCTAGTCCTCGAATAATACTTTCCGCTTGCTTGAAACATAGTGCCGCCCTCAGCAAATTGATGAAACAATAAAATTGATAGTCATTGCTGTTGTAATTCAAAAGATCCTCTAAAGGGGACACACCCAAAAGTTGAGTCATGATCTCTCTGCTGAACGGTAGGTCTGACCTGAGCTCTCATGATTCTTCATAAGTTATTAACCCTTTACAGATATCATATGTGGTATACTCACCTGTAAGACTGAATATTGGGATCTGGATACGGGAGTATATTCAAGAGGTGGGACACATGAATGAGTTTAAGTTCTTAAAACACCTAACTCATATCCTGAATCAGTTGAAATGTGTGTGACAATTTAAGTGGATCAGTATATCGGCAATCTAAGTGAATTGTTTAATTCTTAATGTGTAACTAAGCTCAATGGTACTTGTGACTTGTCAAAAACTGATATGATCCTCTTGCACGAACTCACAAAAATATTGTCTGTAAATATTTCTTTTCTGCATTTCATTTAAATTCAAAAATTCCAAAAAGATTTTTAGTGTGTTTTAGCATAAATTTTGAAAAATCCAAAAAGATTTTCGACAACTGGTGTTGGAGAGCTAATTTTCAAAATTCCGAGTGCTAGACATGACGAACAGGTTTGGGAAAGTATTTGTTTGAAGTTCTTTGAAATGAAAATGATATTTCTGCAAGTGGTTCATCAGAGGCTATAAATGTTGAATCATTTTAAAATATGCTCTACAAGTGGTTATCAGAAAGTTTATTTTTAGGTAGAGAGTGTGCAGGTTATTTGAATGATAGAAAGCCAGGTTCCGATACCTGAGGACTTTGTGATTTCAACATGCCAGACTGCGATCCCAGCATATCGAAAGGGGGAGTCTAAAGACATCCAAGTAAAGATTGTTCGTGAGGAGTAAGTTGTTGCAGAAGAAAAGAAGGAGATAAAGTTTGAGGATGCTTACACTGTAAGATATGTCAAAGAGCATTCAGACTGATAAAGACTGAAGATGCAAAGACTCGACACTTAAGACTCGTCAACATCTGAGGGGGAGTCTGTTGGTGCATTCATCTGTCGACTTCGTCTTATATCGAGTCTGGGTTGCGTTACGGATCTAATCAAGGATGATGTCATCATACTTGATGATGACATCATAAAGATGACATCATCTTGTGCTACATCTCATGAAAGTTGAATGTTTATATAAGACAAAACAGTAATGTTCGCTTGAAAAGAGTTGTTATGTTCGCTTGACTTGTAGGCCGCTTGAATATGTATGTTCTCTTGAACGTGTATATGTTGTTTCAAGCGAACTAGCTAGAACTATAAATAGGCATGTCATGTATTCAATTGAAGCGGACAGACTAGAGAGTGATACCGAGGCGCTGCCGGTATTCCTTGTGTTTGTAATTGCGTTTAAATCAATACACAAGATGTTTAAAGTGATATTCAAGTTGTTTCGCGTCTATACGTTTGTTTCCGCCTTTCGTATAGTATAAGATATCTTCTGAACGACTCGTTTGGGTCACAAACCGATCCTACAAACACAATAACACATTAGATCCTTAAAAATTATATTTGAGACTTAACTTATTATTGTAATTAGGGATTGTAATTACATTTTGCCCCCCCCCCATACAAAGTGGACGGTCACAAGGTAGTGGCCCACCACAAATCTTCTCATGATTCTCTAAAATCTCAAGTAATCTTCCTTGGATACACATAAGATCATGTTAGTACTATTAATGACACAAGGACCCTTGGTTAATAAAGATGAAGTGGTTATAAAGGACTAAGCTTTCATTCATCTTCACAACACCTTCTTCTCCTCCCTTCTCTCCCACTTATGGCCTCCCTCCACCACCATACTACCACCATCTTTCAATCATCATCTATCCATTCCAAGGTTGTCTTGAGGTGTAAGAAGGTCACTAACGAAGCTTGGAGCTTGCGGATCATCAAGGACCTCTTCCGTGTGCTTTTATCCACTCGATTTTCTTCATTGTTCTTCCTAGCTTTAAGCTAATTGTAAGATTCTTGGACACCCTTGTTATTCATATTTTTAGTAGATAAAAGATATATTAAGTTGAAATAACTAGAACACTAAAAGACTTGAACATGAATCTTGAAACATAAAGCTTTTAATATGATGAAATAGTGTTGAAATGATATTGTTTGGTACATGAATGATATTTGATAGTTGTTTACTAGAGATGATGATGTTAATCTTCATATGAAGCTTGCTAGATTGTGATTAAACACATGATCTAGGAAGATTAAAAGATGATTATGTGTTTACAAAAAGATGATCATCTTCTTGATTAAACATGAACTTGGAAGTAAAATGATTTTAAACAAAGTAAACTAGTGAACTTATAGATCCAAGATTTATAAATAATTTTCCAAGAAAACAAAGTTTAAAATATGATTTTTAGAAGATCTTGGTTTTTACTTAAACCTACACTATTTTTATTAGAAAAACAAGTGTATGAACGCTTATGAAACAAGAAAAATACAAAAGAAATATTTTTAGAAAAATCATCTTACAAGTTGTAAATGACTAAATCCTTCGAGAATGAGATTTACAAACAAACAACCATGTTTTTAAGGGTAACTAAACCTACTAAATAACATGGTAAGTTACTACAAGTTTTTACAAGAACTTCAAGTTCATGATGTAGTGTGTTTTGCTTGATTTTGGCACTTGATAAGTGTTGAATAAGTTGTTGATTGTTGTGATGATTTTAAAAGAAAATAAACACATGTTTTGAAAACATGGGAAACCTCCATTTTTAGGGAAAACTATGTCAAAATTTTTATAAATTTTGACACTTAGAAAATATATGTTTTTAAGAAACTTATTCCCTAAAAATGTATCTAAAATATTTACCAAGGTTTCCCTAATTTTTGTGTTAAGAAATGATGATTTCTTCTAGATTAAAATTGATATTAAGTATGTATATTTTTGAGAAAAATATATATATTTATTGATCACCAAATTTTGTGCTAAGTGTATGTAGTATGTATTATACGTGATAGTGTATTAGGACTTGAAAATACACTAAATACTCCTAAGGAGTGAAAATACAAAAATACACATACAATATACTTAGACAAATACAAGAAAATATATTAATGAAAATATATTACTTGATAGAATAAATAACTTGGACAAGTTATGAATATGAATGAAGCTTTGATCAAAATACATAATTCGGGTGCAACATACAAGATACTTATATTTATTTTTGAGAAAATAATATAAGTAAGATACATAGTTAAAAATATAAATTATTTTTAACACAAGAAAACATATACAAAAGATAGTGACTGTACTTGTGCGATACAAGTCTAGTGACTAACGTTAAGAAAACACGTATAGGTCACGACGTTAATTAAGCAAATCCGGTGAAGTTTACGACGCAAGGAACGCAAAGTTGTGAGTTCATGCTCCACCTTTTCTTTTTACTGTTTTCAGTTTTATAACTTCGGGGGTGAAATACATGTTACAAATATTACAATGTTTACAAATGGTATGATTGATACAAAAACAAGAAGCACTCTTGGTGATAACTAGTACCAAGTATGATGCGTTTTGAGGAATGATACGAGAAATCGTGTCACGAATAGGGTACCATAAGCACCATTAATCGTGTACATACTTAGACCGCAGAACAAAAGGTTAGATCTAACGGGTGACCGGGCAGCCACACTCTTGGTGAAAACTAGTACCGAGTAGTGCTTTTGTGTCTCCGTCGTGAATCGACAACTAGAAAAATGCCTATGGTTTGGTGACTTCCTATGTCGTGTCACATTTTAATGGCCTTGCAACCCATTAACAACCCTGATACATACAAGAATACTTTATTTGTACGAGGTTCGTACACAAGAATACTTTATTTGGTTCATACCACAAGAATACTTTATTTATACAAGAATACTTTATTTACACAAGCATACTTTATTTGTATGAGGTACGTACACAAGAATACTTTATTTGGTTCATACCACAAGAATACTTTATTTATACAAGAATACTTTATTTACACAAGAATACTTTATTTGTACGAGGTACGTACACAAGAATATTTTATTTGGTTCATACCACAAGAATACTTTATTTATACAAGAATACTTTATTTACACAAGAATACTTTATTTGTACGAGGTTCGTACACAAGAATACTTTATTTGGTTCATACCACAAGAATACTTTATTTATACAAGAATACTTTATTTACACAAGAATACTTTATTTTTACAAGACACATATCACGTTTTGATACAAAGTATACTAGCGTGAAATACAAAAATTGCATGAATTCACACCAACATTATGTTGACGTTCTTCCAAAACTCACATGTATTTCAGGTAACTAAAGTGGATGTGCGCGTGATCATACTCTTGCTCTTGGATGTCATCTATGTTTACTTTTAAATAAAGTTGTAAACTTTCAGACAATATGCTATCTCGTGATGTAAACACTTAATCCATGATTTTCAGTAATGTAATGGGTATTTGAAGTTATTTTTACGAGCATGTAGTATGTTTACCTTTCGTATGCAATGAGAACCTTTCATGATCACACCTCGTGCTTCCGCCTTAGAAAGGGGTGTGACAAACCAAGCCTAGTGCAGCATAGCAATTAAAGATGCGAGCCCAGGATATCGTGGAG
Organism: Helianthus tuberosus; assembly: GCA_030545235.1. Classification (NCBI taxonomy): domain Eukaryota; kingdom Viridiplantae; phylum Streptophyta; class Magnoliopsida; order Asterales; family Asteraceae; genus Helianthus; species Helianthus tuberosus. Next base: position 53,134,913 of record CM060415.1, on the reverse strand, counting down.
GCTTCAGAGCAGGATGTAAAGAAAATTATCCTGGATCAGGATAATCCAGATATCTGGATGCTCGTAGGAACCAATATCCCTCCGGATATTGAGGACCAGTTGACTAACTTTTTGAAATGCAGGATGTCAACATTCGCGTGGAAGCACGAGGATATGACAGGTATTTCAAAGGATATTATAACTCATAAGCTCGGTATTGACAGGTTATTCAAGCCTGTCCAACAAAAGAGAAGGAAGTTTGCTCCAGAACGAAATATGATTATTCAGGAAGAAGTAGAGAGGTTATTGAAATCCAAAATGATCAGGGAGGTTAAATTTCCAAGATGGCTAGCAAATGTAGTTGTGGTATAGAAGAAAAATGGGAAATGGAGAGTTTGTGTAGATTACACAGACTTGAACAAAGCTTGTCCCAAAGACCCATTTCCTCTTCCTCATATTGACTCAATGGTGGATGCTACTGTCGGCCATGAGATGTTAACCTTCATGGATGCATCCTCAGGATTTCAGCAGATCCAAATGGAACCTTCGGACCACGAGGATACTGCTTTCATGACACCAACAGGTATTTATTGTTATACTGCTATGCCCTTTGGTTTCAAAAATGCAGGTGCAACATACCAAAGATTGGTAAACATGATGTTTAAAGACAAGCTGGGGGACACCATGGAGGTGTACATCGATGACATGGTAGTGAAATCTAAGAAGGCTGAGGATCACCTCCAGGATATTAAGGGAGCATTTGATATCCTGGATCAATATAACATGAAGTTGAATCCTGCCAAGTGCCATTTTGGAGTTGGGGCAGGAAAGTTTTAGGATATATGGTGACTAAAAGAGGGATAGAAGCGAGCCCAGAACAGATCAAAGCCATCTTGGATATCAAGTCACCTTCCAATATGAAGGATGTTCAAAGACTAACGGGACGAGTAGCGGCATTAAACAGATTTATTTCAAGATCCTCAGAAAAATGCAAGGAATTTTTTGATATCCTGAAGAAGAATAAGAAGTTCGAATGGGGAGAGAAGCATGAAGCAGCCTTGCAGGATTTGAAGCAGTATCTTTCAACTGCACCTCTATTGATGAAGCCGGAGGATGGTGAACCATTATCCCTATACCTTGTAGTATCAGGGAATGCTGTAAGTGTTGTTCTTATAAAGGATCATGAAGGTGAGCAGTATCCTGTCTATTATGTTAGCAAAAGTTTATTAGATGCTGAAACTAGATATTCTCATTTAGAGAAATTAATATTAGCCCTAGTTATGGCATCAACAAAGTTTAGACATTACTTTGAAACACATAGGATTCATGTTAAAACCAATTATCCTGTTAAAAATGTGCTTAGAAAACCTGAGATGTTAGGTAGAATGGCTAAATGGTCAGTAAAATTAAGTGCCTATGATCTAGTATATGAACCTAGAAATGCCATAAAGTCTCAGGCTCTAGCTGACTTTGTGGCTGATTTCAGTAGTGATATTTAAAATGAAGTAGACCTAGAAGTTCAACAACTAGGAGAAACCTCAGAATCCTAGACATTATATACTGATGGTGCATCTAATGTTAGAGGTGTAGGATTGGGTATACTACTAAAATCGCCATAGGGGGACATATTACCCCAGGCTATTAGATGTGAATTTCCTGCCACTAATAATGAAGCAGAATATGAAGCATTGATCGCAGGATTAGAGTTGGCTAGAAACATGAATATTAAGAGTTTGCAAGTATATGTTGATTCCTTGTTAATTACTAATCATTTTAATGGATCCTATGCAGTCAAAGGTGAGAAGTTAATCGAGTATCTCGAAATTCTCAAAAAATTAGCAGGATATTTCGATATTTTTAAACTTGAAGAGGTACCGAGAGAGGATAATGCTGAATCAGATGCCTTGGCGAACCTAGGATCATCAGTCAGTATACCTGAAGGAACTCAAATACCAATACTTCACATCCTATATCCTACAGTGGATCTTTTCAAGTCACAGGATAAGGAGGTAGCTAGTATTCAGTATCCTGGTCATGATCCTGATGAGGATCCTAAATCCTGGACGGCCCCAATCATAAGATACCTAAAGGATGGACACATCCCAAAGGATGAAAATCCTAAGGCCTTTAGAATGAAGGTATCACGATTCACTATTATAAATGATATTTTGTACAAAAAATCTCATACAGGACCATACCTGAGGTGCTTGGAGGATCCTGAAACTAAAGAAGTGCTTCAGGATATACATGAAGGGGATTGTGGTAACCATACTGGGGGCAGATCATTATTTTCAAAGCTATTTAGAACAGGATATTATTGGCCGACGATAAAGAAAGATGCTGCAGAATATGCTCAAAGATGTGATGCATGTCAAAGGCACAGCAACATATTACATCAACCTGCCGAACCACTTTATCCTATTGCTTCCCCTTGGCCATTCATGAAGTGGGGGATGGACATAGTAGGAAAATTGCCAAAAGCTCCAGGAGGAAAAGACTTTATGCTGGCAATGACTGACTATTTTTCTAAATGGGTTGAAGCTGAAGCATTTGTTCAAGTTAGAGACCAAGAAGTAGTATCCTTCATAAAAAAGAATATCCTGACCAGGTTTGGGGTGCAAGCCGAGATAATTTGTGACAATGGTTCTCAGTTTATAAATAAGAGGACTACTGACTTTTGCAAGAGTTGGGGTATCAAAATGATCACATCTTCTCCAGTACATCCTCAAGCAAATGGACAAGCAGAATCCTCAAACAAGATAATTGTCAACAACTTGAAGAAGAGACTAGGAGCTAAGAAGGGAAGAAGGGCAAAAGAATTACCCTTTGTTTTGTGGGCTGATAGAACAACAATAAAGAGTGCAAATGGCCAGACTCCATTCTCCTTAGTATTTGGAGTAGAGGCAGTGATCCCAACAGAAATGGTGATACTGACAGCAAGATCTAACCTCCGGGATCCTGAGCAGAATCCTGAAGCTTTGTGCCAAGAATTGGATACTATGGATGAAACAAGAGATGCAGCAAAGCTGAGGATGGCAGCATACCAAGAGAGGATATACAGAGCATATAACAAGAATATAAGGACTAGAAGATTTCAAGTTGGAGATTGGGTGTTGAGAAAGGCTTTTCAGAATACTACTAATCCTGCCGATGGAAAGTTAGCTACAAAGTGGGAAGGACCATATGAGGTTGGATCAGAATCTGGGAAAGGAGCATACCGACACAAGAATATGGACTGGGATATGATGCCAAGATCCTGGAATGCTATACACTTAAAGCTCTATTTCAACTGAGTTTAGAATTTAATTTCTAACTCAGGATGGTATGGATTCTATCTCTTTTAAATATATTCGAATTTACTTATTATTTTGAACCCAATACTGACTTAAGCATCAGAGGGGTATTAGCCAAGCTAACACCCACCTTAGTTTAAGGATATTTTGCAGAATATTCTTCAGGATATAACTCTAGGATACACGCTCAGGATATTTAGAAAGATTAGAGGATTGGCCCCCTCTCTCACGTTTAAGGGATCCTGATCCATTCACAGGTTTAAAGGTATTCATCTTTCTTACGAATTGGGTTTAAACACCCCGCCTGGAGCGCAAGTTATCCAGGGAGAGTTCAAGGTAGCGGGACCAGTTCATGTAAAAAGTGGCTGACAATTTCGTTATTATTGGCTATATCCTGGATGCTAAAGGTATATGAGGATTGATCGCCCTCTCTCACGAAAGGGTATTTTCATACTCTCTAAGTGTTATGGGTCATTTTCTGCATATATATCCTGACTAATATTCTGGCTTTGATTGTTTATTTGTGATCAGGATACCGAATCAGAATATTGGTAACATCCTGATACGATATCCTGGTACTAACCAATTGACCACGTGCAGATTAGGAGGTGCAAGTCTCCAACGTTCAAGTGGACTTCTTCTCCTCAAGACTTGGGCAAATCAGTTAGGTTATAGACGTTGAACCCGGAAGAAGTGGACTACAACGTTTACTTGAGGAATATTCGAAGTATCCCGGTTTAATAGGGTAGTTTGTTATTTTCTTTTACTATAAATAGATTGATCGGATCAGGTTAAGGCACGCACTCTTACGCACACTTTTTCTCTCCTGTTGCAAACACTCACTACACACAAACACTTGTACTCGAATTACATTGTAACACCTAGTTGATCCGCATCATATCCTGCACTGTATCCTGAAATTCGAAGTAATAAAAGAACAAGGCAGTTGCGATTATCAGCTCCCGAGGTCTTGTACCGGCGATCTAGATTGATCAAGGGCTTTCCTCGTACATCCTGTGTCATCCTTTACATTTTTTGCTCATTGTTTGATCATAGATACAGCTCTATACCCTGATCCGTATCCTGAAACTGTTTTTGTAAATAACTTAACTAGCATATTTTCAACACATATTTTTAGCACACTACCTCACTTAACTAATTTGATCACTTAATTGCTTCGGTAATTTTTTACCAAAACAATTTGGCGCCCACCGTGGGGCAAGTGGTGCTATTTCTACTAGAAGCTTTTGCAAAATCGTTACTTGGTTTTTGTTTTGGTCAAAAATCAGGCTAAGATAATGTAACCAAATCTTTGTTGTGAGGAATGATGCTTGAATCAATGAACAATGTTAAGGATAACTCAGAAATGTAATGAACAAATGACACAAGGATTTATACGAGGAAAAAGCCCTTGATCAAGAGTTGATCTCCGGCATAAAAAACCTCGGGTGATGGAAACTACCGATCACCAACTAAGATTAAACAAAAGAAGTTTACAACTCGGGATGATAACAAGCTTGTTACAAGGATCACTAATGTGCAATGTGCAATAAAATGTATGAAATCGCCAAGTAGTGTTTGAGAGCTGATAGAGAGCTGTTACGAGAGTGTGTGAATTTGCCAAAATTAGCTAAGTGTTCTACTCCAGCTTGTTATCCCCATTTTAAATTAGAAATAACTAAAATAACAAACTGTCCGACAATTATGCAAGCTCCCCACGATCTCCACAACGTCCACAAGAGCCAACCACGTGCGGAATATTTAGGGAATATGCTCCAGGAATTTCGGTGAGACTTGGTCCATGCCTTTGCTCCTGCAAAACAAGCTTACGTACAAGGTAGACAATAGTTAGTATAAGGATAACAATAAGGATCCTGAATCATGATCCTGCAACACCTGCTGAGGATCCTTAATTCAAACAGAATTGAGGATCCATGATCCTGGCAGCACTTGAGGATCCGTGATCCTTAGGATTGGAAAATCCTCCCCTAACAATTGCCCCCAAAATATAAGGAGTGAAGTGTAAATTAACGACTTATATTTTCTTGATCTTATCCGCAACAAACTAACGGATATATAGCCATTACAATCTAACTATCCGTTGCAATCATACGTCATTGAAGCGACGTCCCTGCAGGATCATCATTATAAATTCAAGTTAGAGATAAGGGTCAATGTGCATTTAAATTCGAGCAATACTCCCTTTAAATCCACATTCGAAGATCAAGCAGGTACTTCTCTCTCTCCTTTCTCTCTTCACATTCTTGCTCTGTTTCTTCTTTCTTCATCATCTCTGAATCACAATGAAGTTACGATCATCCCCTGCTAAGGATCATCGTAAAGACAGTCCCTTGAAGAGTCAAGGGATCATCAAAGATTCTCCGAAGGAACGTTGCTGCTTTACTGATCCAGATATAGACAGGATTCGTCATCGCTTTCCTACAAACGCTGTCTTCAAGCCTTTTGACCCTACCGCCTTGAGCGATTTCGTTTCTGAAACCTGGGTTGCCTTTCCAGTCACCCCATTTTTGATAGCATACTCCTATCCTTTTCCTGCTTTTACCCAGTATTTCTTCTCTCTTACCGGCATATCCTATATCCAGGCTATGCCAATGATGTGGAGGGTTTTATTTACCCTTGAGAGGATCATTGAGCAGGAGGATATAGATTTGGGAATGTCTGAACTTGCCGAATTATACAACCTTGTGAGCCACGGTTCACATCGCTTTCTATTCAAACACAAACCTGGTGAGGCACACCCGATCCTGAAGACCACCAAAAATGACACTAAGTGGAAGAAACGATTCTTCTTCATTAGGAGGGATTCTATCCCGGATGGGAAGGATCTCCCTAGAAAATGGGCCACTCATGGTAGGATAGAGGATCCTTATAGAAGGATCATAGGATAACCCTGTTTCTGCTGAGGATCACTAACCCCTTTTTGTATCTTTTGTGCAGCTATATTTGTTTCTCACGTCATTTCATCACCTGCAACCAAGGAAAGGATCACCGCTTTCCGAAATCTTGATCCTGCAATAAGTTCGTTTCAAACAAACACCAAGGATTCTCAAGAAGTATCCTCAGGCTCCGTTACAATGTCAAGTAAGTATCCAAGTTTATATATTATTAAATATTGAAATGCAAATAAAACAAGAATACTTATCTGTTGCTTTGGATTGATAGGTGCTGGAAAATCTTCAAGGTCTGCCTCCCGCTTTAGTGTCACCGATCTTACTACTGTTGCTCCCAGGTCTGGGAAGAAGAAGACTGCTGCTAACCCGAGTGCCGTGGTTCCAAAGCCTGTCACCTCCAAAGGGGGAAAGAAGAGGAAGGCCAGTGAAGCTGATAATCTCGAAGGCTTGCCTCTTATCCGCCACCAGTTCCAAGAATACTTTGCTGAGGTAAGGATCACCAACTTTGCTTCATTACCCTGCCCACTTGAGGATCAAGGATCCTAAACTTTATCTTGTCTATTTGCAGAAATTTGCCGAGATTGAGATGCTATTGGATGCATACGTTGAAGAGGCGGAGCAAAAGCATCAGGAGTTCCAAAAGTTCTTACTGGCCAAGGATCAAACCATCTCCTCCCTTGAAAAGGACCTCAATCTAGCGAAGAAGCAGGTGGTCATGGCCCAGATAAATGCTGATCATGAGAAAGCTGGGCTGCTGGAGGATGCTAAAATCTCTGCCGCCATCACCATGTATAAGATCAAGCTGCAAATGGCTCAGGAGGCTGAGGATCCTGACTTTGACAGGACCACTTGGGACAAGGAGGGCTGGAAGGCAAAGCTAGCTGAGCTTGAGGATGAGGAGGAGGCTACCGAGGTCTTGGCGATCGAGGCAAGCGGCAGCGGGAAGGATCAAGCTGGTGGTAATGATGCTGGTGGTGATGCAGCCAAGGTGTGAGCTGCAGAAATGGGCGATGATGGATATTTCTAGACGCGGCCGGAGCCCATTTTTTAGGATTTGGTAGTTTTTTGGTTGTGTTGTTTTAAACAATGCTGGATTGTACTTTGAACAATAGTTTCTAGGGTTATGGATCATGGATCCTTAGACAATAGGTAGGATAATAGGTGGTGGAGGGATCCTCTGTTTGGGGGATGAAGCCACTTGTTATCTTGCCATCTTTTATTTTCTGCACTTTTGTGACCTGTTAACAATAGACACCCTTTGCCAACCCAAGTGGACGGGCCACGTATTGCTGGTAGAAACTTGGGTTGGCATTTCTCGTGTGAATAAAAATAACTTCAACTTTTTGGCTATTTCTCGTGTTGTTATCCTTGTGAATTCTTTATTTTTCTATTGTTGTTATTCACTTTCTTTGAATTTGTAAGTAAAGGGTAAAGGTTGAATAAATCATGTTTAAAAGTTTTAGGATATGATCAAGGATCAAATATCCTATAGTCGACAAGTTCAGAAAAGTTATGTAACTTAAGGATCATTAGTTCTGTTGTCAAAGGATAAGGGTCACTTATATGAATAATGAATAAAATCAAAGTGATTAAGGATCATACCTGAAAATCCAAGTTAGGATCCTAACCCTTTAACATTCATAATCAGGATAACCAAAAGACAAACCTTAGTAAAAGGTGAGGATCAAGGATCCTTGGCTGTTTAGCTTCAAAAACCTGAAATGGAACATAACTTGGGACTAAGCCAATATAAGAGAAGAGTTAGTAACTGGGGACAAGCCCAACAATTCTGGGGACAAGCCCAATATACTAGGGACAAGCCCAAAGGATAACTGGGGACAAGCCCAAAGGATAACTAGGGACAAGCCCAAAGGATCTTGTGTAAACTGGAGTATGGCCCTCACTGGCGACTATCCAAACTTAGTGACATGAAAATGCCAAAACCTTAGCTAACGTGAAAACGTTAGAAACCTTAGGAACGGATGTATGGTACGTCTACCATTATACGTAGGATCCCGGATACAGCCAGTACAATGAAATTGTTAGCCCCTAAAGCGATTACTGGTTCCATTGCCATGAACTGTACCAGGATCATCGTGCACTACTGGCGATACTGGGGACAGGCCCAAAGAACTGGGGACAAGCCCAAATAACTGGGGTCAAGCCCAAATAACTGGGAACAAGCCCAAATAACTGGGGTCAATCCCAAATAACTGGAGACTTCTGTGGATACTCAATCCTTCGTTAAGGATACATGAACCTTCTGCAAAACTCAGAATCAAGTGAAAGTAGGATAAAGGATCTAGGATCCTTTTCCTTGAATATAGGATAATTAAAAAATGAAATAGTTTGAGATTAGATCATTACCAAAATGAGGATCATCCATCCTCTAAGGATCCTTCAAGGATGTGGATCATGAATATTGCTAAGGATCACAAATCCTTATCACATGAAGTATTTCTTCAGGTGGACAGCATTCCAAGCTCTTGATAACAAATCACCTTCCATTGTTAGCAATCGATATGCCCCCTTTCCAGCTTCAGCTTCAATCAGGTAGGGGCCTTCCCACTTTGGTGCCAATTTTCCATCAGCAGGATTTGTGGTATTCTGAAATGCTTTCCTTAATACCATATCACCAACTTGGAACTTCCTGATCCTGACATTCTTATTGTAGGCTCCAACCATCCTTTGTTGATAACTAGCCATCCTTATCCTTGCCAAATCCCTGAGTTCTTCTATAGTATCCAAATCTTGAACCAAGTTTTTAGCATTTCCTTCAGCATCACGGATGCTTGTTCTTGCAGTAGGAACCACCATTTCTGTAGGGATCACTGATTCTGCCCCAAATACCAAAGAAAATGGAGTTTGACCAGTAGCATTCTTGGGAGTTGTTCTGTCAGCCCATAGTACATAAGGTAGTTCTTCTGCCCATTTTCCTTTCTTGGATCCAAGCTTTTTCTTCAAGTTGTTGATGATGATCTTGTTGGATGATTCTGCCTGGCCATTAGCTTGTGGGTGGACTGGTGTTGATGTTATCATCTTAATCCCCCAGCAAATCTAGTAATAATGTTTCTTTTAATAAAGGATATGACTTCCTTTTCTCTGACTTGAGCAAAGGCTTCAGTCTCTACCCACTTGGAGAAGTAATCAGTCATAGCAAGCATGAATACTTTTCCACCAGGTGCCTTAGGAAGCTTACCAACTATATCCATTCCCCATCTCATAAATGGCCAAGAAGAGGATATAGGATGCAAGGGCTCTGCTGGTTGATGAAGGATATTACTGTGTCTCTGACAAGGATCACACTTCTTGGCATATTCCACATCATCCTTCTTCATAGTAGGCCAATAGTATCCTGTCCTCAGGATCCTTGAGAATAATGCCCTGCCCCCAGTGTGGTTTCCACAATCTCCTTCATGAAAATCCTTTAGGACTTCTTGGATTTCAGGATCCTCAATGCATCTTAGATATGGACCTGCAAGAGATCGTTTATACAACATGTTATTCAATATTGTGAATTGAGATACCTTGATTTTGAAAGCCCTGGGGTTTTCTCCTGTAGGAATCTCTCCATGTTGTATGTATCTCATGATTGGAAGGATCCATGATCCTGAATGAGATTGTGTATCATCACTAGGGTTGATTGCAGAATCCTCTCCTATCTCCATGGCTACATGATCCTCAATAGCGGGGGATAGGATGTGGATAATAGGGATCCTGATATCCTCTGGAATCTTCAAGGATGATCCAAGATTGGCCAATGCATCAGCTTCTGCATTCTCTTCTCTGGGTACCTGTGTCAAACTAAAGGAAACAAAAGAGAGTGCCAATTCTTTGACTATCTCTAAATATTTGATTAGTTTTTCACCTTTAACAGCATAGGATCCATTAAAGTGATTAGTAATTAACAATGAATCTACATGTACCTCAAGATACCTGATCCTCATATGCTTGGCAATTTGCAAACCAGCTATCAAGGCTTCATACTCAGCCTCATTGTTAGTAGTTTGAAACTCACAAGCTATGGAGTGGGGTATTATGTCCCCCTGTGGCGATTTTAGTAGTATTCCAAGTCCAGTTCCTTTGACATTAGAAGCTCCATCAGTGAAGAGTATCCAAGGATCCTTAGTTTCTTCTAGCTGTTGGACTTCTAATTCAGCTTCCTTTTGCAAGTCACTACTGAAATCTGCCACAAAGTCAGCTAAAGCTTGGGATTTAATGGCAATCCTTGGTTCATATCTTATATCATAAGCACTAAGCTTCATTGCCCACTTAGCCATCCTTCCTGACATTTCAGGTTTCCTGAGAACATTCTTAATTGGAAAATTAGTCTTAAAAATAATGGCATGAGTTTCAAAATAATGTCTTAATTTAGTAGATGCCATAATTTGTGCAAGGATAAGTTTTTCTAAATGTGAATACCTGGATTCAGCATCAAGCAAACTCTTACTTACATAATAGACAGGATGTTGTGTACCTTCGTGATCCTTAACAAGGACCGCACTTACTGCTTTAGAGGATACCGCCAAATACAAGGATAATATATCCCCTTTTTCTGGTTTCATTAAGGCAGGGGCTAAGGATAGGTAATCCTTAAGAGCTTTGAGAGCATTTTCATGCTTTTCAGTCCATTCAAATTTCTTGTTCTTCCTCAAAATGTCATAGAATTCCTTGCATTTTTCTGAGGATTTGGATATGAACCTGTTTAAGGCTGCGATCCTGCCTGTCAATCTTTGCACATCCTTAGCATTGGCAGGAGATTTGATATTCACAATAGCCTTAATTTGCTCTGGACTTGCTTCAATGCCTCTTTTTGTCAACATATAGCCTAGGAATTTACCTGCTTTAACACCAAAGTGACACTTAGAAGGATTTAGTTTCATATTAAATTTATCAAGGATATTGAATGCTTCTTCCAAGTCTCTAAGGTGATCCTCAGCTTTCTTGGACTTAACCACCATGTCATCTATATAGACTTCCATAGTGTGTACAATTTGTTCCTTGAACATCATATTGACTAGCCTTTGATAAGTAGCACCTGCATTCCTTAGTCCAAAGGGCATAGCAATATAACAATATATACCAGTTGGGGTCATAAAGGCTGTATCCTCTTGATCAGATGGTTCCATCTGAATTTGTTGAAATCCAGATGAAGCATCCATAAAAGTCAACAACTCATGACCCGTGGTAGCATCCACCATGGAGTCAATGTGGGGTAATGGGAAAGGATCCTTGGGACATGCCTTGTTTAAATCAGTAAAATCGACACATACCCTCCACTTTCCATTTTTCTTTTGAATAACAACCACATTGGCTAACCACCTTGGATACTTAACCTCACTTATCATACCTGCCCGAAGTAGTTTATCTACCTCTTCCTGGATAATAGCATTCCTTTCAGGTGCAAACTTCCTCCTTTTTTGATGTATAGGCTTGAATGACCTGTCAATGCCAAGCTTATGAGTAATTATATCTTTAGATATACCTGTCATATCCTCATGCTTTCAGGAAAAGGTAATTTTTCTCCTTTTAAGGAAGGATACTAGATCCTGTTCAATGTTGCTGAGGATCCCCGATCCTATGAAGACTATGAATTCAGGATCATGAGGATCCATAACGATTTCTTTCACATCCTGTTCTCTTGCATCCAAGACATCTCTTGGAGGATGCTTTAATTGCTATTGCTCCCTTGGTCTCGAGGCTGGCTTCATTGATGATGTGTAGCAATTCTTAGCTTCTTGTTCGTCACTCTCAATTTTCACCACCCCCCATGGACTAGGAAGCTTCACGCACTGATGATAGGTAGATGGGACTGCCTTCATATCATGTATCCATGGCCTGCCAAGGATAACATTACAACAGGATAAGCAATCTATAACACAGAATTTTTGATAAGAATGAAGTCCTTCAATATAGATAGGGAGTTTGATGTCCCCCAATGTATTCTGTGACAACCCGCACAAAACCAGGTATCCGTACAACTTAATTAATGATTAATTATTACTTGATTACTGTGCTTGATTGAACTAGCTGATAAACTGCTACCTGCATACTAATACATGCACTTACTTGCATCATACTTTATATGCTGTCACTACATTATTTGCATACGACACCTTAGTGACAAACATGATGCACAAAAAGCACAGTAGCACTAAACGGATACACAGTGAACATGCTGATATAACCAGCATCAGGCAAATACTGCCTCAAGGCCTGTTAAGAGCCTCATATATTTTGGCTACACTGGTAGTGAGTGTAGGATATAAGGGTTGTGTTACCGCGTCTCTAGGGGATAAGATACACTGATTCGGATGTGCCAGAACGTACTTTAAGTACCAAACACAGCACTTTAACAATTTAACCAGCTTCTAGCTGACTAGTAAAGTGCCAGAAATAAGAAAATATTACTAGACACTTTCTAAAGTGTCGGGAAAACAAAATGTGTCACTAAAATGTAATAACGACACTTTAAAGTCTTTTGTAACACTTTAACGGATTACTATCCAACCGGACACCCGGACTTTACCCGGAACATGAAAATATTAGTATTTTCACTATTATTATTTTTCTGAGCCAGTTAGGGTCTCTGATTACCCTAACACCCGTCATAACACGCTATTTATTACTAACTAAGTTAACATCTAACCTAACTTAGTTAACCTTAACTAAACACTAACCACCCACTTAAAATCAAACTAGATACCCCCCCCCCCTTGCTCTCGTAACCGGCCCCTCAACCTAGGGGGCACCAATTTGTACTTGGTGATTTGGTAGATCTTGCCATGTTTAATATCCACCCTACACATGAACCATTGGACACTAACACTAAGTTTGCCTATATAAACCCTCACTAATCTCTAGAGATCATTATCACTAATCCACACCACAACTTTCACTCTCTTTCTCTCTTGTGGCTCTCGGCCGAACACACCAAACACACACATCACATTTTCGGTTTTGATCTCTTCATTCCAAGGTCATACAAGTTCTAAGGGTTGCGTATTAGAAGGTTTGGTGCAAGCGGAACACGAAGGACCACTCTCGTTGGCTTTTATCCACGCGGTTTTCGTCACAACTCTTCCCTAGCCTTGAGCTAGAGGTATAACCTTTAAAACTTGTTTTTACACATATCTAAAGTGGTTAAAAGAACTTTCGTCGGTTAAATATCGTAAACACGCGTTTTGAATCTTTAAAGTCTAGTAAAATCACTAAAATGGAGGTTAATAGCACATGTCTTGTGTAAAAGTCGTAGGACTTGAAATTTGTGTTTATCTAGACCCGATCTATAATGTGGTAGCTTGAATCTTCGTTTAACCCGACTTTGTAAAATCACGTATCATCACATAAGCTTGTTTTTGAAAGATACAAGGGTTAAAGGTGAAACACTACCACATTTTAGAGACATGAACTTGTAAAGAATTATTTTACTTGTGTAAAAGTGTTTTAACCGGTAAAAGGGTGTTTAAAACTAGCGGATCTACGTATCCGCAAGTGGTATCTTCAAAGGACCACACATTTAAGAACCATGTATTTTTAAAGAAACGGATCTCACAATGTTAAGAATGATATTTAGAACACACAAGTGTGTAAACACTTGTGTGACACATGTTTTGACAAAATAACTATTTTTGGGAAAAATAACTAGAAGTTGTAAAGCCGGACTTCTTTAAAAACGAGGTTTTTACAAGATTGAAAGTACTTTATATAAAGATCTACGTATATAAATGGGATTTATAATATAGATTCGGAAAAACTACAAGTTCATGCGTTTATGCAAATTTACATATTTATTGACTAGTTTGATGTGTCGGAAATTGTTTGATTGAATAAAGAAGATTGTTGAATTGATTGTTAAAAGAAAATGATACGCTTGAAAGTGTGGCCACCTCCAGTTACAGAGGAAACTCTGGCGAAATTTCTAAAAACCTAACACTTAGACTTTTTACACCACAAGTGTTACAACTATTTTTGGACATACTTTCGAAACATAAATTTCGCCAGCACTATATTTTACTAAACATTCGGAGGTGGAATTTTCACAAAGATTAACGTGATAAATATTTTTGTCACAACACTGTTTATGATTATTTTGTGAAACACATAAATATTATTTTAGGGTAAAAATAATATTTACAAGCGTTAATGATTCCAAAACTTTGCGAACAATTACACAAACATATAAGTTACACCGGTAATTACATTACCACAAGAATGATAAAACGTAACTTACGCACATGTATTGTATCCCCCATCCTTGGGAAGGAAAAATAACTATCAAGCTTATACAAAATGTAACACGAAATAGTTGTCTAACTATTTCCCGCAAACATAAACTGTAAAGCTAAAGCACGGCAGTCCGCCTAATAGAATTAGCACTTGTAGGTCGTTGCGCAGCTTACTGCTTCAGAGACGCTTGATAGAGTTTACGCATCCACTGTGAGTTCATGTCCCCCTTTTCTCTAACTGTTTTCAGTTTACTTAACTGCGGGGGTGAAATACATGTTACTTTGTTTACAAGTACTTTATACACGGTATGAATTACGTAAGGAGGTTTAGATCATGTGAATGGGTAGTTAGAACCCCGAGGGACTCGAGCGGTAGATCTATTTGGGTGTAGCGAGCCCAGCTCCCGGTCCAACAGAACAGACCTCTCGGAGGACTAACAGAACGGATCCGGAGTGACTTGGTACCCAACGCAAAATCGGCTAGGGTGTGTCTTACTTACTTGCATTTCACAACATGCTAATGGCCTTGCAAACCATTGGTGATCACAAGTCCTCTTACACTGCTACATACCAGGAAACTTTTATACTTACAAGTGTTTTACTTACTCACTTGCACATGAACTCGCTCAACATTATTGTTGATTTTTCAACTCACATGTATTTCAGGAAATTAAACGGATTCTGGCACGGTATGAACGTTTTCCGCTGCAATCTTCATGAAGTCATCAAGGATTAGGGGTTGTGTTCTCTTACCTGGACAAGACACAATCCTTAACCCTCGTTTATGTTTGTTATAAGTTGTAATGTCTACTGAACATGGTTTTGGTCTTATGTTTAAAACAATGGTATTGTATGTTGATTTCTAAACTTAATGATGACTTGCATGGTTTTTAAATTCATATAGCTTTGTTATGATTACGCTATGGTATTAAGAAGTCACACCAAAGTTAACCACGCTTCCGCAAAGCCAGGGTGTGACAGCTTGGTATCAGAGCTCTGATCATAGCGAACTAGGATTCATTCTTGAGTCTAGACTATGATCACTAGGGCTCTCACGAAAACATTTTTACTGCATACCACTTAAGTCCAGAATCCAAAACTTTTTACAAACAAATGTTGAGCACATTTTATTCATTATTTTAGGCCCAGTCGGGAGGCTGAGGCTTGGTCTAGTGGGACTAGGAGTGTTGGTCTAGTGGGACTAGGAGTGTTGACTAGTGGGACTAGGAGTGTTGGTCTAGTGGGACTAGAAGTGTTGACTAGTGGGACTAGGAGTGTTGATCTAGTGGGACTAGAAGTATTGACTAGTGGGACTAGAAGTGTTGGCTAGTGGGACTAGAAGTGTTGACTAGTGGGACTAGAAGTGTTGGCTAGTGGGACTAGAAGTATTGACTAGTGGGACTAGAAGTGTTGGCTAGTGGGACTAGAAGTGTTGACTAGTGGGACTAGAAGTGTTGGCTAGTGGGACTAGAAGTGTTGGCTAGTGGGACTAGAAGTGTTGGCTAGTGGGACTAGAAGGATAATTTGAATGTTTACGTGGTGACTACATGTTTATATGACTATATGATTGAAAATATATGTGTTTGTGTTACAACGTCATGCTTTCATCAAGTACTAGAAAGACGGACACTACAAATCCCATGACCATAGTATCAGACGACATAGTTTCATCGAAGCACGAGGTGTACATTTCTGATACTACCGGCACGGACAACGACGACTCTCAGCCCTTTGTGCGCTGCCTAAAGTCGTAGCAGAGCCTACTAATGGCTATCTTGTTGGGAATTTGCCCCCTGCCGCTTATCTCGTTGTTAATATGCCCTCGACGTTGTCTCTGAAGACGATGTCGAACTACTAAGAGGAGGACCCACTTGAGGGCGAGGCCCTATTGCTGCTGGTATTAGACTACTGCATGCGGACGCTCCTGCAGGGGAAACTCATTCCCCTATCCCAGACTCATTTGTGTCTCTGACATCCGCGTCTTCGCACATACAGGGAATGCAGCACCACTTACACGACGCCGACCCTGATATGGCATCATCAGCTGCACCGGATCCCACACACAGCTTTGAGTTTGATCGCGATTATGAGGACAATTCTGTTTTTCCGCCTGGTGTTGATCCAGACCATGACATTGAGTTCATGCACTTAGACCAGCCCTTGGGGGATCCTGTAACCCCTGTGATTGTTGATCCAGCTGATTATAAGATGGAGTTTTTGATTCGAAGCTAGCCGTGGCCCCTGAGCCAGGCGTCGCTCCTAACCCCGCATTGGAGTATGACCCTGTTCATGCCAATGCACCGGCTGTTGCTCCTTGGTTGATCATCTGCTTGGATGAGAGAAAATTTGGGGTAACTGTGCAAGACAACTTATTATTACGGGGGCCCACGTAATAACGATTTGTAGTGCACAGGAATCCTGGTGGACTCTGCAGGCCAAGCTAATGATAACCAATGCAGCAGGAAATAACCTAAACACAAATGACCTAGGCGATGTAGCCTCGAGTTCATTCTACTACAAGCAACAAGCCAAATTGACAAAGCCTATGTGAAGGCTCGGGAATTTACTTCCCCACTTATACAATGAGTGTATTTGCTTGAGAAATGGGGTGATTACATGATGGCTTACGTTGCTATATATACCCCATAGACAATTGAAACATTGTCCAACCCGCTTCACACTATTTCGACAAAAAGGGAATGTCACCCAGACGTGACACAAGCACCGGTACATTACTGAGGACAGAAGCCGAGCTGCAAGAACGCATCTCACCAATAAATGCACGACATGAAGCCCTCCGCTCTAAGTACAACGATGGCATTACTGGGAGTAACCATCCAACTGGCTGCACCTATAAACAGTTCCTGAACTGCAAGCCTTTGAACTTTGATAAAAGAGGAGGCACCGTTGCATTTGTTCGTTGGTCCGAAGAGACCAACTCCATTCTAAGAACGAGTAACTGTTCGCCCCAACAGAGTGTTACCTACATCTCGGGGATGTTGCTAGATGGCACACTCTCTTATGGAACCTCTAGGTTCAAACCCTTGGCACAGACGCTGCTTATGCAATGAGCTGGGACGAGCTCAAGGAAACGATTGAGAGGAAATGTTGTTTTAGGACAGAAATTCAGAAACTTGACGTGGAGTCCTGAAATTTGAAAAAGGACGAACCAGAGACTCCTGAACATGACCAGCAATCACACGACTTGTCTAGGGTCGTCCCCTACGAAGTCATTGACGTAGTATGATGTGGTGGTGTAATTGTGGGCTTTACATTGTGGTCTCGAATTGTGGCAATACAATCGCAGTATTCTCATCACATGCGATGTTCAATCAATTGTTTATGTCCTATAACATAAGAGGTTATGTGATTGACTTGTTGATAACATGAAATGTTATGTGTTGGTATTGTGAATGCATACGTACACTTCACTAACCTATGTGAAACGTCTTTTAGAAGATGCCGCCAAGACGCGAAACGCGCATGCCCACTAACGAGGCAGAACTGCAACAAATCATTGCCGCTGCCATAGCACAGTATGCAGCATCTCAGCCCGGAACGAGCGGAAGTATTAACCAGGGCAACAATAATCCACCACACGGGTGCACATACAAGCAGTTCTTAGACTGCAAGCCCACCAACTTCGATGGCACCGGAGGCGCTATCACTTTTACTCGTTGGGCCGAGAAGACTGATTCCACCATCCGCATGAGCAAATGTGCGCTCGACCAGCAGGTCACTTACATCTCAGGGCTGTTTCTAGACGGAGCCCTATCTTGGTGGAACTTACAAGTCCAGACGCTAGGCGAAGCTGCCGCCTACGCACTGACCTGGGCAGAGCTGAAAGAGCTTATGCGCAAGAAGTACTGTTCCCGCGCAGAAATTCAAAGGTTGGAGACTGAATTTTGGCACCTAAAGACGGATGGACCAAAGGTTGCAGAATACGTCCAGAGGTTTCACGACTTATCTCAAGTGGTTCCTTATATGGTCACGCCAGAATACAAGCGAATTGAGCGCTTCATTTGGGGATTAGCTCCTCAAATCATTAGCATGGTAACCTCCTCCAAACCAGCAACTATCACGGAAGCCATTGATTTGAGCGTGGCTCTCACCGAGGAGGCAATTCGTTTAAACAAGTTTGATGAAGTCAAGGCGAAGAAGACAGAGACTCACGTTGAGTCCTCAGGAGATAACAAAAGGAAGTTTTCAAACTTCAAGCAAGGCGTCAGTACGGCAGTAAAGAAGGGAAAATCAGCTGGCAGTACCAAGAAAGGAAAAGGGTACCAGGGCACCCAGCCCAAATGCAACAATTGCCAATGCCACCATACTGGCCATTGTAACGTGAGAGTTTTTGAATCTTGTGGAAAACCGGGCCACTCAAAGGAATCATGTTGGGCTAGTACAGGCCGGGGAGGCCAGGGAGGATATATGAATAGAAACGATAATCGTGGTGGTTTGGGAAATCGCCCACAAGGGAATAATCAAGGCTACAATGCAAATCAAGCCGGAACTGCCAATCAAAACAACCCGCCAGTTGGGGATGGTGCGGGAAGTGGAAAAAGATTAGGATGTTTTCATTGCGGTGACGTTGGGCACTTCAAAAAGGATTGCCCGGATTTGAACCAAGCCCGTGGAAGGGTATTCCAGATTGGAGCAAAGGAAGCACGCCAGGATCCCAACGTTGTTACCGGTACGTTTCCTATCAATCAACGCTACGCATCCGTTTTATTTGATACTGGTGCCGACTATAGCTTCGTATCGCTAGAATTTAAGAATATGCTTGGGTTAGCTGCTAATAAGTTAGACATACCCTACTCGATCGAATTAGCTGATGGAAAGTTAGTTGGAGCCGACGAAGTAATCAGAGGTTGTGTGATTGAGTTGGGAGAACGTGAGTTCTCTTTGGATCTACTACCAGTCCAATTGGGGAGTTTCGACGTGGTAGTAGGAATGGATTGGTTATCTGGCAACAAAGCGGAGATAGTTTGCCACGAAAAGGTGATTCGTATTCCAACTGATGATGGTGAGACCATTGTTGTACATGGAGAGGAGCGTGAGACGCCATTGAGAATTATCAGCTGTTTGAAGGCAAGGAAGTGTTTACAGAAAGGATGTGTTGCCTTTCTGGCACACATCGTGGATAAGTAGGCTGCCGAGCCAAGGATCGAAGACATCCCTGTCGTAAGGGAGTATCCAGAAGTCTTTCCAGAAGACTTACCCGGACTGCCACCTCAGAGGCAAGTGGAGTTTCACATCGACTTAGTCCCAGGCGCCGCGCCTGTAGCTAAGGCACCTTACAGACTTGCTCCATCTGAGATGCAGGAACTGTCAACACAACTTCAAGAGTTGTTAGACAAGGGTTTTATCCGACCAAGCTTCTCGCCTTGGGGAGCTCCGGTCTTGTTTGTCAAGAAGAAGGACGGAAGTTTCCGCATGTGTATTGACTACAGAGAATTGAACAAGCTAACGATCAAGAACAGGTATCCACTACCAAGAATCGACGATCTGTTCGATCAACTTCAAGGTTCAAGCTGTTATTCTAAGATCGATCTTCGATCTGGATACCATCAACTAAGGATACAGGAGGAAAGTATCCCGAAAACAGCCTTCCGAACTCGTTATGGACACTACGAGTTCCTCGTTATGCCATTTGGTTTGACAAACGCACCTGCGGTATTCATGGACCTAATGAATAGAGTTTGCAAGCCATACTTAGACAAGTTCGTGATTGTATTCATCGACGACATCCTGATTTACTCAAGGACGAAGGCTGAACACGAACAACATCTTAGAACCATACTAGAGCTGCTAAAGAAGGAACAGCTGTACGCCAAATTCTCCAAGTGCGAGTTTTGGCTACGCGAAGTCCAGTTTCTTGGACATGTGGTTAATGGGGATGGAATTCATGTTGATCCCACAAAGATCGAGGCAATCAAGAATTGGGAGACGCCTACAACGCCAACCGAGATTCGACAATTCTTGGGTTTGGCTGGCTACTATCGAAGGTTCATCGAGGATTTCTCGAAAATCGCCCAACCTTTGACACTCCTGACCCAGAAGGATAAGACGTTTGATTGGGGAATCAAACAGGACGAAGCGTTTCAGGTATTGAAAGATAAACTCTGCAACGCGCCAATCTTAGCTCTACCGGAAGGTACCGACGATTTTGTGGTATACTGCGACGCATCGCGTCAGGGATTGGGTTGTGTGTTGATGCAACGCCAAAAGGTCATAGCTTATGCATCACGCCAACTGAAGGTGCACGAGAAGAATTATACCACACACGATTTAGAGCTTGGCGCAGTGGTTTTCGCTTTAAAGATCTGGAGACACTACCTGTATGGTACGAAATGCACAATCTTCACAGATCACAAGAGCTTGCAACACATATTCAACCAGAAAGAGCTGAATATGAGACAGAGACGATGGGTTGAATTGCTAAACGATTACGACTGCGAGATCAAGTATCACCCGGGGAAGGCGAATGTAGTTGCCGATGCCCTAAGTCGTAAGGAAAGAATCAAGCCCATAAGGGTTAGGGCTCTAGAAATGATCATACGAACCGATCTTCCCTCGCGCATTCGCGCTACACAAAAAGAAGCTCTCAAGGAGGGAAACCTTGAGGAAGAATATCTCCGTGGGATGGAGAAGCTTTTGGTACCAAACGAGGAAGGAACATTATGTTTTGAGAAAAGGATTTGGGTTCCTCTGTTTGGTGGATTAAGAGGAGTTATCTTCGACGAAGCGCACAAGTCACGGTACTCTATCCACCCTGGATCGGATAAGATGTACCAGGATCTTAAAGATTACTATTGGTGGCCTAGGATGAAAGGCGACGTTGCTGTCTATGTGAGCAAATGTTTAACGTGCGCTAAGGTCAAGGCAGAATACCAGAAGCCTTCGGGACTTCTGCAACAACCTGAGATTCCCAAATGGAAATGGGAACAAATCTCAATGGATTTTGTTACAAAACTGCCAAGAACGCCAAGAGGCCATGATATGATTTGGGTAATTGTTGACCGCCTAACAAAGTCCGCACACTTTCTGCCAATCAGGGAGAAAGACAGTACTAGTAAACTTGCGGAAATTTACATGAGAGAGATCGTAGCACGTCATGGAGTACCACTATCGATCATCTCTGATAGAGACGGAAGATTTGTGTCAAGAATATGGCAATCTTTCCAAGAATCTTTTGGCTCACAATTGAATCTGAGCACTGCGTTTCATCCGCAAACTGATGGCCAGAGCGAGCGAACGATACAAACCTTGGAAGACATGCTGAGAGCATGTGTTATGGATTTAGGAGGTAGCTGGGATAAACACTTACCGTTGGTCGAATTTTCATATAACAACAGCTACCACACCAGTATTGGTGTTGCGCCTTTTGAGGCCCTATACGGACGCAAGTGCCGATCCCCACTATGTTGGTCTGACGCAGGTGATAGGCAGCTTGCTGGTCCCGAGATCGTCCAGGAGACGACAGATAAGATCGCGCAAATACTTAAACGCATCGAAGCCGCTCGCCACAGACAAAAGGCCTACGCGGATCCAAACCGTAAACATGTGGATTTTCAAGTTGGAGAGATGGTGTTATTAAAGGTTTCACCCTGGAAAGGGGTAGCACGCTTTGGAAAGCGAGGAAAGTTGAATCCATGCTACATTGGTCCCTTTAGAATTCTAGAAAGAATTGGGACGGTAGCATACAAGTTGGACCTGCCCGCTGAACTGAATGGTGTTCACGATACATTTCATGTATCCAATTTAAAGAAGAGTCCAACTCAAGTTGACGTTGCCATTCCTATCGACGAGATTCATATTGACGACACGCTCCACTTCGTTGAAGAACCTGTTGAGGTCACGGATTGGAAAGTTAACAAGACCCGCCGGAGCAGTGTCAAACTCGTCAAGGTACGTTGGAATGCCAGACATGGTCCTGAATTTACCTGGGAGCGTGAGGACCGGATGAAAGAGAAATACCCCCACCTATTTCCTAAGAACCCTGCTTCTACAAGCAGAACTTAAATTTCGGGACGAAATTTATTTAACGGGGGGAGAATGTGACAACCCGCACAAAACCAGGTATCCGTACAACTTAATTAATGATTAATTATTACTTGATTACTGTGCTTGATTGAACTAGCTGATAAACTGCTACCTGCATACTAATACATGCACTTACTTGCATCATACTTTATATGCTGTCACTACATTATTTGCATACGACACCTTAGTGACAAACATGATGCACAAAAAGCACAGTAGCACTAAACGGATACACAGTGAACATGCTGATATAACCAGCATCAGGCAAATACTGCCTCAAGGCCTGTTAAGAGCCTCATATATTTTGGCTACACTGGTAGTGAGTGTAGGATATAAGGGTTGTGTTACCGCGTCTCTAGGGGATAAGATACACTGATTCGGATGTGCCAGAACGTACTTTAAGTACCAAACACAGCACTTTAACAATTTAACCAGCTTCTAGCTGACTAGTAAAGTGCCAGAAATAAGAAAATATTACTAGACACTTTCTAAAGTGTCGGGAAAACAAAATGTGTCACTAAAATGTAATAACGACACTTTAAAGTCTTTTGTAACACTTTAACGGATTACTATCCAACCGGACACCCGGACTTTACCCGGAACATGAAAATATTAGTATTTTCACTATTATTATTTTTCTGAGCCAGTTAGGGTCTCTGATTACCCTAACACCCGTCATAACACGCTATTTATTACTAACTAAGTTAACATCTAACCTAACTTAGTTAACCTTAACTAAACACTAACCACCCACTTAAAATCAAACTAGATACCCCCCCCCCTTGCTCTCGTAACCGGCCCCTCAACCTAGGGGGCACCAATTTGTACTTGGTGATTTGGTAGATCTTGCCATGTTTAATATCCACCCTACACATGAACCATTGGACACTAACACTAAGTTTGCCTATATAAACCCTCACTAATCTCTAGAGATCATTATCACTAATCCACACCACAACTTTCACTCTCTTTCTCTCTTGTGGCTCTCGGCCGAACACACCAAACACACACATCACATTTTCGGTTTTGATCTCTTCATTCCAAGGTCATACAAGTTCTAAGGGTTGCGTATTAGAAGGTTTGGTGCAAGCGGAACACGAAGGACCACTCTCGTTGGCTTTTATCCACGCGGTTTTCGTCACAACTCTTCCCTAGCCTTGAGCTAGAGGTATAACCTTTAAAACTTGTTTTTACACATATCTAAAGTGGTTAAAAGAACTTTCGTCGGTTAAATATCGTAAACACGCGTTTTGAATCTTTAAAGTCTAGTAAAATCACTAAAATGGAGGTTAATAGCACATGTCTTGTGTAAAAGTCGTAGGACTTGAAATTTGTGTTTATCTAGACCCGATCTATAATGTGGTAGCTTGAATCTTCGTTTAACCCGACTTTGTAAAATCACGTATCATCACATAAGCTTGTTTTTGAAAGATACAAGGGTTAAAGGTGAAACACTACCACATTTTAGAGACATGAACTTGTAAAGAATTATTTTACTTGTGTAAAAGTGTTTTAACCGGTAAAAGGGTGTTTAAAACTAGCGGATCTACGTATCCGCAAGTGGTATCTTCAAAGGACCACACATTTAAGAACCATGTATTTTTAAAGAAACGGATCTCACAATGTTAAGAATGATATTTAGAACACACAAGTGTGTAAACACTTGTGTGACACATGTTTTGACAAAATAACTATTTTTGGGAAAAATAACTAGAAGTTGTAAAGCCGGACTTCTTTAAAAACGAGGTTTTTACAAGATTGAAAGTACTTTATATAAAGATCTACGTATATAAATGGGATTTATAATATAGATTCGGAAAAACTACAAGTTCATGCGTTTATGCAAATTTACATATTTATTGACTAGTTTGATGTGTCGGAAATTGTTTGATTGAATAAAGAAGATTGTTGAATTGATTGTTAAAAGAAAATGATACGCTTGAAAGCGTGGCCACCTCCAGTTACAGAGGAAACTCTGGCGAAATTTCTAAAAACCTAACACTTAGACTTTTTACACCACAAGTGTTACAACTATTTTTGGACATACTTTCGAAACATAAATTTCGCCAGCACTATATTTTACTAAACATTCGGAGGTGGAATTTTCACAAAGATTAACGTGATAAATATTTTTGTCACAACACTGTTTATGATTATTTTGTGAAACACATAAATATTATTTTAGGGTAAAAATAATATTTACAAGCGTTAATGATTCCAAAACTTTGCGAACAATTACACAAACATATAAGTTACACCGGTAATTACATTACCACAAGAATGATAAAACGTAACTTACGCACATGTATTGTATCCCCCATCCTTGGGAAGGAAAAATAACTATCAAGCTTATACAAAATGTAACACGAAATAGTTGTCTAACTATTTCCCGCAAACATAAACTGTAAAGCTAAAGCACGGCAGTCCGCCTAATAGAATTAGCACTTGTAGGTCGTTGCGCAGCTTACTGCTTCAGAGACGCTTGATAGAGTTTACGCATCCACTGTGAGTTCATGTCCCCCTTTTCTCTAACTGTTTTCAGTTTACTTAACTGCGGGGGTGAAATACATGTTACTTTGTTTACAAGTACTTTATACACGGTATGAATTACGTAAGGAGGTTTAGATCATGTGAATGGGTAGTTAGAACCCCGAGGGACTCGAGCGGTAGATCTATTTGGGTGTAGCGAGCCCAGCTCCCGGTCCAACAGAACAGACCTCTCGGAGGACTAACAGAACGGATCCGGAGTGACTTGGTACCCAACGCAAAATCGGCTAGGGTGTGTCTTACTTACTTGCATTTCACAACATGCTAATGGCCTTGCAAACCATTGGTGATCACAAGTCCTCTTACACTGCTACATACCAGGAAACTTTTATACTTACAAGTGTTTTACTTACTCACTTGCACATGAACTCGCTCAACATTATTGTTGATTTTTCAACTCACATGTATTTCAGGAAATTAAACGGATTCTGGCACGGTATGAACGTTTTCCGCTGCAATCTTCATGAAGTCATCAAGGATTAGGGGTTGTGTTCTCTTACCTGGACAAGACACAATCCTTAACCCTCGTTTATGTTTGTTATAAGTTGTAATGTCTACTGAACATGGTTTTGGTCTTATGTTTAAAACAATGGTATTGTATGTTGATTTCTAAACTTAATGATGACTTGCATGGTTTTTAAATTCATATAGCTTTGTTATGATTACGCTATGGTATTAAGAAGTCACACCAAAGTTAACCACGCTTCCGCAAAGCCAGGGTGTGACATATTCTTGGTTTCTCCGTTGAATCCCATAAGAACAGAGGATCTTGGGACAATGTCTGATTCAGGAATGTTCATCTTCTTGAGGACATAAAGCTGAATGATGTTTACTGAGCTTCCTCCATCTATCAGGATCATGCAAACAAAATGGTTAGAAATAAACAGAGTAATAACAAGACCATCATGATGAGGATCCTGAACATAAAGACGATCATCCTCATCAAAAGTTATAATTTTATCCTTGTTAACAGTGGAGGTCCGGATGGGTCTATCTCTATTATCCATCTTGGTTTCCTTGGCATGTCTTTTGGCTGCTAAAAAGGAAGTACCACAAATGTCTGATCCACCTGATATGAAGTTTATTACTTGTGCATCTGCTGGAGGAGCAGGATCCTGGATCCTCGACTTCTTTCTTCCCAAAAGCTCTTTCAAGTGCCCCTTGCTTAACAGGTAACCAATTTCTTTTCTAAGTGCAATACACTCTTCAGTGAGATGCCCAAAATCCTCATGATATGCACACCATTTGGACTTGTCTTTTGTTGCGGCTGGTTTATCACTTTTCCTTGGCCATCTTGCTTTCTCACCTAGATTCTGCATTGCAAGAATTAGTTCATTGTTATCAACAGAAAAACAGTATTCAGAAATTGGAGGATAATCCTCATCATCCTCTTCTTGTTCTACTGCATGCACATTCTGGTTATCAGACTTGTTGTAGGACTTGAACTTGTTATTCTTGAAGTAGGATCCTTGCTTTTCCTGTTTCGAGGATCCTGCCAATCTCTCCTGGATCCTTTTATCATCCTCTAATCGGATGAATCTAAGGGCCCTGGTTCTCACTTTATCAAGATTCCTGCATGGGGTCATAACAAGATCTTCATAGAATAATGAATCCCTAAGCAAACCCATTTTAAAGGCTTCCACAGCCGTGGCTATATCCAGATTAGGGATATCTAAGGATTATTTACTAAACTTAGTGATATAATCTCTAAGTGATTCATTTTGACCTTGTGTTACCCTATATAGATCACTAGTTAATCGTTCAAATTTTCTACTACATGAGAATTGACTATTAAACAGATTAACTAGATTAGCAAATGAAGTAATAGAGTAAGGGGGAAGACTTAGCATCCATTTAAGAGCTGATCCTGTGAGTGTAGATCCAAAACCCTTGCATAGACATACTTCTTTTAACCTTTCTGGGATGGGGTTGATCTCCATCCTCTCTCTATATTGAGCTACATGTTCTTCTGGATCTGTTGAACCATCATACAACTTCATGGTTGGTATTTGGAACCTTTTGGGTATCTCAGCATCACAAATAGGAGGTGCAAAACGAGATATCCTATGGCTCCCATCTGCAATTTCAGGAATGGGCTTAACCACTCCTGGAACGGTGGATATCATATCCTTCAGCTTCTGTCATTCCCTAGCCATAGCTTGATTGATACCTGTATCCTGCATAGAGCCATGGTTAGTGTTATAAGAATTATTGAAAGTGTTACCTCCCAGAGGATTCAGGTTAGGAATTGCAGATGTGAATCCATATTGACGGTATTCTGGTATGATTGAAGGACCAGAAGAGGCAATGGTTTGCATTGGAATGAAGTCTCCTTGATGAACATCTGTGCTTGGGGGTTGTATACTTCTCAAGAATCCTTGATCCTGAAAGATGTTGGATCCTTGAACCTGAGAGGATCCCTGAGGCTGAGAGGATCCTTGAACCTGAGAGGATCCTTGAACCATGGAGGATCCTTGGACCCCGGAGGATCCTTGGACCCTAGAGGATCCTTGAACCTGAGAGGATCCTTGGACTGTGTGCATTCACAAATATCCTCCTGAGCTGACGAAGGATCCCTGTTGCCGAAAAGAGGATCCCGAAGGCTGAGAACAGGATCCTTGAGGCTGGAAGTGAGACCTAAAAGCCTGACTCATAGTTGTTGCTCCATAACGCCTTCCCAATGGTTCACTCTGGTACTAGATGTCTGGAGCTGCAGATTGCAGGGCGGTTATGGCTGGAGTGTCAAAATCCAGTGACCTTGGTATCAGAGGAAAGTGATCCTCTCCTGGTCTCTTCTGTTTCTTGATGTCACCGATCTCCCAGAGGATCCTTTCATTGGTTTTGACCTGCTCCTGTATGTGATCCCTCATCTGCAAAATTAAAGTAAAAAGATCACTAGTAGTAGGATTAGAAGAAACAGAAGAAGTTGGTGGTTTTGGAAAAATGGGGCTTTGTCTCTTTGCAGCATTTTCAGCATTCTTCTGGGATCCATAAGGTGGTGGAGGCAAAGGAGGAACGCCCTGTGATGAACTCATTGCCGGCATTGAACTTGAAGTGCTCTTTGCTGAAGAAGCCATCTACTTGGTTGTAATGAACCGAAACGACCACAAAAACAAGAATTTCTTAGGAATGAAGCACCAATTGCCCCACGGTGGGCGCCAAACTGTTTTGGTCAAAAATCAGGCTAAGATAATGTAACCAAATCTTTGTTGTGAGGAATGATGCTTGAATCAATGAACAATGTTAAGGATAACTCAGAAATGTAATGAACAAATGACACAAGGATTTATACGAGGAAAAAGCCCTTGATCAAGAGTTGATCTCCGGCATAAAAAACCTCGGGTGATGGAAACTACCGATCACCAACTAAGATTAAACAAAAGAAGTTTACAACTCAGGATGATAACAAGCTTGTTACAAGGATCACTAATGTGAAATGTGCAATAAAATGTATGAAATCGCCAAGTAGTGTTTGAGAGCTGATAGAGAGTTGTTACGAGAGTGTGTGAATTTGCCAAAATTAGCTAAGTGTTCTACTCCAGCTTGTTATCCCCATTTTAAATTAGAAATAACTAAAATAACAAACTGTCCGACAATTATGCAAGCTCCCCACGATCTCCACAACGTCCACAAGAGCCAACCACGTGCGGAATATTTAGGGAATATGCTCCAGGAATTTCAGTGAGACTTGGTCCATGCCTTTGCTCCTGCAAAACAAGCTTACGTACAAGGTAGACAATTGTTAGTATAAGGATAACAATAAGGATCCTGAATCATGATCCTGCAACACCTGCTGAGGATCCTTAATTCAAACAGAATTGAGGATCCATGATCCTGGCAGCACTTGAGGATCCATGATCCTTAGGATTGGAAAATCCTCCCCTTACAATTTTCTACTTTCAAAACTTTTTGCTACACTATTTTTAATGGCCTCGAGATCAAACATGAGCTCTTCCACCATGTCTGCTACAACCTCTGCAACAATTGGTTCGGTGCTTCCACCACCTCCTCCGAGAATGCTAGCCTCTTCACAGGGAACTGAAAGTCATGTGGCTCGGGATGTTATCCTCGCTCGCAATATCCAGGGATCTGGTCCTGTTTTGGCTTCTAACGAAGAAATTCTAAATATGTTTGGTAATGTACAGGAACAGATGAGGTAGCAGCAGGAAACTAATCAGATGCTGATGAGGGAGATACAACTCTTGAAATCCGGCCCAAGTAGGCCTGCTGAAGATACTGTCACTCCTTTGCAACCTAGGGCTTTGAACTTCAGTTCTGCAGTTTACACTGAGGATAACCGGGGGAATATTGTGCCTAGTCATTCCCAGAATCATACTCCTGAGATACCCTCTTCAGTAAGAGTATCAACTGTGAGAATCTCAGGATATGCTTCAGGATATGGCCAGAATCCCCAAGCTGGTAATGTATCTAATAATAATAATACTCTTGCTACTAATGGTGTTGGATCTTTGCAGGATGCAGGTATGACATCAGCATTTTCCAGGGAGCTTCAAAAACTGAAGGACATGATATCCATTGTACCTGGGGTGGTTC
Source organism: Helianthus tuberosus (assembly GCA_030545235.1). NCBI lineage: Eukaryota > Viridiplantae > Streptophyta > Magnoliopsida > Asterales > Asteraceae > Helianthus > Helianthus tuberosus. The sequence continues at coordinate 53,105,357 of CM060415.1, read as the reverse complement.
AGCCAATTCCTGAAGTGTCCCAGGATAGCCACAGGATATCCCGATTTGCGTATCCCATGTGTGATGCTGAAATCCCAAAAATATTTCAAACCCCCAACATGAAAATCTATGACGGAACTACGGATCCTGAGGAGCATATTGCTCAGTATATGGAAAGGATGGAAATCAACCCTATCCCTCCAGATCTCAAAGAAGCATGCTTGTGCAGGGGTTTTGGTTCTACCTTAACAGGATCAGCCTTAAAATGGCTCTTAAATGTTCCTCCTCACTCAATTACTTCATTTTCTCATTTAGTTAATTTATTTAATAGTCAATTTTCTTGCAGCCGGAGTTTTGAGAAATTAACTAGTGACCTTTACAGGATAACTCAAGGACCTCAGGAATCCTTGAGGGATTATGTGAACAAGTTTAGTCGGGAATCCTTGGATATCTCACATCTTGATGTTGCAACGGCCGTACAAGCCTTCAAGGTGGGGTTGCAAAAGGATTCTCAATTTTATCAGGATCTTGTAATGAATCCCTTCAGGAATCTGGACGAAGCTCGTAACAGGGCTTTAAGATACATTCGGCTGGAGGATGATAAAAAGATGCAAGAGAGAATGAATTCGTCCACAACCTATGAGTCAACCAACAGGAAATCAGAATCCTTGTATAAACCATATCGCTTAAAGCCATATGGTAGAAATGATAGCAAAAAAGTGAATGTTGTTGAAGACGAGGATCCTGAGGAGTATCCTGAGTTGTCTTAATATTGTTTTTCTGTTAACATACCTGAACTAATGTATGCTATGCAGGGTTTAGGAGACAAAGAAAGATGGCCCCGAAAGAATCAAAAAAAGGCTGATTGGAAGGATAAGTCCAAATTGTGTGCTTTCCATGAGGACTTCGAAAATGTTACTGAGGATTGCATCGCTTTAAGAAAAGAAATAAGCTATCTCTTGAGTAAGGGATATCTGAAGGACCTCTTGGGAAGAAAGAAGAATAAGGGTCAGGATCCTGAGAAGGATCCTGAACGGGCAGCATCACCTCCTGCGGATGCAAAAATAATTAACTTTATTTCAGGAGGATCCGACATCTGCGGCACATCATATTCTGCAGCAAAAAGACACGCGAAGGAAGCCAAAGCAGAGAGGGGAGATAAGCCGATAAGGATGTCAACCCTCACGACTGACAAAGTCATCACGTTCGATAATGATGACAGGGATACTATCCAGGATCCCCATCATGATGCTTTAGTGATAACGTTATATATTGCTAACCATTTGGTACGCAGGATATTAGTGGATAATGGCAGCTCAGTCAACATAATTCAGCTGGAAACGTTGAAGAAGATGAATGTATCTCCGATGGACATTACTTCGAAGTCCACTGTGCTCGTTGGTTTAAGTGGAGAAGCTAGGAATACCGTAGGAGAGATAAAGTTACCCGTGTATATTCAAGGGGTCAACTCAATGCAATGCTTTTGTGTCATGGACTCTTTATCCTGCTATAATATTATACTAGGTAGGCCTTGGATCCATGATATGAAAGTTGTTCCGTCAACCTACCAACAATGCATCAAGGTCGCTACTCCTTGGGGAGTTGTCAAAGTGGAAAGTGATCAACAGGAAGCAAAGGAGTGTTATTCTTCTTCGATGAAATCCTCAACAAAGCTTAGTGCAGCATAGCAATTAAAGATTCGAGGCCAGGATATCAAGGAGGCTTCAGAGCAGGATGTAAAGAAAGTGATCCTGGATCAAAATAATCCAGATATCTCAGGGCTCGTGGAAACCAATATCCCTCAGGATATTGAAGATCACTTGACTAATTTTTTGAAATGCAGGATGTCAACATTCGCGTGGAAGCACGAGGATATGACAGGTATTTCCAAGGATATTAAAACACATAAGCTCGGTATTGACAGGTCATTCAAGCCTGTCCAACAAAAGAGAAGGAAGTTTGCTCTGGAGTGAAATGTGATCATCTAAGAGGAAGTTGAAAGACTACTAAGGAGCAAGATGATTAGGGAAGTGAAGTTTCCTAAATGGCTGGTGAATGTAGTTGTGGTGCAAAAGAAAAATGGGAAATGGAGAGTTTGTGTAGATTACACAGACTTAAACAAAGCTTGTCCCAAAGACCCATTTCCTCTTCCTCGTATTGACTCAATGGTGGACGCTACTACCGGCCATTAGATGTTAACCTTCATGGACGCATCTTCAGGATTCCAGCAGATCCAAATGGAACCCTCAGACCAGGAGGATACTGCCTTCATGACACCAACAGGTATATATTGTTACACTGCTATGCCCTTTGGTTTGAAAAATGCAGGTGCAACATACCAAAGATTGGTGAACATGATGTTCAAAGAAAAGCTGGGGGACACCATGGAGGTGTACATCGATGATATGGTAGTAAAATCTAAGAAGGCTGAGGATCACCTCCAGGATATTAAGGGAGCATTTGATATCCTGGATCAGTATAATATGAAGCTAAATCCTGCTAAGTGCCATTTCGGAGTAGGGGCAGGAAAGTTTCTAGGATATATGGTGACTAAGAGAGGGATAGAAGCAAGCCCAGAACAGATCAAAGTCATCTTGGATATCAAATCACCCTCTAACATGAAAGATGTTCAAAGACCGACAGGACGAGTGGCAGCATTAAATAGATTTATTTCAAGATCCTCGGAAAAGTGCAAGGAATTTTATGATATCCTGAAGAAGAATAAGAGGTTCGAATGGGGAGCAAAGCATGAAGCAGCCTTGCAGGATTTGAAGCGATATCTTTCAACTGCACCCCTATTGATGAAGCCTGAGGATGGTGAACCATTATCCCTGTATCTTGCAGTATCAGGGAATGCAGTAAGTGATGTCCTTGTAAAGGATCATGAAGGTCAGCAGTATCCTATTTATTACGTTAGTAAAAGTTTATTAGATGCAGAAACTAGGTATTCTCACTTAGAGAAACTGATATTAGCCCTAGTTATGGCGTCAACAAAACTTAGGCATTATTTTGAAACACATATGATTCACGTTAAAACTAACTATCCTGTTAAAAATGTGCTTAGGAAACCCGAGATGTCAGGTAGGATGGCTAAATGGTCAGTGAAATTAAGTGCCTTTGATCTAGTATATGAGCCTAGAAATGCCATAAAGTCTCAGGCTTTAGCTGACTTTGTGGCTGATTTCAGTAGCGATATTCAAAGTGAAGTAGACTTAGAAGTACAACTGCTAGGAGAAAACTTAGAATCTTGGACGTTATATACTGATGGTGCATCTAATGTAAGGGGTGTAGGTTTGGGTATACTACTAAAATCGCCACAGGGGGACATATTACCCAAGGCTATTAGATGTGAGTTTCCTGCTACTAATAATGAAGCAGAATATCAAGCTTTAATTGCAGGATTAGAATTGGCTAAAAGTATGAATATCAAAAGTCTGCAAGTATATGTTGATTCTTTGTTAATTACTAATCATTTTAATGGATCATATGCAGTTAAAGGTGAGAAGTTAATCGAGTATCTCGAAATTCTAAAAAAATTAGTAGGATATTTCGATATTTTTACACTTGAACAGGTACCAAGAGAGGACAATGCTGAAGCTGATGCCTTGGCAAATCTAGGATCATCAGTCAGGATACCGGAAGGAACCCGAATACCTATATTACATATCCTATATCCTGCGACGGATCCTCAGGATAAGGAAGTAGTAAATGTTCAGAATCCTCAAACAAGATAATTGTCAACAACCTGAAAAAGAGACTAGGAGCTAAAAAAGGAAGATAGGCAGAGGAATTACCCTTTGTTTTGTGGGCTGATAGGACGACGGTGAAAAGTGAAACTGGCCAAACCCCATTTTCCTTGGTATTTGGAGCAGAAGCGGTGATCCCGACAGAAATGGTAATACCTACAGCAAGATCCAACCTCCGGGATCCTGAGCAGAATCCTGAAGTCCTATACCAGGAATTGGATACTATTGATGAGACAAGAGACGCAGCAAGGCTAAGGATGGCAGCATATCAACAGAGGATATCTAAAGCATATAACAAGAATATAAGGACTAGATGGTTCCAGGTTGGAGATTGGGTATTGAGGAAGGCTTTTCAGAATACTACTAATCCTGCTGATGGAAAGTTGGCTCCGAAATGGGAAGGACCCTATGAGATTGAATCAGAATCAGGAAAAGGAGCATACCGACTCAAGAATATGGAGGGGGATATGCTACCAAGATCCTTGAATGCTATACATCTAAAGCTCTATTTCAAGTGAGTTTGGAATTTAAATTCTAACTCAGGATGGTATGGATTCTATCTCTTTTAATATGTTTTGATATTGTTTATTCTTTTGAACCCATTACTGACTTAAGCATCGGAGGGGTGTTAGCCAGGCTAACACCCACCTTAGCTTACAGTTGTTTTGCAGTATATGCTTCGGGATATAGCTCCAGGATACACATTCAGGATACTTCGAAAGATTAGAGGATTGGCCCCCTCTCTCATGTTTAAGGGATCCTGGTCCCTTCACAGGTTTAAAGGTATTCACCTTTCTCTCGGATTGGGTTTAAACACCCCGCCTGGAGCGCAAGTTATCCAGGGATAGTTCAAGATAACAGGACCAGTCCATGTAAAAGTGGCTGACAATTTCGTTATTGTTGGCTATATCCTGGATCCTAAAGGTATATGAGGATTGATCACCCTCTCTCACGAAAGGGTATTTTCATACTCTCTAAGGTTTAAAGGTTATCACCTTTCTAAGTCTTGCAGTTTATACACTCCCACCTGTAGCGCATGAAAATGTGGGATTTTCCCCAGGATACTTATGGGATTTTCCCTAGGATACTAAGGATTTATCTCCAGTATGTTTTTGGGTTTTACCCCAGTAGCACAAGAACTGTCCAGTCAGTTAGAACTTGAATTCAAAAATTTTCTAAGTGTTCGAAGACTTTATGCACAGGGGACATTCCTCCTAAGGCGAGTGTGTAAGGCTCAAAGAATCAAATTTGGACCTAGTATACTAAGTGTCTCGGACTGGGGACATCTTAGTGGAAGAAGTTGCAAAAGGAGTGAAGTTCGATACTAGGCTTATACTCTATTCCTGGTATGATCTTTCCTTTGTGAACTCTACATAAGTTGTTTGAACTTTCGAAACTATATTTAAAGGCTTAAATATCCTGATTAGGATATATCCTTAGGATATATTCTCAAAATCTATTTTCAGGATATGTTTCGGGATATTTGATTGCAATATTTGGGATATCATGCCTGGATTTAAATCAAAGTTGAGTTCATGACAAACAGGTATTATCAAAACGGATCTTGAAAAATAAAATGTCCTTTATTCTTTAAAGACTTTATCTAAATTGTTTGAAATTTTGAAAAACCCTACTTGGCGAAAGTCTTCGTAGGATACCGCCGAGTATGTTTATCAGGATATTTTCAAAAGATAATTTTGCAAAGTTGAAATCTAAACTAAGTAATGCATGACAAAAAATTAAAAAGAACAGCAAATAAGTCAAAAGGTGGTTATATTATTAACATGTCAAAAGTTGTGCTTTTGGTTTCACCTCAAACCGAGGCCCATCCGCCAAAAGCACAATTAGTTTTTTACCATATCTACGCAACAGTTGAAGGTTTCATCTCAAAACGAGACCTATCCGCCTCCAACCGTTGCATCATTCAAAACAGATTGTACTAATTAATGACCAAGGGCTTCATCCTGAAACCCAGGACCCATCCACCTTTGGTCATCATATTGTTCTAGTGCAGGAAATGTAAATTGTTCAATGACAAGAAAAGTAAATTGTTCAAACAGACCACAACCATTGAATTTAAAAAAGTGGGCTCCGGCCTTGGCACGTATATCCATCATCGCCCACTTCGCTGCCTCTAAGGGGCAGCTCCTCCTTCCATCATGACCTCGTCAGCAGCATCCTTCCCAGCATTTCCTCCAGCATCACCTTCAGCATCACCTCCAGCGTTGCTACCAGCATCCTTTGAAGCACCGGCATCATCTACCTTCTCGGTCGCCTTAGTGGGCTCCTCTGCAGCAGGCTTTGAAGGGGGCTCCATGGGATTACCACCAAGATCTTTCAGTTTCGTCTCCCAAGCCTTGATATTCCATGAAGGGCATTGAACACCCAAAGCCATGGCTTCGTAAGCCATCTTCAGTCTGGCCTGGAGAAGGGAGATGATAACAGAATTCTTGAGGCTTTCCCGGTATGAGGCCATGTCCTGCTCATGTTGAACTTGGGCTGCATTGGACTTGGCTTGAGCCTCGTGAGTGACCTTCTGGATGGCAGCCTGGTGCTCTTGGACCATTGCCTTATATTTAGCCTCGTAATGCTCTGATTTAGCGGTGGCGACCGCTGCTTGGTCCGCAATAGTGGCTTCGGCCTTCTTCAGCCTGCTCTCTAGCATGGTGTTCAGGCCACATGCGTCTTCATAGAGGAACACCAGGCGTTCGAGACCCTGCAAAATAAAGAAACAGGTATTGACTTTAATTAGCTTTAATAACCAGCATATGTTGCAGGATATGGGTCAGGATACTAACCTGGTTGAGGAAGCCGGTTATGAATTTGCTGGATTCCGTAAACCCATGGTTCTCAAATGGGAATACATGGGGTGTAGCGGGAGGCTCTACTTCCTTTCTCTTTCGGGAGCTGGAGGCCCGGGTCCTGGATGCTGGAAGAGCTTTAGGAGCAATAGCGGTCTTCGAACCGGTAGGCTTTGGTGTGGTAGCTGGTTTCAGGTTGGTCTCTTACTGGGCAGGAGCGAGGCTGGAATAACTTTCCAACTCATCAAGCTGGAAGCCTTCAAGGTTAATGACCGGCACTGAACGAAGGAAGAAATGTTTAGTTTGTAACACTTATACTTTATAATCACTATAATCGTATGCTTACCAGACATCTCTGAGCTTGATTTTTGACTTGAGTTTGTGAGAGACAGGGAGAAGGTTCTTTCACTAGCAGGAAGTCGGTAGATCTCTTTGATCCTGGGTTCTGATTCCGCGCTTGGGGGTGCTAGATCTCTGAAATTCGCTGCACAAAATATCAGGATGTCAGTCAAAGATATAGTTTAAGGATACATTAGGGGATATTCCTGTTATGGGTGAAATTCTGAGCCCATATCCTGGAAAATATCTTGATTTATATCTTGGTTGTGTAGTATCTGTTTACGTCCGGGATGCTGGTTCAGGATATTGGTAATATCCTGAAAGGTATCCTCAGGATTACTAATGGATTATGTGCAGGTACGTGGGTTAGAAGCTAGCAACGTTAACAAGACTTATTCCGCGGAAGACTCGATCCAAGTCGTTCAAATGAAGACGTTGAAGCCGTATTACTCGGTCCATAACGTTCATAATGGAATATTCGGAGTAGCCCATATTTGTAGGGATTATTGTTTGTAATTCATTACTATAAATAGGTGGGTATATCAGATCAACTAGGACATCACAATTACACTCGCTACACTCTAACACTTGCTCTCTAGCAATTTTCACAAAATCATTGTAACACTTAGCGATCTGGTCTATATCAGATCAGCTAGGACATCACAATTACACTCGCTACACTTTTAACCTTATTTGGAAGTGTGCAGGAACAAATGAGGCAGCAACAGGAAATAAACCAAATGCTTTTAAGGGAAATACAACTCCTGAAGTCTGGCTCGAGCAGATCTGCTGAGGATATTGTCACTCCATTACATCCCAGAACGTTGAACTTCAGCTCGGCTGTGTATACTGAGGATAACAGGGGGAATATTGTGCCCAGCCTTCCTCAAAATCATACTCCTGAAATACCCTCCTCGGTCAGGATGTCGACCATAAGGAGCTCGGGATATGCTTCAGGATATGGGCAAAATCCTCCAACGGGTAACGTGTCAAATAATAATAATACTCATGCTACTAACAATAGTGGATCTTTGCAGGATACAGGTGTGACATCGGCACTTACTAGGGAACTTCAGAAGTTGAAGGACATGATATCAAGTGTACCCGGGGTGGTCCAGCCAATCCCGGAAGTGTCTCAAGACAGCCACAAGATATCTCGTTTTGCATATCCTATCTGTGATGTTGAGATCCCAAAGAGGTTCCAAACCCCCAACATGAAGCTTTATGACGAAACAACGGATCCTGAAGAGCATATTGCTCAGTATAGGGAAAGGATGGAGATTAACCCTATCCCTCTGGATCTCAAGGAAGCATGCTTGTGCAAGGGTTTTGGTTCAACCTTGACCGGATCAGCTTTGAAATGGCTCTTGAATGTTCCTCCACATTCAATTACATCTTTTGCTCACTTAGTAAATTTATTTAATAGTCAGTTTTCTTGTAGTAGAAGCTTCGAAAAATTAACAAGTGATCTCTACAGGATAACACAAGGGCCTCAGGAATCCCTTAGGGATTATGTGAACAAGTTTAGCCGGGAATCACTAGACATTCCTCATCTTGATGTTGCAACAGTTGTGCAAGCTTTCAAGATGGGGTTGCAAAAGGATTCTCAATTTTACCAAGACCTTGTAATGAACCCATGCAGGAACCTGGATGAAGCTCGGAACAGGGCCCTAAGATACATTCGGTTGGAAGATGACAGAAAGATGCAAGAAAGGATGAACTCATCCAACACTTATGAGTCAACTAACAGGAAGTCGGAATCCTCATTCAAGTCGTATCGGCCTAAGCCATATGGCAGAAATGAGAACAAGAGAGTGAATGCTGTCGAAGATGAGGATCCTGAAGAGTATCCTGAATTATCTGAATATTGCTTTTCTGTTAACATTCCTGAATTGATGTATGCCATGCAGGGTCTAGGGGACAAGGCAAGATGGCCTCGAAAGAATCAACAAAAAGCGGATTGGAAAGACAAATCAAAATGGTGTGCTTTCCACGAAGATTTCGTACATATGACTGAGGATTGCATCGCTTTGAGGAAAGAAATAAGCTATCTTCTAAGCAAGGGATATTTGAAAGATCTCTTAGGAAGAAAGAAGAATAAGGGTCAGGATACTGAGAAGGATCCTGAGCTAGCAGCATCACCTCCCGCGGATGCCAAGATAATCAACTTCATTTCGGGAGGATCCGACATTTGTGGGACTTCGTATTCGGCAGCGAAGAGACATGCAAAGGAAGCTAAGGCCGAAAGGGGAGACAAACCTGTCAGGATGACTACACTCACAACTGACAAAGTGATCACATTTGATGCTGATGACAGGGATACTGTCCAAGATCCACACCATGATGCTCTGGTAATAACGTTATATGTGGCTAACCATTTTGTACGCAGGATATTGGTTGATAATGGCAGCTCCGTCAACATAATCCAACTAGAGACACTTAAAAGAATGAATGTATCTCCAATGGATATCACTTCAAAGTCTACCGTGCTTGTCGGGTTCAGTGGAGAGGCAAGAAACACAGTGGGAGAGATAAAGTTGCCGGTGTACGTTGAAGGAGTCAACTCGATACAACGTTTCTGTGTGATGGACTCTCTATCCTGCTATAACATTATACTGGGAAGACCGTGGATTCACGATATGAAGGCCGTGCCATCAACATATCACCAATGCATCAAGATACCTACCCCTTGGGGGGTTGTTAAAGTTGATAGCGATCAGCAGGAGGCGAAAGAATGCTACTCATCCTCGATGAAATCCTCAACCAAACCTAGTGCAGCATAGCAATTAAAGACGCGGGCCTAGGATATCGTGGAGGATCCGGAGCAGGATGTGAAGAAAATTATCCTAGACCAGGATAATCCCGATATTTCGGTGCTCGTGGGAACCAATATCCCTCAGGATATTGAAGAGCAGTTAATTAACTTTTTAAAATGCAGGATGTCGACGTTTGCATGGAAGCATGAGGATATGACAGGCATATCCAAAGATATTATCACTCACAAGCTTGGAATTGATAAATCATTCAAGCCCGTGCAACAAAAAAGAAGGAAGTTTGCTCCTGAACGCAATACAATTATTCAAGAGGAAGTTGAAAGATTGTTGAAGTCCAAAATGATTAGAGAAGTCAAGTTCCCAAGGTGGCTAGCAAACGTGGTTGTGGTACAGAAGAAAAACGGGAAATGGAGAGTCTGTGTAGATTACACAGACTTGAACAAAGCTTGTCCTAAAGACCCATTTCCTCTCCCCCACATTGATGCAATGGTAGATGCCACTGCTGGGCATGAAATGCTAACTTTCATGGATGCATCCTCAGGATTTCAACAGATCCAAATGGAGCCTTCTGACCAGGAGGATACTGCCTTCATGACACCAACAGGTATTTATTGTTATACAGCTATGCCTTTTGGTTTGAAAAATGCAGGTGCAACATACCAAAGATTGGTAAACATGATGTTCAAAGACAAACTGGGGGACACCATGGAGGTGTACATTGACGATATGGTGGTAAAGTCAAAGAAGGCTCAGGATCACCTCCAGGATATTAAAGGAGCGTTTGATATCCTGGATCAGTATAATATGAAGCTGAATCCTGCTAAGTGCCATTTTGGAGTAGGAGCAGGAAAATTCCTAGGATATATGGTGACCAAAAGAGGAATAGAAGCAAGCCCGGAACAGATTAAAGCCATCTTGGATATTAAATCACCCTCAAATATGAAGGATGTTCAACGATTAACAGGGCGAGTGGCAGCATTGAATAGATTTATCTCAAGGTCTTCAGAGAAATGCAGGGATTTTTATGATATCCTGAAGAAGAACAAAAAATTCGAGTGGGGTGAGAAGCATGAAGCAGCCCTACAGGATTTGAAACGATATCTCTCAACCGCACCTCTACTGATGAAACCTGAAAACGGTGAACCATTATCCCTGTACCTTGCTGTATCAGGGAATGCTGTAAGTGCCGTTCTTATAAAAGACCATGAAGGTCAGCAATATCCTGTTTATTATGTTAGTAAAAGTTTGTTAGATGCTGAAACTAGGTATTCTCATTTAGAAAAATTAATACTAGCATTAGTTATGGCGTCAACCAAACTTAGACACTACTTTGAGACACATAGGATACACGTTAAAACAAATTATCATGTCAAAAGTGTACTTAGGAAACCGGAAATGTCGGGTAGAATGGCTAAGTGGTCAGTAAAGTTAAGTGCCTATGATTTAGTATATGAACCTAGGAATGCCATAAAGTCTCAGGCTTTAGCTGACTTTGTGGCTGATTTTAGTAGTGACATTTAGGATGAGGTAGACCTAGAAGTTCAACAGCTAGGAGAATCCTCAGGATCCTGGACATTATATACTGATGGTGCATCTAATATAAGAGGAGTAGGATTAGGAATACTACTAAAATCGCCACAGGGGGACATATTACCCCAGGCTATTAAGTGTGAATTTACTGCTACCAATAATGAAGCAGAATATGAGGCTTTAATTGCAGGATTAGAATTGGCTAAAAGCATGAATATCAAAAATTTACAAGTATATGTTGATTCTTTGTTAATTACTAACCATTTTAATGGATCCTATGCAGTTAAGGGTGAGAAGTTAATAGAATATCTTGATATTCTCAAAAAATTAGCAGGATATTTCGATGTTTTTACACTTGAACAGGTACCAAGGGAGGATAATGCTGAAGCAGATGCCTTAGCAAATTTGGGATCATCAATCAGGATACCTGAAGGGACCCAAATACCAATATTACATGTCTTATATCCTGCAACGAATCCTCAGGATAAAGCAGTAGCGGGTATTCAGGATCCTGAAGTGGAATATCCTGAACAGGATCCTAAATCTTGGACGACTCCAATTATGAGATATCTCAAAGAAGGACATATCCCCGAAAATGAAAATCCTAAGGCATTTAGGATGAAGGTATCACGGTTCACTATTATAAATAATGTTTTATACAAGAAATCTCTTGCAGGACCGTATTTGAGGTGCTTGGAGGATCCTGAAGCCAAAGAAGTACTCCAGGATATACATGAAGGGGATTGTGGTAATCACACCGGGGGCAGATCATTGTTCTCGAAAGTATTAAGGACAGGATATTATTGTCCAACGATGAGGAAAGATGCTGCAGAATATGCTCGAAGATGTGATGCATGTCAAAGACATAGTAACATACTACATCAACCAGCTGAACCATTATATCCTGTAGTTTCCCCTTGGCCATTCATGAAGTGGGGGATGGATATAGTAGGGAAGTTACCAAAAGCTCCGGGAGGAAAAGTTTTTATGTTAGCTATGACAGATTATTTCTCCAAGTGGGTTGAGGCTGAAGCATTTGTCCAAGTAAGAGACCAAGAAGTAGTATCCTTTATAAAAAGGAATATCCTGACTAGGTTTGGAGTACCAGCTGAGATCATTTGTGATAATGGGTCCCAGTTTATAAGAAAAAGAACTACTGACTTTTGCAAAAGTTGGGGAATCAAAATGATCACATCTACCCCAGTACATCCTCAAGCGAATGGACAAGCTGAATCTTCAAACAAGATAATAGTCAATAACTTAAAGAAGAGACTTGGGGCCAAAAAAGGAAGATGGGCAGATGAGTTACCCTTTGTTTTGTGGGCTGATAGGACAACGGTAAAGAATGCAACCGGCCAAATCCCGTTTTCCTTGGTATTTGGAGCGGAGGCGATGATTCCAATAGAAATGACGATACCTACTGCAAGATCTATGCTGCAGGATCCTGAACAGAATCCTGAAGTCTTATGTCAGGATTTGGATACTATAGATGAAAAAAGAGATGCAGCAAGGCTAAGGATAGCAGCATATCAACAAAGAATATCCAGAGCATATAATAAAAACATAAGGACTAGAAGATTTCGAGTTGGTGATTGGGTGCTAAGAAAGGCTTTTCAAAATACCACTAATCCTGCCGATGGCAAGCTAGCTCCGAAATGGGAAGGACCTTATGAAGTCGAGTCAGAAGCAGGGAAAGGAGCATATCGACTCAGGAATATGGAAGGGGATATGCTACCGAGATCTTGGAATGCTATACATCTCAAGCTTTACTTCAAGTGAGTTTAAAATTCAATTTCTAACTCAGAATGGTATGAATTCTATCTTTTTTAAATATGTTTTGGTTTAATTTACCCTTTGAAACTCAATACTGACTTAAGCATCGGAGGGGTGTTAGCCAAGCTAACACCCACCTTAGTTTACAATTGTTTTGCAGAATATCTTTCAGGATATAGCTCCAGGATATATACTCAGGATAAGTCGAAAGATTAGAGGATTGGCCCCCTCTCTCACGTTTAAGGGATCCTGGTCCCTTCAAAGGTTTAAAGGTATTCACCTTTCTTTCGAATTGGGTTTAAACACCTCGCCTGGAGCGCAAGTTATCTAGGTATAGTTCAAGGTAGCGGGACCAGTTCATGTAAAAGTGGCTGACAATTTCGTTACTATTGGCTATATCCTGGATCCTAAAGGTATATGAGGATTGATCACCCTCTCTCACGAAAGAGTATTTTCATACTCTCAAAGGTTTAAAGGTTTTCACCTTTCTAAGGATTGGAGTTTATACACTCTCGCCTGTAGCGCATGAAATTTAGGGTTTATCCCCAGATATCAGGGTTTATCCCCAGGGTATTAAGGGTTTATCCCAAGTATGCTGAAGATTTATTTCAGGATATCAGGGGTTTTGCCCCAGGGTATGCGGAATTTACTTAAAGACAAGGTATGAATACATTTGTGTTTCTGTGTCAAACACAGGGGACATACATTATACTGTTCAAAGAATGGATATAAGTTCACAAGTATGCACTGGGACAAAACTTATAATGAAAGATAAGAATTGGTTCTGTACGAATCTCTGGTATGATCTCTTCTTTTTATTTGGACAATTTGTGAATTATATTTTAATATCCTTATCAAGATATCTTTCAGGATACCTTTCGGGATACATCTATAATATATATTCCTAAAAGTGTACAAACCAAACAATTTTTGCAACTACGATTTTCATAGCAATAACAACAGTAATTGGGTCAAAAGAGAAGTTATATTATTAACATACCAAAAGTTGTGCTCTTAGTTTCACCTCAAAACAAGGCCCATCCACTAAGAGCACTAATAGTTCATAACCATATTTACCCAACAGTTGAAGGCTTCATCTCAAACCGAGACCCATCCACCTTCAACTGTTGTATTGTTCAAAAAGCATGCAGGAAATGTAAATTGTTCAGGTACGGGAAAGTAAAATGCAGAAAAGTAAATTGTTTGTGGAACTACAAACCAACATTCAAATTCAAAAAGGTGGGCTCTGGCCTTGGCACGTATATCCGTCATCGCCCACCTAAATGCCCTCACACAGCGGCATCTCCTCCAACTTTCTCAGACTTCTCATCTCCAGCATCCTGACCAGCATCCTGCGCAGCATCCTGACCAATGTCCATCTCAGCATCAGCTCCAGCATCCTTCTTCTCTCCAGCTTGGACCACCACCTCTGCTGACTTAGAGGACTCATCGGCTTCAGCAGGAAGTGGCACAGCTTTGCCTCCGAGCTCCTTTAACTTAGCCACCCAGGATTCAACTGGCCAAGATGGACAAACAAGGCCCGTCTCCTTGGCCTCGTAGGCCATCTTGATGCGTGCTTGTAGCAGGGAGACGATAGCAGAAGCCTTGATTCCCTCTCGAAAGTTGATCAAGGCCTGATCATGATCCATTTGAACATTGGCAAGTTTGACCTCAGCGTCTTGGGTGACCTTCTTTAGCAAGCTTTCATAGTGCCGGCTCTTTGCTTCAGCAATAGCACCTTGGTCAGCAACGGTGCTCTCGAGCTGCTTGATCCTGGCTTCATGAAGTGCCACAGTACCACAAGCGTCATTGTACAAGTGGAGCAAATGCTGGAGGCCCTGCACATTAATTACAGGTATGGAGTTAGAATGTATGCTGACTAAGACATCCTACCAGGATATCCTGTTAGGATATACGTGCAGGATATATGTGCAGGATATACATGAAGGATATGCGTCAGGATATTACCTTGTTGAGGAAGGATGTCATTGGCTCTAAGGAGTCAGAGAAGCTGAGTTCGTCATAGGAGAACCCTTCTGAGCCTGGAGCACTGACCTCAAGACCCTTTCTCTTTTTCGCTGCGGAAGCGCGGGTTCTTGGATTGGCCTTGGGAGCCGGGAGTGGCTTGGAGCTAGTAGCAGCAGGAGTCTCCTTCTTGACTATGGCTGGAGTTGGATAGCTGTCAAGTTCATCCAGGTCTAGATAGACTGGGACTTTGCTGGAATCTACACACAGGGAGTAAATTCTAAATCCCTCCTATGAATAACAGATAAAAAAAACATATGTGTGCAGGATATCTTGCAGGATCCTTACCAGACATGTTGGCACTTGAAAGAGGGCTTGGAGTTGGTGGAGAAGGATTGAAACTTCTCTCTGCCTCTGGAAGAAGTCTGATGGCGTCTATTCTTTCTTGAGAATTAGCAAGAGGAGGTGCAATCTTCCTGAAATCAGCTGCACAAAAATGAAAATTTATTAGTTCAGAATATGAGATAGGATAAGAGACAGGATCATTCTTAAACCCTAAGTCCTACCCTTTCTTAACCATCTCATCGGATAATCCGTTCCACCGGGGATTGAATCCCTTTTTACGAAGAAAAACTTGGATTGCCAACCATCCTCGTTTTTGGTGGCACGAAGTATCAATGGATCACCGGAAGTAGAATAAAATAGGAATCTAGATGAGCCATGGCATCTAAGCTTGTAGGCTAAAGGGAGGTCATGGACGGAAAGGTCAGGTATGTGGTTTCTCTTGATTTGGTCAAGAACAGACAAAACACACCAAAGCATTGGCATGGTTTGACTAAAAGAAATTCTAGTGATGTTAAAAAACTCGGTAATGAAGTCCGGAAAGGGGAATCGTAGCCCTAAGGTAAAGGGGAAAGCATTGAAACAAATCCACTCGGTGGAAACCATATCTGACCGGATTTCTCTATCAAAGGGTCGGAATATGGTTCCATCCGGAAAGATACCGGAGGATTTCAAAGCCGACAGATGAGCACTATCAAAGGTGCATGTTTCATTCTCCGGTTCTTGGAGAAGATTCTGTTGGATGAATGTGGGAGCCGAGTCGCCTGAACTGGACCTCGTTTGCCTAGGCATTTGGTCGCCTGAATTCTTGCCGGAGTAAGATGAAAGATGGTTATGAAGATGAGAGAGAGAATATTACCTTTTTCTTGTCGATTGTGGGTAAAAAAGGAGATGAGGATGAGAAGATATAGGGTATGATGAATAAATATAGGCCGGGTGGTTGAAAGCTGTCACATCAGAAGTCTTATCTCTTAATTGCCTCGGCCACTGTGAAAAAATGTAACCGTTAGGATATCAAACGGTAACATTTTTGGGGACAATTGTTATGGGTGAAATTCTGAGCCCATATCCTGGAAAATATCTTGATTTATATCTTGGTTGTGTAGTATCTGTTTACGTCCGGGATGCTGGTTCAGGATATTGGTAATATCCTGAAAGGTATCCTCAGGATTACTAATGGATTATGTGCAGGTACGTGGGTTAGAAGCTAGCAACGTTAACAAGACTTATTCCGCGGAAGACTCGGTCCAAGTCGTTCAAATGAAGACGTTGAAGCCGTATTACTCGGTCCATAACGTTCATAATGGAATATTCGGAGTAGCCCATATTTGTAGGGATTATTGTTTGTAATTCATTACTATAAATAGGTGGGTATATCAGATCAACTAGGACATCACAATTACACTCGCTACACTCTAACACTTGCTCTCTAGCAATTTTCACAAAATCATTGTAACACTTAGCGATCTGGTCTATATCCTGCATTGTATCCTGAAGTTTAAAGCAATAAGAAGAACAAGGCAGCTGCGATTGTCAGCTCCCGAGGTTTTATGCCGGCGATCTAGATTGATCAAGGGCTTTCCTCGTACATCTCGTGTCATTTCCTTTACTTTTTGCTCATTGTTTGATCGTTGATACAGCTCAATATCCTGAGCCGTATCCTGAATACTAATTTTCTAAATAACTCAACAAGCATATTTTCTATACACTTTCTAGCACACTACCTCACATTACTAATTTGATCACTAAATTGCTTCGGTAATTTTTGACCAAAACAATTCCTAAAACCCTAAATCCTACCCTTGGTTAACCATCTAACTGGCAGATCAAAACCCTTGTCAATAGAGTCTCTTTTTTACGAAAAAGAACTTTCGTTGCCACTGATCTTCATTCTTGGTGGCCTTAAGGACTAGGGGGTTCTTGGAAGTGGAGAACAAAAGAAAGCGACTGTTGCCATGGGATCTCACTCGGTATGCTATGGGAAGGTCTTCGATGCATAGGTCAGGGCAATGACGAGATTTAATTTGGTTTAACACCATTAAAACTCGCCATACCATTGGCATAGTCTGGGCATAACTGAGGCCGGTAAGCTCAAAGAAACGAGAGATAAAGGGTGGAAATGGGTACCGGAGTCCCAAAGAAAAGGGATAGGCAAGAAAGCAGACCCACTCGTTTGATGACGCATCTGATCGGACTTCCCGATCAAAAGGGCGAATGACCACTCCGGCAGGAAAGGCACCGGAATCCTTCAAAGCGGCGATATCAGCGTTGTTGAAAGAGTAGATCTCATTTTGTGGTTCTCGGATAAGGTTTTTACTTGTGAGGGTTGCGACTGGCTCGTTTGACCGAGATCTTGTTCAAGATGCCATAAGGGGTATCGACCAAGAAACAAGAAATTCAAAGAAAAGAAAAACAGAGAAGAAAAGAGAAATACCTGAGATTTGCTTGAGGAGTAATGATCATGGTGCAAAGTATTTCGGCTAATTATAGGCTGAGTAATAGGGGGTAAAGAGCAAATAACGCGTTGGAAGTTGCACATTGTCATTTCAAGAGTCTCGTCGTATTGATTGCCTCGATCCAGGTGATAAAGTTTAAAATATATCTGTTTGAATTCAGAATTCCAACAGGTATATTTTGGGGACAATTGTTATGGGTCATTTTCTGCATATATATCCTGACTAATATTCTTGCTTTGATTGTTTATTTGTGATCAGGATATTGGTAACATCCTGATACGATATCTTGGTACTAACCAATTGACCACGTGCAGATTAGGAGGTGCAAGTCTCCAACGTTCAAGTGGACTTCTTCTCCTCAAGACTCGGGAAAATCAGTTAGGTTATAGACGTTGAACCCGGAAGAAGTGGACTACAACGTTTACTTGAGGAATATTCGAAGTATCCCGGTTTAATAGGGTAGTTTGTTATTTTCTTTTAATATAAATAGATTGATCGGATCAGGTTAAGGCACGCACTCTTACGCACACTTTTTCTCTCCTGTTGCAAACACTCACTACACACAAAAACTTGTACTCGAATTACATTGTAACACCTAGTTGATCCGCATCATATCCTGCACTGTATCCTGAAATTCAAAGTAATAGAAGAACAAGGCAGCTGCGATTGTCAGCTCCCGAGGTTTTGTGCCGTCGATCTAGATTGATCAAGGGCTTTCCTCGTACATCTTGTGTCATCCTTTACATTTTTTGCTCATTGTTTGATGATAGATACAGCTCTATACCCTGAGCCGTATCCTTAAACTGTTTTTGCAAATAACTTATCTAGCATATTTTCAACACATATTTTTAGCACACTACCTCACTTAACTAATTTGATCACTTAATTGCTTCAGTAATTTTTGACCAAAACACTAAGGTTTAAAGGTTTTCACCTTTCTAAGTCTTGGAGTTTATACACTCCCGCCTGTAGTGCATGAAAATAAGGGTTTATCCCCAGGGTATTGAGGGTTTATCCCCAGGATATTGAGGGTTTATCCCCAGGATATTCAGGGTTTGTCCACAGAAAAAATAAAGTATGACTATGTTTGCATTCCTAAGTCTTCAAATATGTTGAACATAGGGGACATACACCATTCAATTTAAAGGATGGGTTCAAGTATCTAAATGTGCACTGGGGACATTCCTAAGATGGAAGATTGGAATTAACTCTTTAAGAGTCCTTGGTATGATCTCTCCTTTTTATTTTTTAGATAATTTAAGTTTTCTAAGTTATGTAGCAGTATCCTGACCAGGATATCTCTCAGGATACTCTCAGAATATGTTCCCAAGAATGTTCAAACAAAACTATTTTCAGAATAAAATTTATGCACTGAAAATATAACAACAAAGATAAGGTCAAAAGAAAGTTATATTATTAACGTGGCAAAAGTTTGTGCTTTTGGTTTCATCTCAAACTGAGATCCATCCACCAAAAGCACAATAAGTTCCTAGTTATATTTACATAACAGTTGAAGGTTTCATCTCAAACCGAGACCCATCCACCTCCAACTGTTATATTGTTCAAAAAACAAGTAGGAAATATAAATTGTTCAAGTGTAGGAAAAGTAAAATGCAGGAAAAGTAAATTGTTTTGGGGATTATAAACCAACATTCAAATTTAAAAAGTGGGCTCTGGCCTAGGCATCAATATCCATCATCGCCCACTAGGATGCCCTCACACAGCGGCATCTTCACCAGCCTTCTCCGTCTTCTCAGCCTCAGTATCCTGTGCAACATCCTCGCCAGCATCCTCTCTAGCATCCTTCTTTTCTCCAGTCTTGTCCACCACCTCTGCTGACTTAGAGGATTCACCAGAACCAACAGGACACAGCACAGCTTTGCCTTCAAGCTCCTTCAGCTTTGCCACCCAGGAATCAACCGGCCAGGATGGGCACTCCAGACCTGTCTCCTTGGCCTCATAAGCCATCTTGATGCGAGCTTGTAGCAGAGAGACAACAGCTGAATTCTTGATCCCTTCCCGGAAGGAGACCATGGCTTGTTCATGCTCCACTTGGACGGCTGCCAGCTTTATTTCAGCATCCTGAATGACTTTTTTCAGCTTATCCTCATAGTGCCGGCTCTTGGCTTCAGCAATGGTGCCCTGGTCAGCAACAGTGGTCTCAAGCTGCTTGATCCTGGCTTCTTGAAATTTGGCCGTACTGCAGGCATCGGTGTAAAGGTGGAGTAGATGCTGGAGACCCTGCAAATCAAAATTCAGGTATGAATTTAAACTTACTAACCAGGATATTTTGTCAGGATATATATGCAGGATATAGTACCAGGATATTACCTTGTTAAGGAAGGACGTCATTGGCTCCAAGGAGTCAGTAAAGCTAAGTTCTTCGTAAGAGAACCCTTCAGATCCTGGAGTGCTGACCTCAGAACCCTTCCTCTTTTTGGAAGTAGAAGCTCTGGTTCTTTGGTTGGGTTTAGGAGCCGGAACTGGTTTGGAGCTGGTGGTAGCAGGGGTTTCCTTCTTGACATTAACCGGAGTAGGGTAGCTATCAAGCTCATCAAGGTCTAGGAGGATCGGAACTTTGCTGGAATCTGCATACAGGGAGTAAACTTAAAACTCTTTCCTAAACATATCAGATAAAGACGTATATGCAGAATATTGTGCAGGATCCTTACCATACATGTTTGAATTGGAGGGTTGACTTGAAGATGCTGGAAGTGGATTAAAGCTCCTTTCAACTTCTGGAAGAAGTCTAATGGTGTCGATTCTCTTCTTTGAGTCAGCTAAAGGAGGTGCAAGCTTTCTGAAATCAGCTGTATAGAAGAAAGAAAAAGAAAGTCAGTACAGGATATAACACAGGATCATCTTTAAACCCTAAATCCTACCCTTTCTCAACCACTTCACCTGATAATCCGCTCCACCAGGGATTGAATCTCTTTTTACAAAGAAAAACTTGGATTTCCATTCCTCTTCGTTCATGGTGGCTCAGAGTATCAATGGATCGCTGGAAGTGGAATAGAAAAAGAATCGGCAAGAGACATGGCATCTAAGCCGGTATGCTAGGGGAAGGTCGTGAACAGAAAGATCAGGAATGTGCTTGTTCTTGATTTGATCAAGAACAAACAGAACCCGCCAAAGCATTGGCATTGTTTGACTGAAACAGATTTTTGTAATGTTAAAGAACTCGGTGATGAAATCAGGAAACGGAAATTGCAACCCTAAGGTAAAAGGAAAGGCATTAAAACACAGCCACTCATCGGAAACCATGTCTGATCGGATTTCCCGATCAAATGGCCGGAACACCGTCCCTTTCGGAAAGATGCCGGAGGTTTTGAGAGCCGACAAGTGAGCGCTATCAAAGGAGCAAATTTATTTCTCCGGATCTTGGAGAATATTCTGGTGGATAAATGTAGGAGCGGAGTCACCGGAGCTGGATCTGGTTTGTCTTGCCATGTTGTTACCGGAATAATGTGCAGAATAAGGGAGAAAGAAGATGGAAATGAGAGAGAAGATTTTACCTTTTACTCTTGGGTGAGGGTTAAATGAAGATAAGGATGAGAAGTTATAGGGAAGTAATGAGTAAATATAGGCTGCACGGTTACAAACAATCACATCAAAGGTCTTATCTCTTAATTGCCTCGTTAATCTTGAAAAAATGTAACCGTTAGTCTCAGGATACTTAACGGTAACATTTTTGGGGACAATTGTTATGGGTGAAATTTTGAGCCCATATCCTGGATAATATCTTGAATTATATCTTGGCTATATAATAAATGTTCATTCTCAGGATGCTGACTCAGGATATTGGTAACATCCTGGATGGTATCCCGAGGATCACTAACAGATTATGTGCAGGAGTACGATTCCAAACTTGCAACGTTCATGAAGACCTTTTCCCCTGAAGACTCGGTCCAAGTAGTTTGAAGAGAAACGTTGAGGCCGCTTTACTTGGTCTCCAACGTTAACTAAAGAATATTCGATGGCATCCCCCATTTATAGGAGATTTTGTTTTTATTTCTTAGCTATAAATAGACGGATATATTAGATCAAATAGGACACAACACTCACTGCTCTCAATCACTTCTACTCTCTCGCAACTCTCACTTTCTGAAAAAGCATTGTAACACTTAGTAGTGATCTGATCAATATCCTGCACTGTATCCTGACATTTGAAGTAATAAGAAGAACAAGGCAGCTGCGATTGTCAGCTCCCGAGCTTTTATGCTGGCGATCTAGATTGATCAAGGGCTTTCCTCATACATCTCGTGTCACCCTTTACTTTTTGCTCATTGTTTGAATGTAAATATAGCTCAATATCCTGAGCTATATCCTGAATATTGTTTTCACAAACAACCAACTCAGCATATTTTCGATACACATTCTTAGCACACTACCTCACTTAACTAATTTGATCACTAAATTGCTTAGGTAATTTTTGACCAAAACACGTAATTCGAGTTGCGAGCGCGATTGCGATGCGATAAAGTGATAAAACATGCGATAAACATCGATTAAACCTCAATTATTAGCAAGTACTCCACATAATACAACTAACGTAAAAGCATAAAGAGACTATCTACGAGTCAAAGAAGCCAAAACATGAATTGAGCAAGGAGTGACAGATCGCAATTAGCAATCTTGTCTCCCTTTGACTTCAATCTTGACTTTGACTTTCGAAACACGGGGTGTTACAGCCTCCCTTACTTAAGGAAATTTCGTCCCGAAATTAGGCCGAAGCCGTAACAAACAAGTGCGGATACTTCGCCTTCATGTCGCTTTCGAGTTCCCAAGTGAACTCTGCGCCTCATTTACCTTCCCATCGAACCTTCACAATGGGAATGCGCGAGCGTCTGAGCTGCTTGGTTTGGCGATCCATGATCTCGACAGGCTTCTCCACGAAGCGCAGTGTTTTGTTTACTTGAAGATCCTCAAGAGGTACATACAAATCATGCTCAGCTAGGCGGAAAGTCGGGTGGACGTTACTAAGTTCCTCCGGTAGTTCGAGTCTGTAGGCCACTTTTTCGATCCTTTCCAGAACCTTAAAGGGTCCAACATATCGAGGCGCGAGCTTTCCTTTCTTGCCGAATCTGACCACACCCTTCCAAGGTGACACCTTTAGGAGTACATGGTTGCCAACGCCAAATTCAAGGGGCTTGCGTCGTCTATCGGCGTAACTTTTCTGACGGCTCCGAGCTTTCAGCAGATTGTCTCGAATTTGGAGGATTTTGTCAGTCGTTTCTTGCAATAGCTCAGGACCGGTTAATTGCGAGTGCCAGATCTCGTGCCATACAATAGGCGATCGACATTTTCTTCCGTATAAAGCCTCAAACGGTTCCATTTGAATACTGGAATGATAACTGTTATTGTACGAGAATTTGACTAAAGGCAAGTATGCGTCCCAATTACCACTGAAATCTATGACACACGAACGGAGCATGTCTTCAAGGGTATGAATCGTTCTCTCAGTCTAACCGTCGGTTTGGGGATGAAAAGCGGTACTTAGATTAAGCGTAGTACCGAGAGCCATTTGAAACGTTTCCCATAGACGCGTGGTAAACCGAGCATCACGGTCAGAAATGATGTTGCGAGGCGTCCCATGTCGATAAATGATCTCATCGGTGTAGATTCGGGCTAATCTTTCTACCTTGTCGTCTTCTCGTATTGGCAGAAAATGAGCAGATTTGGTCAAACGGTCAATGACAACCCATATGCTATCGTGACTTGATGGCGTACACGGAAGTTTCGTTATGAAGTCCATAGCTATACTTTCCCACTTCCACATGGGGATCGGGGGTTGTTCAAGTAAGCCAGAGGGTCTTTGGTGCTTAGCCCTGACTTTTGAGCAAGTCAGGCACTTCCCACATGGAGAGCGATATCACGAAGAACGGAATTGACAGTGATGGTTCTTCCGGTGGCAACTTCGACATCGAACGTCGAGTGGAGATGGGAGCGCTTACGATTTAGGAGCTTCTCGAATTCAAACGACACAAAACAGTTATCGGCTCCAGTATCAAACAAACACGAAGCATATATACCATTCACAAGGAACGTACCATTGACCACGTTGTTGTCAGCCTGGGCTTGGCCCGCATTAATGTTGAAAGTTCTGGCGTGGGCGGCTTGTTGTTGTTGCTGCTGAGGCTGTTGCTGCTGCTGTTGTTGTTGCTGAGGCTGCTGATGTTGGGGCTCTTGTTTCACAACCCTGTTCGGGCACATGTTCACGAAATGGTTGGGATCACCACACGTGAAGCAGACTCTGGCGTTGCTCGCGGGTTCCTAAGTCGCTTGTTGGCCTTGGGGAGCTGGAAGTAGAGCTTGATGAGTAGTAGCTTGAGCTGGTGCTTGTCGAGCACCTGTACGGCAGTTAGCAGTGAAGTGGTCGTACATGTTGCAGTGCACACAAAATATGTAGGCAATACCCACCAGATGATGATAAGTACATGTCGGGCAAGCAGGGTGAGGGCCAGTGTATGCACTCTTTGCAGGCGGTCCATGTGTAACTGGTGCTGGAGCTGATCGGTGCTGAGATTGCTGCTGAGCCGGTACGGCTTGAAGCGGGGCAGCAGTGGTAGTGACAGAACAGTTCTTATTGCTAGAGCTGCTGTTGTTGTTCTTCCTCTTGTGACGAGAGGACTTTGATGATTGAGAAGCGGCGACGGTTTCGGCGGTTGGTGTGGCGGTGGCTTGGTGCAGGTTCTTGGTAGTTTATCCCAAAATCCAGCTTTAACTCGCTTCTCGTTGATCTCAGCGGCAAGCAGGTAAGTCTCTTCGATTGTGGTTGACTTTGAAGCATCCACGAAATCTGCAACACAATCCGGCAGAGCTTGGATGTACTTATTGATTGTCATATCAGCAGTCTTGACTTGATCAGGACAGATAATACTGAGCTACTTAAAATGAGCAGTCAAAGCAGCGTTGTCACCATCCTTCTGCTTTAGATGCCAGAATTTGTCCTCCAGCTTTTGGCGCTCATGGGGAGGGCAAAACTCTTCTAGCATGACGTTCTTCAACTCATCCCATGAGAGACCATAACCTGCGTCATTTCCGTGTTTGTTCCTCTCGGCCGTCCACCAGTCTAATGCGTGGGACTGGAAGACGTCGGTAGCATTCAGAGTGCGGAGATTGTCAGGACATCCACTCTGATGCAGGGTGACCTCGATCGAATCGAACCATTGAAACAAAGCCGTAGGGCCATCTTCTCCAGTGAATTCTTTCAGTCCGCAAGCTTAGAACTGTTTGAAGCTAAAAGTAGCTTTAGGAGTAGCTTTGGGAGCTTCGGTCCTGGACTCTTCAGACGATTTGCTCACATTCTCGCATAGCTCACTCACGATCTGAGGAACAACTTTCGCCACTTGCTTAGCGACGAGAGCAGCAAGGCGTTTGTCTCTCTGTTCTTGGTGAGTAACTCAGGGGTGACGGGGTCCAGATGACGACGACATTGTATGAAACAGACATCGTCATGGGACTCGGACACAATATAATCGAATCTCACCTCACACGTCTAATACCACTAAAGCTTAGGGGCACAGCGAAACATGTAGCACATAAACACAAAGGCACATAATCACAGATTCACATAAGCATAGAAGCACATAAGCACGTAAGGCATAGAACACAGAACACAGAAGCACATAAGCACAAGAGGCAGTCAGAATACAAAACCCTAACTATATGTTGCACGTATTCCCTATCCCTCACAACGCATATAGCGATTACTTATAGCGATTGCGAGTATCGAGCAGCGATTGCGAACAATGACCAGCGATTTGGTTGTGATTGTGTAGTGTGTTGTACGTGTCGATCAAAGCGATAGCGAAAAACAAATAAATCCCCAAAAATCCTAACACATAACAGATAATCAGCACAAAAAAATCCACATAAAACGACAAATATCAGAGTCGGCAGTAGCGAGCTCAAAATTGAAACACATAAAATCGAGAATGGGTTGCCTGTGGCTGACAGACATCGACTAACCAAAGTGATTCGACTATTCACAAGGACGCTTAGCACACACTTTGACCTTCGGGACTATGCTCTCGCCTCGAATCTGGGCGAATGGCACGCATCCTTCCATTTATAGTGTGACTTTGAGTCGTTGGAGTCCGTCGAGACTTTGGTGAGAGTTTTGTAAAACCAAAATGAGATTGGAACAAGTCGTCAAGGTTCGGGTTTCACCCCTGACTTACAACTTCGTTCCTGTTTTGATAAAAATAAGGAAGAATTATGCGTCAAAGTATGGATTTCACTCCTGATTCAGCGCAAATTCTCCTGTTTATAGATAAAATGCGAGTTGAACAAGCAATCTAGTCGAGAGTTTGCAGTTTTCACACCTAATCTCGACCTAATCGCTCGTTCATCTTCGAAAATTTAGAGTGCGGTGATAGTGTAGTGTAGGCGAGAATAGCGAGAAATAGAAAGTAAGCTCGTACATAGCCCCTACAGGGCATGCACAAGTCGGTCTGTTGGTACCTAACTATAGACTAGGTCGTTTCTAAGACATCATCCCGGACTAGGTCGAGTCTTGCCTAATTCCCTATAGTTATGACTCTGATACCAATCTGTCACACCCCAACCGATGGCGGAAACATCGGGGCGTGGCACTGAGCGAAACAGATTGTCCAGAAGTTTCCATAACAACTATAATTACCAATTATTTAAAGCATCATGTCCCATACCATGACATAAAAAGTAATATAATTATTACAGACAAAATCTAGTCAAATTGTTCTGTTCCGATAACTCAGATTTCAAGTACAGACAATTTGTTTATTTGTTTCTAGACCTTTCCTAGCCTCGATTTCACAGCAAGCCAAGCACCTAAACATCTTAAGCACCTTCCACATACGTTAAAGTAAAAGTCAATACACATAGTGTAAAGGTGAGCATACAAGTTTGATAGATATAATAGAGTTCGAAATCGATTACGCATAACCAGCACGTACACAGTGTGAAATGAAGCACGTTAGTTATCGACATGAACCTATCGATACCAATGACTGCGGGTTGACTGCCCAAGGCAGTTCCTAATACACACTCACCACTGTGAGCCATGTAATTAATTGTCCTTAACAACCCCTGAGTGAACGGGTGCTGAGTCCAAACTATAGTACTATCGTTGCTAAGGCAGGTAGACAGCATTCCATGTGTAAACATAACAAACAAGCATTCATTAAGTCACGTATAACATGCGATAACGGTTAGCATTAAAGTATTGCGTAGTGTGTTCGATGTGATTTAGTATAAGTAACGTATGTAACACCCAAAAGTGCATAAAGTAAAAAGGGTTCGAGTATACTCACAGCGATGATGGATTAAAGGGAGCACTAGAGTGAGATTAGCCTGATCAGAATGATAGCATAAACTATAAGCGACGTGTAAAACGGTGTGAAGTGTCAATGGATCAGACGGCAATCCGTACGTACTGAACAAGTTGAAAATTGTTTAAGTGTTGAGGTCAAAACATCACATGGTCGGGTGGTAATCCGATAGGGTGGCAATCCGATCGGACGGCAATCCGTTCGATGTTCAAACCTCACAAGTTGAATTAATAGTTAAGCGTGGGACCCAAGGTGCAAGTCGATCGGGTGGCTGTCTGGTCGGGTGGCAATTCGATCGAACGGCAATCCGTCCCAGTTGACCTGATCGTCTTCATACTTGGTTGTTTTGATAGTTTGAAGTTTTCTCGAGGCTGTTCGATAACGTGTCAAGCAACAGAAACCTCGTCAAGAGTTAGTGACCCGATCGGATAGGAACCACCCTAGTCCGACCAGTTAACTGTTCGAGACGGTGTTTCATGTTCAACCCGAAATCAGTATTCTCGTGGATAGAATCCAGATCTTGAACCAACACGTCAACAAGAAGGAGTAGAAGATTGGAACAAGCTCCGATTCTATCGGTTTTAAGTGCATTGAGTGTAAAAGAGTTGAAAGAAAGCTTAGAAACCATCTTTCAATCCTTTTCACCATGAATATGTTCATATCTATGCAAGATCTTTGTTTATTCATGTGGAAATCGTTCAGATCTAAGTTGTTCTTGGTGGATTGAAGCCAAAACATGAAGTTCTTATGATCACCATGATGACATCACCCTATAACACCTCAAATCTAGTGATTTCACGGTTAAAAGTTAAGATTCAAAAGATAGAAAGGTGTAGGAGTGCATGTAGATCAAGAAAGTACAAGATTTAGGTGGAAAACTTACAAGATTCGCGAGAAATCGGAAGAAATAGCGGCTGGAGTGAGTTGAGAGAGAGAGAGATGTCAACATCAAGTGATGTTGACATATGAGGGTATTTATAGGGTTTCCATAAATAGAAAGGGGGAAAGGTGGCTGGTCGATTGAGTGGCAGCCCGACCGGGTGGCAGCTCGATCGAGTGGCACCTCGATCGGGTGGCAGCTCGATCGAGTGGCACCTCGATCGGGTGGCAGCTCGATCGGGTGGCAGCTCGATCAGCTGGCCACTCGATTGGAGTGGTTGGCGCGACGAGTTTTGCGGTTTCGATCCGTGTGTTGAGAGTTGTGATGCGATAGAGTTTCTTATCAAATTACTTTTAATCCTAACTACTATATCTAACATACAATCATCATAATTAACTTGCGTTTAGAGTTTGTGATTTAATTGCGATTGCGTTTCGATTAATCACCATAACATAAACATAAGTAAACATGCACAATTAACACATAGAAAGCACACACACCTAAGAACAATAACCAGAATGCGTAATTCGAGTTGCGAGCGCGATTGCAATGCGATAAAGCGATAAAACATGCAATAAACATCGATTAAACCTCGATTATTAACAAGTACTCCACATAATACAACTAACGTAAAAGCATAAAGAGACTATCTACAAGTCAAAGAAGCCAAAACAGGAATTGAGCAAGGAGTGACAGATCGTAATTAGCAATCTTGTCTCCCTTTGACTTCAATCTTGACTTTGACTTTGATTTTTGAAACACGGGGTGTTACAATCGTTGCTAGAGGCGGTCTAGTGTAACACTGTATAAGCTTAGTAACAAGCATTCAACAAATCACGTATAGCATGCGGGAGCGGTTAGCATTTATAAAGTGTTTGCGTTGTATGTTGTGTTTTGATGTAGAACGTATGTAACACCCAAAAGTGCGTTAAATGAAAATGGGTTCGAGTATACTCACACGGCGTGTACTAATTAAGAAACACAATCCTCAGTGGATTGAAGGGAGCGTCGGGTCAGCCTGCGTACGGGAACAGAAGCATAAGTCCTTCAAAGTGCTGAAACGATCGGAAATCGAAGTGTCGGTGGGAGAACAGAAGCTTCATACGAAGCTGGTGCCTTCGTACGAAGGTGGGTCTTCGTACACGTACTACTTCCGTTGTCCAAAATTGAGTGTCTTCGCGTCGTCTTTGGAAAAATCAATTGTTCATCCCCCAACCTTAAGCTACTAATTAAACTTAAAATCGGAGAGGTCATTTATTAAGTCACTGATGTGTGTAAGATGCAACATATAAATTACATCAAATGAGGCATAAAACTAAACCTTTTTTAGTACTAATGTTGGAAAAAGTGTGCTTTTGTCTTCCTTTTGTATTTTCAGGACCAAATGAGCTTAATTGAACAAAAGGAACAAATATGCAGCCAAATCTAGCATAAATACAAAGAAAAGGAATAAACGTCGCATGCCCGACTCGACAGCAACTTCCCGAGCAAAAACAAGAGATCAGAAGGCTGACCACAGCCCCGTGCCCAGCGGACACGGGGGCGTGTCCAGATGTCTGCAGAAAAGACAAAGCAATAGAAGCTTCTATTCCCAGCATGGGGGCGTGCCCAGCTCAACACGGGCCGTGGTCAACGCTAAGATTCGCAAAATCTTGCAAATCTTGATAGTACAGATACGCCTCTACACACGGGGCCGTACCAAGTGGACACGGGGGCGTGTGGAGCCTAATGCCGACAACTGTAATTAATGAAGAAATAGAAAGTGATGCACACGGGGCCGTGTCCGGGCTTCTATACAGGCTATAAATAGGGGTGCTTGGTTCACTTCAAAGGCATCCCTTGGCAAACCACATCTCTCCCACTTCACCCACACTCCACCACCATCACAACACCCACATCCACCACCATCATCCATCATCCATCTTAGAGTTTGTGTAGTAGTCTCGGGATCCAAGATTGATAGTAAGAGTTCTTGACAATCAAAGGTCATGTTTGCCTAAGTCTCTTACATCACTTGGTGAAGACAAGCATTTAATGTAATACTTTTGATTTTTAATCTTTTCGCACTTTTTATTTGGTTTTGTATTAGTGACTCTAATAACTAGTTTCTTATGTTGAAGGTGAAACTTCCTTATCATTTGTCTGTGGTGTCTTGGCATTATTTTACTGTCTATATAAAATAAAAGATTTACACCATTCATATTTCTACGGTCTATATAGAGATATGTTGGCTACCTGGTCGGGGGGTTAAGGGAATGGTTTGCTAAGGTTCTTGCCTTGTTCAGTGTATAGATCCTGCAAGGACCTCGGTCAAGCTTACTAGGACCTCCTTCAATACCCACTGGTATTGGATGGCGGGGGTGCGAATGGCTTGATCCCCTCATATGTAAACTACTATTAATACATTAACCCGGCTACTTGGTGTTGTATCCCTGCTGACTCAGACCACTTAGCCGAGGGTAACGTCACCTTCAAAAGAAGGGCCTACCACATTACGCATTAATAACTTAATTAATTATCTTCCAATATTCCGACCCTTTGGGGTTGTATCCTTGCTGACTCAAACCACTGGGTTGAGGGTAACGTCACCTTCAAAAGAGGGGCCTACTACTATAATTAAGATAATCTCTTAAAAAGTACAAAAGTATGGAAATCATCAAAGGTTACATTAAAGGCGAGTCGGATCCAAGTGATTCATCTTGTCTATCTGTTTTGATTTTTATTTTTATTTTCAGCATTTTAGTTTTTATTTTTCATGTTTAAAACCTTTTCTGAAACTTTTGATTTGATTAGACGTTGAGGATAAACCGGTATTAAAAGCTCTTGTGTCCTTGGACGACCTCGATATCTTACCAACGCTATACTACGCTCACGATGGGTGCACTTGCCCATGTGTGTGTTTAGTGTTAGTAGAATATCGTGTTTTATAAATTTAAAACTTGACTAATGTGTTAAAAAGTGCTAAAAATATAAAGAAAAACATAATCCACCCGACACACACCAAGTTTTTGGCGCCGTTGCCGGGGACACAAGGATTTTAAGAAAGTTAGGAATCAACGGCCTAATCGTTTTTTTTATTTTTCTGTTTTTTTAGGTTTTTTCTTAATTTTTCAGCTTCTGCAGATCTCAGCACGTGGCCGTGCCCGGTGAACATGTCCCCGTGCCTAATCTTTGGTACTGGCAATCCTGTTTTAAGCCAGACAGTAGCAGAACACGGGGCCGTGCCCACTGAACACGCCCCCATGCCCAAGTTTCAGTTACTGAAAACAGAACCGTAAGATCCCGACGGTTGGTAATTTATGGCATGAATATGAGTGATACTGATCATTTTTACTTTCACTCCTCTTATGGTGCGTGGTGTCAAATATGTGGTGGATCTCATTAAGATTTAAAATGTTATTTTTTTAAATTACACTCCCCACTATATAGACCCATAGTTTTCCTGTAGCCTTAAGATGGGCGAAAGTAAAAACAATCCATATCTCTCCCTCGAATGCTCTCAATCATCTCTTCTAGATGATATAATTCCTGAAGAATAATTTCAAATGGAAGAAATAATTCTCCAATTGATAAGAGAACTTGAGACGGAAATAACAAATTCATCTCAAGACGACGATCAAGGAGAATTATTGAGATCGCATTCGGATTACAACAACACCGTTGCTCCCGAAATCACCTCTAACTCTTGTAAGGACTTGAGCGATAGTCGTCCCTGTGTCGATTGTGCCGTGAAGGACTCCCCATCGGTCTCCGCCGATGCATACATAGACCTGAGCGATTCGACATATACCTTCTTTAACGAGAGCCCAGATAAGGGAAATAAAGGTTGGCCTCGACCACCGGTATTTAGTTTAGGATTCACCCTTTCCGATAACCTCTTGCGTTCTTGTCTAAAACTAGGGCAATTAAGGTACCTCAGGCTCTTCGGTGTTGTTCCGTCCAGTAAGGAACCACCTGATCCGGATAAATTCCTTAAAAATAGACGAAACTTCATAAAAACCTCTGAACACGGGGCTGTGTCCAGGTCAACACGCCCCCGTGTCCACCTGAAGATTCCTGTCTGACTTTAGGTCAGAATACGGACAAAAAGTGTTAGAAACTTGTCTACACACGGGGCCGTGTCCAGCGT
Source organism: Helianthus tuberosus (assembly GCA_030545235.1). Classification (NCBI taxonomy): domain Eukaryota; kingdom Viridiplantae; phylum Streptophyta; class Magnoliopsida; order Asterales; family Asteraceae; genus Helianthus; species Helianthus tuberosus. Next base: position 53,073,329 of record CM060415.1, on the reverse strand, counting down.
GCTGTCGTTTTCTATAAATGCAGCAAGATTCCTGCACACTTGGACTCATTCCAAAGACAAAGATCTGGTGGGATCTTCACATATACCCTACAAGGTATTTTTTAAAGAAGGTTCTCAACAACCATCTTGTCTTTTCTACTTTTGTCTATTGCCTTCTTCTTCATTCTCTCCTCAAAACCTCCATTTAAACTTGAAATCTCCATGATTGCAAGATTTATTGTTATAATTGTTAGGTTTTTATTCAAGGAATCTTATCAAAAATAAGTTTTATAACACTGTTTTAAGTTATTTTTGCTTAAAAACGCTTCAAAAGTCGGAAAAATAATCTAAAACTATAAGATTCCTTGTTTCAAAAATCTGCAGAGAGGTGGCCACGGGGCCGTGCTCAGCGAGCACGGGGCCGTGGCCGGAGTACTGTTTCATTAGTTTGAAATTTTTCGACTTGTTTTCTTAGAATGTCAAGCTAGAATAGCGGAACCTCTTCAGCACATTCAAGGAACATTCGCAGGGAACGAAGGCCTTCGATCGAAGCAACCCTCGTGCGTTATGTGATGGCACTAAGAGAAGCTCTTGACGAAATGAAATCCGTAGAGGAAGTCCTTATTGACCGTATCAACTATCTAACGGTGGTACTAGAAAATAGCTTCCAAGAAATCAACCTTTTGCACCAAAGGTTGAATATTCTTGCAATGCCTCCTATGGAACCAATCTTTCCCCAAGAAGATTGGAACTTGGCACAAGAAGTCATTAACCCCACCGGGTGGGATGACATCCCTGCGGAACCTCCTCTTGACGACTTACAAGAGGTTCCGGTGGAAGTCACACCCCATCAAAACGAGGACGCCAATGAGCCCGCCTTCCTTCTCCCTCAGGAGATAGAAGAATGGCTTAACGATGTTTGAGGGACCCTTTCCAGGGAAGAAGTTCTGCAAAGCCCTGTTCAACCGAAAAAATTTATTTTTCAGAAATTTTGCTCTTAAATAAAATTATCTAGGCTAGGACTTCTTTGTGGTTAGAAATTTCTTGTATTTCATGACCTATTTATCCAGATTTAGTTTATGCTTTTATTTTCTAGGAAATTATGTAATCCATTCTTTAATGAATGATGGTTTTTAATGGTGTTTGGATGATGTTGTAATGGTTGAACACATTCTAAATGGTGGAGGTTACTAAGGGAAACTTGAACCCACACCCCATGCACAAAAACAGAGCCTCCTGACAATTTTTCTTCATTACAGCAAGTTCAGCACGGGGCCATGCTCACCCCAACACGCCCCCGTGCCCAAGGATCTGTAGAAAACGCCTAGTTCAGGTAACTGGACACGGGGCCTTGCTCACTGAACACGCCCCCGTGCCCAGCCTTCTGTTAATTATGATACTGCCAATCTGAACACGGGGCCGTGCCCGGACCAACACGGGCTCGTATCCAGACGCCCAGTAACATAAAATTTTGTTTTTAAACACCTTTTTACACATTCAATCAACCTAAAAACTTATTTTTGGGACACATTGAGAACAATGTGTAATTTAAGTATGGGGGGATGCTAAAACTTTGAATTTTTGCAAGTCCTAATAACAAGCCTTACACAAAACTCTATTGGAACCGCTAATCACCCCAAATTTTTTCAAAAACTTTTCATTTTTTCTACTTGTCTTGGTTTAATTTGGGAATAACAAGTTCTAAAAAGGTTATATTTTACAAATTTACAACCGATAGCGTCGTGATAAAAAGAACCAACATAGAAAATTATTAAACGACATGACAAATCTAGTTAAAATTTGATTATATATACTTGATCACATTATAAACCCATTCCCACAAAAAGTGAGTTTTGAGCCTTTATTGAGCATACAAGCATACATCTTTAAATTAAATGCTCATATTTCGGTTATTGTGTGAATAGTCGCTTGGTTTCTTACAACTGTAGAACTTGCCACAACGATACATTCCCGGTCCTTACCAACTTAAACCCAAGTAAGTAAATGATGGAGGCATTAGGACTAACCCATTTTCTTTTCAACACCATTATTTTTTTTTCTTTTTCACCTACCCAAAATCCCCCTAGTTAACCCCTTTGAGCCTAAACCTTTTCATTTCTAAACCCACAAAACAAACACACCTTACCCACCAAAACCGTTTTCTTTTGAACCCTTTATTTTAGTAAAAAGCTCGGTTGTCTCGTGACGTCTTCCTTATCAAAAAAAAAAAAAGAAGTGTAGCAATAAATAAGCAAGTTCCTCAAAGAAACTTTGTTTGAAAGTGCTTAGTTTGAATAAAAGTCACAAAAATAAAGAATTTTACGACGACCGACGCTTTTTACGCTTTTAGCCCTTTTTACTTACCACCTACCTTTAACCCAAGCCTAACCCTTCCCCAAGTCCTCTTGATATTTACAAAGGTTTATAGTTAAAAAGGAGGAGGATTGATTGCTTGGCAAGCTTATGGTAGAAGTAAGTTCCATGCCGGTCTCGAGTGTTTCACAAAAATACATCTTCGGCCGAGTGTTGAGTGATCTCCCGTGAGGTATGTGAACTTGTATATAAATGGAATTTTAAAGAGGCATGTTATGCCCAAATAAGTAATTTCCCTTATGAAACGTTCTAAATAAATCATAACGAATAAGATTATAAATAGCATAAAAATAAAACCCAATAAAGATCTTGGATTCCCGACACGCTAGACAAGCCCAAAACTTCTCTTCTACCCATTCCATTTGGGCGTGTAAGCCACATAATAAAGAGTTTTGCTTGAGGACAAGCAAGGATTCAAGTGTGGGGGTATTTGATGTGTGTAAAATGCAACATATAAATTACATCAAATGAGGCATAAAACTAACCCTTTTTAGTCCTAATGTTGGAAAAAGTGTGCTTTTGTCTTCCTTTTGTATTTTCAGAACCAAATGAGCTTAATTGAACAAAAGGAACAAATATGCAGCCAAATCTAACATAAATACAAAGAAAAGGAATAAACGTGGCATGTTCGACCCCTTGACAGCATCTTCCCAAGCAAAAACCAGATATCAGAAGGCTGACCACGGCCCCGTGCACAGCGGACACGGCGGCGTGGCCAGATGTCTGCAGAAAAGACAAAGCAATAGAAGCTTATATTCCCAGTATGGGGGCGTGCCCAGCCCAACACGGGCCGTGGTCAACGCTAAGATTCGCAAAATCTTGCAAATCTTGATAGTACAGATACGCTTCTACACACGGGGCCGTGCCAAGCGGACACGGGGGCGTGTGGATCCTAATGCAGACAATTGTAATTAATGAAGAAAGAGAAAGTGGATGCACACGGGGCCGTATCCAGTGGACATGGGGCTGTGTCCGGGCTTCTGTACAGGCTATAAATAGGGGTCTTGGTTCACTTCAAAGGCTTCCCTTGGCAAACCACCTCTCTCCAACTTCACCCACACTCCACCACCATCACAACACCCACATCCACCACCATCATCCATCATCCATCTTAGAGTGTGTGTAGTAGTCTCGGGATCCAAGATTGATAGTAAGAGTTCTTGACAATCAAAGGCCATGTTTGCCTAAGTCTCTTACATCACTTGGTGAAGACAAACATTTAATGTAATACTTTTGATTTTAATCTTTTCGCACTTTTTATTTAGTTTTGTATTAATAACTTTAATAACTAGTTTCTTATGTTGAAGGTGAAACTTCCTTATCATTTGTCTGTGGTGTCTTGGCATTATTTTACTGTCTATATAAAATAAAAGATTTACACCATTCATATCTCTACAGTCTATATAGAGATATGTTGGCTACCTGGTCGGGGGTTAAGGGAATGGTTTTGTAAGGTTCTTGCCTTGTTCAGTGTATAGATCCTGCAAGGACCTAGGTCAAGCTTACTAGGACCTCCTTCAATACCCACTAGTATTGGATGGCTGGGGTGCGAATGGCTTGATCCCCTCATATGTAAACTATTATTAATACATTAACCCGGCAACTTGGGATTGTATCCCTGCTGACTCAAACCACTTAGCCCATGGTAACGTCACCTTCAAAAGAGGGGCCTACCACATTATGCATTAATAACTTAATTAATTATCTTCCAATATTCCGACCCTTTGGGATTGTATCCTTGCTGACTCAAACCACTGGGTTGAGGGTAACGTCACCTTCAAAAGAGGGGCCTACTACTATAACTAAGATAATCTATTAAAAAGTGCAAAAGTGCGGAAATCATCAAAGGTTACATTAAAGGCGAGTCGGATCCAAGTGATTCATCTTGTCTATCTGTTTTTAAATTTTTTTTTATTTTCAGCATTTTAGTTTTTATTTTTCATGTTTAAAACCTTTTTCTAAAACTTTTGATTTGATTAGACGTTGTGGATAAACTGGTATTAAAAGCTCATGTTTCCTTGGACGACCTCGGTATCTTACCAACGCTATACTATGCTCACGATGAGTGCACTTGCCCATGTCTGTGTTTAGTGTTAGTAGAATATCGTGTTTTATAAATTTAAAACTTGACTAATGTGTTAAAAAGGCTAAAAATATAAAGAAAAACGTAATACACCCGACACACACCAGTCACGTATGAGAATCAGGCTGTTAAGTGGGAACCCAGTGCCTTTATACGAGGCCATATCCCTTCGTACAAAGGCAGTGCCTTCGTACGAAGCTGGCTTCACACAGAACAGTCCAGTTCAATAACGTGGTTGTTTTTGGCATTCGGTGATGTGTTATCACCTGAATCGGATGTGTTTCCGAGCCCAATTCGAGACGGTTTTGACGTTACCTCGTTCCACTATTCAGTGAACGAAGTACTTGTCGTTTTTGGTCCGGTTTGGTGTAAAAATCAAGTTTAAAAGGAGTTTTAAAGTGTTTGCACCTAGACTTAACACTTGTTCAGTGGGAAAAAAAACAGATTTCTAGTTCAGGAAACCAAAGTTAGTCCAAAACCACTCGGTCAAGTGTAAATCCATGATGAAAGAAGAAGTTTTGATGAAAAAGATGAAGATTTGCTTGGAAAGGACTGAGTTTTGATGATAAGAAGAAGAGTTATAGTGAAAAGCAGGAATTTATAAAGAAAAGAAAAGTTTAAGTGAAAAGTTGTATATTTTTGGGTAAAAACAGAAGAATTTAGATAAAAACAAAGTGATTCTTGTAAAAAAATCGAAGTGGAAAACGTTGTATAATCGAAGAAAAATGTTAAATCTTACTTGAAAACGGTCGGACAGCAATTCGGCAGAGTTTCGGCTTAGAATCAGCAAGTGAGAAATGAATGAGGAGGGCTTGGGTATTTATAGGGAAGTGGGTTCGCACAGAAGAGCCTGGTTCGAACAGGCTGCCTTTGTACGAAGGCAATGTCTTCGTACGAAGCTGCCTAGCTTCGAACCAAGGTGTTGTTTTGTGCATCATTTTCCTCGTTTCGCGTATAAGATGCTCGTTTAGTGCGTTTTGTTGCGTTGGATAGTATTGGTACATTAAGTATTTTAGTATAATATTGAGTTTCGAGTTGCGTTGCGTTTTAGAGTGATAAATCGAGTTTTGCGAATAGCGTTGAGTTTGTATTGTGATAGCGTTTGCGATTAACAATACACAAAATAAGCACACACAAGTAAAGCACATAAGAACACAAAAAACATTATTACTACTAATAACAACGTTTGCGATTGTAAAGCGTGTTAGTCGGGTTCAGTGAATGCGGAGGCATATGATAACCATACAAACACACTCGGCAATTTAAATAACATAATTCTCTGAAAATCGTGTTGCATAAGTGTTGCGAGTATAAAGCGTTTAACTGTGTAGCGGTGCGGTGTGAAAAAGGATTTAGTTTAACATAACCCTTTGTTTATATCGAATCCCGGGATTCAAGATGGTTACAATATCGAAACAAAACAATGAGTAGCGATCCGAAAAGTCGGGTTGTTACAGCCTCCCCTACTTTAGGAAATTTCATCCTGAAATTAAGGAGCAGGCGTAACAAAGAGTTGCGGATATTTAGCCTTCATATCACTTTCGAGTTCCCATGTGAACTCGGCACCGCGTTTGCCTTCCCAGCGAACCTTCGCTATGGGAATGCGTGAGCGTCGAAGTTTCTTGGTCTTGATCCATGATTTCCACAGGCTTCTCCACAAAGTGCAAGGTCTCGTTTATTTGTAAGTCTTCGAGAGGTACATGAAGATTCTCTTCAGCTAAGCAATTCTTGAGGTTCGAGATGTGGAAAGTCGGATGTACGTTGTTGAGTTCCACCGGTAGTTCTAGTCTGTAGGCGACTTTACCAATTCTTTCCAGAATCTTAAAGGGACCCACGTATCACGGTGCTAGCTTTCCTTTCTTGCCGAATCAGATCACCCCCTTACAAGGTGAAACCTTTAGGAGTACGTGATCACCAACTTCAAACTCAAGGGGCTTGCGGCGTTTATCGGCGTAGCTCTTTTGACGACTCCGCGATTTCAGGAGATTGTCCCTTATTTGGTGGATCTTGTCTGTCGTCTCTTGTATCAACTCAGGACCGGTGATATGTGCGTCTCCGATCTCGTGCCATACAATAAGCGATCGACATTTTCTACCATATAATGCCTCAAAGGGTGCCATTTGAATACTAATGTGATAACTGTTATTGTACAAGAATTCTACTAAAGGTAAATGTGAATCCCAATTATCACCGAAATCTATAACGCACGAACGAAGCATGTCTTCAAGGGTGCAAGTTGGGCACAGAGGGTGAGTACCAGTATACGTACGTTTAGCAGGCGGTGCGTTGGTAACAGTAACTTGACGATTCTAAATGTTGGGTTGTACGGGAACTGCGTTGACTGGTGCTACGATGACCGCGTTGTTCTTGCTTTTGTTGTTCTTTCGCTTGCAGCTTTGGCGTGAAGACTTTGAACCTTGAGATGCTGCATTGTCGGTGTTGGGAGTAGCAGTGACCTGGCTGAGACTCTTGGTCGAGGTCTTGAAAGCTCCAGCCAAGACTCGTTTATCGTTGATCTCGGCTGCGAGTTGGTAGGTTTCCTTGATAGTAGTAGGTCTAGCTGCTTGTACGAAATCAGCTACACAGTCGGGGAGAGCTCGGATGTACTTCTTGATGGTCTTATCAGCCGTGTCCACCTGACTGTGACAGATAATGCTTAGCTGTTTAAAACGAGCGGTGAGACCAGTGTTGTCACCTCCTTCCTGCTTGATGTGCCAAAACTCATTCTCCATTTTTTGGACTTCATGAGGAGGACAGACCTCCTTCATCATAAGCTCCCTGAGTTCCTCCTATGACAGGTCATAAGCTGCATCGTTACTGTGCATGTTGCGCTCAGCGGTCCACCAATCCAGCGCCCTGGACTGGAAGACTGCGGTAGCATTCAAGTGCGGAGGTTCTCTGGGAATCCGCTTTGCCTGAAGGTGACCTCGATTGAGTTAAACCACTGAAACATTGTGCTGGGTCCATCTTCACCAGTGAAGTTTGCGGGACCGCAGGCTTTGAATTGTTTGAAGCTGAAAGGGGCTTTGGGTGCATCACTCTTTGATTCGACAAAAGATTTGCTGCTAACCTCATTGATTTCACTGACAATTTGAGGTATGACCTTGGCCATTTCCTTGGCAACCAGAGAAGCGATTCGCTTGTCAGCTTTGTTCCTCTGAAGATTGCGGTGAGTGTGAGAACCGAATGAAGAAATTGTCGAGTGCAGGTTCTGCAGCCGACATTATCCCAAAGGGATTAGACGAGATTTGATTATATCGGGTTTTGTTGAAAAATTTTAGTGTTTTAACCATTTGCTTATTACCATTATTACCCAGTAAAGCACAGGAACACGTCGGCACAAAAGCATGTATCACATAATTCACATAAGCATGTATACACATAAGCACGTATACACATAGGCATGTAGGAACAAATAATTCATGTAAACATATATTTTGCACGTATTCACCTACATATTTTGCACGTATTCACCTATCTTTCAAGGGCGTGTAGCGCGTTCGAGAGTTGCGAGCGATAGTGAGTAGCGCAAGCGACGAGTTTAGCGTATGAGGCTTCTTAGTTTATTCACGATTAATTAGCGTTTTAGATTTCGAGAGTGGCTTGTTACTGAGCTCCATATTACAGCGGGTAGCGGAAAGCGTAAAATCTCCAAAATGGAAACACATAAACACTTAAAATCGATGACGCGTAAAATCGACGATTGCAGGCTAGAAACAAAATGGAGTGCCTTGGGTGTTAGACATCGACTACCCAAAGTGATTTGATTATTCCCAACGGGTTCGAGTACACACTTTGGCCTAATAGACTGTGCTCTCACCGAAACACGGTGAACGGCACTCATCCTTGCAGTTACTACATGACTCGTATCGTCGGAACAGTCGAGACTTTGGTGAGATTTGTAAATTCGAAGAGAGAGTGGAACTGGTCATTAAGATGCGGGTTTCACCCCTAACTTAACAACTTTGCCCCTAGTTGCAGTAACCCACGAGACAGAGATGGAGAGTTTCGTCGAGATATGGATGTCACTCCTAACTCAACGAAGATCTCTCGTGCTGAGAGTAAAAACACACAGGGTGAATGATCTTATCGAGAGTTCTTGGTTTTCACACCTAGTCTCGATCCAATCACTCGGTTGTGATATGCGATCATTTTCAAAAACATGTGTATTGTGTTAGCCTTAGGAACGGCGAGGTAATGTTGAAACCTTAGGAAAGGTTCCCCTTCGTACGAAGCTACCTTCGTACGAAGGTGTAGCATTGTAGGTTTGAACGAAGACGAGATCAGCAAGTGGCTTCGTACGAAGCCCCTACTAGGTTCGTACGAAGCTGGTCTGTGGTACTTAGACTATAGACTAGGTCAATTCTTCACGACTCGATCTAATTCCCTATAGTTATGGCTCTGATACCAATCTGTCACACCCCAACCGATGGCGAAATCATTGGGGTGCGGCACTAGGCGAACCAGATTGCTCAAGAGAATCCATAACAACTATCAATTACCAATATTTTTAAGATTCATTGTCCCATACCAACGAACAAATATTCAAAACATAGTTATTACAGACAGCGAGTTCTCAAAAACAACACAAGTCCGACAACCTAGATATTATTAGATGAGTTTCTAGACTTCCTATCTTGATTTCAGCAGAACAATCCATCAACCTGTCACATACGTTAAAATAAAAGTCAATACATAAAGTAAAGGTGAGTACACAAGTTTGCATAGATAATCGTAGTAATAGCGTTTACACATAACCCGCATGTAACATGTAATGGGCGAAGCATGTAACTACCAACAATGATACCACCTAACCACGAGACTGCGATATAGAGTATGCGCGACACATGGTCATCGAAGCGAACACGTGAAGTAAAATAATGTGATCCCTAGCAACCCCTGTCACACAGGTGCTGAGTCCAAACTATAGTACTATCGTTGCTAGAGGCGGTCAAGTATAACACTGTATAAGCATAGTAACAAGCATTCAACAAATCACGTATAGCATGCGGGAGCGGTTAGCGTTTATAAAGTGTTTGTGTTGTGTTTTGATGTAGAACGTATGTAACACCCAAAAGTGCGTTAAACCAAAATGGGTTCGAGTATACTCACAAGGCGTGTACTAATTAAGAAGCACGATCCTCAGTGGATTGAAGGGAGCGCCGGGTCAGCCTGCGTAGGGGAACAGAAACATAAGTCCTCCAAAGTGCTGAAACAGTCAGAAATCGAAGTGTCGGTGGGAGAACAGAAGCTTCGTACGAAGGTGGGTCTTCGTACACGTGCTGCTTCCGTTGTCCAAAATTGACTGTCTTCGCGTTGTCTTCGGAAAAAATCGAGTGTTCATCCCTCCAACCTTAAGCTACTAATTAAACTTAAAGTTGGAGAGCTCTTTGATTGAGTCACTTATGAGAATTGGGCTGTTAAGTGGGAACCCACTGCCTTCGTATGAAGGCAGTGCCTTCGTACGAGGCTGGCTTCACACAGAACAGTCCAGTTCATAAACGTGGCTGTTTTTGGCATTCGTTGCTGTGTTTTCGCCTGAATCGGATGTGTTTCCGGCCCAATTCAAGACGGTTTCGACGCAACCTCGTTCCACTATTCAGTGAACGAAGTACTTGTCGTTTTTGGTCCGGTTTGGTGTAAAAATCAAGTTTAAAAAGAGTTTTAAAGTGTTTGCACCTAGACTTAACACTTGTTGAGTGGGAAATCAACAGATTTCTAGTTCGAGAAACCGAAGTTAGTCCCAATCCACTCGGTCAAGTGTAAATCCGTGATGAAAGAAGAAGTTTTGATGAAAAAGATGAATATTTGCTTGGAAAGCACTCAGTTTTGATGATAAGAAGAAGAGTTTTAGTGAAAAGCATGAATTTATAAAGAAAAGAAAAGTTTAAGTGAAAAGTTGTATATTTTTGGGTAAAAACAGAAGAATTTAGATAAAAACGAAGTGATTCTTGTAAAAAAATCTAAGTGGAAAACGTTGTATAATCGAAGAAAACTGTTAAATCTTACTTGAAAACGGTCAGACAGCAATTCGGCCGAGTTTTGGCTTAGAATCAGCAAGTGAGAAATGAATGAGGAGGGCTTGGGTATTTATAGGGAAAGTGGGTTCGCACAAAAGAGCCTGGTTCGAACAGGTTGCCTTCGTACGAAGGCACTGCCTAGATTCGAACCAAGGTGCTATTTTATGCATCCTTTTCCTCGTTTCGCGTGCAAGATGCTCATTTAATGCGTTTTGTTGCGTTGGATAGTATTGGTACATTAAGTATTTTAGTATAATACTGAGTTTCGAGTTGCGTTGCGTTTTAGAGTGATAAATCGAGTTGTGCGAGTAGCGTTGAGTTTGCGTTGTGATAGCGTTTGCGAGTAACAATACACATAATAAGCACACACAAGTAAAGCACATAAGAACACACATAACATTACTACTACTGATAACAGCGCTTGCGATTGTAAAGCGTGTTAGTCGGGTTAAGCAAATGCGGAGGCGTATGATAACCATACAAACACACTCGGCAAATTAAATAACATAATTCTCTATAAATCGTGTTGCGTAAGCGTTGCGAATATAAAGTGTTTAATTGTGTAGCGGTGCGGTGTGAAAAAGTATTTAGTTTAACATAACCCATTGTTTATATCGAATCCCGGAATTCAAGATGGTTACAATATTGAAACAAAACAACGGGTAACGATCCGAAAAGTCGGGTTGTTATATTAGACGCATCACATAAGACTATAAAGTCTTCAGTTCCTTCTTGTATTGCGAGTATGGGTGCGTTGGTTAACCTTTGCTTAAGAATCCTAAAGGCTTCTTCCTGTTTCGGTCCCCTTTCAAACTTAACTGATTTGCAGGTCAGTTTAGTTAATGGAATGGCTATTCTAGAGAAATCTTGAATAAATCGTCTATAATAACCTGCCAGTCCAAGAAAACTTCTTACTTCTGTTGGTGATTCAGGGACTTTCCATTTGGTAATCGCCTCGATTTTTGTGGGATCCACATGAATTCCTTCATGATTAACCAGATGTCCAAGGAATTGCACTTCTTGTAACCAAAATTTGCATTTTGAGAATTTAGCTTAAAGCTTCTCTTTTCTCAATAATGTTAAAAGTGTATGCAGATGCTCTACATGTTCCTTTTTACTCTTAGAATAAATTAGAATATCATCTATAAAGACAATTATGAATTTATCCAGGTATGGCTTACATATCCTGATCATCATGTCCATAAATACGGTTGGGGCATTGGTTAAACCAAATGGCATGACGGTAAATTCATAATGACCGTACCTTGTTTTGAAAGCAATCTTAGGAATGTCCTCTTCCTGTACTTTCAATTGATGATATCCTGAGCGTAAGTCGATTTTAGAGAAAAATCAAGCTCCTTGAAGTTGATCGAACATATCATCGATTCTCAGTAAAAGGGTACCGATTTTTAATCGTAACCTTGTTCAATTCTCGGTAGGCAATGCACACACGCATCGATACGCCTTTCTTCTTGACAAACAGTACCGGCGCTACCCATGGTGATGAACTAGGTTGTATAAAACCTTTTCCGAGCAGTTCATCCAACTGTTTCTTCAGCTCCTGTATCTCCGTCGGTGCTAATCGATATGGTGATTTGGCAATCGGTGTCTGATGTATGCTAAACAGACTACTAAAATTAACTACTTTAGACTCTCTAAGCTAGACACTAAAAAGCTTTAAATCTAGACTCGACATAAACCACACAATCGGCAAGTGTACCGATCACTGTAGTATGTCCTAAGGAAGTCCGGATATCGAACCACGAGACTCTACTAATCACGCTAACTAGACTCTAATAAACTCTGACAGACCCGACTCAAACTGTTTAATTGTTTTGGGGGGGTTACTGAAAATTTAAGGAAATCTAATAAACTAATTATTAAACTAGAGCTATGCTAATACGAACTAATATGAAGACTTTACTTAGATGTTGATGAAGACCACCTAGACTAGAATCCTGGATTGATTTTAAGAATTTACCAATTAAGTTAACTGCATGTTTTATGGAACCAGGATCTTGTGATACTAAACCTATTAAGACACCAACTAAGACCCTCAACCCTTCTCGAGGTGAAACTTTAGGCACTACCTAGGCCGTTAATCCTACCGGTTATTAGACTTCCTTCTGGTTATCTAATTATTGTGTAAGTACCCTAATATTGACCTACTCTTATCCAATTATAGATCTAGGGTAGTTTGAGTTTCTTAATTTGACTTGATAGACTAATAAACCGATGAGGCAACTAATGCACGACTTTTCCCAAAGACTATCTAAAGCAATTCGTCGGGTAAGACCTATCAATAGCCCTGCACCTTCCAGCTATTAGGACTAGTAGAATACTGAAATCTAGCAAATTATTAACTATCACTTCTAAGGTTTATTGGCCAATTCACCCTAAAGGTCAAAGACACACAGTCAAAGATCTAGCGTGAACCTATTCCGTAGCAGACAACCACCTAGATTCACACGAAGCAATTGATAATAATTAACCAAATTAAGGTACGCTTACACACGAAATTAATAAACCAAACTTCTTACAAAACACAATTAATCCATAAACACATGCAATTAACTAAAAAGGTTCAAACTTTATTCAAATCCATTCATCATAGTCTAGGCGGTTTAAACGTTTAGCCAAGCATGTGAAACAATGAAGGCAAAGCAAAGTTATTCAAACAAGAATTCATGGTTACAAGTTTCGAAAGAGAGAAATCAAACAAACAAGGAACTAAAGAACCCGTGCAAGTCTTCAATCTTCAAACAGAACTCAAACCAATGATTCCCGTGATCCAAGCTCTTCAAACGTAGCACTTCAATCTCCAAAATCAGCTTTTTGCCTCCACAAATTCGTAACTTGTTTCTTCAGTTCGAAAATTAGGGTTTATGGAATAATTAAGTGACTTTTATATCAAACCCTAGACTTGAAACAAATAATTGCCGTCAGGATACCCTGTCGCGTCGCGCGACAGGTAGAGTCCTTCAGTGTCGCGTGGCGCGACACCTTAAATTGCTGAGAAATATTATTTAATTGCTAGCGTGCCGCGACAGTGTAAAGACTTCAGTGTGGCGCGACGCGAGAGATTATTTTCCACAGAATGTCTCGTTTTTTATCAGCTTCAACATTCCAAACTCCCAGACATTATTCTAACTCTAAAACTAGGCCAATTTTTTATCGTTTTGCGACATTTTCAACATTAATGACCTGTAAAACGAGATCTGATCAAAGTAATGAAATTCTAGACAAAACTAAACAGTTGAATATGAAAAGTGCACAAACTCTACACGATAAATGGATGTATTTTGCATTACATCAAATATCCCCACACTTACTCTTTTTTCGTCCTCGAAAAAGAATTATGCAACGGTATCAAAGATGAATAATTACTCTGGTCAAAAACTTATTTATATTTTGTTAAAATCACAGCTTGTGTTAGCCGCGATTGCAAATATACTTGTCCCTTTAAACCCAAATCCGGTCTTAAGCCCTTATCATGTGATTTTAGTTTAAGTGCGGTCAATCTACCTAGGGTCTCACGCCAGAAGCTACGGTCCACCTAATCCCACCTCAAGCTTATAGAACAAAATGAACGATCACTAGACCAATTCCTAACCGTCTTATATCAAAAACAAGAGAATTTAAAATCAATTTTTTTCATTTTTCTTTCTTTACATTTTTTTTCTTTTAATGAGCGTAGACGTTGCTTCACCTAACCCAGAGGCATTCCGGCTGTAGAGTCGCTATCCCCAACTCGGATTACATAGGCTTCGGTAATTTTTCTTTGCAATTTCGATTTCACACATCCTAGAGGTATTCTGGTTGTAAAGTCAATATCCCCAACCAAGATTACATAGGCCTGCGCTACTTTCATTCAGTTTCTAGCTCATTTTTTTCCTATTTTTTTTCCTTTTTCTTTTTCATGATAAAAAATTCTAACGGTTTTGACTTAGAACGGTATTCTTTATACTCTTATTGGCGGTTTCAATAAGGTAATATTAACTCAAAGGGACTTAAAACCAAACCACGGCCTATTCACGTATCCCTAACTAGACACAAGCGTGACTTATTTAATCTCTATTATTATTATTTGAACCCAAGCAAAAACTCAACTTTTCTATCATTTTCCGTATTAATTTTGCAAACTTCTTTAATCGAAAGACATTTTCTGATTTTTCAATTTTTTTGGATTTTTAAAATTTTTTTATTTTTTTTGTATTTTCCATATTTATGACTCGATTACTACTACTATTTACATGTATCCCATCCCCACACTTAAAGATTGCATTGTCCCTAATGAAAGAACGGAAATACGACACAAAACTACCTAAAAATAAAATAAAAACTAAAAACTAAATAAATAAATAAAAGAATACAAGGGAAACGACTTAGCTGAATATGTGAGACTGTCAAAGTGCCAGTCGTTTCCACATAAGCCCTCCAATTTGAAACGCGCTCAGCAAACAACTCCTAATCTCGGACACGCGAACGAACGCGGCATAGACATCAACCTATCAACATCATAAACAAACTACCAAAAGATCATAATATATATCATAAGTATCAGTTCCAAACACAATCATCCAACAGTGTATATCAACCAACCCCACAACCCTACCAACCTGTTTTAAGTATATCAGTACAGACCAAAATATGAGGATAAAAACAGCATAAAAGAAAAATAAAACAAAAGATATAGTCCATCAGTGCTGCTGCGTCCTCAGCATCCCCACACTAATCCTCATCATGCTCGCTCGCACTCTCTTCACTGCTACTCTCTCGTCCACCTGCTCCAGAACCACCCTCTCCAGCACCAGTCGGGCCACCATGCTCTCTCGGCTGAAAGAAATCCGGTATCACCATACTGTGCCTGCTCATGATATACCTGAAAGCCTCCTCATGTCTCTCCTACCCAGTCTGGATCAGATGCTCCAACTTGTCAAATCTCTGCTCCACATAGCCAGAGAATGACTGCAAAGTGAGCGGCTCAGGTGGCGGCTGCCTATGCGGATACTGTGGCGCTGGCCTCTCACGTCGTTGTGGTGGCCGCTGGCGGTGAGTAGTATGGATCTGCATCATAACATCCTTAGCTGGATGTCCCTCGGGCGGCTGGACCTGCGGGCCCTGCCTAATCGGCTCCCAGCCGTAAGCCTCAGTATACGACACAATCCCAGCCTGCTGTAACTCCTTAATACCAAAAAGTACCATCTTTGGTCCCTTATGTAAAATCCTGAGGGGTTACCTATCAAACACCCCTAAGTTCAATGCAAGATGAGTAATATAGGGACCCATATCCAACACAGCTCGACGGCCTCCTCTACGTCCCCTGCTAAACAAATCAGCCAGCATTGTAGCTAAATTCATCTCCCGGTTCTCCACCCTACACATCAAAATAAACAACTCGATCCAGTTTCCCTTGTTCTCACCCGATTTTCGCCCCACCAAAGTAGTCGACAGTATTTTCAACACGTATCTATATATCGGATTACGAACCGAAGTGATCATGTTCGTTAATGCGAACGTGTGGTCAGAAATCGTACTCCAAAAACGGCGCAGCTCTACCGCTCCAACACTGTAATCTCTATCACTAGAGTACGCACCCCTCAAACTAGTAGAGAACCCGGGCTCCTTAACCTCCTCCTCCATATAGTAACCCGAAGCAACTGCAAACTAAGCCATGTTCATCTCGAACACCTTCCTACCCAGACTAAAAGATACCGCATTATTCTCAGCAAACTTCCCTTCTTTATGTTTCCACGTGCTGTGGAACTCCAGAACTAACTCCTCATACTGATCTAACGAACAATCCATCATCAATCTCAACCTAGGACCCAATAAATCTAACACCTCCTGTCTAGATCCTACATCATCCAACCAACCCCAATCAATGCTCCGATGCTGAAAAAAATCAGTATTCCTCAGCCTATCGTATTTCTTCCACTCATGAGTATCTAATGCAAACTGAAATAGTGGATGATCAGTTCTGTTTTTTATCTTGCATATCGGAATTCGCTCGGGACCACTATATTTAATATTCCTTTTTGTCCAATATGGCGTATCTACCTGTAACGCCGGCTCCTCCCTATGACCTGGGCCCCTTTTCCGAGCCCTTTCGCCACCTCCTGACGAACTCCCCGCAGCTGCCATGTCTGCAAAACAGATATTAAACAAGACAAAACAAGCAGATAATCAGTAATCACAAACTATTTTTGGTATTTTTAATTTTTAAATTTTTTTTTTGGATTTTTATAATTTTTTTCTAAAAATTTAGAATAGTCGTATAACATTTCATTTGCGGCTTAATTCTGAAAATAAAATTGAATTAAAAACACCGGGTTACCTTTTACAATTGCTAAGTGATAATTAAACTCGCCCGAATGGAGATTGAGTACGGGCGAGCCTAACTAACTTATACGTGCAAGTAAACCCAAAACCGACAAGACTAGGCTCGAAGTAGACTAAAAATAACTAAAAAGACTCTAAATTGGACTCAATGTACACTACCCCCTCTCGGCACTTTAATTGTCCGCAATTAAACTCGAGTGTCTAACCAAGACATTGAAGTCCAACCTTGCGTAAAAATTAGCCGTGTATTAGTTCAAAACAAATTTTTTCGTTTGAAAAAGTCCTCCTAGTTAAAGGAGGTTTTTTTTCCTTTGCAAAAAATCCGATTCAAAGTGCAAGATTAAAACTTTATTGCGTCAATGTACTTCGTACCAATCAATAATCAGCAAATCAAATTCAATGTCCCAAACCGACAAGCATTCACCCCCAATAATCAACACTAAGTAGAAAAATTTTACTAAACATAAACCAAGATCGACAAGTGGAACTCAACGTCTGCGAATAATCATCCAAACCATCCCTCCATACCCAATAAACTATACTAAAAAAGTAACCTAAATGGACTAGACCACTAACTCGACTCGACTGACAACCGACCCGACAAACAAGACCGCAAAATTGACACAAAGTAAATTAAACAAGGACTCTAAATGACTCAACAAACGTGTATGTGAGAGTAAAAGCTAGGATACATACCAGATTCACCGAAAATTTGCAAGAAAAGTTAAAAATTTCGTGATGTCAAGTCCTCAAATCGAACAGAGTAAGCGGTCACTGGTCGAAAATTGGTGGTGGGTTCGGTTCCTTATGCAATTCCGGTCAAAAAGGTGTGGAAATGGTGATATTTGGTGAAGTAAATATTAAGATATGGTGGAATATGGTGATCTGCGGTGGGGACTTACGAGAGTTAGGGCTTTATGAGTTTTTGGGGAAGAAAGAGCTGAATAGGGTTTTAATCCGTCAATCATATTGTCGCGCTGCGCAAAAATGTGGTAAAGATGTTGTGGCGTAGCGCCACGGCTGGGTTCAAATGGGGAGGTTCATACTAAGGGGTCGCGTTACGCGACAGGTGAGGGAGTTTATCATCGCACAGCGCTAGGAGGGTGTTCAGATTGGCTTTTTGGACTAGGGTGTCGCGTCGCGCGACAAAGATGGGTATTGGGTTGTGGCGTGACGCGAGAGCATGTTTTTCACAGAATGTTACGTAAAAAATCATGTTTTATGCCTTAGAAAAATTTTCAAGTTCTTCCAAACCATCCCAAAATTTTTCTAACACTGGGACTTACCTGGAATGCCGTTTTCTTAGCAAATTTAGCTCCTCAATGGTTGTGATTCCGGCAAAATACTCAAACACACAAAACAAAGACACGAAAAACTACGAAAAACATTGTTAGAAAACAAAAAGGACTCAAATAACGACTCTTATACACACGATACAAAATGTACACTTGGGTTTTCACCCAAAACACTAAGTGGCGGCTTTTGATGGAATTTCGAGAGGAGTTTCCTCCATCTCATTCTTGTCTATCGCTCCTCCAATATAGTTCTTCAAACGGTGGCCATTTACCTTCCAACTCCGGCCATCGGACTCATCCATAATCTCAACCGCTCTGTATGGAAATACGTAATGAACCATATATGGTCCCGACCACTTCGAATTCAACTTCCCCGCAAACAATTTCAATCTCGATTTGTAGAGAAGCACTCTATCACCCTTGCTAAATTCTTTGATCTTCCTTAACTTACGATCATGTAGAGTTCTCGTTTTGTCCTTAATGCCCAAAGATAGAGCATAAGCCGCATCCCTAAGCTCCTCAAGCTCATGGATTTGAAAGAAACGTTTCCTAGCGGCTTCGGACATATCAAGGTTAACGGTTTTTAACGCCCAAAGTGCTCGGTGTTCTAGCCCCACAGGAAGATGACAAGCTTTTCCATAGACGATCATAAATGGTGTGGTTCCTAAAGGCGTTTTGTAAGCGGTTCGAAATGCCCACAATGCATCATCAAGCTTGTCGGACCAATCCTTCCTATTCTTTCCGATGGTTTTCTCTAAAATACGTTTGATACCACGATTCGCGTTCTCCACTTGACCACTAGGCTGTGGATGGTACGCGGTAGACAAACGATGAGTGTCTCCATAGCGTGCAAGCAACTTTTCCATCAATGCGTTGCAAAAGTGACTACCACGGTCACTGATTAAAGCTTTAGGTGTACCGAAACGGGAAAAGAGTTTCTTGAGGAAACTCAATACTACTCGGGCTTCATTCGTAGGAAGAGCTTGATCCTCAACCCACTTAGACACAAAGTCAATTGCCACAACTATATAACGATTCCCTTTTGAGACGGGAAAGGGTCCCATGAAATCTATGCCCCAAACATCAAAAATCTCCAACACTTGGATTGGGTTTTGAGGCATCTCATCTCTGGCTGAAATGTTACCGGTTCGCTGACAAGCATGACATGTTTTCACAAACTCAACGGCATCCCGAAGTACGTTAGGCCAATAAAATCCACAATCGAACACCTTTTGTGCAGTGGCATATGCACCATGATGGCCTCCCGTTAGACCTTCATGCACATGTTTAAAGATATTCAAACCCTCCTCTCGCGACACACATCGCCTAAGTATTTGATCTCCTCCTATTCTAAAGAGAAGCGGATCATCCCACACATACTTCCTCGACTCACTAAGAACTTCCTTCTCTGTTGTGTGGTCATCCCCTTCACAATATTCCCACTCGAAAGATAGTTCGCTAAATCACAAAACCACGGCAATCCCTCCTTCTCCACTTCTACAAACTCAATCAACTCATGAGGAAATGTATCTCCTATCTCCTCCTCACGAATCTCCTCTCCCCTAGGGTCTTCTAAACGTGAAAGATGATCGGCTGCTACGTTTTCGGCCCCTCTCTTATCTCTAATTTCGATGTCAAACTCGGAAAGCAATAGAATCCATCAAATAAGTCGGGGTTTGGCGTCTTTCTTTTGGAAATGAAAACGTAACGCGGAATGGTCGGTGAAAACTATGGTCTTGGATAGCACGAGGTACGAGCGGAATTTATCGAACGCGAAAACTACGGCTAAGAGTTCTTTCTCTGTGGTGGTGTAGTTTTCTTGAGCATCATTTAACGTTTTGCTCGCGTAGTAAATGGGGTGGAAGTGCTTGTCCTTTCTTTGTCCTAATACCGCCCCAACGGCATAGTCACTCGCATCACACATGAGCTCAAACGGCAAGCTCCAATCGGGCGAGATAAGAATAGGTGCACTCATAAGCTGTTCCTTCAAAAAGTTTAAGGCCTTAAGACACTCCTCGTCAAAGATGAATGGAACATCCTTCTCTAGAAGACGGGTCATGGGGCGAGTGATTTTAGAGAAATCCTAATGAAGCGTCTATAGAAGCCCGCATGGCCGAGAAAACTTCGAGTCGACTTTACGCTAGTGGGTGGAGGCAACCTGCTAATGGTATCTATTTTCGCATGATCCACCTCTATACCATCCCTTGAGATCTTATGTCCTAAAACAATACCTTCAGTCACCATGAAGTGACACTTTTCCCAATTCAGCACTAGCTTCGTCTCAACACACCTCTTTAACATCCTCTCAAGATTCCTCAAACACTCATCGAATGAGTTACCATAGACCGAAAAATCATCCATGAAAACCTCCATGGAACTCTCAATCATATCCTAGAATATGGCAACCATGCACCGCTGAAAGGTAGCTGGAGCGTTACACAGCCCAAATGGCATGCGTCGGTACGCATATGTGCCATAGGGGCATGTGAAGGTGGTCTTATCCTGATCCTCCGGGGCGATGGGGATCTGGAAGTACCCAGAAAAACCGTCGAGAAAACAATAAAATTGTTGACCCGCGAGACGCTCCAACATTTGATCGTTAAAGGGCAATGGGAAGTGGTCTTTTCGGGTGGCATCATTCAACTTTCGGTAGTCGATGCACACTCGCCAACCCGTGACCATACGAGAAGGGATAAGCTCATTCTTGGAATTCATGACAACGGTCATTCATCCCTTCTTAGGGACAACCTGAGTGGGACTAACCCATGGCGAATCTGAGATGGGATATATCATCCCGGCATCTAGGAGTTTTAGAACATCCTTCTTCATAACGTCTTGCATATTGGGGTTGAGGCGCCTTTAGGGTTGCACCACCGGCTTGAAATCATCCTCCATGAGTATCCGGTGAGTGCAATAAGAAGGGCTTATGCCCTTAATGTCGGAAAACCTCCATGCAATGGCCTCTTTGTTGGCCTTCAACACTTCCAACAACCTTAACTTCTCTCCATCCTCCAACTTCGATGAGATGATAACGGGTAGCTCAGAACCCTCCCCTAGAAAATCATATTCTAAATGAGATAGAAGAACCTTAAGCTCTAAGGGTGGGGGTTGGGTGGTGTCATCACTAACAGCTAGTGCTTCGGGAATCAAAGGAATCCCCTCATCTTCAACTTCATCCAACCTTAACGACTCCTCCTCTACTCTCTCTCCTCCTAGTAAGTCGGCTCCACTAATGTACTCTAGACAATGGTCAACACATGAGATGAATGAGTTCAAGAAATAGACGGAATGGCAAGGACCACTATAGTCATCGGAACCGCTCGGGTGGTTCATGGAACGATCGATCTCAAAGGTGACTCTATCCTCACCGACTCTAAGTGTGATCTTACCATCGAATACATCTATGAGGTCTTTAGCGGTACGCAAAAATGGATGACCAAGTATGATAGGAACTCTCTCATCCGCTTCCATATCAAGAATGACGAAATCAGCGGGAAAAACAAACTTATCGACCTTAACAAGAAAATTCTCGACTATACCCCTAGGGTATTTCACGGACTGATCGGCTAAAGATAGTGTCATACGGGTAGGTGAAAGTTCGCCTAAGTTTAGCTTCTCGTAGAGAGAAAAGGGAATCAAATTGATGCTAGCACCTAGGTCGGCTAAGGCTCGAGTATTGGTGTTACTACCAAATAGACATGGAATAGTAAAAATGCCGGGATTGGTGAGCTTTTCCGGAAGCTTATTCAGAACGACTGCGGAGCACCCTCCATTTAATGGAACATTCGACAACTCCGCTAACTTCTCCTTGTTTCTAAGAAGGTCCTTTAAGAACTTCGCGTACTTGGGCATAGATTGGAGTGCTTCAATGAAAGGTAGATTAATCTTCAATTGCTTGAAGATATCTAAGAACTGCCCATATTCCTTGGAGTACTTTTGGTTCCTAAGACGTGTAGGAAACGGGACACGCGAATGATCTACGAGTGGAGAAGGTCTAATGTCTACGGGTGGTTTCTCTACTTTCTTCTCACCTTGAGGCTCACCGGGTTGTGCGGTACTTGCTAGGACTAGCCTCAGTTGCACTTTGCCGGGAACCTCCATCTAGATTTCTTCATCTACAACCTCCTCATCTTCCTCTACTACTCACTCCTCAACTCTCGGGTTCCCTACAGTTTTGCCACTACGAGTGGTAATAGCTTTGGCATGGGCGTTAGGGTTCGGTTGGGTGTTACCCGCAAACTGACCGAGTAATCTCTCCTCAACCTTCCTAGACATGTCACCTACGACCCTTTGAAGGTCATGGAAAGAGGCTTGGTGGTTCTTAAGCATAAGGTCATGTTCAGTAAGGATCTTTTGGGTGGTTTGGTCTTTAACGACTAACTGGCTCATCATTGCCTCCATCCTCTCAAGGCTACCCCCTAAATTATAACTTGAACCCTAAACTAGTTAAACCTGACTACTTGACCCCCCATCCTTTACCTGCCCATTGAACCCCTTATTGAACTGCCCATTTGAACCCCCACCAAAGAATGAACCCTGCCCCCTATTTGGATTTTGAGATAATTGGAAACCAGGGGGGTTACCATTGGAACGAAAATTATTATTGAATATATTATTATTACGCCAACCCGAATTAAAATTACTACCAAATCCACTAGTTGACCTCTACCTAGACCCCCTCCCACGAAATCGACCTGCTCCTCACCAACTAACAATGGACACGCATTCGTATCGTGACCCCCTCGGCAAAACTCACACTTATCAACCTTTGCCTTAATCTCCTTGAGCTCTCTAGTCACGTTTTCCAACACAGCGGCTGTACTAGGGTCCATAGTGATATGGTTCTCCCCCACGAGTGGGTGCCCTAGTAGTGGTATTTAAATTGCCACTTTGATACCGTTGATCAGATCGTGACTAAGATTGAGATTGGGCAAATGCCTCGAAACGCTCTAAACACTCGGCAATAGTAAGAATGCCCATCATATGACCTCCCGCATTAGTGTCAAAACGATCACGAGTCTCTTGAGTGAGGCCGTTATAAAATTTCTCGCAAAGGGCCTAATCAGAAAGACCATGCTGGGAGCATCGGGCGACAAGGTTTTGAAAACGCTCCCAAGCAAGGTAATAGGGCTCATCGGGCTCCATGCGGAATGAGTGAATTTGATATCGAAGACGTGAGGCTTTAGAAGGCGGAAAATATTTGTTCAGAAAGGCTTGACGGAGGCCCGCCCAAGTGGTAAAAGCACTGGTTGGCTGAGAATCCAACCAAGTAGCCGCACGGCCGGCTAGTGAAAAGGGAAAGAGCTGTAAATAGGTAGCATCGTTTGGGGCTCCATGAAGGCTAAAAGTAGCAAGCATACGAGAGACACGGTTTACGTGGGCGGGGGCGTCCTCGTCATCGCGGCCGTGGAACTGGATGTTATTGGTGATGGCTTGCATGGCATATGATGGAATCTGCCATGAGTTTTCGTTTACTATGGGTGGAACGGTGATGGGTGAAGCAAAACCGGTGAAGCCTTGGGTGGCTTGTTGATGGACAGTCTATCTTGGATTGGCCATTTGTTCTAAGTTTATGTTATCTGGGCGCTAGATGTGCTAGAAGTGGGACTATCGGGTGGGGAAACTTTAGGTGATGTTTTAGGTGAATGGGGTGGTGAGGGAAAAGGGGTGGTATCGAATTTTGGTAAATGAGAAGAGGATGAAGTACTAACCTATGTGCCTTGGCCCAATCGAGATGATGACTCTGTGACTGGTGGCTTCGGTGGCGGTCCATGCGAGCGCAGATGTGGCATCCACTACAAGCAAAAACCTAAATATGAGAAAAACAGACACTAGTCACTAAAACTCAAAACAAAACAAAACAAAACACGTAGCACGTATATGTCAATAAAGTCTATCAAAGCTAATAAGCGCAATTACCAAGAGTCCCCGCCAACGGCGCCAAAAACTTGATGTGTGCTAAACAGACTACTAAAATTAACTACTTTAGACTCTCTAAGCTAGACACTAAAAAGCTTTAAATCTAGACTCGATCTAAACCACACAATTGGCAAGTGTACCGATCACTGTAGTATGACCTAAGGAAGTCTGGATATCGAACCACGAGACTCTACTAATCACGCTAACTAGACTCTAATAAACTCTGACAGACACGACTCAAACTGTTTAATTGTTTTGGGGGGGGTTACTGAAAATTTAAGGAAATCTAATAAACTAATTATTAAACTAGAGCTATGCTAATACGAACTAATATGAAGACTTTACTTAGATGATGATGAAGACCACCTAGACTAGAATCCTGGATTGATTTTAAGAATTTACCAATTAAGTTAACTGCATGTTTTATAGAACCGGGATCTTGTAATACTAAACCTATTAAGACACCAACTAAGCCCCACAACCCTTCTCGAGGTGAAACTTATAGCACTACCTAGGCCGTTAATCCTACCGGTTATTAGACTTCCTTCCGGTTATCTAATTATTGTGTAAGTACCCTAATATTGACTTACTCATTTCCAATTATAGATCTAGAGTAGTTTGAGTTTCTTAACTTGACTTGATAGACTAATAAACCGAAGAGGCAACTAAGGCACGACTTTTTCTAAAGACTGTCTAAAGCAATTCGCCGGGTAAGACCTATCAATAGCCCTGCACCTTCCAGCTATTAGGACTAGTAGAATACTGAAATCTAGCAAATTATTAACTATCACTTCTAAGGTTTATTGGCCAATTCACCCTAAAGGTCAAAGACACACGGTCAAAGATCTAGCGTGAACCTATTCCGTAGCAGACAATCACCTAGATTCACACGAAGCAATTGATAATAATTAACCAAATTAAGGTATGCATACACACCAGATTAATAAACCACACTTCTTACAAAACACAATTAATCCATAAACACATGCAATTAACTAAAAAGGTTCAAACTTTATTCAAATCCATTCATCATAGTCTAGGCCGTTTAAACGTTTAGCCAAGCATGTGAAACAATGAAAGCAAAGCAAAGTTATTCAAACAAGAATTCATGGTTACAAGTTTCAAAAGAGAGAAATCAAACAAACAAGGAACTAAAGAACCCGTGCAAGTCTTCAATCTTCAAACCAAACTCGAACCAATGATTCACGTGATCCAAGCTCTTCAAACGTAGCACTTCAATCTCCAAAATCAGCTTTTTGCCTCCACAAATTCGTAACTGGTTTCTTCGGTTCGAAAATTAGGGTTTATGGAATAATTAAGTGACTTTTATATCAAACCCTAGACTTGAAACAAATAATTGCCGTCAGCATACCCTGTCGCGTCGCGCGACAGGTAGGGTCCTTCAGTGTCGCGTGGCGCGACACCTTAAATTGCTGAGAAATATTATTTAATTGCTAGCATGCCGCGACAGCGTAGAGACTTCAGTGTGGCGTGACGCGAGATATTATTTTCCATAGAATGTCTCGTTTTTTATCAGCTTCAGCATTCCAAACTCCCATAAATTATTCTAACTCTAAAACTAGGCCAATTTTTTATCGTTTTGCGACATTTTCAGCATTAACAACCTGTGAAACGAGATATGATCAAAGTAATGAAATTCTAGACAAAACTAAACAATTGAATATGAAAAGTGCACAAACTCTACACGATAAATGGATGTATTTTGCAATACATCAGAGTCGTTCCTAGTATTAGGTGAATTCTAAATTTAACCTCTCTATCAGGCGGTAATCTAGGTAACTCTTCTGGAAAAACGTCTGAGAATTTAGATAATACAGGAATATATTTTAATTCTTTACCTCTAGTGTTAATGATTATGTAGCTTTCATCACAAAGATGAACTTTGTTGACCTGTGTTGGTGCAGTTGTTTGTCGACTTCATCTTCGTTCGAGTCTTAGATTAGTATTGACAGGTCTAGGCACGTATTACGAGAAAAATGTCAAATATAGGATGAAAGGAAACTTCAAACGGAATTAGAAGTTGTAATTCCGTTTGAAAGTGACAATTCAAGTTCAAAC
The DNA here is from genome assembly GCA_030545235.1 of Helianthus tuberosus. Classification (NCBI taxonomy): domain Eukaryota; kingdom Viridiplantae; phylum Streptophyta; class Magnoliopsida; order Asterales; family Asteraceae; genus Helianthus; species Helianthus tuberosus. Next base: position 53,047,239 of record CM060415.1, on the reverse strand, counting down.
GAAATTAGCTAATTCCGTTTGAACATGTAATCTCGTTTGAAGATGTTAATTCCGTTTGAACAAGTAATTCCGCTTGAGTCATGTTCAAGCGAAATTACCAAGTCTATAAATAGGTGCTAGGTCGTGTCATTTGAAACGGGATTAGGAAGGTGTTTTCCGACGGCGAAGCTCTGTCGAAGTGTCTCCGTGCTGTAAATTGTTACCAGATCAATAAATAAGACAGTTAATAGTGAATACAAGCTAAACAAAGACAGAATCAATGAATTCCGCCTCTGATTCTGTCTGAGTACTCTTCTGATCGACTCGTTCGAGTCTCAACACGATCCTACATGTGGTATCAGAGCTCAGGAGGAAGAGTTCTCACTCTTTAGCTCGTTTTCGCTGGAAAATTCTAATTTCTACACCTTCTTTTTTCAAATTTAATCAAGTTTTAACGGAAAAAATGGACTAAATTTTTGATATTGTGTGTAAAATACTGTGATAACAAACCCTTGAGAAAATGAGATCATAATTCAAGCTAAAAGTGACAAAAATGGACCAAAAACCTGATTTCGTTTGAACGAGCCAACTAATTCCGTTTGAAAATTTGATGTAGTTTCAAACGAAATTACTAATTCCGTTTGAAAAGGTAATTTCGTTTGGCTAATTTCGCTTAAAAACTGGTATTTGGTTAATTCCGTTTGAAATTACACCTAATTCCGCTTGAAATACCTGATTCCGTTTCAGGGTGTAATTCCATTTGAAACATCTCAAGCGAAATTAGTAATTTCGCTTCAAACTGTAATTCCGCTTGAGTTGATATTCCGTTTGAAGCTGGTGTGCAGGTAATTTCGCTTGAAGGATCTAATTTTGTTTGACAGTGTTTGTTACCAAAACATGGAAACTGAAGAAGATATTGCATTGTATTACTATGTATCTCAACAAGAGAGTTATGTTAAGATTGAAGAAGAACCAGTTCGGATAGAATCAATTTCAAAAGAACCAGTTTCAGTAAAAATGGATTCAGAAACTGCTCTAGATAAGGTTGAAAATAATCCAGAAGTTGATTCAGAAAAAGCTGAGAATATATCAGAAATTGTTTCGGAGAAAGTTCCAGTCTTTGATCATTCTTCAGATGAAGAGAGTGATGATGACAGTAAAGAAATTAGCCAACTTGAATTTTATAGAATTTTGATGTCACCTGATTTGTATAATATGCTTATTGCAGCAAAATTGGAGTTACTCAAAAATAAACGAGCTGCAAAAATGAAGGATCAAAAGGCAGCAAATGTGGAAGAAAATGTTCAACTGATGAAAAAACAGGTTGAAGAGATTCCAGCTTTAAAGATTGAGGATGAAGCTGATGATAAACAGATTCCTGGGATGTGCTTAATTTGTGAAAAATCAAGAGCAGAAAATGTCAAACTCTTGAATGATGTAGAGAGTTTGACATTGGAAAACAAAATTTTGAAAGAAAAAGAATTTGAAAATAAAATAAAATCTTCAGAAAATGAAGATTTTTGGATAAAACTTGAAAATAAAAATTTGAAAGAAAATGATATCTGTGATGTGCTTTCTGATATCTGTGATGTGCTTACATGTGCTTGTCAACATACTAGTAGTATGCAGAAAGGTCACTAAATAGTCCGTTATAATTTCCTAAGTGTTAGAAATTAAAAGTGTTACGAAAATATACATAAAAGACACTTTAAATGCTTATTTAGCACTTTAACGAATCAGTATTCAACCGAACAACCGGACTTTACCCGGAACCCAAAAATATTGTCAATGACATTGTTTTTCTCTTTCTGAGCCAGTTAGGGTCCCCGAATACCCTAACACCCGTTATAAATCACAACACACTAGTAGTTAGATTAAACCCCTAACTAAACCAACTAAACTCTAACTAACTAGTTAAATTCCAGCCCAATTACCCCAAACCCCCCCTTGACCGAATTCCCCACATGGGGGGAACATACTTTCACCATTTATAATATTTTAATCTCTTTGTTGAATATCTAGGTAACACATGATCTATTGGTTAAACACACTTGGTGGATTATAAATAACCCCATTAGGCAAGACATCTCTAAATCACCAACACTTAGCAAAATTTTCACCTCTCTCTCCCTCTTCTCCCTTGCTCATAACCGGCCAAGAGCCACCACCATAGCCACCACACCTTCAAGTTTGGTTCTTTCTAAATCACACACATACAAGGGTGCTAGAGTTCGTATAACGAAGCTTGGTGCTCTCGGAAGTGGAAGGACCTTCTCTATTCCCTTTTAACCACCACTTTTCTACACTCGAACTCTCCTAGCCTTGTGCTAGTGGTAAGAACTTAGATCCGTTCATTCTTCATGTTATTTAAGTGGTTAATAGGTGATTTGATGATTAAAGTTATGAAACGCTAAAGAACTTGCACTAAAGTCTTGAACATGTTGGTTAAAGAGTAACTAGTGGTGTAAATCATGTAGATCCTGTGTGGATATGATTCTTGCTGATTTCTTGATAATTTACTGGTTAATATTGATGTTTGATGTTGTTGTGATCACTAAACTTGTTAACGGAATCGATCGAACACGATTTAGAAGGTTAAACACTGAAAATCAGAATCTGTCCAAGTTTTACAGCCAACTTCAGTTGGCTGTAAACGGGTCATAACTTAACGAAAAATGTATTTTCTGAAGTCTATGTTGATTTTTTATGAAATACAGTTCTAATGGCACTGGAATCATAATTTTTGGACTCCGTTTACTATTTTTAAAGTGTTAATTTGTAACAGCAACTTAAGCTGAATTTTGACAGCAATAAATGGGTGTCATACTTTCAGTCATAACCTGAGTTTTGTTATGAATCGGACCATGAAATTTGTACAGTAGATGACAACCAATTCATTTGTAATTACCCCACTGGAATTTCGTAAATCAGACACTCGATGAATTTTTAATAAATTGTTCCGTGGACTGTGGTCAGAAATACATAAATCTGAGTTCAGTCCGGAATATGAATTTTTATAAAATATTGGTAATGAACCGGACCCCGATATTTTTGCACAATAAAATATGGAACGTTTAAGACATCCTGTAAAAATTTGGGAATTTTTGGAATAATTTAACCATTTTATTAAAATGTCCGAAAACAGCCGGTTTTTGAATATAAATGCTGAAATGACATAAGTTGTGACTCACGTGTCTAAATGTCGAGTATGCTATCTGTGAATGATCTAACATGTTATATATGTTATGTGCATTATCGTATGTTTGATTTTGAGTGGGGAATGGATGGGAAACTTAGATGGGCATAAACCGTTAAAACGATGCATGTTGTGTGATAGATACATGTAGGAACTTTGTGTTCTATTTGAAAGCCACTAAATGACTAACTGGTAAATCATACTAGGACGTGATTGACCGACCTTGACTGTTAGCTATATTGAGAATCTAACCGAGCAAACCGAGGTGAGTTCACACACTTTCTAAGGCATGGGATTCCCGGTGGTTTGGGAATGGGTTAAAGAATTAAAACTAAATCTACATATCCTCCTTGGATAGGATATGTACGGCCATCCTCCATAGAGTGGATGACATTATTAAACCTACGAATTCTCCTGGTGCAGAATACGTACGTTCGTCCTCCTGGTGCAGGACAACAACCTTAAAACTAGCTAGACAAAAACTCTATCAATAAGTCCCTCTTCATATCGACTTAATCGCCGAGGCCGATGGCCAGCGGGTCATTAGTTAATAGCGCTATTAGGTTTAACAAACCTCACACCGTGCCAGTCGGACGGGCGTGTACTAATGGACTATAGCAGGTTGTCAGTGATGATAGACACTGATATAGGGCACAACTTATTTGCGTAGCAGTCGATATCATACCGTCTAGTAGTTCAAACGGGGAAAGCCCCCACTGATTATGGTTATGGTTTGGGTAATGAAAAAGGAACTGGTTAAACATACTTTCAACTACGGGGTAACCCCCACGGCAATTACGCCAACGAAATTCAAACCACGTTTTTCAGAAAACAACTTAAAACTAAACAACCAAACGTGAACTCACTCAACTTTGTTGTTGACTCGTTGTTACATGCCTTACAGGTCACTAAACGCTTGGAGCTTGCACGAGGAAGAAGTCGTTGTGGTGTACGGACTGTTATGTTCCGTGCTCATTGTTTAAATCCCTATGAACTTATTAAACTTGTGTTTTGAACCTTAACTTATAAACTATGGACTTATGCTTTTGGATTTACTTTTATGCTTCCGCTGTTAACCTAAAATCGGTTTACTTCCTTTTGGTCACCAATCGTATTGTGTTTGGTTTTTCTTTACTTAATTATGTTGTTCAATATGATTGGTGGCTCGATCCTGGTCACGTCACGCCTCCAAGCGGTGATACTCCGCATGGTGGATTTTGGGGGTGTGACAATCCCATCATGATGAGAGGGGGAGTCTGACGAAGTTAGAGCTAAAGAGATAGATTCTGGAACATGCTGAGAAAGGAAAAGACCGATCAAGATTGAAGAGTTGTTATGAAGAAGACTCTCACTGAAGATTTCGTCAACATTCAAGGGGGAGTCTGTTGGTGCAGTTGTCTGTCGACTTCATCTTCGTTCGAGTCTTAGATTAGTATTGACATGTCTAGGCACGTATTACGAGAAAAATGTCAAATATAGGATGAAAGGCAACTTCAAACGGAATTAGAAGTTGTAATTCCGTTTGAAAGTGACAATTCAAGTTCAAACGAAATTAGCTAATTCCGTTTGAACATGTAATCTCGTTTGAAGATGTTAATTCCGTTTGAACAAGTAATTCCGCTTGAGTCATGTTCAAGCGAAATTCCAAGTCTATAAATAGGTGCTAGGTCGTGTCATTTGAAACGAGATTAGGAAGGTGTTTTCCAACGGCGAAGCTCTGTCGAAGTGTCTCCGTGCTGTAAATTGTTACCAGATCAATAAACAAGACAGTTAATAGTGAATACAAGCTAAACAAAGACAGAATCAATGAATTCCTCCTCTGATTCTGTCTGAGTACTCTTCTGATCGACTTGTTCGGGTCTCAACACGATCCCACGATCCTACAACCTGGTTGGCTTATCTCCTTTAATTGTGATCGTTTCACCACTTGGTGTACTTACTTGCACTGACTTTTGATCACATAAAATACTGGCATGATTGGCTACCAACCAATCCATTCCTAATACAATATCAAATCTAGCCAGATTCAACTGTCAGAACAAAAGCTCTGCCATTCTTCTTGGGTCCTTCAGTTGCCTTAGCTTTGCTGGTTGTTGCTAGCTAGTTTTGGACAGTTCGGTTTGATGTGACCGGCTTCTCCACAATTGAAGCATAGCTTATTGCTAGGTTTCCTCCTACAGTCTTCTTCCTTATGTCCAGATATTTTTCAAAAGTTGCAATATATGGAACACCTTCCTGAGTGCTTCCTTATGCATTACTTGCAATTGGGTGTAGATGAAGAACTTATACCTTTCCCACGGTTGGAATTGCCGTAGCGAAATTCTTGGGTAAGCCTTTGAGCTAGGTTCTTTCTCTGGTTTTCTTCTTGTGTACATACCAATTCATCAGTCAGGGTGTTGGCCAGTTCTACTGCTTCTTCTATGGTTTGTGGCCTAGCTGCCTTGACTACGTGTCTAATCTCACTAATTAATCCCCAAATGTAACGGGAGATTAATACCGGCTCAGGTGAGGCTAAGGTTAGTACTATCCTAGCATATTCAAAGAATATGGTAGTGTAACCTTTGCAGTCTATTCCAGTCATTTTAAGATTCAGGAACTTATTGGCGATTTGTCCCTTTTCATGAGGAGGACAGAATTTTCTTTCGACTATCTCCTTAAAGTTAGTCCATTCCATATTATAAACTATGTCACTTCCTCTAGACTGGAGAATAGTATTCCACCATTCTAAGGCTGCATTTTTTAAAAGATTAGAAGCAAACATAATTTTATCTTCATCTGCACATTTACTTATTTTTATAACTGCTTCTGTCTTTTTTTCTATCCAGCGCAAAGCGGAAATGGCTCCTTCATTGCTTGAGAATTCTATTGGTTTGCAGGCCAAGAATTCTTTATAAGAACAACCGTAAGAGACGGTTCTTCTTCTTTTAGGAATTGGAGCTTGGATTATTGGTCCGTGATTTTCATTCACGCTATGACTTGGTTCAGTGGGTTGGCGTTTACTTCCGGTTACAGATTTATTATTTTCTGCTTCTTTAACAGTCTTGATAATATAAGGCATAGCATCTATAATTCCTTGGGCGACTATGGGGGTGTTTGGGATTCCTTTTAAAAGTAACTTTTGGAGCTAAGAAGGACTTTGAGAAGGAAAGGAATCCCAAACACTATCTGAGAAGTTCTTTTGAAGTAAAAGGAATCCCAAACACCATGAAAAAAGGACTTTTAGAGCAGATTATGTCTTCAAAAAGGAGATTTTGAGAAGTTAGAATTTGTTACTTATTGAATTTGAGAAGGACTTTTTGAGAAGGAGAAGTTGAAAAGGAATCCCAAGCACCCAATATATGTTCGATGGCACTATTATTCACTTGGTTCCCGTTATTATCACTATTCTGGTTTTCCTGATTTACTTCGTTGTCCATCTGAATTGGAAACATTTATCAGGTATTAATTATCACAGAATGATATTTAATACAAATAATCACACAAACAGATTGATCAAAAACGTCGAACATTGCGACTTTACTCTTTTTATATATCTATATATGCATCGATTACATATTATAACTGAAAATTGAACACACTAGTAGTTATGCATCGATATCTATTTTAATCTATCTATTTTAGTTAGTTATATATATTTTATTATATATATATATATATATATATATGTATGTTTTATCAAAATTCAAAATTACACATATATCTATGTATTATTCTAGGTGTTATGTATCCAATCATGTATCTCACGCTCGACATGCTTTCACACGAGCTTCTCTCCTATCTGACGAATTCTATCTCCTTCTTCAACTAACTCATCGCCCCATTGGCGAAGTTCCTGCATATTTTCTTCACTCATGGGTGGTAATGGTGTTGGTACGGGATCAGGATATCGAGGTATGGGGTGTCCGTAAGGGTATGGGTTTCTTATTACACTCTGCATATACCAATCGCTGTTCCAGAATGGGTCTAAAGGGTTTAGGTCGGTATACTGAGCTATGGCGTTTGGTGCTGGGATTGGGAATTGGTTCTCCGGGTTGTTAGTGCATGCGTCTGTCGACTTCGTCTTGTATCGAGTCTTGTACGTATTTAGATATATCAGGGCGCGAAATATGAGAAAATGTCAAATATAGGGTGAGTGGCATGTTCAAGCGAAATTAGATAGGTGATTCCGCTTGAACTGGACATAGCACATTCAAGCGAAATTAACTATGTAATTCCGCTTGAACTGATCTCGCTTGAGTATGTGATTTCGCTTGAGACGTGTTCAAGCGAAATTACATCACCTATATATACCAATGTCCTGATTCCGTTTGAATCAGTTGTGTGTGATTCCGGTCAGAGCCACGAAGTGCTGCCGAAGTGTCGTCTCTCTTTAAATCATTGTGAAATCAATATAACGACAGTTTAAAGTAATATTCTTGCTGAATTGACCTCAGTACGTCTGTTTCCGCCTTTTGTATTGAGTAAAACTCTTCTGATCGACTCGTTCGGGTCTGAAAACGATCCTACAAGTGGTATCAGAGCTCAGGAGGAAGAGTTCATACCAATTCAGCTGAAAATTCTGATTTCTACACCTTCTTTTTCAAATTAAACTTGATTTCACGGTCAAAATGTCTTGATTTTCAAATATGTTGTGCGCAATACTGTTTTAACCAATCCTTGAGAAAATTAGACCTAAAATCGATCTAAAACAGGTAAAAACTGTAATTTCGCTTGAAAACAGCTTGAGAATGATGACATCAGCAGTTCTTCAAACGATATTAGCTTGTAATTCCGCTTGAAACCGGTTATTTCACTTGAGATTTGGTTAATTCCGCTTGAAAGTTCAAACGGAATAAGTGATTCCGCTTCAAGGTACTATTCCGCTTGAGGGATCTCGTTTGAACTTGCTTATTCCGCTTCAACTTATAATTCCGTTTGAAAAAGGCGTGTGTTCAAGAGAAATTAGTGATCTCGCTTGAACTTGGTTATTTCTCTTTAGAGAGTATCTCGCTTGAAGGAGATTTCGTTTGAACTGTGTTATTTCGTTTGGAAGGGTTTTTGCTTAAGATTGTGATTCCGCTTGAAAATATTGTTTGACAATTTCGTGAAAACCGAAACATGGAAGAGGAATTTTATAACGCATTTGCTACACCAGTTACCCCGATTACTCTTGCACAGAATACGATGTTGGAAAATGAAACCGGGACGATGCAAAAACCGCCTAAACTCATGAACATCGAGGAGTATAAGAGTTGGGAAGGACGTTTTGAAAACTGGGTACAAGCTAACTATTTGGATGCTTGGGAATGTGTTGAGATGAAATACGTTAGACCGATGAATGATGACGAAGAGATTATAGCAATAAAAGATCTTAGTGCTGAAAATAGAAAGAAATACAAAGATGAGAAAATGATGCTAAGTCTACTACAACAAGCTGTGAAGGAAGATATCTTGGTTTTATTACAACACAATGGAACTTCGTATTCAATCTGGAAAGCATTAAAATCGAAGTTTCAGGGAAGCCAAGAGATGGTCAAGAACAAGAAGTCACTTTTAAAGAAAGAATTCGATCTGTTTCGTGGGTTGAAAAATGAAAGCACAAAGCAAATTATTGAAAGATACTGCAATTTGTTAGCCAACATGAGGAGATTGAGTATCGAGAAAGATAATGAAGAGTTGATCGAAAAGTTGGCTGATGCGTTGCCATATGAGACTTGGGGTACATATCTCATGATGTTGAGGAACAAGAAAGGTTTTAGCAATCTGACACTGAGCAAGTTCATTGAAAAGATTGAGGCTCAGGAGATGGAACAGAGAAAGGTTTTAAGAATGAAAGATTTTGATGGTGAACAAGACATCCGACTTTATTACAAAGGTGGGATCAGTGATAAAACCACCAACATATCACCAAAGATTGAGACAGCTTTCAATGCTAAGAGTTCATCAGGAAGTTCTTCTAAAGGATCAAACAGCAACATAAGTTTTTCATCATATCCATCATTTGATCAGAACATTTCAACAACAAAGAATGGCAAGAAGCTACAATGCAACATTGTACTTAATCTGGAGAATGATGAGGATTATTCAGCAGAAATTGCTAAGAGTCACATGTCTTTGTTGGGAACAGTGTTGGAATCCTATGGTAGTTTTGCTGCAGGTCGGATCGGGAATCCAATGCTTACTAAAGAGGATTACGATCAAATAGATGCTGAAGAGATGGAATTGATGGACATAAAGTGGTGTTTGGCAAGTGTATTAAGACGAGCTGAGAAATTTAAGCAGATCACAGGAAGAGATGATTTACGTGAAGCTAATGTTTCTACTTTAGGTTTTGATAAATCTAGAGTCACTTGTTTTCGTTGCAGGGAAAAAGGACACTTCAAGAGGGAGTGCAAAAATCGTGAAGCAAGTGGAGTTCAAAATCCGTTCAACAACAACAATGATTACTACCGGAAGGCCATTTATCATCAAGTTGCTCAACAACAACAAGAACCGCAAGTGGCACATGGTAGAAAACTAATTGAAGAATCTACAAAGAGAGCTTGTATGGTGAATCAGGATGACCAAGAGCCAACAAAAGGTTTCAGCTGGGATAAATACATTTCGGCTGATAACAAAGCATGCCTGATAAACCAAGATGATGAAAAATTGCCTGAAGGTTTTAGCTGGGAAAATTTCAATTGGGATGATTATGATCCAAACAAAGATTCAAATCACAAAGCGTATGTTGCTCGAGTTGAAGAGGATAGTGATGATGATGATGATAGAGAGTATTATACAAGAAGATTGGCAGCTGATTTGAAATTGATAGCAGAAAGCGATAGTGATGATGATAAAGTTAAAAAGAAAAAGAAAAAGGTCAAAACACCGGTCAGTAGTGATGATGAAGCTGTTCCAGTGATAAAGAAAAAGATAAAGGAAGTTCAGAAGTTCAAAGTCAATGAAGAAGTTGATGCAAAGAAGATTTCGGTGATTTGTGAGAATTGTGAGATTATAAAAAAGAAAAACAGTGAGTTGATGAACAACATGAACAGGCTGAAGGAATCTTATGATGTTCTGAACAAAGCCATGAATCGGTATAATCAATCAAGTGAAGAACAAGCAACAGCTATGAAGACACTTCAGGGAGCTTTCATGATAAAGCAGAAAATTGTGAACAATTACATTGAGAAGTGTGCTGTGCTTGAACAAAAACTTGAAACACAAAGAATTGAAACTGAAAGAGTTAATCGTTTATTGAAAAGTTACTCATGTACTTCTTATGTCATTGACAGGATTTATCCAACTGTTGAGGGCATGAAGGCATTTGAAGATGATGAAGTAACTGAAGAACAGAAGGCTTCTGAAGAAAAGACTTCTAAGAAGAAGAACGAAAAGAAGAAGGATAATAAATAAAAGACATCTAGTAAGAAACAAGGTTTCAGTTACAACAAGTGTCCACCCCCGCTTGAAAATGGATATTCTCCGAGAAATCCAAATTCAGAAAGAGTCAAAAAGGCAAAAAATTTACAGTGGGAGTCGGAGTCTTCAGTTAACTTGCCGGATAATATTGATGTCACGTTTACATCATCTGACACTGATCATGAGTTCGAGTTAATAAAGAAAGTGGTCGATCAGGTGTTGGATAAAGATGAAACTGAGGAGTCAAAGTCGGAGTCTATGACAAAGTCTGAGTCGAGCATTCCGAGTCAATCCGTCAAACAGGGCAAAAGAGTATATAATAACGAATTCCTGTTATCAAAATCTAATTTGAATGACGAAACGTTTAAAGTTGCATATACTTTGAATGATTCTGACAAATTATATTCTAATGAGGAATTTCCAATAAGAGGTGTTAAACTTGACATGATAAAAAAGGTTTTCAAATTAACAGAAAATAATATTTCTGAAATAAAAGATGTAAATCTTAATGATAAACCTAAAAAGTACACCTCAAGAGTTCAACAACGTTTAAACAAGAGAAAGGGTTACAGTTCTGGTTCTGGTTTTCACAAGATACCAAACCATAACGGTAATTTCAAAAAGAAAGGTCTTGGATTTATTCCACAAAAAAAATCATAAAAATGAAAAATATGTTCGAGATTTTAAATCAAAAATGATATTTGTTTCAGGTACATCATCTGAAGAAGAAAAAGAAAATTTGTTCAGAAATCAATCGAACAAAGAATTCCTTGCGAAGAAGAAAGAAGAGATGAAGACTATTGATCAGATGAAAGAAACGAGAACCTGTTTCAAATGCAACACTGTTGGTCATATTGCCAAGAATTGTTCAAAGGCAATTCAATCAAAACAGGGAGTTTCTTGTAAACTGAAAGAGAAAGAAGTTGTGTTTGAATCACCAATTGAGAGAATTAAACTTTTCAAAAATTCAACTTTTGAGATTGGTGAATGTTTAAACAGATTTTACAAGAAAAGGGCGAATCTTGACAACCAAAAATGGGTTGTTAAGAAGTCTGATGGAAGTTCTAGCAATGATTCTGATTCATTAAAATCAGAGGAGCTATCTTCTGGCGATGAATCTGATTCCACAAAGTCAGAGGAGCCACAAATTGGGATTAAATGTGATAATTCAGTTCTTTCAATGGATGATGTCAATTTTCCACCATTGAAGGCTGAGAATTTTAAACAAAAAGTTGGTAAAGTTGAAATTTCAAATCATTTTTTCTCAGAAAAGAAAGATTTTGATGTTGAAAAGGCTTTTAACTCCAAAGTACACCATATTTTTGGAAAAATGGTTGACAAGAAAGTCAAGGGAGTCAAGGAGTTTTATGAGAAGAAAACAAAGAAGCAAGGTAAAGTATCATCCCTGGTTTGTGACTGGGATGGTACCTATTACGAACAGTAAAAAATCTGGATTTGCCGGAGCTCCCAAGTTGGTAATCGTGGAGCATGAATCGGCATCATTCTTATATTGTTTATTGAAAAATTGAAAATTGGTCACTAGTATGACTTGCCGGAACTCCTAGGTTGGTAAAAAACTGATACCAGGTTGGTAAGTGAGAAGTAGTAAAAAACTGATAATATTGAGAAAATGTCAAATATAGGGTTCTAACATTTGTTGGTCTGGAAACAAAGGTAACAGTGGCGGTTCAGCTATTTGGTTTAGATTAGAGTCTACTACTGTAATGGCTAACATATGGAAGTATGCTAATTGTCTATCAAGTTCCTCTTCCCACAGTGGTCTATTAACTACTTCCTGAGTTTGTGCATTTACTTCCCTATTAGCTTTTGCTAATGCTCTCTGTTGTTGTAATTTCTTCATCATTTTCCTTCTCTCATGTGCTCCTCTACTAAACCATCCTCTCTTTTTAGAAGGGAATGGCTCCTCAGACTGTGCCTTAAATATAAATATCCCTTCCTCAGTATCAGTTGAGTATCCTGAGGGATTTGGCTGAGATGAGGTTCCTTCATCTTTTGGGGAACTAGCTAATTAACGATAAGCGTCGGATGTACCTTGCTCACTCATACTGTAAACTATCAAATTGTCAAATAACACAAAATAATAATATACATATTTACACATAATCACATAGATTATTTCCTAACACAATTGATTAAAATTTAGGTGTCAGCAGAACACCTCTTTGGCTTAAACCAGTAGTTGTAGCTCTGATACCACCTTCTGTCGCAACCCCCGACCCCTGTCCCGGGAGCGGGCGGCCGCGGTTACTCAGAGCGGGTGGTATGTTTATCAGAGTTAGGAAATATGTTTATCAGAGTTAAACACCCAACTTTTTATAATAAATAAATGGGATAAAACCCAAGTTTTCATTACAATACATTGATAGGGATAAACCCTAATTTATTGAAAACAAAATCTCCTTTTTATTTAGATAACTTTTATAGCCTCAACTTTAAGCCTTTAGTGCTCTCCGGCTGGCTTCTATTAGCTTCACATTAAGTTACCTGAAACGCGTTTTAAAAAAGGTTTTATCAGCAAGAAATACTGGCGAGTGCATCCCAGTTTAATCAAAACAGTTTTATAACTTTACAGTATTGAGAGCGATTACAATGTTTATATCTACACAATTACTCATTCAGTACTGTCAATCCTGACTTGTGGGTCATGTTACTCATTGGCTAACTCTTTGTCCAATAGTAACGGATTTCAAATAATGTATACAAAACCCCAACATACCGGCAGTAATTGTAGAATACATAGACTCAATCACTGGTAAGTATAATTTAAAACATTTGAGGTTTTCACAAAAAGGGTTTACAAAAAGAGAATGTACTCACATTGCTGACTTAGATACTACTATAGCTTCCTGGTATTTCTCCTGGTTATTATCTATTAAAAATTAAACAATGCACACGTGTTAGTAGGATAACCCAAATCACATTAGCCGTACAACACGAGACAGAACTCCAACGAACTGAGTCAGGCAGAGCCTTGACATGCGTTACGGAGCCCTAGATCAATCGCGTAGGTTAACAAATACGTGATCGAGGGTTATAATACTTACAACGAGTCAGAGCTTCGCTTTTAGGGGTATTATTCCCGAGAGTTTCAACTATTAAGAAGTTTGAGAGAGAAATAGAAAATGAACGGCGGTCAAATGAGGCGTGAGGCCCCTTATATAGGCCTGAAGAGAGGCGGCTCGCGCCCCGCGATGCCCCCTCTGTTTCTTTCGTTGCCCGCGAGGCCACTAGGCTAGGGCCTAGCTTGGTCGAGTCAGACCACTAGCCTCGACACGCTCAATGACACGTGGCGCAATGGAGTGTCCGGCAAACAAAGCCCGCCGCCCCCCGCGACAGACATGGCTGACCGGGTCGCGGCCCGCGAGGCTCATGTATTTTTCTTTTTATTTGATTTTTGTAAATATAAGAGTTATTCGGGTCCGTTTCTCGTATACGGGGTATATTAGGAACGTTTAGGGGTGTTCCAAAGGGTTTTAGGAGGGTTGTTGTAGTTATAATTTCCATCAGTTTTCTTTGTTCATTCTCTCCCCTTTTCTCCCTACACACTTCTCTTCGACCTCACCCTCTCTAATCATTAGGAAAAACTCAAAAATCATTAGTGTAATCAAGGTTTTTATGATTAATATAACCTTTTCAAGTTTGATAACATCTAGTTTCGTGGCCATTCTTGGCTAGATTCTTGAGGGTGTTTGGAGGAAACTTACTCCCTTGATGTTGAGTTAACTAAAGAAGATCATGGGTGAACATGGTGTGTGTGTGTTAATTACTTTAACTAATTAAATAGTATATTGAAAGTGAGTGAAATAATAGTGTCGCCACTAACTTGGGTCATTAGAGTTTCCGCCTAATCTTAAAAATCTACCAATAATCTTGTGACGTCATTAACTTGGGTCGTTTATGTTTTCTATGTCCATTTAGAGTCAAAACATGTTGATGCTTTTAGCAAAGGCTAAAGGTTTTGGATCTTCGGTTAGGTAAGATCTTGCCTTTATGCGTAGATAACACCAAAGTGTAAAGGACTTGGTTTATGTAAAAGTAAACTACCTTAGGGGAATTTACGACTCACCGACGGACTAATAGAGACGAGTAATATAAACTCCTTAGACTATATAATTAATTAATATAATACCTGACCACGAGTGGTGTTTCCTAGTTGATTCAAAGCAACATGGTTGAGCGTGCCAGGGTCCCTAAAAAGAACTATACAATAATACACATTTACACATATAGTTCTTTGTCTGACAATCGAGTCCTTGCAACCCCATGGCCCGAGCTAGTTAACAAAGCATTTGATATATCGGTCCTAAACACCTTATTTTCCTATCATTGATTACTATATTTTTATTTTACTCTTGAGTGATTTCTTTTCTTTTCTTTTTATTTCTTTTTAATACCTTTACTTTTGAACTTGACTAGACGTTAACTATGACTCGGTACTAAAACTCCTGTATACTTGAACGACCTAGGTATCTTATCATCACTATATTACGACAGCGATTGGTGCACTTGCCCAATGTGAGTTGTAGTATGATAGTAGTATATCGTGTTTTTATCAATATTAAAACTTGAACTAGTGTATATAACAACCTAAAAATAACATGTTCTTATAAGCACACTGAAACACGTCAGTTAGTCTTATAAAACGCCTTGGTTATTAAGCATGTTTTGTTTTTGTAAGGATTGGTATTTTGCAAATGGGTCATGGTGAAATTTTCTAAAGGTGCGTTTGAAAATGTATTATTAATCTGATTACGTGAATTAATATTTTTTGAATAATAACCTTTATTAAGTAACATTCAAAAACAAATGGGTCTATTTTACGCAAAGTATTTTAATATTGTTTTTAACTAGTCGGACGTTACATGAACCTAGTTTACGTCTAGTGTGTTCTCTTTGTTGGAAAATAGATACTCGCGCTCCAAATCGTCGACAATTCGTTAGAATTGTTGATGACTCATGCGAAAACTATGCCGTAAAGTATTAAGATCAAACACAAAATTTTCTAGAAAAATAGTCGTTTACCATATGGTTATGAGCAGCTTTGCAATCTGGCATAATCGAGCTCGTCATGTTAGTAGTTGTGAGTTTTCATCATGTTAGTTGTTTACCACTTGGTAGAGACACATGACTCTGAGACGGGATGTCACAGGTTTAAACCTAGGCAAAAGGAGTATTTTAGTATACTTGGTGTTTTGTAGGAGCAAGGGTACCATTTGACGTTGAAAAAAAAAAGATAAATCTCTAATGTTGAGCATCGGAGGATGATCTTGAGGCTCCGGTATTTGAATCCTTCTAACAAGTTTTTTCTTCTTAACCTGAAATGTTGAACCTCTCTCCAGACCCTAATGTTATTTAGCAACAATTATAAGTTATAAAATAATAGAAAAAGAAATACTGATTTAGATTATTTGATTATGTCGAAATTCAATGGTATTAAATAGAAGCAGGTGAAATAGGAGTTGGATTATATAGAGATTTCGTACTTCAATGGTATTAAATACAAGCAGGTGAAATAGGAGTTGGATTATATAGAGATTTCGTACATATTAAATTCGAGTGAGCATTAATTTTTTTTTTTGAACGGCCAACAAACTCAATCCCGAGCACTCTCGGGGTACCCACTGGACAAACGGAGTACTCCAAGAGTAACCCGAGTCCACCACCAATTCCGGGGAAAACCTGGTAACCCACCCGCCCGTAGGCACGACGGTGAAATTACCGGTAAAATCCGTTTGACTCAAGGATCCAACCCAGGTTTCCCTGGGTCTCCTAACATTGCCCACCCGTGCCTCACTCTGCACCAAGTGGGAGTCGAACCTGCATCTCTCAAGAGAAATGCAAGCCCTCCACCACTTGATCTAGAGATCATTGGCCGTATGCAATGATCTCTAGATTAGCTGATTTGTCAATTGAAGTGCTTATTTGTTAATATTTTTCTTTCTTTTTAATGCTAATATATATATATATCCTAATTGTTACTTGCAAAAAAATAACCTGAACCAACGTGCTATATTGCTACGGTCCAACTTGTAATATATATAAAACTGATCGGTTTTGTTTAATATATGATTTCGGTAATTGATTAATTTTATAAAATGGTTTGATTAACCAACCAAAAGTCTGAACCCTCAAGTTTTAAGTTTGGTCAGTATGATACATGTTTTGATTTTTACTCAACATACCTAGATCATGCATATTGGGGCGGTTTCGGGCATTTTTTGCCTTGAACCACGACCCTCCACGCTGCCGGACCGCCCCCTTGGGCGTTGTTTTCAGAAAATGGAGCGGAAGCATTGTTTAAAGAACGTTGGTGTATGTGGGGCATTGTTTGCTTGTCCAATAAGAAGCTTCCAAATATTATTAGTTTGTTTTATTTTTTTTAAAGATAATAATTGGGTAATTATTGATGGGGCATTATTGGGGATTATCCCACTACACCCATATATGAAAAACGCCTCCTAATGCCTCTTTGCTGACTGGATTACACATGTCGCATAACACCCATAGGTAGGGGCATTATTCATGTGTACCACTACTACACATGGTCTTAGACATTAGTACATATTTGAGCCTCAATACAAATTAAATTTCTAGATATCTTCCTTTAATAATAATGGTATTTTATTTTTTTATTTATTTTATTTTTTTTTTTTTTTTTTTTGCAAGAAGGATATATTTCATTCCAATAATTTGAGCAAATTACATAAGGATAACAAGTAGACGAGTTTTGATGAGCTTATCTAATGGTTTAATTCGATTAGTTTTGTTATTTAATGATTTAGCTCGGTTAATTTTGTTTTTGTAAATGTATGTAGTCAAAATCTAACTGCTATAGTCAATTATCAAAGTTATTAAATCTGTTGATGTTTATATTTTCTTCAAGTATATAATAAGTTTAAGAAATATAAACCTCTATGATATTTTCTTAAAGGCCATTTTTATAAACCAAGTAAGCCATTTGGTAATTTCCCTATTCTAATGATCTAATCCATTGGAAACCTCTTTATATTGGGCCCAATCAGTTTCTAGTGCACAAAACTATTTGGGCTTGATTAAGCATCAACATCTAAAGAATCACATTTTAAGTTTGATAAGACATAAATTCTAATAAAACAAATTAATTAAGTGAGCTATCTTATCAAAAGGTCTTGTGTGATAATACTTTTTATTTATATTTTATTTTTCTAATAAGTAAAGATTGAATAAAGGATGAAGTTTGAAAAACATTTGCATTCTATAAATTTTCTAATAAGTAAAGATTGAATAAAGGATGAAGCTTGAAAAAACATTTGCATTCTATAAAATTATATCCAGTTAACAAATTCTCGTAAATGGTAAGGTAATTTGGTTTTGATGCACAAATGTTTTACGACATTGGTTATACAACACGCACATATAGTGATTCTAGAAGAAAACATTTTTTTTTCTTTTCGGAACGGCAACTTTCATTAACATCTAGCTAGACGTTCGGAAGAAACAACAAAACAAGTTACAAAGGACATTTGATCCAATCGGTCCAAACTAAATTGTTACAATTCGATCTATTTTTTATCCATAGAAAACTTAACGCTTTAATATCCTCTATGATGCTCGTTATGCTCTTTCTTTTTTAGGAGAAAACTACCTCGTTCCAAACTTTCCAAATGCACCAACATGTAGATACGATGATACCATGAACCAATTTTCTTAGAAAACTGTTTTTTTTTTCTTTTTGGAAATAAAAAGAGTAAAATATATATTTGGAAATAAAAAGATTAAAATATATCTTTTTTTTGGAACGACAACTTTCATGAACAACTAGCGAGACGTTAGGAAGAAACAACAAAACAAGTTACAAAGGACATTTGATCCAATCGGCCATACTAAATTGTTATAATTCGATCTATTTTTTATCCATAGAAAACTTAACCCTTTAATATCCTCCATGATGCTCGTTATGCTCTATCTTTTTTAGGAGAAAACTACCCCGTTCCTAGCTTTCCAAACGCACCAATATGCAGATAAGATGATACCATGAACTGCTTTTCTTTTGTGATCATCCATATTGTTGGCGTTGTGGACCGAACTCAGGTCTGGTATATCGAAGGAAAAAATGGGGGGTATGGCACACCAAGTCCATACTCTGCACCAAACTTGAGATGCAAAGGTGCATGAAATTAACAAATGATCGCATGTTTCTTCGACTTCTTCGCAAGATTTGCACAGCCCCGACCCCACATATGTATAAATAAGAAAATAATTAAAATGCAATGTTAAATTTTCTCTTCTAACCTACATATGTATAAATTATGTAGACATATGTTTTTCTATACATAAGCTACAGATATGTAGATAACGTTTTGAAGATGAAAAAAAATGAACTAATTAGTTTAATTGTCATTTATGTATTGGAACTTTTGAGACCATTGTATACCGAATATCAAAGTTTAGGTGCCTTTATGTAAATAGATGAAAGATGATAGTCTAGGGGGATAAATGTAATTGACAGATAGTGGGGTTTTCATGGTGGCACATTTAGATTAGATGAAAATCTTATAAACACACCTGTAAAAAAAAATAAAAAAAATTGTCGCCTCGTTAGTTACGTCTGATGTAAATTTTGTTTACGTATAATGTAAATTTTCTTTATGGTGGTGTATTTTTTTTACACTCGATGTAAATTTTTGCATGCAACATTTTTTTTATTTTTTATTTTTTGTTGGAACAAGTATTTTTTTTTTTTTAATTTGAGAATTTTTTTTTAAAAAACTTTTGAAAGACCTAGTTCTCATGATTCTCACAACTCAAGTTGGTTCACATTTTACCATTTCCCTAAGAGAGAGAGAGAGAGAGGATTGGGTTTTTTCGGGAACTATATTTAAGGAGAAAACTAATTCAAAAAAAATTGCTCTTTTTTGGGTGGATGATGGGGGGTTTAGGTTTTTGGGTGGTGGTGAGTGTTTAGTTTAGTTTTTTTTTTAATGTAGTGGGTTTATTTTTAGAAGCCTTTGTACAATTCTTATTTTTAAAAGTCTTTGTATTTGATCCTAAACCATATATCCTAATTGTTACTTGCAAAAAATAACCTGAACCTACGTGCTATATTGCTATGGTCCAACTTGTAATATATATAAAACTGATCGGTTTTGTTTAATATATGATTTCGGTAATCGATTAATTTTATAAAATGGTTTCATTAACCAACCAAAAGTCTGAACCCTCAAGTTTTAAGTTTGGTCAGTATGATAGGTCACACCCCAAAAACGTCGCAACGGAATATAAAACGTAGTGGTGACGGAAGTTGGTGCCCATTAATATTTGTTGAACGATGCATCGAATTGTTGGACATTTTAACTTAATTAAAACATAGATTTTAAACATAAAGTTTCAAAACACGGCACAACCACAATATAGTTTAGTTGTATTGATCATTATGGATCCTATTACATTTGTCCCAAATAGTTTTAAAAGTTTGTCCAACACATTATCAAACCAAACATGCATCAACAACCACAAGATACGCCATAATTCCCAAAGCCGAACTCAAGTACCTGAAGAACACGTTAAAATCAATTGTCAACACAAAAGAGGGTGAGTTCACATATTCAAATTTAAAATAATTTGATCACAAGGAAAAACTTTCTAATTATGTGTTTATTATAAAAACATCCATATAATTTTCAAGAAAGTTAATTCGTTTCCTTGTAAAATAACTCAAGGGTCAGCCGTCGCAAGCATTTCCGTAGAACCTTACGACCATAGACGTCTTCCCGACTTTATATATTAAATTGATAGAATCAAATGATCGGACTCGTAAGTTAGCAAGACATTACGAACTATATATTTACAATGAAGGTATAATCAATGCTAGACTATGAATAGAATATCAATTCGTCGTTTGACTTGACACGGAGCGACCGGTCACGACGGGGTTGTCAACCCGATAGATCTACCAACAATTCCTCGCGTGCAATACTTAAATGATGAAACGACATCACTTGCGCATGGCCGATATCGAGGCCATCTATGATGCCTGCCTCACGTACAATATATATATCCTACTAATAATGATAAATTTAATATATGATGTTGTATGAATTTTCTGAAATCCCTGGGATCAAGCAAATTCATCCCAACTACACGGTCGTTTTCTCTGAAACATCGTACAAATCCCCGTTTCTCCCCGAAACATATTTATTCACAAAAAAACCGTTTCTCCCCGAAACATATATATTTAACAAATCCATATATTTTCAATGAAAATATACATTTTATACATCAAAATGTATGTTTTATTCAAAAACATTATTAAACCCATGTTAGGCGTGTTCTTCCCCCAAAACATATACAAAACAGTAAAAAGAGGGGGTTTAGTGACACTCACCTTTGGGTGCGTATTTTAAATAGCGCAACCCCACAAATTGATTTCTATACGTCCTATTATATGTAGGAACGATTTATCAATCAATATATCACAAAATTCCTAAGTTTCTCCGTATCTTAGAATTTTGCACATAACTTTGAGATTTTCTCAAAAGTTACCATTTTAGATTATGTTGGCACGTTAATATATATATTTAAGATTTTGCGACTTGAATGATTTTATTGGTGACTGTTATCATGTAAACCCGTTAACACTCCCGTTTATACGTAATACATCTAAGATTTGCGCGTCGTAATATATATATATAAACGTACACATAAACTTAATATTATAACATGTGAAATCTCGTTAACTTATTTATTTTATCATTTTTAAAGCATGCATACATAAAATAACTTATATGTATCAATTTTCATGCTCGACAAACAAGTTACGCATTTAACGCGATTTTTACCGTTTCTATCGCTTTAAGCGCACAAGTGTACATGCATAGTCTAAATTTCCCGCTATCATGTCAACACTTAACATATTATCATATACACATGTCTAAATCACATAACACATTTTAACACATAAGGTTCACTCATAAATAACCCATGCTAGTGTACATTGTAAAAAGCATATTTTAGTGATTCGGTAACGTTTTCGGGCGTCGGAAGTCACGTATGACTAACCAAACACCAAGTAAACTTAAAATTAGTTAAAATACTTATATTTAAACTAAAAATATCAGTTTACTTACTGATCTAAAACAGTTTTATAAAAATCCTTCGAAAAGCAGATTTTTAACCGTTTTACCGCATAGTTTTGCGTTAAACATTACCATAACCATCCCAACTCGAAATGACTTGATATTTTAACACAATACATGTTATTTACTGATTAAAATGATGTTTATAATCAGATTAGTGCAATTTTTGTGTAAGTCACGTAAATCATGCGATTTCACGTATTTTACAACACATAAAGCACCAAGTACAACATGTAAAGCTAGTAAACTTTATGACAAAGTTTTATACCATTTTAACACTTCAAATAGTTATTGTTTAGAATCTGATCAAAATTTATTTTTATCAAATCATATTCAAATCATCATTTTATGATCACATATCAACATGCATGTCCAAATATGTGCATCTAATGCACCCATATCATAACATCATCATCCTACATGAACTTAAATGCCTCAAAGAGCATATTTATTTCATGTCCATATAAACCACAACATGTTCATCACATTATCATCTAATCATGTTTACATAAATACAAACATTCTTACATTTATGAACATATGACAAAAACTTACATGCATGCATACATACATATATATACACGACATATATACATACACATATAAACTTCCAAAAGTTCACTTTTGTGTCATCTTTTCAAATCACAATAACCTTCTTGTATGACACATTTTTTATTCATGCATGTAACAAACTTTCAAGAATCCCTTTAAATCAAGAATCAACAAAATGAAAACACAATTATATACACACATACATACACCCTACGGCCATATATACATACATATACACACCCATTTTTATTTTGTTTAAAAACTCATTCATTATTAGTTTCAAGTTTGTGATTAATTCCAAGTTCAAGAGAAACCTTCCAACATCACTATCATCACCAAGAATCAAGAACATGATTTTAAAAATAAGTTTATACCTCTCAAGATTTTGGTGGGTTTTGACAAGATTTTTGATGTTTGGAGCTTGTTTCACCTTGAAAACACCTTTGGATCTTCGAAACACCTTGAAACCTTCTTGGAATGAGCTTGGTTCTTCAAGAACAAGAATGAAATTTCAAAAATGGTGAGAGAAGAGGGGTGTTTGGCTGAGATTTTTAGAGAGAGAGAGAGAGATTGATTTAGTTTGATTATGTTCTTGGATTATGCAAGATATTAGAAGATCTTGCAAAAGACTAATCATCACTTGATTCACCCAAGACCAACAAGTGTAGGAGAGAGAGTGAGTCTTGCCTCCCCTAGCCGCCACCTCTCACCTCCCATACATATATATTCGTATATATATACATATATATATAAACTTGACCAAAAACCGGTATTTTACTGGATACCGGATATTTTATCTAGCGTTTTAATCCCGTTTTAGTGCGTTTTAAATTATTTTTGTCATTCTATAAAAATAATCTCACTAAAATATTACTGAAATAATTACCAGTTGCCTTGACTGGCTGCGTTGACACTATTTTGTCAGATACGCGCAGTATCGCGCGGTACGCGCTCAAACTCGAAAAATAGAGTTTCTTAGCGTTTTAATTTATTTTTCCTTCCGGACATGATTAAAATTACCATTCTAATCATAACATATTATTTTTAGGATTTTAACATTGATCGGGTGGTCACCGACATTCGTTTCGCATTTTGTTCGTTACGCGATAAGCGTTTATCTTATTGTTGACAACATAATTTTTATCAAAATTTGGATTTACCAACACATCAAACATCACATATAAACATCAATATCAGTCAAATACAGTCTTTTTATTCATTCATGACACGTGTTACATTTGTACGATACAACCTAAATAGCCGGGTGTCACATGATACATGTTTTGATTTTGACATTAGTAAAAGCTTTTAACATACTTAGACATTTAGTACATATTTGAGCCTTAATACAAATTAAATTTCTAGATATCTTCCTTTAATAATGATGTTATCTTTAAAATAGTATAAATTTCAATAAGTGGTTTGGTTCAGTTGAGCTTATCTAATGGTTTAATTCGATTAGTTTTGTTATTTAATGGTTTAGTTCGGTTAATTTTGTTTTTGTAAATGTATGTAGTCAAAATCTAACTGTTATAGTCGATTATCAAAGTTATTAAATCTGTTGATGTTTTTATTTTCTTCAAGTATATAATAAGTTTAAGAAATATAAACCTCTAAAATATTTTCTTAAAGGCCATTTTTATAAATCAAGTAAGCCATTTAGTAATTTCCCTATTCTAATGATCTAATCCATCGGAAACCTCTTTATATTGGGCCCAATCAGTTTCTTGTGCACAAAACTATTTTGGCTTGATTAAGCATCAACATCTAAATAATCACATTTTAAGTTTGATAAGACATAAATTCTAATAAAACAAATTAATTAAGTGAGCTATCTTATCAAAAGGTCTTGTGTGATAATACTTTTTATTTATATTTTATATTTCATATTTCTAATGCATTCTATAAAATTATATCCAGTTTACAAATTCGGGTAAATGGTAGGGTAAATTTGGTTTTGATCCACAAATGTTTTACGACATTGGTTATACAACACGCACATATAGCGGTTCTAGGAAGAAAACAGTTTTTTCTTTTCTTTTTGGAAATAAAAAGAGTAAAATATATGGAGATCGAGAAACAATACAGTTTTCAATAATAAATCCCCTCAGGTTGCGGGTGTAATCGAGGAGACCAAGTCACTTAGTTTCCTTTGGGTTAAAAACCGTTCAAAGTCGAGAACTCTTTCCTGGGAGGCATGGAGAAAGTTTGACCTTGCAACCCTTGTTTAAGTGTTTGTCTTCTGTATTGTTTAGGTGTTTCTGTGTACGTCTTGGTGCCCTTTGTAACTGCCAGCTCCTTGTTGGTTGGTGTTCGTTTTTAATAATATTCAGTTTTGTTGGTCGTTAAAAGAAAAGAGTAAAATACATATTTGGAAATAAAAAGATATAAATATATCTTTTTTTTTTTGAACGGCAACTTTCATTAACAACTAGCGAGACGTTAGGAAGAAACAACAAAATAAGTTACAAAGGACATTTGATCCAATCGGTCCAAACTAAAATTGTTACAATTCGATCTATTTTTTTATCCATAGAAAACTTAATGCTTTCATATCCTTCATGATGCTCGCTATGCTCTTTTTTGGAGGAGAAAACTACCATGTTTCTAGCTTTCCAAATGTACCAACATGTAGATAAGATGATACCATGAACCACTTTTCTTTTGTGAACATCCATATTGCAGGCATTGTGGACCGAGCTCAGGTCTAGTATATCGAAGGCAAAAATGGGGGGTATGGCACACCAAGTCGATACTCTGCACCAAACTTGAGATGCAAAGCTGCATGAAATCAACAAATGATCACATGTTTCTTCGACTTCTTCGCAAGATTTGCACAACTCTGACCCCAGATATGTATAAATAAGAAAATAATTAAAATGCAATGTTAAATTTTCTCTTCTAACATTCCAATAAAATATACAAACAATCTTTTTTAATTTATAGAACCTTTATATGTATAAATTATGTACACATATGTTTTTCTATACATAACCTACAGATATGTAGATAAACGTTTTAAAGAGATATGTAGATAAACGTTTTAAAGATGAAAAAAATGAATTAATTAGTTTAATTGTCTTTTATGTGTTGGAACTTTTGAGACCACTATATAACAAATATCAAAGTTTAGGCGCCTTTATGTAAAGAGATGAAAGATAATAGTCCGAAAGTGTGTGTTTGATACGGTGTTTTGTGAATTCAGGAATGCGTAATAGATATTCTAGAAGCGCTATTTGTAATCACATTTAGGTAACTAATCAATTGAATGGATTCGTATTTGGTTTACTTGGTTTTGATCTAGTTGTCGTTTTCTTTTGTTATTCTCATTTAA
Organism: Helianthus tuberosus; assembly: GCA_030545235.1. Taxonomy (NCBI): domain Eukaryota; kingdom Viridiplantae; phylum Streptophyta; class Magnoliopsida; order Asterales; family Asteraceae; genus Helianthus; species Helianthus tuberosus. The sequence goes on along the minus strand of CM060415.1, from coordinate 53,021,663 downwards.
ACACCTAATCAATTTTCATCTAGTTGTTGTTTTCTTTTATCATTCTTATTTAAACGCCTAATCAATTAGTGTTTGGATCTGAATTAGATCACTACCATTGTAGATCTAAATTTGGGACATATGTTATGTGCTAACATAGATATGTGTATGAAAAAACCAAAAGTTTTTAAAAATATGAGCCATTAATAAAAAAAATAAAGGATGCAATTTTTTTCCTCTCAAAATAATTTAGTCATTTGTAATGAACCATGAGAAACCTTCTCGTGTAAGTTGGGCCACCATTTTTTGCACAAACTTAGATGAAAATATTATAAACACATCTATAAAAACAAAAAAAATGTCGACTCGTTAGTTACATCCGATGTAAATTTTATTTACGCCTAATATAAATTTTCTTTATGGCGGTGTAATTTTTTACGTCCAATGTAAATTTTTACATGCAACATTTTTTTATTTTTTATTTTTTGTTGGAGCAAGTATTTTTTTTTAAATTTGAGAATTTTTTTTTGAAAAAGAAACTTTTGAAAGGCCTAGTTCTTATGGTTCTCATTTTACCATTTCCCTAAGAGAGAGAGAGAGAGGATAGAGTTTATTCGGGAACTAGCTTTAAGGAGACAACTAATTCAAAAAAAAAACTATACCCTACCAAAAACCCCCTAAAAAACCTAAACCCGCCAACTCACCCTCCAAAAACCTAAACTCCCCACCCACCCCACCCCCACACCCACACAAGCTAAATGCTAAAAACTAAACCATAAGATAACGTTTGGTAATGGAGTGGATCATTGTGATGAAATGAAAAAAAAAACATATTTGATTATCATGTGGTAATTGAATATAGCATTCTAAATGAATGTAACTCCGTCCAAATATAAAAATTTTCATTCCTTGGTTGGTGGGTGTTTTTTTATTCATTCAAGGAATGGAAAGAAATATATTATTATTATTATTATTATTATTATTATTATTATTATTATTATTATTATTAACTTTTACCATTAATATATTATTCTTATTGAACCAATTATATTTTTCTCATTTCTAATACAACTGAATTTCCATTCCTTGGGAAGTGGGTATTTTTTTATTCAATCAACGAATGAAAAGAAATATATTATTATTATATTACCAATATTAATATATGTCAAAATTTTTATTATTAATTTTTTACCATTAATATATTATTATTATTATTATTAGAGTAAACTGCTAAATTCGTCCCTAAGGTTTGACTCAAATTGCTAGATCAGTCCAAAATCAACTTTGTTTGCTAAAACAGTCCCTGAGCCTAGTTTCATTTGCTATTTCAGTCCAATGAAGGGAAAATGATTGGACTGATCTAGCATTTTGAGTCAAACCTTAGGGACGAATTTAGCAATTAACTCCTATTAATTGGACTGAAATAGCAATAGAAACTAGTCTCAGGGACTGTTTTAGCAAACAAAGTTGATTTTGGACTGATCTAGCATTTTGAGTCAAACCTCAGGGACGAATTTAGCAGTTTACTCTTATTATTATTATTGAACCAATTATAATTTTCTCATTTCTAATAGTGTGTTTCGTTTGTTTCTTCGTCTTTTTTTGTTTATAAAGTAATGATTTATTTTATTCACATATGAGTAATCAAACATCACAATGGAATGGAACAATTTATTTCATTATGTTTCTATTTTACTCCCTAATCTATTTTATTACTCCATACCAAATAGACCCTAAAACTAAACCCAATAAATTCTAAAAAAAATATTATTTAATTACACCATACCAATTTTTTTTTACATTAAAATCGTGACTTTTTATTAATAAAATATTCAAAAAATGTATTAATAAAAAGCTAAGTAGTTAATGCGGTAAAAATATCGGATATCGGTCATGTGACAACTGACTTTTCATGTAATTCCGTATGATGTGAACAGTAATTTGTACTATATGATTGTGCATGATAGAACTTATGATATGAATGATTTCATGATTTACCTTCAAAGAACTCACAAATACATTACATGTTGCATGCTACCTATTATTGTTAGATGCAATCCGGAACAGTTCATTTAGTGCACAGAACAAACTAGCACAATTATCAGATAAACAAGTAGTACTGACGGGAGTTCAGTACTCAGACAGACATCATGATAGGACACAGAATGAGTCCCAGAACCAAATTTTACACTAGAACTCTATGTAGGAAAGTAAGGGTTATAAAACTGCCTTCCGAGTGACGAATAAACACCAAAAAGTGCCCGAAATACACCCTAAATGCAGAATTCTGCAAAATTCAGCAAAAAACAGCAATTAAACATCCAAATATTATGCAGAAATAAGGTTTAAGTGTCCAGAATAACTTGTAAAGTGTTGGGAATGAAATCTGTCATAAAATGTATCTCATAACACACTAAACTGCGCAATTTAGCACCTTAACAAACCGGTAACCAGACGAATAACCGGACACTACCCCAAACACCAAAATTGAACTAGAAGCATTGTTTTAACATCACAAGACTAGTTATTAACACTAAACACCATATTACACCTTAAAATCCCTAAACACACTTAACCCCTAACTAAATCACTTAAATCCTAACTATAACCTAACTTAACATTTGAAAACTAACCAAGACCCCCCATATGGTGGACGGTCAACAAAGGGGTCCCCCCCTCCCATCATTTTGTTGAATATTATATTAGAGATGATGCATTGATATGGAGCACATGAACCTTTGTGTAATGTAATGTTGGGTGAAAGTTTATAAAAACCATTAGACATCATATATCCTTATCTTCATCAAAATTTCAAAGTCACAAACTCCTCCATATCCCTCAAAGGCTACGGCCAACATACCCTCTCTTCACCTCCATTTTTTTAGTCCATTTCTATACAATCTAAGCACATCCTAAGGAGAATCAAGCATACTTAGGAAGGTTTCAAGCAAGGAAACTTGAAGGACCATCTTGAGGAGCTATTAACCATCTCTTTTCTTCTTCATCTTCTAACTTGTTCATCCCTAGCCCTTGTGTTAGTAGTAAGCCCTCTTGATCTTGTTTTTACACTTTATTTTAGTGGTTAAAGTATGTAGTAACTAAAGATCTAAAGAATCACACCAAAACAAGAACATGAACATAAGAATAAAGCTTAAAATCATGAAGATCTAAGTTGTTTAGTGAATGTGATGAACTTGTTTGTTGATTTCTTGAGTGTATGGTGTAGATCACCACATAAAAGCTTGCTAGATAATGATTTAAAACATGATCTAGCAAGTATTAGGATGAATCTTGAAAGATCTATGTTAATCATCCTTTATGTTAAGTGTGAACTTGAAGATAAACATGATTTTGTGTAGGATGATGGTTCCTACAAGTTGTAAGTCTTAAAAGTATGAGATTTCAAAGATAAAAGTTTCAAGAAAAATAAAGTTTACTTCAAGATTTAACATGATTTGGTTTTAAAAGAAGATACACATGTTTTATGTGTTAAAATGGAACCTTTAAAGTGTATGAAATATGAAAAATTCAAGAAGATGAATTTTTGTAAAAATGTGTTACATTGAAAATTTGTAAGAATGAGTTTTATGAAGTAAGAATCATGTTTTTAGTGTTAGTATACCATGTTAAATATCATGTTAAAATACTACAAGATTTTACAAAAGTTCAAGTTCATACCATCTTGTAGAAATGTATGTTATGGCTCATGGTAAGATGTAGAATGATGTTGATGATTGATGATGAATTTTTGAAAAGAAAATGATATGCTAATAAGCATGGAAACCTCCATTTTCAAGGGAAACTATGGCAAAATTTTTGTAAAAATTCAACACTTAGAAAAATATTTTTGAACAAGTGATTACAAGTGATTTTTGGTCATGGTTTTAAATATAAAATTTGCCAAAATTTTTGTTATAAAAATTACAAGTATTGGAGGTTGATTTTCAAGAATAAAAATGACTAACTATATATTTAGGAAAATATATATTTAGAAGTCACAAAAATTATGTGCTACATGTATATTGCTTGTATTAGTTATACTAAAAATTAGAAACATGAAAAATAATACACCCCACCAAAATACTACAATTATAATTTGAAGTATTACAAAAATCACAAGTAAATAAATATATAATTTACACACAAATATTGGACGATTCGGACAATGGACTCTTTGGACTATATATATATATATTCCAGAAATAAATTCGTATCTTGACAAATTTGGGAAACGGTATTTTTGAAACCGAACAAACAGCAAAGTATGAAATTTTTTTACAACTATTATAAAATATATCATATTTTGTCAAAATTGAAAATATATTATTTTTGGAATGGAAGAAAATATATATTTTCATAAACAACTCAAAAATATATTATTTTGGTGAAAACAAAAAATATATATTTTTCTAACTTTAATCTTAAAAATATATTATTTTTAAGATATATGTGGATATATACATATTTTTACCAAATAAAGTTTGTAGACATTTTTCTATAAAATTCTCTTAAAATATGTATATTTTAAGAATATAAAGTTAGTGATTTTTAATTATGCAAAAACAATATTCCGGAAAATTATACATAAATTAAGTAGGGAAAATACTTAATAAATACAAGAAAATACGCATTCCTATACGTATAAGTACATACCGACATACACTACCAACACTTGGTAAAACACGCAAATACAAGTGTACCTATACTTGAAAATATATACGTGAGAACCATATGACAAAACAAGTTAAAAATGTATTATTTTTAACAATATTCCAAATAATTGTATGGAAATAATTTAAGTTAAAATACCCTTATTTTAACTAATATATATATATATATATATATATATATATATACCAATTTGGAATTATGAATTTACACATACACCAAGCGTGTAACTCAAAGTATACCAGAATTCCAAAATAAGTCTTAATAAACAACTCAGGCTAAGAGTCGTTATACGACCTAAGTGTCTAATAAAACATAGCACGTGTGTAGGTAATGGTACTGTTGGGTTTTATCTATGTTTATCAAAGTAATTTTATCCTTATAAAATTAAAACGCATCGGAAAAAGTATTTAAAACATGTTACTTACAAAATATAAAACCCATTATATATGTAAAAAACCCAATACCCAAATCCATATACGAACATGCATAGTATCAAACACAACCATATGGTGTTTAGAATACTACCTCTTGGAGTAAAAGGAAATGAAAAGGATGATGCTTCTTGAACGATAGTCTTCAAGTGTAGAATACCTCAAGCTTGTATACCCCAAGCCGTCCAACAAATACTTTGATTTTTAGCTAGGATTTTATACACTTATGATCAAACTTGAACCCCTCTTGGAAACCCCTTTATGGCCAAAAATTAGAGAGCAAAAAAATCCAAGTCTTACACTTCAAATTATGTCAAAAAATCCTTTTGAAATAGTGAGAAATGTTGCCACCACCATTTGCCCAATCATGTGCCTTCTAACCATGTAAAATGCATGTAATCTCATTGGACCAAAGTTGTCTAGGGAAGACCATGGGGGGGGGGGGGGGACTTTATTTTTATAAAAAAATTCAAAATTTTTCTTTTAACTTTTTAAGTCTTATATAATTTTATAACTTTTATAAAACTATAACATCACATGTTATAAGACTTATACAACTACTATTATGCTATTTAACCCATTAAATAACAAAATAAAATATTCTCTCAAAATAAATTATCCATATAATTTATTAGTTTCTCAAGTGCAATTATTTAGAAAACCAATTTCTAAATATTATAAGTGTTAATATTTATTTGTTTGATCAAATCATAAATAAATATTATAAGTGTTTGTCTAGCTTGTTTTTGGGTATGACTCGACTTGGATCATAAGGTACTAGCCACATCAATTTAATATATGTCTTGGGCATACAGAGTCCAACAATCCCCCACTTGCACAAGATACATAGAAGATTGATGCAAGTAGTAAAGACCACATAACTATAGTTTACAACCCCTAATATGTATGACTATATGTCCCATTCAATAACATCATCCCCTTCAAGTCTCTTACTTGAACATGATTTAGGTGAATCTATCATTTATCCCTTCGTTACAGATGTCATGTTAAATCCAGAGACATAGAGTGATCACTCTCTGTTGATTTAACTTCAGCAGGCCTTAGACATCTTACTCTCAATGAATAAGAGGAACAAATCCCTTCTTGACTACATATGTCTTTCACAATTACCTTGTACCACACCTGAGTTTAGCCTTATGTACTATCATATTACAGACAGCTAAGAACTAGGTCAAGGTATAATACTTGGTGAATATCAAGACCCAATATGTATCTCAGGTCAGAGGATACTATGATATTCTCCTTTACTCAAATTTACTTATGATCAATCACAAATAAATGCAGTAATATTCGAGAGCGAGTCAGTCCAATATTTGTATCCCACAAATATCTATGAACTTTGGCAACAACACTTTGCTCTATATTCATACCAAATGAATATCTACCAATCCAAGTTCATAATAGTATTACATTCATATTTGTTCCCACAAGTATGATCGACTACGGACATTTAAAATAATTAACTTATTCATGGATTTAAACATGCTAAAATGGAACATAACTCAAAATACCATAAATGAGTTAAAATTACAATTGTTCCAATATCCAAATACAAAATAGATCAAATCCAATCACTAGAATATCGAAGTCCTAAGGCCCATGTATGACCCTCATGTTTTGCCCGATCAAGCAGCTTCGTGAATGGATCCGCAATGTTTTGATCGGTATGAACTTGGCGGATACATATATTTCCCTTTTCAACTGATAAATACTAAAAGTTGTAATTGATTGTTATGTGTTGCACACCAATGACGTTTTCTCTTTATGAAACTGATTTATATAAAGAAACTGTAAATTAATTTCTGTCTTAATTTATAAAATTTAAAACATCCTTCACCTTAACAGAAATAATAAACCGAGTTAGTGATTTGGATCAAAATTTGAAAAAATTATGTGACAAAACCATTAAATTTTTTTTTCTAAAAACTCCACGTATATTCTTTTTTATTATATATGTAACAAAAATAATTAAATAAAAGAAATTAAAAAAAGTTTGAGTAAATTGCCAAAATCGTCCCTGTGGTTTTATATTTGCCAGTTTCATTCAAATATCGTCAACTTAACAGAAAAATAAACTAAATTAGTGGTTTGGATGAAAATGGCAAAAAGTTACAAACGTTGGGGACAATTTGGTACAAAAGTGTCATTTTGGATGAAAATGGCAAACGTGCCCAAACCTTAGGGACGATTTTGGCAATTAACTCTTATATTAATTTTTTATTAGTTTACTGTAAAAAAATTTCTGTAAATCAAATTAATTAAATTACATTAATTTTTTGATTTATTAAATTTTATTATAAAAATTAAATCAAATCATATTAAATTTAATCAAATCATATTAATGACTCCAATCATTAATACATATAGTAAAAGACCTAATTGCATTTATGTCACTAAAAAACAAAATCTCATTAATTAAAATACAATCACCACTTAACTTTATTGTCTTTTAATCTCATCCATCCAAACACTTTCGATCAATGGTTAGTATTGGTTCCTACGGTTCTCACAACTTAAGGTGGTTCTCATTTTACATAATCCCTATATATATATATACACATACATATATGGGTGCGCTAAAATGAAAACCACCTCCAGTTGTAAGAACCGCGGGAACCACTCTCAACCAATCAGAAAAAAGGGGTAGTTTGGTCATTTCCTTTAAATGTCCAATCTTTCATCTCTCATCTCTCCTCTGTTGTCTTTAAAGTAGTTGCAGACATTTATCTCTCTTAAGACCCCATCTCTCATCTCTCTCTTTCTCTCTATATTGAATTCCTTCACAATCATCTATCCTCTCATCCCTGTGAGAAATCTTCCCAAATCACAACTCCATGAGACGGAAGCGGTAATTAATGGCGGCCAGATGTGCCACCAGATCATGTATATTCACCACTAGTATCAACCCTAACCCTATCAACAGCACCACCAGTCCTGATTTGGCCTCAACCAACCACCACTTCCTTCCATTTATCGGGTAAAACGGCCGGCCACCACCGTTTGGTGGTGGCGTACGGCGGCGACAGCAAGAGAGACAGAGAGAGATTGGGGAGAGAGAAAGAGGACGGAGGCGGGCTGACGGCAGCGTCGCCGTGAGCGGCGACGGTCCTGGTCTCCTCCCGACGAGTTGATGCTCGGGTCGACTTTGGAGGTTATGGGTTTAGTTGGTTCAAGACTAGTTCATCAGATTCTTGGCCTGTGTTCTTGATTTTTCTGGTGTTTTTTTTTTGGCCGGTGTTCTTGATTTTTCTGGGTTTAGTTGATTTTTCTGGTGATTCTTGGCCCGTGTTCTTGATTTTTCTGGTGATTCTTGGCCTGTGTTCTTGACTTTGGAGGTTATGGGTTCAGTTGATTTTCTGGTGATTTTTGGCCTGTGTTGTTGATTTTTCTGGTGATTTTTGATCAATGAACTATGTGTGGTTTGATCTGTTTGGATTGGGTGGCGATGATGCAAAAAAAAACCTAGATTTTGATGACGATGGCGCGGCAAGGATGATGGAGGGTAGGTTTTTGGACATGCAACCCCACTTTGCAGCCTTTTGATTATCAGAAAATCTGAGCCAAACCACGTTTTTTTTCGAGATACACTTTTGTTTTGATATTGTTGATTTTTTATATTTTTTCCCCAGTCGATGATGATAACAATCTATCTAAGACACCTACCGAGTTTTCGATTTCTGGGTACGTTCGTCTTGCGTAAAAAAATTTTTGTAAAAAAAAAGTTAAACCGTAAACTTTCTAACGTAAAACGTAAACTTTTTAACGTAAAACGTAAAAAGTTTAACATAAAACGTAAAACGTTAAATCGTAAAACGTAAAAAGTTTTACGTAAAAAGTCTAACGTAAAACGTAAAAATTTTAACGTAAAACGTAAAAAGTTTAACGTAAAACGTAAAAAGTTTTAACGCAAAACGTAAAAAGTTTAACATAAAACGTAAAACGTTAAATCGTAAAACGTAAAAAGTTTTACGTAAAACGTAAAAAGTTTAACGTAAAACGTAAAAATATTAAAAATTTTTCAAAAGAATCTGAATTTAAAAAACTTTTAATAAAAAAAATTTATTTAAAAAATAAAAACTAATATAATAATACAAAAATAGTAATAAAAACAATAAAGACAAAAAGACAAAATTGGGTAAATTTACTAAACTAACCTTTTGAATTAAAATATTAAAAACATAATAAGACAAAAAATATTTAATAATACTTTTTAATTACTTTTAATCTCATCCATTGATCTTGATGATCTAATGGTTGAAAAGTGGTTCTCTCGGTTCTTACAACTGCATGTGGTTTTCATTTTAACGCTCCCCTACACACACACACACACACACACATATATATATATAGGGGATGGTTCATTGGGGAACACTAAAAAAGTGGGGAACGGGAGAACACTCTTAAAAATTATACTTAACATGTTAAAAATTATTTTTTTCTAAATTTTTTCGGCGCTTTTTCTTATAAATACAAGTAGAAACATTTTTAATAAACTAAATCAAAAACTAAAAATATAAAAAAAAATGTTTAAAAAACAGTTATATCTTATAGAATTAACTTAACATGTTAAAAATAGTTTTTTTTTAAAAAGTTTTTCAGCGCTTTTCTTTATAAAAAGGAGGAGAAACTAGTCGAATAAAAAAAATAATTTTTCTGAAAAAAATTTTTAGCCTTTCTTTAATTGTTTTTTTTAATATTTTTAGTTTTTAATTTTTTTATTAAAAATACTTCTACAAGTATATATAAGGAGAAGCGTCGAAATTTTTTTTTAAAAAACTAATTTTTAACATGTTAAGTTAAATTTTTAAGAGTGTTCCCCGGTTCCCCACTTTTTTAGTGTTCCCCAATGAACCTCACACTATATATATATATATATATATATATATATATATATATATATATATATATATATATATATATATATATATGATTCGATTCGAGGAGGAACCATTACCAGTTTAAGAACCATGAGAACTCCTGTCATCCAATAAGATTTTAAAACATCACTTATATTTAAATTAAATTAAAAGGGTAATGTAGTCTTTAACTCTCGATGTCACATCATTTCTCTCTCTTATTTTTAAAAGTCAAATCCATTTTCTTTCATTCTTTCTCTATCTTTTTTTTTTCTTTTACATTAGAATATTCCTCGCTCTTTCTCTCATTTTACATTTACAAAAAGCAAATGGAGATTCAAAAAAATGTTTGGTTCATCATATTCAATATATACAAAAAGCAAATCGAGATTCAAAAAAAAATGCCCAGAAGTTAGACTCGGATCGAGGTGGTTGTGAAGTTCGAAGGTGGCGGAACCACCTGGAAGACGGAAAGGGGTAGGGTCGCCAATGATGGTGGCGGATCGGGGAACGGATCCCGGCTAGATGACTGATCGGGGTGATGTAGACGACGGCGGCGGTGTTGAAGGCAGTGGAAGGGGTGATGTAGACAGCAGCGGCGGAGGTGGTTCTGTGACGGAGATGGTTGTGGCACGGCGATAGTGACGGCGTAGGTGGTGGTTTTGTTGATTTCAAATGTACAAGTTTTTTTTTTGAAAAGGTTTGCATATGTAAAAATGTTCTTGTGTATGTTAGTCAAAGACAACGCGCATAAAAAAACACTTGACAACGTACTTAAAAAACATTCGACACCGTACGCAAAAAAACATTCGACAACGTGCGTTAAAAAAACATTTCGACAAGGGGGGTTTTGTCGATTCTTATGTGTGTAAATAAATTAAGGTATGGACTTTGACAACGTGCGTAAAAAAATGTTTGACAACATGTATAAAAATGTCTTTACGCAATAAATCACTATGTAAAAAAATAAACAAAAACATTTACGTTCGACAAAGACAACGCGCGTAAAAAAACATTCGACAACGTGCGTTAAAAAATATTCGACAACGTGCATAAAAAAACATTCCGATACCATTCGTCGGCCGGTGCAAAAACATATGTTTTACATTTGACAACTTGCGAAAAAAATGTTTGACAACGTGTGTATAAAAAAGTTTTTTAAGCCTCTGGTCGCTGGCCCGAGCTCCTCTTAACGTCACGCTTAAATCTATTTATGAAACGTATGTAAAAAGGTAACGCGTAAAATAGTTTTTACGTACGTTTTTATTTTTTATTTTGTTGTGTAAAAGAATTTATGGTTGGCGTCGCACCTTTCGCGCCGATGTAAAATATCAAACGTAGAAAAAACGACGACGTAAAACATCAAACGTAAAAAATGTAATAAGATAAATATTAAAATAAAAAGGGCGGTTTATTTTGGTCGAACGTAAAACGTAACCGTTCGCGCCGACGTACACCATCAAACGTAAAAAAATAGATAAGCTTGAAATGTTAAAAATTTGTCTATGTCTTCAATTTTTTTACATTTGTTTAAAAATGTAATAAATAGGATGTTTTTTTTCCAATTTAAAAAAAATAGACAAAAAGTAATAAAAAGATTTGATGGTTTGAATGTAGAGTCAAAAACAACTAAACGACCACTGACATGTTTCTTGTCAATAATTAACAACAAATAACCCTTTTCTCAATAAATAAATATTTTTCACAACAGACAAACAACATATTACATATGTTTATTTGAATTCAATCTCAACCACACATTGTAGAAAGATCTAAGGTTACTAATGGGCCATATATATATATATATATATATATATATATATATATATTTGAATAAAAGTTGATTATTTTTAAGGATTTTTGGTATAAAAAAACTTGAAAAAACTTTTCGTATGGCCGAGTTCTCTAAGTTCTCACAACACGTATAAGTTTTCATTTTAGCCTAATCCTATATATGTATATATACCAATTGGCTTATAGCCCAGTGGTACCCGCAACCAATGAAAGTCACGCTGAAATGGGAAGTTGTAGTGATGCGGGTTCGACCCTTGTGGTGACCATATCATGGAGGTAGTGACCGAGGCTATTTGCTGGCATCATTACCCTTGCGGGGTGGGATGATGAGTACCCAAATGGGTACTGCGGCTAGGATTCCCTCCACAATTCTTATATATATATATATATATATATATATATATATATATATATATAGGGGACCGCTAGAATGAGAACCACCCCGAGTTATGAGAACCGCGAGAACCACACCGTACGGGGCGAGGTGGACCAATTTTTTTTTTCGAAAACGTAGATTAGTGTATCACAAACACATTCGTAAAAATTAAAAAAAAAAAACGCCGTGTGGGTAGTTTTTTACACAACAAAAACGTGGTTTACGAGTTCCGTATCGTAAACCACGTTTTTGTGGTGTAAAAAACTACCCACACGGCGTTTTTAAAATTTTTTTTTTTCACGAATGTGTTTCTAATACATACACCTACGTTTTTGAAAAAAAAATTTGGTCCACCTCGCCCGGAATCATGTGGTTCTCGCGGTTCTCATAACTCGGGGTGGTTCTCATTCTAGCGGCCCCCTATATATATATATAGGGTGAGGTTCTAGAGTGAACCATAGTGTTTGTATAAACTAGGGGTGTTCACGGTTCGGCTTCAAACCGTGAAACCGTCCAAACCGGTCATCGGTTTGATTTCGCGGTCGGGTTTTTACCTTACCTTTTGGTCAGTCGGTTTTAGAATTTTCAAACTGTAGTGAACGGTTTGGTTTATGGTTTAGACAAAAAACCGACCGTATAAAACCGGACCAAACCGTAAGATTTGACAATATATTTTTGTTATTATATTTCATATATATAACTATCTTAATTTTGTGTTAGTTTCAGTTTATTAAATAACATCAGGTCAAGTAATAGCTATAAGTTACGATACATCTTTTTTGTTACTATGTTAAAGTGATTTGGAGTTTGGGCTGGGCTATATCCTTTAAGTTTAACTTTGATTATAGTTGGTGAGGGAGATTCATTTGTTTAAAATATGTGTAAAGAGAATTAAGACTAATTAATGTTTTATAAACCTTTTTTTTCAAATATTATTCCATTTGTAGATTGGTTAGCTTAAATTGTTTTTATATTTTATAACGACCAATAGGCCCAAACCGTCAAACCAAACCGGAACCAAACCATTAATAACGGTTCGGTTCGGTTCGGTTTTAATTTTCAACGGTTCGGTTTCGGTGGTTAAAAACCGTAACTAACGGTTTGGCTTACGGTTTGACCCATAAACCGTAAAAACTAGACCGCGAACACCCCTAGTATAAACCAAGTGAACAAATCATGTCCATTGATTGAGGAGATCTAGAGTTTTTATATGAATGGCAAGGTTGTAATTATGTTCTTGTAACTTCTCTTTAAAATAAAACCTACCAGGGTGTATTTGTAAATCAATTTCTTCCATCTTTGAAACCCGGAAATTCTAATCATTCCCTTTATTGAAAACAATTTCAATTCCCCAATACTCACATATCATTGTTCCAATTTATAAAATTCGCCATTCTTTCTCTCTATAAACAACAAAGCAACTCGAACACCATCTTTTTACCGTGTGTTGCAGCTTCCGGTGACTAATCAAGGTACAAAATAATGCGCATAGTGGTTTCATCTTTCTCTGTTTGTGTCCGATTGTGTATAGTTCTCTTTGTGTTCCGCCTTCTGTTTCATGTAAAATCTAGGGTTTGAAGTTCATAGTTGGTATAAAAAAGCTTGAAATGTTCAATAAAGTGTGTATAAGTTGTTGGTATAAAAAAGCTTGAAATTGCCATTTTAGTCCCTGAGTTTTGTCCAAATTTGCCATTTTAGTCCAAATAGTTTTTTTTTCGTTTCTGGGTCCCTGACTTTTCCCTTTTGTTGCTATTTTGATCACATACCCTAACTCCGTCTAAAATCCCCATTTTTAACCAGGGGTATTTTGGGGATTTTCAATTTAAATCTTTTCATTTGCCATTTTGATCCATTCTTTTATTACAGTATATATCAGTTGCCATCACCACATGCCGCCACCACCATCACCGCCACAACCATGATTCCGGTCATCATGTATGGCAACAATCTCCGATAAAAAAAATTATAAATTAATATAAATAGGGGCTGAATTCGGTCACCTATTTTTCAATCACAAATCATCCATTACAGGTTATAGCCACACCTTTTGTTTCAATTTGGTTATTGTATCTTCAATATACAAAATCAACTAAGTTCTCCTAAAGTTTAATCCCAGAATCAGTGCAAATTAAACCACTAATATTGTTTTAGATGATATCCACTTTCCACCCAGTTATCTCATCCTACCAGATTCAAAGTGATGGTGGGTGTTTCCAATGAAATAAAAGTGAAGGGTAGGAATGAACGGAAATTTCCAAGAAACAAAATCCCCAAAGTTGAAACCAAAAATAAGAATCATTCCAAAAAAAATTGTCTCTGCTAAAGGATTTGCTGTGAACCGTCAATTGATCTTTACAATCATTCCAATCGTATCGGAATTACTTACCTCCGCCTCATAGCCGGCGTGAAGCCACTGCCGGAAGCTAAGTCCGTCACTGATGTTGCTGGTTCGAAACCCTTGGTCATCGGAATCAGGTCCTCCAACCTTGTCGCCATCAGATCCGAACTTTGCTACCAAAGTTATGGTGCTGGTTTCATGGTGATGTGGAACCGCCGGGAAAACGAAGGGGGAATCTATATTGTTGTTTTCAATTGAGATGGTGGTGGTTATCGGCTAGATCTGGTGGAGAGAGAAATCATGGTGTGGAGAGAGAAATCATGGTGATGACCGATGACCGGCGACAGGCGACGGTTGACGGCGGCGAGTGTGGTAGTTGATGGTGGTATGAGCATCAATAGTGGTGTGGGTGGTTTGGTTACGGTGGTTCATGGTAGGAATGAAGTGGTGGTTTAAAGTGTATATACATATATTATAAGTTTAAGTTTGGACTAAAATGGCAAGTTGAAAAGTTAAAAATGAAAATGCCCCTAGTTAAAACTGGAGTTTTTAGACGGAGTTATGCAAAATGATCAAAATGGCAACAAAAGGGAAAAGTCGGGGACCCAGAGGCGAAAAAAAAACTATTTGGACTAAAATGACAAATTTGGACAAACCTCAGGGACTAAAATGGCAATTTACTCATTTAAGTTTGATATGGTCGTTTTTGTATAGGTTTGTTTCCGATTTAGTCAATTTTTGGTTTAATTGTTATGCTTCAATCGATTAAATGCATAGGTATACTTTGTTCCTTATACATGTGTATGAGGTGGTGTTCTACATGTGTGTATAAACTAGGGGTGCAAACGAGTCGAGCGGCTCGCAAGCTACTCGAGATCGGCTCGAGAAAAAGCTCGAAACGAGCTGAGCCTTATCGAGCCAGAGCCGAGCTTGACCCTAAAATAAAGCTCGTTTGTTTATTGAGCCCGAGCTCGAGCCTTGCATGTGAAGCTCGTTAGGCTTGTCGAGCCTTATCAAGCCTTAGTGTAGCCGAGTCGAGCCGAGCTTGTTTAAACTTGTTTACAAGCTGACCTTAAACCTAAAAATAAGCTTATTTAGCAAACGAGCCCGAGCCTGAGTTTCACTTATCGAGCTCGCGACCCTAAAAAGTCTATTATTTGTATTATATTTATTTAATAGATAATAAACGAGCCGAGCCCGAGCCGAGCTCGAGCTTGAGAAAATACCAATGATTCGAGCTCAAGCTTTGAAAATAAAGCTCGAATCGAGCCGAGCTCGAGCCGAGCTCTCATAAGTTAATCGAGCTTGAGCCTGGTCGAGCTCGGGCTCGGCTCGGCTCGTTTGCACCCCTAACTATAAACTATGTAGTTCCCTTATGTTGCATGTATAATCTATGTTTTGAGATCATAGTTGTTTTTAGTGAAGGACAATGATAGCCTAAAGTTGTACAGTTATGTATAAATGTTTTGTACCCATATGTATTTTGGCGATCTTAAAGATTTCTGATCTAAGTAGCACTGGAACGGGTACGGGGACGATACGGGAACGAGGAACGGCAAAACTCAAAATTCCAAGATACGGGTACGACAATAAAAAATATAAAAAAATAAAAATATATTAAACAAATTCCAAAAATACTACATCTTCCAAAGGTAATTAATTATCAATAATCAAATCATTTTCAAATTCCGGTTCATCTAGTGAGAGATCTGATGCAGTTTCGGAAGCGATCAAATGGCTCAAGAACAATTAGTTAATCAAAGACGATAAAAGAACCAAAAGGTTCAAGAACATAGTTCTTTCTGTTCCATAATAAACCAAAAACTAACTAAACCATAAAACCCTAGCTCCTAATTTATAATGAACAAATAGATAAACTAGGAAATTTAAATCCCCACAAAATAGGAAACTAAATAAAAAAAAGATAAAAATTCAAATAATTAAAGATTAAAATTGTTTGGGTTCGTATCCATATGCTCCTGCATCATACTCCTCATCTTCGGAAAAAACCTCGTCCTCGAGTTTTGCCTTTTGGACTAAAGCCACCTGGATCAAAAGGAACATCAACCCGCTTCCAATTTATTATTATCACGACCTGCCTAAACAGTCCAACTTCACAATTTGTCTCGCCCGGCTTTGAACATGTACCACCTTGGATTGTTAAATCCATAGACACTTTTTGAAGTAGATCTAATTGGTAAGAAGAGAATGTTGGTGTTGGGCTTTTTACCAATGGTTCATTTTGACCTTGGGCCATGTTAGTTGCAAGTTAATGACCATTAGGAATTATTGAGCTTTTATACTTTTCCACCGACTCCATCAATACATGTATCTTCCCAACCAATTGACTCAACCCAGCTTTGAGATTATCACTATTCTGAACCAATCCAATGATTTGGTTTACTAAATTAGAATTATCATTATGATGAGCCGTAATTTCTGCAACCTCCCCTATCTCTTCAAATATATATTTTGATATAACCAACTTAGCATCAAAATTATTATCTATAGCAACCGAATCTCCATCAAATTTATACTCATCTTCTGTTTGAATTTCCACCTTCGTAGGAGATAACTTTATGCAATCACCAACATTCCAATTTATCACATGAACCGACAAGATTTTGGTGTTACCCAAAGATAATGCATGATCACTCTTAATCACCATCTCACAACCAACTGTCACCTTAGCACAGCCGTCGACAACCGCATTTTTATTAAAAACATCAAACATACCTGAAGAAACCTCTGCAAACTCGTGATCAGTTTCTTTCATGACCTCGTCATCTTGAATAGCCATCCAACTAAAAGCCTTTTGCACGAAAGCACATTCTTCCACATCGGGTTCAATCCCGTCTGTATCGAATTTCGGTGGGTTTTCCGCCAAACATTCCTGATAGGTCGGTTCGTAGAACCGGGGTGGGTAACGGCCGAACGGATTCTCCTCCTCGTTCACATCGTCCCGGACGATGGGTCGCGATTCGGTTTCCATAACACGCCTCTCCCGTTGTAACTCAAGATCTCGGACTCGTTGATGGAGCCGTTTGATCTCTTCAAGATCCCGGACTCGTTGACGAAGCCGTTTGATCTCTTCAAGATCTTGGACTCGTTGTCGGAGTCTTTTGATCTTAATAATATCACGTGGATCACGGTTTCTGATCTCGTTGCCTCGGCTGGCGGATCTACGATCACAGTTTAATCGATCTCCACAAGCACGTGAATCACCAATGCTCTTGTCGATGCCTCTGTCGGCGACTCTTCGAACAAGAAAACACTCGCATTCACGTAGAGCCATTTGATAAACCATAGCTCTAATACCACCTGATGCAGTTTCGGAAGCGATCAAATGGCTCAAGAACAATTAGTTAATCAAAGACGATAAAAGAACGAAAAGGTTCAAGAACATAGTTCTTTCTGTTCAATAATACACCAAAAACTAACTAAACCATAAAACCCTAGCTCCTAATTTATAATGAATAAAATAGATAAACTAGGAAATTTAAATCCCCACAAAATAGGAAACTAAATAAAAAAAAGATAAAAATTTAAATAATTAAAGATTAAAATTGTTTGGGTTCGTATCCATATGCTCCTGCATCAAGTTCGGCAATCGATAGAGAATTAGAGATGATGAGACTTGAGAGATTAGAGAAGCCGAATATGATAGGTCTATTTATTTAATGGCCGGTTGTGGAATTTGAAAGGGTAAAAACCCTAAAAATAAAAGGAAACGGGCTGGATACTTCTACCAGATACGTCCCCGACATTGGAAACGTTTAGGAAACGTCCCCGACGAGTACCCATGGTGTTTCCGTCCCTGACAAGTACCCGAGACGGGTACGGCCACATAAATGGAGTCCCCGTGCTACATAGTTTCTGATGTTAACAATTATGAACACTATTCTGATAGTTAGCTTTAATACATTTGTATATTAACAATGTATAATATGCTTTTGTAATATATATATATATATATATATATATGGTTCCCATTAAGTGTAACCAACTTTCAAAATCAACCATGACCATTGGATCTTGCTGAGATTAAATCTCAGCCCTGTAAACTCATAAAAATAACTGATGTGATGCAGTTCAGAGCAGTTATTTTTCAGTTTTCTCAACCGGTGGTAATCTCCAGCTTTCTCTACCCACGTCTACGGTAACCTCCATATACACTTCGTGTCTCCTATTTTTCCTCCCCACGTAGCATCTAACCTTCATATAGTCTTCCTTTTTAGCAGATCTGATATATACATTCATACGGTGATACAGACGAGATCTCAAACCTTCGTTCAAGGGTTATTTAATCGCAATCTGGTAAGCATTAGGGTTTCTTATGATTATAAATTTTGTGTTTGTTATCAAAATTGGATGAAATTGCCAAGCACTATTGTAATTTCTTCTACTACCCACCAGATTTGCCTTCAAAATTCTAGGCCCTTTCTCAATTCATCAAATATATGGCTGATCTCAACACAACAACCACAAATGGCGTTTTCCTGCAGCGGCTTAACCCTCAAGCTTCATGTTCTAGAGCGACCGTGTATGTTCTCTTTTATGATTTCAATTCTAAACGATTTTTGTTTTGTTTTGGATTATGTAAGTTGTTTTGATTCATCATTAATTCACACACAAAGATTGTGTACAGAGATGGTGTGATGAGAAAGGAAACACTAATTTGAGTTTTTTTTTTATGTCTTTATATACAAATTGTTAACATCTTAGAAGGATTGGTTGAGGAAGGTTTCACACCAAATCATTCCCCCCCCCCCCGGTGAGTGTTCGTTAAATTGGCGGAGTCGATCTTTATTCTTCATAATTTCCGCTCCCTAAGGTTTGCTTCTCGACGCCGGGCCTCTTATCTTCGATTTACCGCCCTCCGCCTCTACTTCGATCATCCTCAACCTTCAACTCCTAAAAATCAAGGTATTTTTATAAATCGATTTCTCTATAATTTGCATATTTGTTTTACTTTCTGTTTAATAGTTTAAGGTGTTTGCTAATTGATGAGATGAAATCTGTTTTCTGTTCCGGCAATAAAGAACCTGATTCTGACACAATTTCATCAATGTCATGGTTCCAATAGTTTAAGGTGTTTGCTAATTGCCTAATAGTTTAGCATCTTGGACTGTATTGGAACTGGCAATGGCCTCCTTCAAGAGCTTGCCGAGCAGGGGTTTATATTATTTTCTTTTCTTACTCATTTAGTATTTCTTTTATTTTGGATATTGATGAAAAAAATACAATGTAGTTGTATAAGGTACATAGTGGACATTTGTAACTAGCTGAGCATATTATTTTCGCACTTCCTTAAGGAGAATTGGAATTCATATTAAACTTTTAACTTTCGTTCATCTATTGTCTTGCACAGATCTGAAGATTCGTTTGTGTGATTTTGAAATTAGGTTTAATTTTGATATTAGCTCACAGAGCATCGGAGAGAGATTAGAAGAGTGATGGAAGTTCTCGCTAAGACTACAAAGGAAGTTCTTCTTCAATCAACTGGGCGAAAACACCAACGATTTCTCTCCAAACATGCCCTCATTTTAGTAGCCAAATTTGCATAAAATGGCGTCGTCTTCAACTGGATTAGTCTCTAAAGCAAGCACGGCCTTCCATTACACCACAGCTAATGCCAAGAAAGTCTTCACCGACATATAAGAAACATAATTTACAATAGCGGGGTGGTTCTGCTGCAAAACCGAGCTCCAGAACCGGCGTTCGGATGTCGTCGGTGACCACGGCACCAGTAAGTCCAGCTTGATTATCAAAGGTTTTTTTTTATCAATTGATACGATTCTCTTGTATATTCATCGTAGTTATGGGATTTACCCTGAATCAACGAGGTTTATTGATCAATTTTGTGTTGATTTGCATCTCTAGGGTTTTAATTTTGACTTCAATGATATCAATTAGCATTATTCATGTTAGTGCAGAACCGTTAAAAGGTGGTTTCCGTTCGTAATCATCGTCAGATCACTGAAAAATCATCATCCATTTCAGGTACGTGAGTTTATAGTTTTGTTTCCTCTTATGGTCTATTTTATCGACATATGCATAGATGTAGGGTTATTTTGCATTTTAGTTATTGGGTTGTCTTCATTAGGGAACTGATTTATTTCGACATGTGACATGGTTTGCATAGGGATTATTTCTGTTACATTTATGCACATTTCTTAGTGGGGTGGTTTTTTTTTTGTGCATTAACAGGCTACCCTTAAAGTGAAAGAGGAATTGTGGAGTGTTTTGGAAAGAGAACCAACAGATGGAGAGTTGGTCACAGCAACGAACATGAACGTATCACAGCTGAGGAACCAACCAACCAGGACTTAGAGAGGAGTCCTATTTCGTATGGTTTATCTGATATGGCCTTTTTAAATGATGAGATGAAGTTTGAAAAAAAACATTAATATTTACTAATTACTAAAATGCTACTAACCACTGCATGCTTTCATTATTTTTGTCGCTGTTTTATTGATTGAATTGATTACTGTCACAAGATGTTCAATAGGGTACATGGTTCTCACAAGTATACCACGACCGGAGTAATAGGTAGCTCGGACAGCAGAATGAGTGTATTTCCACATAGGGTACTCACAATTGAGAAGCAAGGTACCATCAATGTTGACTCAACCGGCCGTAAACCGTAATAGCAGCCAATTAGTTGGAGACCAGGTAATTTCTTTCACATTTTTGTAATATACATTACACAATGTATGTTACATATTGAAATCTGTGAAAATTTAACCTTTTCCACTTGCTTCTATCAACGCTTACGTCACATTTATCTATTAGCATGTATATGGTGCTACTGAGAATGGATTTATATACATATTGGCATCCACGCGAACTCATCAGCTGATTTTGAAAAGGACACAATGGTTGTTTTTCTATTAGTGTGCTTCTTTTTTTCTTTGGTGTTATAAAAGTCACCAGGTTGCTTTATAAATTTTAGGTCCAGTGTTTCGTATATGCATAATGACGTGTCACATATCCATTGCCCTCCTCTTCCTCCTTCGCTGTGAGTCTTTCTAAATCTTTCTATGAGTATCTTTATAAATTCTTTTCCTGTTATAAAGATTCATAATCCAACGTTACTAATCTTTATAGAATGTATCATGGATTCCCTATGCTCCACAAGGAAGCCATCATGGCTTCCTGCAGACTTGTAAAACATTCATTATTCCATTGTTTTCACTATATTATATGTGTTCCTTTTCTGTAGGACATTTGTTCTTTAAAGCTCCATGACACCACAGTTAAATCCCAACATCAAGTTATAGATATTTCTCTGCTTGTGTTGCGTGTTTATTATTTAATTGGTTATAGTTAATAAATAGAAGCGTATTACATTTGGTAATTAAACCTATATGTAGATTTACGCAGCTGTGTCGGCTTCTAGGGATGGTCTTCACCTTATGGATTTTAATCCTCACCCCAGCTCCCATGCCATGTGGATTATGAGTAAGAAACTGTTTCTTTTTCATTAGAGCTAAATGCTGATTAATTTTTTATGTTATTTTGAATCGCCCATTACTCCTGTTGTGATTAACAGAGTCTCTGAGAGGCTGTCGAGCGTATATGGGCCGTTATCTAAGTCTGTTACTACCTATGCCATCTATCCACTTAATGACACCATTGTTGCTGGAACCATGGTGGTCTTAGTGGGGGTCGGTCTCTTAAAAATCCAATATTTTACGCTACAAAAAAAAATCCTAAGTTTTAGTTAAAATTAACACTACGAGCGAAAAATCGATGGGGGTCGGGCGCTCCGGGCCCCAATAAAGCTATGTCCATAACTACACTCCCTTGCATTGTTATCATTTTTTATGGATGTGTTGTTAACACTGTTTTGTTTAGAGAGCATCTTTGTCAACAATTTTTCAAAAGCACCTTTGCAAGAAAGGAGACGAAGATGATGAGCAATCATGATTCATGACAGAGGATAGACCATGTTAAACTGTATATCATAATAGAGGAATGAGATAAGCAAGCAACTATATCCATTTACTAATCATGATATGATATAATGTCTCTCTTTTCATCTTTTCGGTTTACAGTTAGCTTCCCCTTTTGGCATTTATTCAAGACCTGGTGCAAATCACTGGACTCATGTGATCCTAGCTTCAAACCGTGGGATCACCATGGTGGATGGGAATCATGGGATCCAGTGGTATAAAAATGCTAAAAGTGATTTTGGCCTTGTCATCCAAAACATACAGTGGGAAACTATTAACACAGATACAATTTTGCATTTGTAGTCAAATACACATGAGTTAGTTTCAATGTTATTTACTCTTGGGTAAAGAAAGTACGTAGGATCTGCAAAGTAAGAAATGTTCTAAGTTTTGATAAAGAGAAAATAATAGTCACGTCATTATTTGTATTTTTTTTTGAGTTAAATGTCATTTTAGTCAATGTGGTTTGAGCCATTTTGGCAGTTTAGTCCAAAGGTTTCATTTTTTTGTCTGTGGGTCCAAAAAGGTTTCACTGTTGCCATTTTAGTTCATTGGGTTAACTTTATTCATTTTTTCTGGCAACGAGAAGGGTAATTCGGTCATTTTATACGTAATTCTGTTAACTAGAAGGGTAATTCAGCCATATAAAATGACTGAATTGCCCTTTTTGTTAACAGAAAAAATGGACGAAGTTAGCCCAGTAGACTAAATGGCAACGGTGAAATCTTTTTAGACCCACAGACGAAAAATGAAACCTTTGAGCTAAACTGACAAAATGATTCAAATCACAGGGACTAAAATGGCATTTAACTCTTTTTTTTTTATAATATACATTTTTAACACGTATTTTGGTTGGTTAAAAAATGATGTTTTTTTAGAATACAAAAAATAAATTGCTTGTGCCATTATAAAACAAGTATGGCTTTATATATGCTATTACTAAGTTGGGGCTTTATGATCTTTACATAATGCAATCTATTAAATGATGACACTAAATTGTATCAATCTTTGATTTAATGGTGAAATTATGTTAATGAGTTGTACTTTGAGCATGAACAAAACAATTTTTATTTAGAATGCAATTCAATATAGTGATGAATTATGGCATTAAGGTACCTGGTCACCGGACGAGTATATTTTATGACTCTCTATCTTATTTCTTTGTGTTGATAGGTTCATCCGTATTGTTAGTATATAATACATCAACGTAACCCGTCCACCGGACGGGTATTAAACTAGTTCTTTTGGTAGATAGTTATGTGTTACCCTGGTTGTTGTAATTTCTGATCCTTTTTTATCAGTTGTTTGTACAAAAGCTGCAAATGAAAATCAGTAAGTTTTTAAACATGTTTTACATTTACATTTGATTGTAGGTAACAAGTCAGTATTGGTTTATAGTAACCCGTTAATTTAATTATGTAGGAAGGAACAGCGGAAAGATATCTGATAGAGCGGCCTTTAGATATAAAATACAAAGGATGACCCTATTGAACGTTCTGAAAATGATGGAACGAACAAAATAGGTGACTTTGTTTGTGTATACAATCTGATATAGAAATGATAGAGATTAAAGTAGACCTAATTATTAATTTAATGTTAAAAGTGTTGAAATATGTGTATTTAACTATACTCTATTGAATCAGGTGATAAGATGGCACATGAAAAAACAGATAGTAAGGTTACATTTGGTGATGGAGCGAAACTGTATGTTCATCTTGACATTAACCAGAAAAGTGTTGAAGACGTAAATATTAATAAAGGTACAATTTTGTAGCTTTTTGGTGAAATGATGATATGTTTTGAAAAACTTTATAGCGTATTTGTAATTGTGGAAAGGTATTGGTGGGGAGAATAAGCATGATGTAAAAATTGAAAGACAGTCGAAGAAGAAGTTGGAACCAAATGGTAAAACTAAGAGTAGAAAAGGGAAATCAGTGAAATTAGCAAGAAAAGAATCAGTCACTGCGGTGCGTGTTCCGTTTTCAGATAACTTGGAAGGTAAAATATTAGAAAGTTTATTTTTTATATAGGAAACAAAAATACACTAAATATACATATATATAAAAAGTTTATATTATTGTGTTATCTAGGATACGTCAATAATGCGGAAAATGAATATAAAAGCATGAAGAAAAGTACAGATAAATGGAAAGTTTGTGAAGAAAACGAAAGACTCGGTATGGTAGTGTAAATAGATAGACATTTATTTGTTATGTAATTCTTTTGTAATGACCGAAAGAAGGGGGAGAAGAGCCATAGTCCGAGTACAGTTCAACCCAAAAATAGTCCAGAAAAAGATGACAAAGAAGGTATTATTTGACATCAAATGGTTTTGTGTATAGAATTGAACACTAATGGTGTGTGTTATAAAATGTATAAAACAGACCACTGATTATATGGTATGTAAATTTTTTTAGATTTCGAAGAAGATCGTAACATGAACGCAAGCGATGAAGTATTCAAATACAAGAAACGAAAGCCAAAAAAGTCGCCTAAAAAGGAAAGGCTAAATCTAATAAACGTGTTAGGGTTGATGCCAGCGATGAGTTCCCAGAGATTAGGACTCGTATATCGCCTAATAAACTATTTGAGGCAGTTTGTATGATGAAGATGTGGCAATGAAATGTGGTGAGAAAGATGGGTTTTGGAAAAATACTAATTTTAAAGGTAAGTGAAATCATGTCATCCCTAGGTCATTTTGTGGTTGATAGGTTAGATATGGAGAACATGAGAATAAACATAGGGAATAGATAAAAAAAATTCGGCAAAGATTCTATTAGGAAAATTCTAGGAGTACCGTTTGGTGGGATTAGGGTGGCAAAGGATAGCACATGGGGAGGGAGGCATCAATTGATCTGATCGAAACATGGAAAGATAGGTTTGATAAGCTTCCAATTAGTTTTAAAAACATTTTAGATAAGATTAGGGAGGATGCTTATGAAGATGAAGCAATGTTCAACATTGACTTTGTGATGCTTTTTCTGGGGGGAGGATCGGTTCTTGACTGAAGAACTCAGGTTGGATCGATCACTGGATAAGTGCGGAATCCATATACAATGTCAAAGAGTAATCAACAACGAAATCTACGGTTAAAGCATCCATTCTCATTCAGATAATGTGAAAATACAAGGTTCCGATGAGAGCTGGACAGAGCTTCGCCTAGAGAGACAGACTGCCAAAAGGTTTTTTTTAACAAATGAGCCCCTAGGTCTCTATTTATAGGCAAAGCTAGCTGGGAGAATTAATGGCATCCGGTCGGAGAGTCATCCATCCGGATGGTCATCCGTCCAGATGACTCTATGCCGATCACATTTACAAAATACGTTTCCGACTCGTTTCTCCCAGATATAATATAACATACACACAAAACTATACATAGACACATACATGACATAATATAGACTCGATATAGATGGAAGCTACATACATATTGCACCTATAGACTCCCCTTTGGATGTAGTTGCAGTCTTCCTTCCTGTATAGTCTTTACTGTGTCTTCCTGCTGCGTCTGCTAGCCTTGGCCTTCTGCCTTCTCTTCTCATCCCTTTCAGCTAACATCTTTCTTCTCAAGTGCCTTCCCGTTTCATTCCACCATTTCATATACTCTGGATCGCCATCCTTTGATTGTTCCCACCTTGGAATTTTGTTTTCTTGTGAATCAATCGGTGTTTGATCTGTCAGTGGCGGCCTTTCTAACTTTCTACGACCCAATGTAGCAGCTCTTCTGCGATCTTCTTGAATCTTTCACTACGATGTTCAGCTTTTAAGAATTATTCTAACTCAAAATCTCTGA
Source organism: Helianthus tuberosus (assembly GCA_030545235.1). NCBI lineage: Eukaryota > Viridiplantae > Streptophyta > Magnoliopsida > Asterales > Asteraceae > Helianthus > Helianthus tuberosus. Next base: position 52,995,446 of record CM060415.1, on the reverse strand, counting down.
ACTTCGTCTCCCAATACCTTCCAGAGTTAATGTCTTTGGAGAAGCACACATTCACGATCTTCTGATATTGTTGTGCTTATACTCTGTCAGGCTCATCATACACAATCTTGTTGAAGAACATGCAATCAATGTCTTTCTTTGAGCAATTCACAAGCCACATCGGATCTAGCACGTTGATGCGTCTTGTTTCACCTGTCTTCTTATCAAATAGAGAGATCACTGCTTCCGCTGTGCTTTTATTATACAACCAACCTTTAAAGTCTTCATGGAAGTCTTGTTCCATTGCACGAAGCGGCATGTTTTTCAGACATCTAGGAGGTTTGATCTTCAACGTAATATCTTTCTCTCCAGTAATAGGATCAATTTTGACATCTTGTTCCGGAAACTGAGGCTTCCAATTTGGAAATTTCTCTTTGGCTTGCAGTTTTATGTAGTTCCACAACTTTATATCATGCATTTTTACATCCAAACCATAATAGAACTACTTGATATTTTTTGTTTGCACAAGTTCTTCAACATCCCACCATGGAAGTGTTTTTATATCAGATAGAAACTCGAAGTACTGCACTCCATGTTCTCTTCAGAATGCATACACTTTTAAGTCTTCAAGATAGCCCCACGATAGAATATCACCCACAGATTTTTCTGGATGATCTGTGAAATACTGAAGTGGCCTCTTATACTTTCTTTCTTCAGGCATCACCTTAAACCACCTCTTCCTTCCTTCAAGTAGTTCTTCTTGTGGAACAATTTCAGGAACTCCTTCAGTAGAGATCCTTTCCACTACTTTCCTTCTCACATCCTCTTCATTGTGAGATTTGGATAATTCATTGAACGTTGGAAATGTATCATCAACACCAGAATAATGAAAAGGTGTGTCTTCATCAGAAACATCAGACCCCTCTTCAATTATCACATCCTTGAAATTATCAGCTTCATTGACAAATTTGAGAGAATATTCTCTTTCAGGTGATGGTTGTATCTCATCTTCATTATCAAACTTCATGTTCCCATCATCCATCCCCAATTCCTCTAACATGGATTCTCTCGTCCTATTTTCCTCTAACTCCCCCTCAACCTCAGCATGCAAGTAAATAACTTTAGGGAGTGTGAGATATACCTGATCACCAGCATGTTGTTTAGAAGAAGAAGACGCTTCTTGATGTTGATCCTCTTGTTGCTCATTGATTTCATTGTTCAAGAAGTCTTCAACAGTAAATTGATTGGAATGCTTCACAATCACCAACCCTGTGGCTCCCTGGTCATCATCATCTTTATCATTACCATCAAAGTTACCAATATCTTCAAACAGTTCTTTCAACTCTTCATTTTCTTTTTCTTCATCATCTTTTGATTCTTTCATCTCATCTTCATTCACATTAGAACCTTCAACTTGAACTGGATCAGGTTGGCTTGTAGATCCAAGAATCTCCTCTTTGTCAATCACCAAACCTTTCTTCTTATCTTTCTTAGATTCAGCAGCTTCTTCAGCAAGTTTCTTTTCCCTTTCTACCTTTCTTGCTTCAACATTTCGAATCTCTATTTCATCAAACACAGCTTGAACATTGATTCCAAGCTTGTGTTCAACGACAGTTTATAACATGTTGAGCTGCTCATCCTAGATCACCTTATCAGCTCTTAAAGCTTCAACTTCCTTTCTTAACACCTCATTTTCGTTTGAAGTAGATTCATGTAGCTCTCCAATCATTTGGTGTAGCCTCTTGTTGGCTTTATTAACATTTTCATACTTAACATTTACTTCATCAAACTCTGCTGTGATTCGATCAATCACTTTAGCATGTTCTTCAAGATCTTCTGATAGTTGATCAATAACTTCTGCATGCTCTTCAAGATCCTTTTTCAATGTAACATTTTCAGCTTTAGCAACTTCAAGCTTTTCTTTCAACTCTTCACACTCTACTTCAGCTTTGGCCTTTGCTTTTTCCAGCACACTTACCTTCTTTGTTAACACATTTATCTTGCCATCATTGAATATATCAAAATCACCTGATGGAAGATCATCTGGATATTCACCCTCAACCTTTGGAAATCCAAGACTAGAACTTGAAGTAGTAGCTTTCTTTGCAGATGAAGGATCCTCAGTTTTCTTTGCTTCAGGCTCTGGTGTTTTCTCACGATCATCTTGAATATGAATTGTAGGATTCTTTGGTGTTGGTGGTGGTGTAGATTGTCTTTCACCCATGAACTCCACCTCTACAACTTCAACATTCTTATCAACTTTCTCAACTCTTTCATATACAGGGCTTTCAACATGTTTAGCTTTTTCAACCTCTGGAACTTTAACACTTTGCACTTCAGGGACTTCAACATTTTCATCCCTTACTTCCGTTCTTTCAACTTCAACATTCACAGGAACTTCAAGATTCTTTTCAACTATTGGAACCTCTGGAACTGCTGTAGAATCTTTCTTAGCTCTCACACTCCTTGAAACAGCTCCCAAAGGCCTTGCTTTACGCTTCTTTAGAACTTTCTTTTTCTCCTTTGGTGTTGGCTCATACGTTGCATCTTCCTCATCAGATGCTTTCTTCTTCTTTGGAGTACCTTTGAACTTTTGTTTGCCACATATGTAAGAAGTAGGAGCAATCTTTGTTGGATCATCACTTTCAGTAGCACTGGAATCCGTATGCACCACTCCTTCAACTTCTGTCTCCTTTACACCTTCAGCTTCAACATTCTTTTCAGTCTTTTTAGTTTCTTTCTCGGCATCTTTAGTAGCTTTAGAAGCTTCAGCAGCAGTATGCTTGAGATATTCTTCAAGTGACATGTTCAATAGAACTGCGCCTTGCTTAATCAAGTCTGTTGGTGGAATAACGGTCTCATCTACCAACTTTGGTGGAGATTTCTTTTTCTCTGTTTCTGCAAAACAAATATTAACACTATTAGAATAATATTCAAAAGAATAATCTACCAACCTTTCTTGTGATTCCCCCTTTCCAACTTTACCCTTAATCACTACTTTTTCAGCGTAGAGACTTTTAGTGATATCTTTGGTGTTCTCTTTCTCTTCTTCTCGTTCTTTTCATACGAAAACCTTAACTTCTTTTCCACCATGTCACTCAAATGTTCTGTTTCATCTTTTGAATTACTATTTGCATGTCTCCATTGATCACCTTCAGGTGCCATATAGTTCGCCATCTTAATATTTCCGAACTTTCCTTTATACCTTGGCTCTTGCTCGGGCTTTAATCCTTTATACTTGTCCAACCTCTTCAAAGTTTCACTATCCATATGGTGTAACTTCAATTCATCTTTTGGATCTTTTGGAAGGTTAGGCACTTGATCGTCTAACAACATTTGTATGAACCTTGGGTACATGATGTACTTCTCACCTCTGATGTTGTCAACCATGTGATTAAAGATCACTTGTGAGATGTTATAGGGTCTATTCAGCACCAGGCACGCTATAATGTTCATTATATAATCCGAAGTCTCATCGTAAGCACCCTTCCTATGAGAAAATACATGCACAACGCAATGCACCATGAACTTGTAAGGCCTGCAGAATTTAGACTTGATATATCCTTTATCATTTACGTGCCCTGCATATCCCATTCGAAACCAAAATCCTTTACTTAATCTTTCTAGAATAATGATTGGATCATTGTCGTTGTCTTTCAAATCTAACACCCTCCTCACGTCATCAACTGTGAACTTAATTTCTAAATCAATGTCCTTATTCTTTTCATCTTTCATCCTAACAGCAGAATAGATCATCTTTTCTTTCTCTTCATATCTTACTGAGCTCCAGAATGTTCTAACGTGTAATTCGTAACATTTATGCTTCTCAGTCAATGCCTTACAAATCCTGCTTTCTTTCAAAAACAATACTATCTTTTTAAACGGCTCCATATTTGGATAATTTTCCTCGAGAATGCATTAAATATTGTGACTAGGATAAAAGTCAGATGTTCTTGCCTGCAAAATATCATCGTTAGAATATGCACACATTTCGAGACATAAAGTATAAAGTGAAAAGATTCCAAAATTTTGAAAATTTTTCTAACACTTTTACCCTCTACACTCTATACAGTACTGTCCTGACGGAAGGCCATCTGACCGGATGGTAATCCGATCGGATGAGCTTATTCTTTTAAGCTCCATGTTTCAAGACAAGTGCTGTTGTGGCTCGGATGGTCATCCGATCGGATGATCATTCGGGTGAAACAATTAAGTTCAAGAATGATACAAACATGCAATTGTATTTGGATCGGATGGCCATCCGATCGGATGGTCATCCAATCGAACAGTCATTCGATCAAGCATGATGAACATATATGCAATTTGATGAACATTTGAACAAACAACAACATTCAATCAATTCAAACACCTAGAAATTATTCAAACAATAAGTGTGATGGATCGGATGGCCGTCCGATCGGATTACCATTCGATCAACCAAATGAAGAACAGTTTGAATGTGAACACATCAAGATAAAAAATTTTCACAATTTTTCAAAATTAAACACACTTTCATGTAGAGTTTTTGCCGATGATCAAAACCCTATGTTCAATTTTTAACAAAAATTCCTAATTTGGGTTTAATTTGACAATAAGCATGTCGTCAGTTCGGACCAATAAATCATCTTAAGTTCAAATCTAAGGGGTTATTGATAAAATTGGACCTGTAAATCCCTAAATCTAAGGCCGATAAACAAGTTTCTAAGTTCAATTCATACAAACAATGTCTAAACAAGCCTAGATCTAAGATTTACCCTCCGTCTGAACCGTCGGTACAAACAAACATCAATTACATAAAATTCAACGATGAAAAACAAGAAACTTACCTTTCCCATAGTGATTGATGAGTATACCAACAATCCTATGTGTTTGGAATGGCAAGAATGTGATCAAGAATCAATGTAAGTTTGAGAGAAAATGTGAGTGAGACGGAAGGTGGTTCGGATGAATGACATTGACTCAACTGTTGACCCTTATATAGTGTTGACCATCCTCCTATCGGAGGGTCATACGATCCACTCAAACTTTTTCAAATTTTCAAGTTTTATCAGATTTGATCAGTTTTAGAAATCCACTCAAGTACCCAAGTCCAAGTTAATGACCTTGGTTACTCAATTTGCCTACCAAGTCCAAGCTAATGACCTTGGTTGACCCAATACGAACCAACTGACATTTTGTTCAAACTTTTTCAACTTTTTCTGAAAATGTACAAGTGTCAACTTAATGAACTTGATTGTCTTTGAAAACTTTAAACATTTTGATTAGCTCCCAACCCAGTTGTTCAGCCAAAAACTTTCTGTTTCGCTTCTGAGATTCCGAAGATCAGCTTTCCACCATGGTTTGTCTAAACAAAAGCAGAAAATAAAATCTTTTTGGATTTTAAGAAAGTTTATGCTAAAACACACGAAAATCTTTTTGGGAATTAACATGAAATGAAATGCAGTAAACTATTTACAAAACATATTTATGTGAGAGTGTTAGAGGATCATATCAGCTACCGACGAGTCACAGGTACCGTTGAGCTTAATTTCACACTGAGTTTTAAACAGTTCACCTAGATTGTCGATATACCGATCCACTTAAATTCTCACACAGACTTCAACTTATTGAGGATATGGATTAGGTGTATTAAGAACTTAACTTATTCGCGTGTCCCACCTCAGAATATACTCTCGTATCCAGATTCCTATATTCAGTCTTACAGTTGAACATACCATAATGATATCTGTAATAGGGTAGTGCGAGACCATGAGAGCTCAGGTTAGAACTTCTGTTCAGACAAAGAGATGATGGCTCGTCTTTAAGGTGTGTCCCACTTAGGGATCTTTTCTTCAACAGAACTTGATTCACATTTTTTAATGTTTATCAATTTTTATGCTGAGGGGAGGCTTTAAGAAATAAAGTGTGCAGAGTATTATACGAGGACTAGGCTATTGCTTCCGCAAAATCAGAAGTCCAGGTATAATACCCCAGATATCACTAAGTATATAGACCTAGTATGTAAAAAACAAGTAATCTTTCAAACAAGATTTCAGGGGTTACGTATATATCCGAGAGATGTTCCCCACGAAATAAGTAAGATATGATTTTTATGTTTATACCCCGAAAAAGTCTACTAAATGTGTAAAAACCTATCGGCATATCATCAGTGAGACCATTTAACGCTTTTAAACTTTCCAAATCTTTAGCGTACCGTGACAGTCTAGCTGATGTACTATCATCTCCTCTTTTTACACAAACTATTTTTGGGTTTTCTATTGTTTTTTACATTTTCTATTATTTTTGTATTTTTGCATTTTTTAATGTTTTTGTATTTTTTGAAATATACTATCTCCCCCTAAATATCAAAACAACTAAAAATGCGACAAACTATAGCAGATTGCTTCTCGGCGTCCTCTGCTGTGGTTTTCTTATCAACGCCAACTATATCTCCCCCTGACGACAAAAGTTTCATGCCTTGCAGTTTTAATAAGTATTGAAAACGTGATTTATCAAATGATTTAGTATGTAAATCTGCCTTTTGGTCGTCGGTGTGGATATTTTCTATTCGAATCAACTTCTTCTCGTAGCAATCACGGATGAAGTGATGTCGAATTTCTCTGTGTTTAGTTTTAGCGTGATTTACCGAGTTTTTAGTTATGTTGATTGCTGCCTCGTTGTCAACAAAAATAGGAGAAGTAAGAAATTGCAAACCGTAATCTCGTATTTGTTGTTGGATCCACATAATCTGTGAGCAGCAGCTACTAGCTGACACGTACTCTACTTCACACGTTGAAAGAGCAACGGTTGTCTGCTTATTACACTGCCAAGTGACCAGGCGTGGTCCGAAGGATTGGCATCCTGCAGTTGTTGACTTTGCATAGATCTTGCAGCATCCGAAATCTGAGTCTGAGAATCCTTCAAGTTTGAAATCACCGTTTTTGGGAAACCACAACCCCAGGCTTGGGGTTCCTTTTAGATAGCGTAGGATCCTTTTGACGATAGACATGTGTGAAGCTCTTGGACTCGACTGATAACGGGCCGCGAGGCATGTCGGGTACATTATGTCAGGTCTGGATGCAGTTAGTGTCACACCCAGATATTTCCACGTTTGACCAGTGGGCCCGGTGGGGGAGTATCGTGACGTGGTTGGCAACATTACAGTCAAACAACACAATATTTTAAATGCACAGCAGAAGCAAATGAAAGATATATTTCAACCGAATAAAATATTGTAATATCAAGTATCACAATAGTCGAAAGTTTATCCACAGGTGGATCAAAATAAATGGAAACAGTAGTTCAACAGACTTTAGGCATCTTAAGCTTGCGAGACTCTTATTGATGCTAAGAAGAAATCCAGCCTATTACGAGTAGTACCTGCATTTAATCTTTTTGGGAAAATACGTCAGTTTAGACTGGTAAATACAATTAACCGACTCATTTTAAAAATGATTAAAAATTGATTTGGATGCACGTGGCATGAACATTTTATAACTTGGGATAATTATTTAAATATATAATCTCGTAAAAGGATTACATGTTCCTTATGCGTTCAGTAGCCCAGATCGTGCCGGGTTAAAGATCAATAGACACACCACATTATTTATTTTGGCACTGACGGGTGTACGCCTACACCCCGCGCTTAGGTCGTGGCTATTTCGTAAAATGATGCCAAGGATATCCGGGACATGGTCATTAACCTCCCAAAGGCTTTAAGCAAACAAAACAATTTAAACAGGCCGATCAATATCAATTAACCACCATACGATTGAAGATTTAATGCCCGACCAAGCGGTATTTTATATACCGTACCCCAAGCCCGTAGAGGGAAAATAAGTTAAAAGTAAATAATACCTTTGCAAGTATAATTCACAATTAGCAAATGCGGGTAGCTTTTACCGGTTCTCCTATTCTGGAACAAAGGTTTATAATAACCTATTAGAATCCTAACGGTCTTTAGTTAAGCTTAAGCTTAGACCGATTAGTTTTAAGGAATGATATGGTTCGAACGCGTGATTAAGCGAAGACCGGAATAGAATGTGATTTAGACCCGACAAGTTTGAAGACTTGTCTTATATGGGTAATCTAAACACATTCTGGATTTTGAGATAAAAACGATAAGGTTTGACCCGTTTTGACTAGTTTATGCAAACTAGTTACATAAACCGAACCGAACACGCAAGAGGCGTAACGGGTAACCATAAGAGCCATATACAGGTTTCCTAAGTTAATATGCCTCAAATATGTTGTGACATCAGTAAGATATCTTTTATTAAGCCCGAAAAGAGTTTAAACTCAAACTATGCCCCGTAGGGGTATTTTAGTCATTTATAAGGTTATAAAAGAGTTCAAGTATTAACCTGAGTTACAGGTCTGATAAAATCAGAAAAAATACTTAATTTGATAAATTATAACAGTAGGGTATTTCATATATGTGAAATTTATCAATTATAACCAAACTATGCACTGTAGGGGCATTTTGGTAATTTCACATAAGCCGAAAAGCTCAAAATTGAAGTCTGAATTAAACAACTTTTACTTACTGTTAAAATATTATAATTTACCTAAAATCTCAGTAGGTATCAACCCTTGTATGTTTAAAACAGTTTTAGTACATACTATGCGTTAAAAACGCTTAGAAAGGCGATTAGAAGCCGTTTCCGGGTTCTATATACAAAGCTGATATTTTTATTATTCCAGAAGGTTTAAAATAATTTATTTATCATATAAATTCAGTAGCAAAAGGTTTGGGGTCAAAAAGATATGTAAAACTCCTTTTATAGCCCGAAAGGGCAAAACCGACAATTACCGACTCAAGCTTATAACTCTAAGTTATGCTCAGCCTAAAATTAATTAAAAATCTTCAAAAATCCCAAAATAATATATTACATCAGTGGGTAACAAGTTTGATATCGAAAAGTAGGTTTAAATAGGCTATATGCTAATTATGCCGTTTAATCGCTAAAAAGCTTTCTAATTACGCTAATGAGCATAACTCTCAATCTACACCTCAAACGGATGTCAAATTTTGGGTACAAGTTTATATATTAGTAACTAAGGTTTTTACTCTTTTACATTTTTAAAAATCACGTTTTATGGTGAAAAGGGCATACTGGTCAACATATGAGCAATTAACGGAATCATGCATATTAATTGGATAACTAATGAACCAGGGTGTATAATCACAGAGGGTTATACTAGTATGTAACCTGATCCTAAGGAAGCTCTAAGGAATTTCTAAAACATACCAAATCGGGTCAGAACTGAAGTCAAAGAAAAAGTCAAAGTTTTGCGACTTTCGGTTCCGAACCGGGTCTAAACAGAAAATTGTCGGGTTGAAGATGTTTAGACATGTTCTTACATTAATTACTAAGTTATATTAATGATCAAACAGGTTGTATGGGTTCTACATTGCTAATTATGTATTAATTTGAAATTAAGCATCCTGTTGACTTTTTAATAACAAGTTTGACCCGACATTTGACCTAGTTAGAGTGGGAATCAGAGGGTGCCCTTTTAAGGGTTTATTGCCCACATAATTACCAACTTATAACTACTTTCAATTCGACTAATCACTGGACCATCAATGATTAATCGTTAAGTCAAACGGTAATTACGACGGTTTGACTTTTAAGCTAAAACTAAGCAAAAACTTAACTAAGAAAGGTTAAGCATACTTACTGAAGTCCTATGCACAATTAGTGATCACTTGAGTCTGCTCTGGAGCTCCAGAAATGATCAGAAATGCAGAAGTGAGGTGTGATCAAAATGGTTGCAACAAGGGCCTTTATATAGTGTTCAAAACCTCATAGATTGTTGACAAATCATGCTACCACTGATCCTTGATTATCAACAAGTGTCCCTAATGTCCCTAAGCAAGCCTAGGAAACCCTTGGTGGTGATAAAAGGCAAGATAAGTCGGTTAGATTGGAAATGGCAGACACCTAGCAAAGTTTTCAGAGTCAGAAGACCCTCGCGGCACGCGTAGGTCTCCATAGGGAGCCTCGCGTGGCGCGACGCCCCATCTGCATCAAATCAAATTTTTGATTTTTTGTGTTTAGGCCCTTGGTCCATAAAAACTTTGTTTTGACTTTATTTATTGCATTTTGAACCCTCCAATTTGATTTATAAGGGCTTCAAGATATATACCCACTTTGTTAAGTCCTCGGTTAACTTTATTGTCACCTGAAAAGTCATAAACTTCATCGTTGATGTTTTTAACCCATCGTATACGAATTTGATCATAACTTTCTCATACGATAACGAAACCTTATGAAATTTATATCGTGCATTCTAGTGAGCATAATTAATCGTTACAAAGCTTCGGGTTTGCTAAAAGGTCACTCAGAGGTATACTTTAAACATGTTGACACATTTAACCCCTCTAGTTTGTAATCTCTCACTTTCTTTCATATTTAGCTTCTTATGATCCATGATTTATTCGTTTGAAGGTATGTGCATCATGTAGGGTTACTGTAAAGTATATTTATTCACTGTTGACGTTTTGAACCCTTATATTCACATGCTTTCCATGTTTGTCAACTTTAGTCCTTTTAGAACATTCTTTCACACGTTCAGACCTATGACACGTGTCAATACATTATAGGACGTAAATTTTCGAGGTGTTACATCCGCACCCCCTTAAAAGAAATTTCGACCTCAAGATTTACTGAAACAAATAAGGGTACTTTTCTTTCGTTGTGGATTCAACCTCCCACGTGTACTCGGGACCTCTACGGGCATCCCATTTTACCTTTACAATAGGTACATGCTTCCTTCGAAGCTTCTTAACCTGTCGATCCTCGATCGACACGGGTTTTTCAACAAATTTCAAGCTCTCTTCTATGTGCACATCTGTATGTGGTATGACCAGTGATTCATTAGCGAAACACTTCTTCAGATTGCAGATGTGGAATACATTGTGAATACCACTGAGCTCTTCCGGTATGTTTAACTTATAGGCAACTGATCTGACACGTTCAATGACCTCGAAGGGTCCTATGTATCTCGGGCTCAACTTGCCTTTCTTACCAAATCGCATCACTCCCTTCCAGGGTGATACTTTAAGCAACACTTTGTCACCTACCTCGAAGTTAAAAGATTTACGCTTTAAATCTGCATAGCTTTTCTGCCTATCCCTGGCAGCTTTCAGGCGGTCACGAATCTGGACAATCTTGTCCGTCGTTTCAAAGACTATTTCCGGTCCTGATAGTTGGACATCTCCAACCTCCGCCCAACAAATGGGCGTTCTGCACTTTCTACCGTATAAGGCCTCGAAAGGCGCAGCTTTGATGCTGGTATGGTAGCTATTGTTGTACGAGAACTCGATTAATGGTAGGTGGTTATCCCAACTACCACCCAAGTTAATCACACATGCTCAAAGCATGTCTTCCAAGGTTTGGATGGTACGCTCACTCTGTCCGTCCGTCTGAGGATGGTAAGCCGTACTGAAGTTTAAGTGCGTGCCCAAAGATTGTTGGAAAATTTTCCAAAAGTGTGATGTGTATCTAGTATCTTTGTCAGAGATAATAGCTACTGGTACGCCATGTAGAGCTACAATCTTATCTACGTACAATTGGGCTAACATGTCGGAGCTATAGGTCTCCTTGATGGGTAGGAAATGTGCTGACTTAGTCAGTCTATCAACTATTACCCATATCGTATCATTGCCTTTCCTTGTCTTTGGCAACTTGGTGATGAAATCCATCGTCACCATTTCCCACTTCCATGTGGGAAGTTCAGGTTGTTGTAGCAAACCTGACGGCTTTTGATGTTCTGCCTTGACTTGCGCACACGTCAAGCATTTAGTTACATAGGCAGCTACAAACTTCTTCAAGCCTATCCACCAATAGTTTGCCTTCAGATCCTAGTACATCTTATCAGCTCCAGGATGAACGGAATATTTAGAGCTGTGGGCTTCCTGGAGGATAACATCTCGAAGTCCTCCATAAACTGGAACCCATATCCTTCCATTTAACCTCAGGATTCCGTCCTTGCCCTGAGATAATTGCTCTTCAGTGACTCCTAGCCTTTCGTTAGGATAGTTAGCTTCCAACACAGCTTCCTTCTGTGCAGCTAACTACCTTTCATTCAAACTGTTCTTTATTTCAATGCTCTTGGCATTGATTCGGATGGGTTTCACTCTTTCCTTCCGACTTAAGGCATCGGCGACTACATTCGCTTTGCCAGGATGGTATCTGATTTCACAATCATAATCATTTAAGGTTTCCATCCAACGTCGTTGCCTCATGTTCAAATCCTTTTGGTTGAACAGGTGCTGGAGGCTCTTGTGATCAGAATAGATCACACACTTGATACCATATAAATAGTGCCTCCATAGCTTCAGTGCAAATACAACGGCACTCAACTCCAAGTCATGGGTGGTGTAATTCTTTTCATGCACCTTTAACTGACGTGATGCATAGGCAATAACTTTGCCTCTCTGCATAAGCACACATCCCATGCCTGTGTGCGATGCATCGCAATAAACTACAAACTCTTCTATTCCATCAGGCAATGTCAGCACAGGAGCATTGCTCAACTTCTGCTTGAGAATGTCAAAGGATTCCTGCTGCTTAGGGCCACAATCAAACTTAACCTTCTTACGTGTCAACGAAGTTAGGGGCACAGCAATCCTTGAGAAGTTTTCAATAAATCGCCTATAGTATCCAGCTAGTCCTAGAAAGCTGCGAATCTTAGTAGGCGTCTTTGATCTTGCCAATTCATGACAGCTTCAACCTTAGCGGGATCCACTTGGATACCACACTCACTAACCACATGTCTAAGGAATTGGACTTCTCGAAGCCAGAATTCACATTTAGAGAATTTGGCATAGAGCTTCTCCTGCTGAAGTAATGAAAGAATACATTGAAGATGTTTCTCATGATCAGCTTGGTTCTTCGAGTAGATGAGGATGTCGTCAATGAAGACGATGACAAATTTGTCCAAGTAGGGCTTGCAGACGCGATTCATGAGATCCATGAATGCGGCAGGTGCATTAGTGAGCCCAAAAGGCATCACTAGGAACTCGTAATGACCATAACGAGTCCTAAATGCAGTCTTGTGTACATCTTCATCTTTAACCTTCAATTGATGATAGCCTGACCTCAGATCGATCTTAGAGAAGTAGCTTGCCCCTTGGAGTTGATCGAACAGATCGTCGATTTTGGGCAATGGGTACCTATTCTTGATAGTGACTTTATTAAGCTCACGGTAATCGATGCACAGACGCATCGATCCATCCTTCTTCTTGACAAATAAGATTGGTGCTCCCCAAGGAGATGAACTAGGTCTAATGAAACCTTTGGCTAGCAATTCATCTAGTTGCGTTCTTAATTCCTTCATCTCCGTTGGTGCCAACCTATAAGGTGCCCTAGCAACTGGTGCTGCTCCAGGGATGATGTCAATTCTGAATTCCACTTGTCTATCTGGTGGTAAACCAGGTAGTTCTTCAGGAAAAACTTCAGGGTATTTAGAAATGACAGGAATATCCTAAATCTTAGGCTTCGGCTCATCGATAGTCACTTGTGCCATGTAGATGACACAACCCTTCTTTAAACACTTAGAGGCCTTGAGCATAGCACTTGCTCAGGCAGTCCATACTGGGTATCTCTCCGAATGGTAAGTGATTCACTAGACGGAGTCTTAATCACCACTTGCTTCTTGTTGCAGACAATTTGGGCCTGGTTATGAGATAACCAGTCCATACCCAAAACTATGTCAAAACCGGCTAACTTAAAGGGAAGTAGGGTCAAAGGAAAAGAGTGGTTCTTAATGGATATAACACATCCATCTAAAACAGTTGAGACGGTTTCTAGGGTGCCATCTGCTAACTCCACCTCATACTTCACACTTAAAGTTTTAACAGGTAATTTCAACAATTCACAGAACTTATTATCTACGAAGGACTTATCAGCGCCTGAATCAAAAAGTACTCTTGCATAGACATCGTTTATGAGAAAGGTACCTGTGATCACGTTATCGTCCTGCACAGCTTCTTTTGCATCCATCCTGAAGACTCTAGCATTGGTCTTCTTTCCTTCATCGTCTTTCTTTGCATATTTTGGGCAGTTGGTCTTAATGTGCCCCTTTTCATTGCAATGGTAGCACGTTGCGTCTTTCAGCTTTTTGCAATCCAAGGTCTTGTGCTCCTTGGACTTGCATATTCCACATGCAAAAGTTCTCGACTGAGTCTGCGAGTTCGATTCATATCTGCACTTCCCGAAGTGCTGTCTCTTGCAGATCTTACACTTAGGCTTATCACCAGACTGATGCCCATCCTTCTTAGACTCAGACCCTTTCTTGTGGTCATTGTTTCCTCGGTGCTTCTTGTTTGACCTTCGTGAATTGTCATCTTCACGTTTCCTTTTCTCTGCATCCGTGTTCCTCAGCGATCTCTGTCGGACCGCGTCCAGTGTGAGGGACAAGGATATATCAGTTACCGATCTGAAAGTAGTTGGCCGAGAGGCCTTCACGCTTGCCTTAATCTCTGGGGCTAAACCCCCAATGAAACAAGCTATTCTTTTGGGTTCCGGGGTCACCAGATACGGAACCAATCTTGATAATATGTTGAAGCTCGTAAGGTAAGCTTGGCAATCAAGATTCTTCATAACCAACGATAGGAAGTCAGTCTCAATCTTTTCAACCTCATGTTGAGGGCATTAGTTTTCTCTGATGAGGGCAACAAATTGTTCCCATGTCATGTTGTACAGTGGAATCTTCCCGGTAGCTTGAATTAACGATCTCCACCAGGCTAAGGCCTCACCTTTAAACGATTGAGACACAAACTTTACCACATCCCTCTCAGCGCATCCGCTAATATCAACAATAGTATCCATCTCATCCAGCCATGTCATACAGTCTATGGCCCCTTTTTCCCCAGTGAAATCCCTGGGTTTACATGAAACAAAGTATTTGTAGGAGCAACCCTTATCACGGGGTCCTTGATTCAGCATTATCTTCTGAGATGGATCACTTTGATGATTTGAAGAGTGACGATCGTCATCTTCTTTTCTGGGTTCATCCTTCTTGGAGGGTGGCTTTGAATGCGGTGTAGATAGGGTCCTACTTTGAGTCCCACTATATTCTTCATACTGCCGCTCTAAGGCCTTTGTAACAGCGTCGTCTACTAACGCTTTCAGTTCAGCACCCGTTATATTAATTCGGGCGTTATCATTATTCTCCTTTGGGTGACTATTAATTTCATCCGAGTCAGCCATTTTAATTTGAACTGTTGCATAAGACAATGACAATAGTTTATTTGGGAGTTTATCATAGAATTGTCTTTTAGGGCAGTTCATTAACCATGGTAAACATAGACCATATTGGTTAATTTGTTAATCATATTTATTTAGGATTTTTATTACAATTTTATCCTAATTATAAAAACAATAACAGTTTTATTAGTGGCACAACAGGCCTAGTCACAAGGACATTTTAAAAACATGAGCCATGATTTCAGAGAATCAAGGCATTAAGGTTTGAACATAGTTCATTACCTTTTTCTGACAGGGAGTCATAGCTACCACTGTCTTTTGGCTCATGTAGAAATGAGCAAGGCCCGTAGGCACTATAATACCAATGTATGGTCAAAATATGATCATCTAAATTGATGACTTAAACCCATGATTCATAGATCATTAAGTTGGGTTAGGAATCTTTTGAAGAATCCTTATTTAAGAATGACGTGTGTGATTTTAACGAATCACGTCTGCCAGGAGCTTTAACATGTTTTCAGATGTTAACTGGGATCCGAATCTTTTTAAACAGGTTTTACCATATTGGCTAAGCCTTTATAATGACCTACAAGCTAGGTTTTACCTTTTTAAGATTCTTATTAATATTTAAAATAGGCAGATTAATTTTTAAAAGGAATGATTCTGATTTATTTATTTCATGTAATATATTTATGCATATAATAGCAAAATGAAATTTATAAACTTAACATTCCAATAATCATAAAAAGTACACACTGCCCTAAACGGGTCTTTTTTTAACAGCACACTTACCCACGCAGGGGTCAAACTAAAATACTAGTCTATGCAGGGACTTAAATAAACAACATACCCTCGTAGGGGTTAACAGAAAGATAGGCCCACGCAGGGGCTCAAAAGACAACCATACCCACGCAGGGGTCAAAACAGCAAGACAGGCCCACGCAGGGGCTCAACTGTAACAAGGAAAATACAATCAATAATTGAAGGATTCAATGGTCCTTCTTGCTCTTCCCTTTTATTAAACTTATCAGTTCTTGGAAGAAACTTTGTCGCTCCCTGCGATCTCTGTGAAAGTCTCGCTCGACTTGGTCCAATCTTTGAAGAATTTCTTCCCGTTCAGGTGGGGAAAACCGTGGTGGCTGCGATTGTTGCCGAATTATAGGTCTAGCAGGTATTTGGTACCCATGAGTTGGGTACCCTACTCCCCAAGGAGCTCCATACGGTCCTTCCGGGTGAAGGGCGTTGTAATTGGCCGCTACCAACTATGGGTCGGCTTCAGCGTAATTATAGTTGGTGTGAGCCGGCTGCTCGAACGGGTTGTACGCCATTGAACCAGTGTAGGCAGGAATTGGGTTATCGAAACCCATCGGTGGTGGTTGCGGTGCAACTGGGTTTGAAGGTCCACCTATCTGCGGGTCTTCCTGTAGTGGCGGATAATGACTGCCACTTGAGTGTCGAGGGGTACTAAAGTGGAAATCCCCTCCACGCGCGGATATTCGCGCGCCTGTCCTCCTACGCCTCGGCGGTTCTGGAGGTGCTTGATGAACTGGCGGTGGAGGAGGCGGTGGCGTGACAGCCTCAAAACGTGAATCCCCAGAGGGATCCTGCTGCTGCTGCTGGTGAGGCGACGAATGATGCGAGGGTGTATAATACCACTCGAACTGGTTAAACCGTGCCTGGTAACTGTCTGGACCACGGTAGGGTGATCCATGAAAAGACGAACCATCTGAGACCTCGATAGGATGGTTGGGGGTCCCGGTTGCAGGCTCGACGGGATCCGTGTCCTCGTCCATGTCTTCTGCATAATCGCCGGAGAAATGATCCTCTGGCCCCAATGGGTTAAAACCCACGGGTTCTTGTATGTAGTTAGCCGGGTTAAACCGGCCCTGAAAAACAGGAGTGGGGTTACCAAAAGAATTGTGCGATAGGGATCGCTGTAGAGGTATGTTAGAAGGTTGTGGGTTATTGGGCTCGTTTTCCGACTGTGGCCCGTAGGAGTTATGAAAGGGAGGCGTTGAACTATGTGAAACAGACCGTCTAGCGGGCTCCACATTGGTCCTCCAGTTCTCTCGAGGATCAGCACTCGCAGTGGCAGAAGGAGCTCGCCTGTGCGAAGGCCCGGCTTCGTGATCATTGGGGGCGGTGATTGGCCCCTTGCCTCGTCCTCTTTGTCTGAAAAATCTTGGCGGCATATTTAGACCTGTCGATATAACATAAGATAACAACAAGAATATATAAAATAAAAGACAAAGTTAAAAATAAATTGAAACAAATTTGGATGGTCCTAAGTTCCTTGTCTAGACTCGAAATTTAGGAATGTGCAATTGTGTTACTGAGATTAAACACAAAAGGCTAGTGTTTAATTCACTCAGCGTTGGCTCTGATACCAACCTGTCACACCCCGATATTTCCACGTTTGACCGGTGGGCCCGGTGGGGGAGTATCGTGACGTGGTTGGCAACATTACAGTCAAACAACACAATATTTAAAATGCACAGCGGAAGCAAATGAAAGATATATTTCAACCGAATAAAATATTGTAATATCAAGTATCACAATAGTCGAAAGTTTATCCACAGGTGGATCAAAATAAATGGAAACAATAGTTCAACAGACTTTAGGCATCTTAAGCTTGCGAGACTCTTATTGATGCTAAGGAGAAATCCAACCTATTACGAGTAGTACCGGCATTTAATCTTTTTGGGAAAATACGTCAGTTTACACTGGTAAATACAATTAACCGACTCATTTTAAAAATGATTAAAAATTGATTTGGATGCACGTGGCATGAACATTTTATAACTTGGGATAATTATTTAAATATATAATCTCGTAAAAGGATTACATGTTCCTTATGCGTTCAGTAGCCCGGATCGTGCCGGGTTAAAGATCAATAGACACACCACATTATTTATTTTGGCACTGACGGGTGTACGCCTACACCCCGCGCTTAGGTCGTGGCCATTTCGTAAAATGATGCCAAGGATATCCGGGACATGGTCATTAACCTCCCAAAGGCTTTAAGCAAACAAAACAATTTAAACGGGCCGATCAATATCAATTAACCACCATACGATGGAAGATTTAATGCCCGACCAAGCGGTATTTTATATACCGTACCCCAAGCCCGTATAGGGAAAATAAGTTAAAAGTATTTACCTTTGCAAGTATAATTCACAATTAGCAAATGCGGGTAGCTTTTACCGGTTCTCCTATTCTGGAACAAAGTTTTATAATAACCTATTAGAATCCTAACGGTCTTTAGTTAAGCTTAAGCTTAGACCGATTAGTTTTAAGGAATGATATCGTTCGAACGCGTGATTAAGCGAAGACCAGAATAGAATGTGATTTAGACCCGACAAGTTTGAAGACTTGTCTTATATGGGTAATCTAAACACATTCTGGATTTTGAGATAAAAACGATAAGGTTTGACCCGTTTTGGCTAGTTTATGCAAACTAGTTACATAAACCGAACCGAACGCGCAAGAGGCGTGACGGGTAACCATAAGAGCCATATACAGGTTTCCTAAGTTAATATGCCTCAAATATGTTGTGACATCAGTAAGATATCTTTTATTATGCCCGAAAAGAGTTTAAACTCAAACTATGCCCCGTAGGGGTATTTTAGTCATTTATAAGGTTATAAAAGAGTTCAAGTATTAACCTGAGTTACAGGTCTGATAAAATCAGCAAAAATAATTAATTTGATAAGTTATAACAGTAGGGTATTGCATATATGTGAAATTTATCAATTATAACCAAACTATGCACCGTAGGGGCATTTTGGTAATTTCACATAAGCCGAAAAGCTCAAAACTGAAGTCTGAATTAAACAACTTTTGCTTACTGTTAAAATATTATAATTTACCTAAAATCTCAGTAGGTATCAACCCTTGTATGTTTAAAATAGTTTTAGTACATACTATGCGTTAAAAACGCTTAGAAAGGCGATTAAAAGCCGTTTCCGGGTTCTATATACAAAGCTGATATTTTTATTATTCCAGAAGGTTTAAAATAATTTATTTATCATATAAATTCAGTAGCAAAAGGTTTGGGGTCAAAAAGATATGTAAAACTCCTTTTATAGCCCGAAAAGGGCAAAACCGACAATTACCGACTCAAGCTTATAACTCTAAGTTATGCTCAGCCTAAAATTAATTAAAAATCTTCAAAAATCCCAAAATAATATATTACATCAGTGGGTAACAAGTTTGATATCGAAAAGTAGGTTTAAATAGGCTATATGCTAATTATGCCGTTTAATCGCTAAAAAGCTTTCTAATTACGCTAATGAGCATAACTCTCTATCTACACCTCAAACGGATGTCAAATTTTGGGTACAAGTTTATATATCAGTAACTAAGGTTTTTACTATTTTACATTTTTAAAAATCACGTTTTATGGTGAAAAGGGCATAATGGTCAACATATGAGCAATTAACGGAATCATGCATATTAATTGGATAACTAATGAACCAGGGTGTATAATCACAGAGGGTTATACTAGTATGTAACCTGGTCCTAAGGAAGCTCTAAGGCATTTCTAAAACATACCAAATCGGGTCAGAACTGAAGTCAAAGCAAAAGTCAAAGTTTTGCGACTTTCGGTTCCGAACCGGGTCTAAACAGAAAATTGTCGGGTTGAACATGTTTAGACATGTTCTTACATTAATTACTAAGTTATATTAATGATCAAATAGGTTGTATGGGTTCTACATTGCTAATTATGTATTAATTTGAAATTAAGCATCCTGTTGACTTTTTAATAACAAGTTTGACCCGACATTTGACCTAGTTAGAGTGGGAATCAGAGAGTGCCCTTTTAAGGGTTTATTGCCCACATAATTACCAACTTATAACTACTTTCAATTCGACTAATCACTGGACCATCAATGATTAATCGTTAAGTCAAACGGTAATTACGACGGTTTGACTTTTAAGCTAAAACTAATCAAAAACTTAACTAAGAAAGGTTAAGCATACTTACTGAAGTCCTATGCACGATTAGTGATCACTTGAGTCTGCTCTGGAGCTCCAGAAATGATCAGAAATGCAGAAGTGAGGTGTGATCAAAATGGTTGCAACAAGGGCCTTTATATAGTGTTCAAAACCTCATAGATTGTTGACAAATCATGCTACCACTGATCCTTGATCATCAACAAGTGTCCCTAATGTCCCTAAGCAAGCCTAGGCAACCCTTGGTGGTGATAAAAGGCAAGATAAGTCAGTTAGAATGGAAATGGCAGACACCTAGCAAAGTTTTCAGAGTCAGAAGACCCCTCGCGGCACGCGTAGGTCTCCATAGGGAGCCTCGCGTGGCGCGACGCCCCATCTGCATCAAATCAAATTTTTGATTTTTTGTGTTTAGGCCCTTGGTCCATAAAAACTTTGTTTCGACTTTGTTTATTGCATTTTGAACCCTCCAATTTGATTTATAAGGGCTTCAAGATATATACCCACTTTGTTAAGTCCTCGGTTAACTTTATTGTCACCCGAAAAGTCATAAACTTCATCGTTGACGCTTTTAACCCCTCGTATACGAATTTGATCATAACTTTCTCATACGATAATGAAACCTTATGAAATTTATATCGTGCATTCTAGTGAGCATAATTAATCGTTACAAAGCTTCGTATGATCCATGATTTATTCGTTTGAAGGTATGAGCATCATGTAGGGTTACTGTAAAGTATATTTATTCACTGTTGACGTTTTGAACCCTTATATTCACATGCTTTCCATGTTTGTCAACTTTAGTCCTTTTAGAACATTCTTTCACACGTTCAGACCTATGACACGTGTCAATACATTATAGGACGTAAATTTTCGAGGTGTTACATCCTCACCCCCTTAAAAGAAATCTCGACCTCGAGATTTACTGAACCAAATAAGGGTACTTTTCTTTCGTTGTGGATTCAACCTCCCACGTGTACTCGGGACCTCTATGGGCATCCCATTTTACCTTTACAGTTGGTACATGCTTCCTTCGAAGCTTCTTAACCTGTCGATCCTCGATCGACATGGGTTTTTCAACAAATTTCAAGCTCTCTTCTATGTGCACATCTGTATGTGGTATGACCAGTGATTCATTAGCGAAACACTTCTTCAGATTGCAGATGTGGAATACATTGTGAATAGCACTGAGCTCTTCCGGTAAGTTTAACTTATAGGCAACTGATCTGACACGTTCGATGACCTCGAAGGGTCCTATGTATCTCGGGCTCAACTTGCCTTTCTTACCAAATCGCATCACTCCCTTCCAGGGTGATACTTTAAGCAACACTTTCGTTTGATTTATGAAGGTTCCCTCCAGCATTTGGTCGACTTGAAGCCCAAGGAAAAACTTCATCTCACCCATCGATGACATCTCGAACTTCTGCTTCATCACTTGTTCGAATTCTTTGCAGAGTTCCTCGTTTGTGGACCCGAAAATTATGTCATCAACATAAATCTAAACAATCAGTAGGTGTCCAGCGACCTACTTTGTGTAAAGAGTGGCGTCCACCTTGCCTCGGATAAAGCTGTTGGAAAGCAAGTGTTGAGAGAGCGTCTCATACCAGGATCTCGGGGCCTGGTGCAATCCGTATAGAGCTTTGTCCAAGAGGTAAATTTTGTCTTTATGAATCGGATCGGTGAAGCCCGGTGGCTGACCGACATAAAACTCCTCTTTCACCTTCCGTAAAGGAATGCCGACTTGACATCTAATTGGTAAGCTTTAAACCCTTTCCATGAAGTGAATGCTATAAATATTCTGATGGCCCCGAGTTTGGCAACCGGGGCGTATACTTCGATGAAGTCTATCCCTTCTTGCTGACTAAAGCCCTGAACAACAAGGCGAGCTTTGTTTCGCACTATCACTCCTCGATCGTCTCTCTTGCATTTAAACACCCACTTGGTGTTTATCTTTCTGGGCCCATCAGGTAGGTCGACAAGCTTCCACACTCCAAGCTTTTCAAATTGACCTAGCTCCTCTTGCATCGCATTAACCCACGATTCTTTCGTCAGTGCTTCTTTATACGTTCGATGTTCAATCTGCGAGATAAAGCAACTGAGTGAGAAATCAGTTTGTAATGGAGCAACTTTAGAGTAAAAACTTGTAAGGCCATGGTCGATTTGACTTCTCGTTCGAACTCCTGATTGCAACTCTCCAATTATCAACTCCTCGGGGTGATAAGACAGAGTCCTCGGCATAACTTCACTGGGAACGTTCACCTCGCTTTCTAAATTCGTGACATTCTGGTCCGCAACTTATTCATCAACTTGAACTGTATGGTCTGAAGATTGGATCTGCTCCCCCTCAGATTCTGAATCACCTCGATCAAAGGTCAGGCTATCCGAGTCAGACTCAGAATCATCATCAACTGTCGACTGATTTTCTGGAGCAGTCTCTTGTTCTGAAGTAGTCTGAGTTTGCTGCAAATCATCACTTTGACTACTGTGACTGGGACCAGCTTCATGGTTATTGGAAATTTATTGACGCTTTGAAGACTTTGCTGGCAATCTATTCTGGGAAGCTTCATATTCCCGAAATATGTCTATTTGATCAAAGTACTCTGGCTCTTCTGGTAAGTCGAATGAATCCCATAAAGAATCGTAATCGAATCGTCATGAGTCTGTGGGTTCTTGTGGAGGCATAGTGTAACCTTGACATTCCACGTGCTGAGCTTCAATGATCCTCCCGAGACTTGGAACGAACACCCGTCTAAGTGGACTGGAATAGCCCACGAAGATTCCTTTCAAACTCTTTGAACCAAACTTTCCATCAAGATCTAGAACTGTGCAAGGTGACCCGAACGGCTCTAGGTATTCCAAGTTAGGCTTTCGTTTGTTGAGGAGCTCGAAACACGTTTTGTTATGCTTCTTCACAGTTAATACCCGGTTGAGAGTATAGCAAGCGGCAGATACGACTTCTCCCCAAAAGTTGATAGGAAGCTTTGCGTCAACTAACATCGTTTGTGCTGTTTCTATCAGCGTCCGATTTTTTCTTTCTGCAACTCCATTCTGTTGTGGAGTGTATGACGCACTGAACTCTTGCAATATACCTCTTCTGTCACAGAATTCTTCCATCTTGTTGTTTTTGAACTCCGTACCATTATCACTTCATAAACGACATATGCGGGACTGGTACAAGTTCTCTATCTTTCTGAACAATTTCAGCAAACTCTCGAATGTTTCATCTTTTGACTTCAAGAACATCACCCACGAAAATCTCGAGTAGTCATTAGTAACCACTAGGCAGTAAAGATCTCCAGTAATACTTTTTACGTTCACAGGACCAAAAAGATCCGTGTGAAGTCTTTCAAGTGGCCTCGAGATTGGGTTCTCCATTTTTCTAGGATGAGATTTCTTGTGTTACTTTCCTTTCAGACAGCTTATACATTCTCCCTCCAGATGGAAATCTTTCAGATTAACACTTTTAACAAGATCGTTATGCACCAGGTGATTCATCTTACATAGGTGGATGTGGCCCATTTTTCGATGCCACAGCACTGACTCCTTCTCGGTAGCTTTCGATACGAAACACTGAGGATGACCCGTGGTAGTTGTAGCAACGCTTATGTCTAGCACATACAGATCGTTTACCCTCGGTGCTCACATGATGATCCACTCCTCGGGATAACAAACCCCGGCTTCAGAATCAGACACTCCTTGTCAGTAAAATGCGTTGTGTACATCCTGTCACAAATCTGAGAAATGCTGAGTAAATTGTTCTCCAGTTCTGCTATGTAGTTGACTCGTTCGAATGTAATGACACCGTTAGATAACGTGCCCTCCCCTATAATTCGACCACCTTGGTTTCCGGTGAAACCAACATAACCACCATTAAAACCTCTAACGTTGTACAGTAAGGTCTTCCGCCCTGTCATGTGCCGGGACGCTCCGCTATCCATAATCCACTTTGAAATAGATCTTGGGAGCTCCTCTACATTTTACATGCAATTTAGTTAGAAGTTGAAGCAACCCAAGCCTCCTTTGACTCGGGTAGGTCGACGTTAATGTGAGTTTTAGTTTTGTACAGTGGTGGGAAGTTTTTGTCGTTCATTTCTAAACTTTTCTCGGTTCCAACCTCAACCTCTTTATATAGAAAAAATTCATCCTTTTTAGGTTGACCAGATGGTTGAACCTTCTTTGGAACATACTTCTTGCCCAGTGGGGTTGAAGTTTGTTTCTCAAGTTTCTTATACAAATCCAAAGGTACATCCATATTAACCGATTTGGTTAAAGAGGTTTGTTTTGAATGAACCTTTGGTTTTGCTTCATTCGATGCCTTTACTTGAGATTTCGGCATCCATGTTTGTTGTGGAGGAGCAACCCATTTGTAAAAATCACCATTTTTCTTTAACGGTTGTTTAACAGGTTTAGATTTGGTCTTATCATTTTCAGATTTTGGACTGTTCTTTTCAACAAACATGGGCGCTTTGCCTTTGACATCATTTGCCTTCTTTAGGTTCTCAACAACCACAGAATTAGGTTTCTGGTTGGTACATTTTCGTGCAATGTGACCAGTTTGGTTGCATCTGAAGCACGTTCGGGTATCGATGACCCGATTTTGACCATCAGTCTACGTTTGTGAGCCCTTTTTAGCAAAGAACTCTTCGTTTGTTTTTGAGAAAATTTCCGACTTTTGTTCGGACAATGAACTTGAGCTCTTCACAAATGTTTTCTTTTCAACAAATTTTTGTTTCTGAAAGCTCTTTTTCTGGTAATTCTTACCACCCTGATGTCCACCAAACCCTCTGTTTTGATTGTTTTTATGAAAATGTGGTGGCACACTTGGTTTATTGTAGTAAGATTTATCACGTTGAAAGTTCAAAAACCTTTTATAACTCTTCAAACCTTCGATCTCAGAAACATCAATCTCAACAAGTTTGAAAACCTTTTTCAGTTTATCCACATTCACATTTTCGATCGAAAACTCATTATCCGAGTACAACTTATCCGAAACCATCCATCTTGTACATGACAAGAGTCGATTCATCACTTAAGTTGTCCTGGGACTTAAGTTTTGGGATGTAATTGTTTAGAAAACATTCATCATCCACAACTGTGGAATCACTGTCAGATTTTAGCACTTTTTCAACAACATTTTTCACAACCTCAGATTCAATGCTATCTTCATTGGTTTGTGAATTGAATATGACATCAATGTTTTCTGGAAGTTTTTCAACATCAGTTTTATCACTTGATTCAGATTCATTAATCAACTCAGATTGTTTCTTTGTGAAATTGTTGCACATGGGTGGTGGAACCTTATGATATCCCACCCCGGTTCCATCTGAATAAATGTCTTCACCGGCTTTGTTCTTCCCAATCGGTTTGGGAACAATATGCTGAAGAACAAAACTGGCAGAAGAATAGCTGTTTAGCTTTAGATTGATTCTCTCATTTTCAATTTTAGCTTCATGGAATTGAAGCTTGAGATTCGTAATCTCATCCAGCTGCTGATTTATCAGATTTTCTTTAGCTTGAAGAACTCCTGATAAATGAGTGTTTTCTTTATGAGTTTTTGAGTTGCGTTCATCTGAATCTTTTACTGTTCTTTTCAGTTTGTCAAAATTTTCTGAAATTTTTCTGTTTTCAAGAACCAGTTTCATTTTCTTTGTGAAATCGTTCAACATCATTTTTATCAGTTTCAATTTTTTCAGTTAATTCTTTGATTCTCTCAGTTGAACCTTTTATTAGTTTATCTCGACCAATTACTTCTCTCTATTATGTCAATTTTATCTGTTAGCTCATCGATTCTCTTTCTTGAGAGATAATCACTTGTGTTGCAGACTTTGCACTCTCGCGTGTAACCTCTGCAAACACTTTCAGTTTTAGAAGTTTCATCCTTACCTGGTTCATTATCTGAACCACTTGAACTAACCCCCTCTGACGACTCAGACTTAGAAGCAGACTTGGAATCTACCTCATTAGCCTTCGCCATCAAGACTGAGCTGCCATCTTGGACAAGTTTTCAGCTGCCATCTCTTTCTCAACGTCGATGATCCCTTCGTCCAATTTCTTTGGCTCCAAGGACTTCAGATATCTCTCATGTGTCTCCTGTTTCAGTCTTTCTCTCTCAGCTTGTCACACCCCGACCGCGTTAAAACAACAAACCGCGGTAGAAACGTCGAGGAGTGATGCGACAAAATTATTGTTTCAACAACCATGGTAATTAATGTTTTGTATTATTAAGATAATGTTTACATTGTCTTGGAAATCAAACGAAACATAACATAAATAACTTTTTTTTAAGTCACTAAGGCCCAAGTCCGCCTAAGTGTAGCATAACATCATCATGCATTAGCACCTGAAACACATATAAAAATAGGTACGTCAGCATAAAAATGCCTGTGAGATACATAGGTTTTGTTTATGTAGGATTCATGACTTGTAGTTAAAAGAAGTGTTTTACAAAAATGTAGTCATGAACCTTGTAAAATGTTTTCCTTTATAAAATCATATGAAAATCGATGTGAAAATCAAATGATAATGAAAGGATAATGCATGGTTAAATGAATAACCAAGTAAAAGTGAATTTATATAAAATATGTAATTTGTAAAACAATGTCGTGTTCTTGTATAAAATGTTTCATGTCTTGTTAAAGTGGTTTAGATAACGCAACAATGTATAATACAATAAAAGCACTTATATATTGGAAGTACCAGCGGCGTATCCACCATGCTTTAATCATATAACACATGGCCCCATTACATAAGTCACTTATCAATAACCAACCAAAATGTCTTGTTCCATGTCAAAATGTTTATGTGTAAACCATGTTTAATGTCATGTGTGAAATGTATCATATATAACCAAATGTAATGCATAGCAAGTAGAAAGTATCTACTCAAACTACGTGATAATGTCAATGTGATAACAATGTCATGTACGGTGAATAAAAGCATTTTCTCAACCCCGTAGGAAAATGTACATAACAAGTTTTTTAATAAACCTAAGTTTAAATCAAATGTTATGTTTTGCAGAAAACAATGCTTTATGATTACAAACATTTATGCATTAATGTTTATTCGCATACATTCAAGCCTTGCGACTGTGGCGACAAACCTTTAAACAAATTAAAGGTTTATCTAAGTTATGTATATCGGATTCTGTCATTCCCAACTTCCAAACAAACCTAGGAAGTTGGAAACGGGATTTGTCAAGTCCTATGGTACCATTACATACTACCGAGCGGCGTAGCTAATGTTAATGAATGTATTATTGACCCGATTAAACATAACAAATGTCATAACCAATGTAGCATGTGAAAACCATGTACTAGGTATGCTAAATAAACATACATAGTAGAAAAGTTCATGTAAAACTATGTGCTAACATGCTCAGTAAACATACATAGCAGAAATGTTATGTAAAACAATGTGTCCATATGCTAAGTAAACATATGCAAAAAATGTGTAATAAATCAATGTGCTAGCATGCTTAACATACATAGCAAAACATAATTGAAAGCATGTACTAGATATGTACTAGGTGAAACTAGCATGTTTATGTCATAAAAGCATGAAAAGCACGAAAGTAACACGTATATACATGTGTATCACCCAAAAGTATTTGGAAGCGGTAAAAGAGGGGAACTATGTACTCACTTGGGATTGCTTATTAGTCTTGAGAATAAGACCAAATTAAACTCCAAGTATCACGGAAGCAACAAGGCACCTAGTATAGGTAACTATGTTAATAATCGGATCCTAAATCGGGAGATAGGATAGAATGATGTTCTATAAATCAAATGAGTAATTGAACTCATATGGTATGATTTAATAGAGCTAACATTCTGATTTGGAAGTCTACCTAAGTGCTCTTGACCTGTTTCGACCCGTTATGGTAGTTTAAGCCACTATAACGCGTCGTTTGCGTAAAACTAAGGTCAGATGGTTGTCTATAAGCTATGTCAAGTCTTACATGCCCAATTACACCTAAATATGTTACTATATCAGTTTAGATGTCAAAAATATGTTCACATATGCACAATATGGATTTATGCTTCAAAAGGGCATTTTGGTCATTTCCTATGGGCATATAAGCTACTTAACAAATAACTAACCAATCCTAAGTGATCATAAGGTATAACCTCAGAGGTTATTCCCTATGCAACTATGATCACTAAATAACCTTGGTCGGATCCTAATGATCGACCAAACGGGTCGGGTTCGACAGTCTAAGCGGTTGTCTAGACCGCTTAACTTACGACCCTAAACAAGCACTAAACTAGTAGTGACGAGTTAAACATGTCAAAACATGTTTAAGGTATGTTTAGGTTATGTATGGTATGTTTAGCTTATGATTAAATTCCGGACTGAACGTTGCCTAACGAAACGGCAGACTTTTGCAAGTTGACGCAAATAGTCCATGTGAGCGAATAAACTTGTTTCTGTCATACCAAACCTTTTAAAACTTATTTCTAAGTTATGTAAAGGTTATTTAAGGTATGTTAAGCTTATGTTGCTGTTCCGGAGTGTTTGTCGCGTTAAACTGATTACGTTTACGCATTAGTTTGCGTATAACTTTCCAGAAAGCGATATAGAGTTTAAAATCAATCAAAAATCAAAACGTGCACAATGTCAAACATAAATAACAAACATTGAGATCAAAACACATTTTTTATTGATATTGTATTGTTCAGAGTTGTTCAAAGGTTACACAAGCACAGATGTCACAATATCCCATACTTTAGGAAATTTCGTCCCGAAATTTATTTAGAGGAAACTTGTGAGAATTGATGTGGATATTTCGCTTTCATCTGATCTTCATGTTCCCAAGTAAATTCTGGGCCACGTTTAGATTCCCAGAAAACTTTGACAATAGGTATGCGTTTGTGTTTGAGCTTTTTGACTTCACGGTCCATGATTTCCACAGGTTTCTCAACAAAATGCATCGTGTTATCAACACGAATTTCATCAAGTGGTATGTGGAGGTTCTCATCAGCTAAACACTTTTTGAGATTGGACACGTGGAAAGTTGGATGAACATTTCCAAGTTCAGGAGGTAGCTCAAGTCTGTAGGCTACTTTTCCGATTCTTTCAACGATCTTGAATGGTCTAACATAGCGTGGTGCAAGTTTTCCTTTCTTTCCAAATCTAATCACACCTTTCCAAGGGGATACCTTGAGTAGGACGTGATCACCGACTTGAAATTTTAAGGGCTTGCGTCGTGGATCCGCATAACTCTTTTGACGGCTACTAGCTATCTGAAGGTTATCACGAATCTTCTTGACTTTATCTGTAGTCTCTAGAATGAGTTCAGGTCCAGTAAGCTGAGCTTCACCTATCTCATTCCAGCAGACCGGTGAACGACATTTTCGACCGTATAAAGCTTCGAAAGGAGCCATGTTGATGCTAGAGTGATAACTATTGTTGTAGGAGAATTCGATCAACGGTAGATGCGAATCCCAACTACCACCAAAATCAATCACACAAGCTCTAAGCATATCCTCCAGTGTCTGGATTGTTCTCTCAGATTGACCATCCGTTTGAGGATGATATGCTGTGCTCAAATTAAGTTGGGTTCCCATGGCAGATTGCATGGTTCTCCAAAAGCGAGACGAGAATCGAGCATCTCTATCAGATATAATGTTCAGAGGAACACGATGTCGGGATACAATCTCATCCACATAGATTTTAGCCAGCTTGTCAGCAGATAGATCCTCACGGATCGGCAAGAAATGTGCTGACTTTGTTAGACGATCAACAATTACCCAAATGGCATCATGACCTCTTTTAGTGCGTGGCAACTTGGTAATGAGATCCATAGCAATGTTTTCCCATTTCCAAACCGGAATCTCTGGTTACTTCAATAATCCAGAGGGATATTGATGTTCTGCCTTAACCTTGAGACAAGTAAGGCATTTGGAAACATATAAGGCAATCTCTTTCTTCATACCCGGCCACCAATACTGGGTTCGAAGATCCTTATACATTTTATCTACACCAGGATGAATAGAATAACGAGACTTATGAGCTTCATCCATTAGCAAGGTGCGAAGATCGTCTAGACTTGGGACCCACAAACGGCCCATGAAATAGAATATCCCAAAGTCTCTTAGTTCAAGCTCAGGCTTAGTATGACACGGTAATTCTTTACCCATCAAACCTTGTGTAACACAAGTATGTTGAGCCTGAGAAATGCGGGTTTGAATGTCAGATCGAACCTGAGCACAGTGAAGCTTGACAAGTTCCTTACGACCCAATGCGTCAGCCACGACATCCGCCTTACCAGGATGGTAGCGAATTTCGCAATCGTAGTCGTTTAGAAGTTCAACCCAACGTCGTTGCCTCATGTTAAGTTCCTTCTGATTGAAAATATGCTGGAGACTTTTATGGTCAGTAAACACTACACACTTTGTACCGTATAGGTAGTGTCTCCAGATTTTGAGAGCAAATACTACAACACCCAACTCAAGATCATGAGTCGTGTAGTTCTTCTTGTGTACTTTTAGCTATCTTGATGCATAAGCTATGACTTTGTTTCTTTTCATAAGAACGCAGCCAAGGCCTAAGTTGGATGCATCACAGTACACGACAAAATCGTCGTTGCCCTCGGGCAAAGAAAGAATAGGTTCATCACAGAGTTTTTGTTTCAAGGTCTGGAAAGCTTCTTCCTGTTTGGATCCCCACTCAAAAGGTTTTTTCTTCTGAGTTAATGCAGTGAGAGGAACCGCAATTTTGGAGAAGTTTTCAATGAAGCGGCGGTAATAACCCGCAAGACCAAGAAATGAATGAACCTCGGTAGGAGTAGTAGGTGTATCCCAATCCTTAATCGCACTGATTTTGGTGGGATCTACATGAATACCTTGTTCGTTAACGATGTGCCCCAAAAATTGAACTTCCTTAAGCTAGAATTCGCACTTGGAGAATTTGGAGAAAAGCTGTTCTTTCTTTAAGAGCTCCATTGTAAGACGAAGATGCTGCTCATGATATGTTTGTGTCTTAGAATAGATCAGAATATCATCAATGAAAACAATGATGAACTTGTCTAAATAAGGCTTACAAACCCTATTCATCAAGTCCATGAAAACAGCAGGAGCATTTGTTAGACCGAAAGGCATAACAATGAATTCATAATGACCATATCTTGTACGGAAAGTTGTCTTGGGAATATCTTCTTCAAGCACTCGAAGTTGATGATACCCAGAACGCAGATCAATCTTTGAAAAGCTAGTAGCACCCTGTAGTTGATCAAAGAGATCATCAATGCGAGGTAGGGGATATCGATTCTTGATGGTAAGCTTGTTGAGCTCACGATAATCGATACACATCCTGAATGATCCATCTTTCTTTTTCACAAATAGGACTGGAGCGCCCCAAGGTGAAAAGCTCGGACGAATGAATCCTTTGTCAGAAAGCTCCTGAAGCTGCTTAGACAACTCTTGCATTTCAGACGGTGCAAGACGGTAAGGAGATTTAGCAATAGGATTTGCGCTAGGTACAAGATTGATGCGGAACTCAACTTGGGGTACAGGGGGTAAACCAGGTAATTCTTCGGGAAATACCTCAGGATAATCCCGAACGACAGGGATATCTTGAATAGTCTTACACTTGCCTTTCTCCTCTACAACATGTGCCAAGAAGACAACATATTTCTTTCGTAGGTATTTTTGGGCTTGGGTACAAGACATGAGTTTAAGACCACTAATAGGTTTCTCCCCACGAACTTCTAAGGTCTCACCAGTCGAAAGCGGTATACGGACAATCTTCTCAAAACAGACCACCTCAGCATGGTACTTGGCTAACCAATCCATTCCTACTATTACATCGAAGCTCCCAAGTTGCATCGGTGTGAGGTCAATAGGGAAATGATGGTTATTAAGGTTCAACTGGCAATTTCAAAGAACAGAATCGAGTACAACGGATTCACCACTAGCTACTTCTACTGTCAAGGGCTTTCCTAGTTTTGTTCTAGTCATCGAAAGCATAGGCTCAAAAGCTAAGGACACAAAACTCTTATTGGCACCTGAATCAAACATAATAGAAGCAGGATGGTTGTTAACAAGGAACGTACCGTTCACCACTTCGTTATCTACGCGTGTCTCATTTGCATTCAGATTGAAAGCTCTACCACGAGCCGGTGCCTGATTTGCGTTAGCCAACCTCGGGCAGTTGTTCCTGTAGTGGGTCAGATCCCCACAATTGAAACATGAACCAGGCGGATAGTGAGGTCGTGCAGGATTCTGGGCAGGGTTTTGTGCTAAGTTTTGAGCTGCCTGATTTTGGTTAGGAGCAAAGCGGCATGTGTTAGCAAGATGACCAGATTTACCACAATTTGTGCAGATGCGACATTGCACTTGTGGTTGGTGGTGGCTGTTACACCTGTTTCATAGAGGTGCGTTGCTAGCATACTTCCTTTTGGCAGCAGGTAGTGCAGCCTGATTAGGAGCAGCCTTGTTAGTCTGAGCAGTGAAAGCGAAATTTTTGGAAGCCTTACGCTTCCTAGATTTCTTTGAAGACTCAGCAGCCTTCTTACCCTTCTGCTCCTCGGTGTTATCAGACTGTTTCTGCTTCTTATCCCCTTTTCTGTGGAGTTTACCCTTCTTGACTTGCGATTCAGTAAGGGTTGCAGCTAGCTCAATGGCCTGTCGGACGGTAGTAGGGTTGCTGCCAGTGACAATGTCCTGAACAAGATCTGGCAAACCGTCTATGTATTTCTCAATAGCCTTATCCAAAGGCGTGACCATTGTAGGACAGAGCAAGCTTAACTCCTCATATCTGTCAGTGTAAGCCCGGTGTTCACCACTGTCTTGTTTCAGGTCATGGAATTCATTTTCGAGTGCCCTCTGCTCATGACGAGGACAAAACTCTCTCATCATAAGGGCTCTAAGTTCCTCCCATGTTTGACCCAAAGCAACCTCAGCTCCTCGATCTCTCATTATCCCATTCCAGCATGTGAGAGCCCTCTTCTGGAATACACTCGAATCAAACTGGACCTTACGATTGTTCGGACACTGAACATGGCGAAAGGTGCTCTCAAGACTCTCAAACCACTGGAGAAGCCCTGTTGCTCCTTCAGAACCACTAAACTTGAGTGGTTTAGCCGAGTTAAAACTTTTGAAATTGCACAGAGCAGGTACATTATTGTTATTGTTGGCTTGGTTTAATTGAGTTATGAGATTCGGTAGCATAGCAGCTGTCACACCCCAACCGCGTAAAACAACAAAGCGCGGCGGAAAACGTCGGGGCGTGTTGCAACAGAATTATCGTTTCAAAACCATAGATACAAATGTGTTTCATTTTATTGAATATTAAACATTAACATTGTCTTAACATAGAACAAACAAGTTACATATCGACTAATATTGTTATTATGTCACTAAGGCCTCGTCCAGATCCTATGTGACTCATGCATCCTAGTAATCATCATCAAGCATCAATCCCTGAAACATATGTGAAAACAAAGTCAGCAAAGAAATGCTGGCGAGTACATAGGTTTTATAGGAGTGTCGGATTCATGGCTATTTTAAATGTTGCAATACTTTATTAAAAACCTTGTTTTGAAAAGAGTATTATATTGCAACTAAATTAACCAATTCAAATCAAGATGGTTATGGTTTAGAAATCCTCGTAGCCATGATTCTTAACCCAAAAACATTTGTTTTAGTAAGGCAAATTGTAAAACATCTCGTAATAACTTGTAAATAAAACTCGTATATTGTTTCGAAAATATCGTTGTGTGACATCGTTTCACTATCGTTTACCCAAGTGAACTAAATAACGCCACAGCATGTAATATGTTGAAAACACTTATATATAAGAAGTACCAGCGGCGTATCTACCATGTTTTCACTACATTACACCCGTCTCGTTATCTAAACACTAACCAAAAATCAATCGTTTACCCCAAATCGTTTAACATCATTTCCAAATCGTTTACTCGTTTAAATCGTTTAATCGTTCAAATTGTTCAATCGTTCAATCGTTCAAATCGTTCTTGTTTTAATTGTGAAACTTATATATGGTCGTCTCGCTAATAACATTCAAACCTTTGTGACTCGTTCATCGTTCAACTCGTTCTTGCATTAACTCCAAAGGGTAAGTTAACAATTACAGATTCAGTCGTTACCCACAACACCCACACATAACCATGGGTATAGTGAAATAACGGGATTTGTCAGATCCTATGGTACCATAACCTAATACTGGTCGGTTCGGCCAAAATTAATGAATGTCATTCGTTATGTAACTACAACCAAAAAGTTCGTTCACATTATCGAAATCGTTATTAGTTTAGTATAAATCGTTTTAATCGTTTTTGAAATTATCGTTAACACCTTGAAAACATTTTGTACATATGAATCACCCCAAAACAATTGAAAACAGTAAAATAGGGGAACTATGTACTCACATGTAGTGCAAGGTATCTTCAATCAATAGTACTTCAACAAACTCGAGTAAGCCAGAGAAATCAAGTAGCACCTAGTAATCGAATTACTAGTCAAACAATAGACGCCTAAATCGGAAGATCGGACAGAATGAGGTTTTGTAAACCAAATGAGTGTTGGAACTCATGTGATATGGTTTAACAAAGCCTACATCCTAAATGAAACCTAACCTAAGTGCTTTCGACCCATCGCGACCCATTAAGGTAGCTTACGCTACTTTAACGCGTCGTGCGCGCAAAGCGCGTTTGAGACGTCTAACTAGTCCTATGACAAGTATTATATTCCTATACAAGTATAATCATGTTGTATAATCAGTTATATGACAAAAGTTTCGGTTACATATGCTAAATTACCAATTATACATGAAAAGGGTATTCTGGTAATTTACCTAAGGCATATAAACTACATATCATACAACTACCTAAACTAAGTAACCATAAGGTATAACCTCGGAAGGTTATTCCCTATACTACTATGGTCACTAACCATGTTTGGTCGGATCCTAAGATCGACCAAACGGGTCGTGTTCGGAAGTCTAAGCGGGTGTTTAGTTCGCTTGACTTACGACTCTACACAAGCACTAAACTAAAAAGTGACGAGCTAAACATGCTAAAACATGTTTAGTTAAGTTAGAAAACAGGTTTTGATATCCTAGAGTAGTTTGGTTACAAAATACGCGTAAATGCGTATTTTGGCCGAAACTACGACTCGTCACTGAGCCTAGATAACGTGGTAATCAGTAGGTTTAGTCACAAAGGACTATAACCATCGTGATTACGCTCACGTTATGAAGTTCAAACGAACTTCACATTGACCATAAACTGGTCAATGCAGAAAGTCAAACGCAGTTTGACTTTAACGCTAAAACGAATGGAAAAGAACGAAAGAACACTTACAACGGGTCCCCGCAAGTTTGATTTCCAAGTAATCTCAGGTAGGAAGTGTATAAACACAACCACTTAGAGAAAAACTCAGATTTCAAGTGCGTTTTGCAAGTGAAGGGTGGGGGTATTTATAGGAAATGGACCACCGTTAGGATCGTTTCTTGAAAACCGGGTTTTAATCTCATCCTTACACTTGTTGAAATGCTAAGGTATGTCAATTGGCCCCCCAACATCAAGGAACAACATGTGGAAATGAGATTAGGAGTGGGTAACAGCTGTTAACAGCTGGTTTAGAAGTTTCTGAGCAACCGGGACATTCTTACGGACCGTATGGTCCTCACCCTTACGGTCCCTAAGGACCTACTTTCACAGTTTGGCAGTTTTAGTCCCTGCAGCCCCAAAACTTGGTTTTCGATGCATTTTTGACACGTTTAAGCCCCGTTAATCTCATTTCAAAGCTCTAAAATGAAGTTAAAGTATAGGGAGCTTAGAATGTGCTCAAAAATATCTCGGATGTTGGTTCGTTTGGCCGTACGTTGCGTTGTTCGGTTAATTACGACGGAAGTCGTAACGAACGCAAAAACGGTCCAAATTGCGCGATGAATGGATTTTTGACAAGCCAATCACTAAAGCATAATATTTTAATGCTTACATAAATTTTTAGATGTCCGGATGTATTCAGAACGTAAGATATGCGTGAAAGTGCAAACTTGTGCACTTTTTGACGCTTTTAGTCCCTGAATGACCATAAAGTTTATTTTAGCATACCGAACCCCTCAAAGCCTATTTCTAAGCTATGTAAAGGTTATTTAGGGTATTTTTAACTTATGGTCATGTTCCGGAATGTTCGTTAGAGTTCAAATCGGAATAGTTTCGCAGTTTGACACAAATAGTCCCTGCGATCGAACAAAGTTGATTTCGACGCACCAAACCATTCAAAACTTATTTCTAAGTTATGTGGAGGTTATTTAAGGTATGTTAAGCCTATGTCACTATTCCGGAGTGTTTGTCGCGTTATACTGACTGCGTTTACGCACCAGTTTGCGTATAACCTTCCAGAACGCGATTTAAAGCTTGTAATTGGAATCGAATCGAATTGCAAAATCACCAAACATAATAGCACACATAATAACATCAAAACACATATAATAACACCAAAGCACATTGTTTTGTTAATAATCATCATTGTTTTACATCGTACATCGATTACAGAACACAGTTGTTACCGTCTCCCCTACTTCAGGAAATTTCGTCCCGAAATTTTAACTAGAGGAAGCTTATGAAAAAAATGCGGATATTTCGTCTTCATCTGGTCCTCACGTTCCCAAGTAAACTCTGGGCCACGTTTGGATTCCCAGCGAACTTTAACCAAATGAATCCGTTTGTTCTTCAACTGTTTGTATGTACGTTCCACTATCTCCACCGGTTTCTCGACAAAGTGCATTGTTTCATCAATTCGAATCTCGTCGAGAGGAATGTGTAGATCAGCGTCAGCTAAACACTTTCATAGATTGGACACGTGAAAAGTCGGGTGAATATTTCCAAGCTCTGGAGGTAGCTCTAGTCGATAGGCAACCTTTCCAATTCTTTCCACAATCTTAAATCGTCCTACATATCGAGGTGCAAGTTTTCCTTTCTTTCCAAATCTCACGACTCCCTTCCAAGGTGAAACCTTGAGTAGGACACGATCTCCGTCTTGAAATTCTAAGGGCTTACGTCCCAAATCCGCATATCTTTTTTGATGGTTTCGAGCTGTCACAAGATTATCGCGGATTTTTTTGATTTTGTTAGTTGTTTCCAGAATGAGCTCAGGTCCAGTAAGCTGAGCTTCACCGGTCTCGTTCCAACAGACAGGTGAACGACATTTTTGACCGTAGAGAGCTTCGAATGGTGCCATATTAATGCTAGTATGATAACTATTGTTGTAAGAGAACTCGATCAATGGCAGATGAGAGTCCCAATTACCACCAAAGTCTATCACGCATGCTCTAAGCATATCCTCCAAAGTTTGAATCGTTCTCTCAGATTGGCCATCTATTTGGGGATGATAAGTAGTGCTTAGATTCAGTTGGGTTCCCAAAGCAGATTGCATGGCCTTCCAGAAATGAGATGAAAATCGAGCATCACGATCAGAGATGATATCCAAGGGCACACCATGTCGTGTCACAATCTCATCGACATAAATCTTTGCAAGTTTATCAGCAGATAGATCCTCGTGAATCGGAATGAAATGAGCTGACTTCGTTAATCGATCGACAATAACCC
Source organism: Helianthus tuberosus (assembly GCA_030545235.1). Lineage (NCBI taxonomy): Eukaryota > Viridiplantae > Streptophyta > Magnoliopsida > Asterales > Asteraceae > Helianthus > Helianthus tuberosus. Next base: position 52,957,742 of record CM060415.1, on the reverse strand, counting down.
AGATAGCATCATGACCTTTAGACGTATGCGGTAACTTAGTGATGAGATCCATCGCAATGTTTTCCCACTTCCAAACAGGTATCTCTGGTTGTACAAGCAAGCCAGAAGGTCGTTGATGTTCGGCCTTGACTTTGAGACAAGTTAGGCATTTCGATACATACAAGGCAACATCCGTCTTCATACCAGGCCACCAGCTCCGAGTACGAAGATCCTTGTACATTTTATCAGCACCAGGATGGATAGAATATCAAGACTTATGAGCTTCGTCCATTACCAAGGTGCGAAGATCGTCTTGTTTCGGAATCCACAATCGATCCATAAAATAGAGCAAACCATCGTCTGTCCTTTCGAGCATGAGCTCAAGTTGCCGTGGTAATTCCGTAACCATCAAATTTTGTGAAACACAAAATTGTTGAGCTTGAAGGACACGAGATTGAAGATCAGATAGAGTTCGAACAGAATGAAGCTTGACTCGTTCTTTTCGACTAAGCGCATCAGCTACGACATTCGCCTTACCAGGATGGTAGCGAATCTCGCAATCATAGTCGTTCAAGAGTTCAACCCAACGTCGTTGCCTCATATTCAGCTCTTTCTGATTAAGAATATGCTGGATACTTTTGTGGTCTGTGAAAACCACACACTTTGTTCCATAGAGGTAGTGTCTCCAGATTTTAAGCGTGAAAACCACAGCTCCTAACTCAAGATCATGAGTCGTGTTGTTCTTCTCGTGAACTTTCAGCTGTCTAGATGCTTATGCAATAACCTTACCTCGTTGCATAAGAACGCAACCAAGGCCTAAGTTGGACACATCGCAGTAGACAACGAAATCATCGCTTCCCTCGGGCAGAGATAGAACAGGAGCATTACATAACCTCTGCTTCAGCGTTTGGAACGCTTCTTCTTGCTTGGGTCCCCACTCAAAAGGCTTATTCTTCTGAGTCAAAGCAGTGAGTGGAACCGCAATCTTCGAGAAATTTGAAATGAAACGACGATAATAACCAGCAAGACCAAGGAAAGATCGAATCTCTGTAGGCATCGTCGGTGTACTCCAGTCCTTAATGGCAGCAATCTTGGATGGATCCACATGAATACCCTGCTCATTGACTATATGACCCAAGAATTGAACTTCTTTAAGCCAGAATTCACACTTGGAGAATTTAGCAAAAAGTTTTTCCTTCTTCAGGAGTTCCAATGTTAAGCGAAGGTGTTGTTCGTGCTCGGCTCGAGATTTTGAATAAATGAGAATATCGTCGATGAACACAATAATGAACTTGTCCAAATAAGGTTTGCAGACCCTATTCATTAAGTCCATAAAGATAGCTGGAGCATTCGTCAAACCAAAAGGCATGACTGTAAACTCGTAATGCCCATATCTTGTGCGGAAAGCAGTTTTGGGAATATCTTCTTCGAGAACACGAAGTTGATGATACCCAGAACGCGGATCGATCTTGGAAAAGCATGAAGCACCCTGCAGCTGGTCGAAGAGATCATCAATTCGAGGTAGGGGATATCGATTCTTGATGGTGAGCTTATTAAGCTCACGATAATCGATACACATTCGAAAAGATCCATCTTTCTTTTTCACGAAGAGGACAGGAGCTCCCCAAGGTGAAAAGCTTGGTCTGATGAATCCTTTATCAGATAACTCTTGAAGCTGTTTTGATAACTCTTGCATCTCCGCCGGTGCAAGACGATAAGGTGCTTTTGCAATCGGGTTGGCATTGGGCACAAGATCAATATGAAACTCGACTTGACGAACTGGAGGCAAACCAGGCAGTTCATCAGGAAATACCTCTGGATAATCCCGAACAATCGGAATATCCTGAATACTCTTGCTCTTGTCTTTCTCCTCGGTGACATGTGCCAGAAAAGCAACATATCCTTTTCGCAAATAACTTTGGGCCTTTGTACACGACATAAGCTTCAATCCACCCGAAGGTTTCTCGCCACGAACCTCCAGAACATCGCCAGAAGGCAAAGGAATACGAACAATTTTATCGAAACAAACCACCTCAGCGTGGTGTTTGGTTAACCAATCCATTCCAACGATAATATCGAAGCTCCCAAGTTGCATTGGTGTGAGGTCAATAGGAAAAAGATGGTTATCAAGATTTAACTGACAATCACGAATAACAGAATCGAGAACAAGAGGTTTACCAATAGCAACTTCGACAGATAAGGGTTTCCTCAGTTTAGTTCTAGGTATCGCAAGCAAAGGCTCAAAAGATAACGAAACAAAACTTCTATCGGCACCAGAATCAAAAAGAATAGATGCAGGTTGATTGTTAACAAGAAACGTACCATTGACAACCTCATTGACAGCCCTCGCTTCGATTGCATTCAAATTGTACGCTCGCCCACGAGTGGGATTCACATTAACGTTGACGTTCGCATTCGGGTTCGCGTTAGCATTCGCGTTTGCATTCACCAGTCTCGGACAGTTGTTGCGGAAGTGACCATACTCTCCGCAATTAAAACATGAACCCGGTGGGAATCTCGCAACATTCCCCTGACCCGGAGCTGGAACCTGAGCAAACTGATTATGTCCAAAACGACAAACATTGGCCAAATGCCCAAGTCTACCACACGTTGTGGATTGCCTGCAAGCTTGTTGTGCAACGTGATGACCGTTGCAACTAGCACAATGAGGTGCGGTACCAACATACGCTTTCTTTGCAGGTGGTTGAGCTGGTGGGTTCTGCGGGTTCTGAGCAGTCTGTGCTGTAACAGCAAAATTCTGGGCACCCTTTCGCTTCCTCGACTTCTTCGATGACTCACCTTCCTTACCCTTACCCTTTTTCTTGTCCTTCTCTGAATCAGTCGTCTTCTTTTTATCACCCTTGCGGGTGAGTTTACCCTTCCTGACTTGAGTCTCAGTCATGGTAGCAGACAACTCGATTGCTTGGCGAAGGGTAGGAGGATTAACACCGGTCACAATCTCTAGAATAGAATCGGGTAGACCATCGATATACCTCTCGATTGCTTTCTCCAGAAGGGTAACCATGGTGGGACACAATAGACTAAGTTCCTCGAAACGATTCGTGTAAGCACGGTGTTCAGCCCCATGTTGCTTTAAATCGTCAAACTCTCGCTCCAAAGCCCGAACTTCGTGACGGGGACAAAACTCCTTCATCATGAGAGCCCGAAGCTCTTCCCATGTTTGTGCCAACGCCACTTCGGCACCCCTATCGCGCATAATGCCATTCCACCAGGTAAGCGCTCACTTCTCAAACACGCTCGAAGCAAATTCAACCTTACGCGCATTCGGACACTGCACATGTCTGAATGTGCTCTCGATACTATCAAACCACTGTAGGAGCGCAGTTGCTCCTTGCGACCCAGAAAACTTAAGCGGCTTCGCAGAATTGAAGTTCTTGAAATTACACGGCGCATTATTGTTGTTGTTATTATTGTTGTTGTTGTATATCTCGTGGACTTGGGTCACAACGCCGGGAAGCACAGCAGCCACTTGCTGAGAGACCAGGGCTGCGATTTCTTCAATAGTAAAAGTTCGAGGATCGCGTCGAGGAGGCATTGTCTAACAAGGAAACAGGAGAATCGAGTGAGGTTGAAATTTAGGAAAAACATAAGAGGTATCGACAAAACATAAGAGAGGCGATCATTCGTTTTTTACCTCAAACAAACAAACGACACGCAGTGACTAATCAAAGTAAATAGGTCAAAATAATGTATCGCGAAGACATGCTCGCCTATAAGTGAACACTCACCCCAAGAGTTCCCAGGTAAGAGTGACTGGTCCGATTATGTGGATTTGTACGAACACTCTAGCCTTAGACAGAAAACCCAGGGTACAGGCATTCACTCTTCCAGTTTGCACGTGTTCACATTATTTAGACCCAAACTCTGACGAGATTATGAAAACTTAAAGGGTTCAAAACCATATAATAGAGGGTTCAAAACCTCGTAATCAATCATCCTAGAACGGATGATTAATTTTCGAAGCGGATTCGAACTTGTGTTCTCATTGTGGTTATCACCTAAGGGTAGGTGACGATTTTGTTTTAAAAATCTAAACGCAAATAAACTTGCGTTGGGGTCCTAGAAGTTATAGTCTAGGTCAAAGAATTACTAATAACCTAATTCCCTATAACCATTGGCTCTGATACCAACTCTTCTGTCACACCCCGACGGCGTAAAACAACAAAGCGCGGCGGAAAACGTCGGGGCGTGTTGCAACAGAATTATCGTTTCATAACCATGGATACAAATGTGTTTCATTTTATTGAATATTAAACATTAACATTGTCTTAACATAGAACAAACAAGTTACATATCGACTAATATTGTTATTATGTCACTAAGGCCTCGTCCAGATCCTATGTGACTCATGCATCCTAGTAATCATCATCAAGAATCAATCCCTGAAACATATGTGAAAACAAAGTCAGCAAAGAAATGCTGGCGAGTACATAGGTTTTATAGGAGTGTCGGATTCATGGCTATTTTAAATGTTGCAATACTTTATTAAAAACCTTGTTTTGAAAAGAGTATTATATTGCAACTAAATTAACCAACTCAAATCAAGAGGGTTATGGTTTAGAAATCCTCGTAGCCATGATTCTTAACCCAAAAACATTTGTTTTAGTAAGGCAAATTGTAAAACATCTCATAATAACTTGTAAATAAAACTCGTATATTGTTTCGAAAACATCGTTGTGTGACATCGTTTCACTATCGTTTACCCAAGTGAACTAAATAACGCCACGGCATGTAATATGTTGAAAACACTTATATATAAGAAGTACCAGCGGCGTATCTACCATGTTTTCACTACATTACACCCGTCTCGTTATCTAAACACTAACCAAAAATCAATCGTTTACCCCAAATCATTTAACATCGTTTCCAAATCGTTTACTCGTTTAAATCGTTTAATCGTTCAAATCGTTCAATCGTTCAAATCGTTCTTGTTTTAATTGTGAAACTTATATATGGTCGTCTCGCTAATAACATTCAAACCTTTGTGACTCGTTCATCGTTCAACTCGTTCTTGCATTAACAAACCTCCAAAGGGTAAGTTAACAATTACATATTCAGTCGTTACCCACAACACCCACACATAACCATGGGTATAGTGAAATAACGGGATTTGTCAGATCCTATGGTACCATAACCTAATACTGGTCGGTTTAGCCAAAATTAATGAATGTCATTCGTTATGTAACTACAACCAACAAGTTCGTTCACATTATCGAAAACGTTATTAGTTTAGTATAAATCGTTTTAATCGTTTTTGAAATTATCGTTAACACCTTGAAAACATTTTGTACATATGAATCACCCCAAAACAATTGAAAACAGTAAAATAGGGGAACTATGTACTCACATGTAGTGCAAGGTATCTTCAATCAATAGTACTTCAACAAACTCGAGTAAGCCAGAGAAATCAAGTAGCACCTAGTAATCGAATTACTAGTCAAACAATAGACGCCTAAATCGGAAGATCGGACAGAATGAGGTTTTGTAAACCAAATGAGTGTTGGAACTCATGTGATATGGTTTAACAAAGCCTACATCCTAAATGAAACCTAACCTAAGTGCTTTCGACCCATCGCGGCCCATTAAGGTAGCTTACACTACTTTAACGCGTCGTGCGCGCAAAGCGCGTTCGAGACGTCTAACTAGTCCTATGACAAGTATTATATGCCTATACAAGTCTAATCATGTTGTATAATCAGTTATGTGACAAAAGTTTAGGTTACATATGCTAAATTACCAATTATACATGAAAAGGGTATTCTGGTAATTTACCTAAGGCATATAAACTACTTATCATACAACTACCTAAACTAGGTGACCATAAGGTATAACCTCGGAAGGTTATTCCCTATACTACGATGGTCACTAACCATGTTTGGTCGGATCCTAAGATCGACCAAATGGGTCGTGTTCGGAAGTCTAAGCGGGTGTTTAGTCCGCTTGACTTACGACTCTACACAAGCACTAAACTAAAAAGTGACGAGCTAAACATGCTAAAACATGTTTAGTTAAGTTAGACAACATGTTTTGATATCAAAACAAACGGTTTTGATATCCTAGAGTAGTTTGGTTACAAAATACGCGTAAATGCGTATTTTGGCCGAAACTACGACTCGTCACTGAGCCTAGATAACGTGGTAATCAGTAGGTATAGTCACAAAGGACTATAACCATCGTGATTACGCTCACGTTATGAAGTTCAAACGAACTTCACATTGACCATAAACTGGTCAATGCAGAAAGTCAAACGCAGTTTGACTTTAACGCTAAAACGAATGGAAAAGAACAAAAGAACACTTACAACGGGTCCCCGCAAGTTTGATTTCCAAGTAATCTCAGGTAGGAAGTGTATAAACACAACCACTTAGAGAAAAACTCAGATTTCAAGTGCGTTTTGCAAGTGAAGGGTGGGGGTATTTATAGGAAATGGACCACTGTTAGGATCGTTTCTTGAAAATCGGGTTTTAATCTCATCCCTACACTTGTTGAAATGCTAAGGTATGTCAATTGGCCCCCCAACATCAGGGAACAACATGTGGAAATGAGATTAGGAGTGGGTAACAGCTGTTAACAGCTGGTTTAGAAGTTTCTGAGCAACTGGGACATTCTTACGGACCGTATGGTCCTCACCCTTACGGTCCGTAAGGACCTACTTTCACAGTTTGGCAGTTTTAGTCCCTGCAGCCCCAAAACTTGGTTTTCGATGCATTTTTGACACGTTTAAGCCCCGTTAATCTCATTTCAAAGCTCTAAAATGAAGTTAAAGTATAGGGAGCTTAGAATGTGCTCAAAAATATCTCGGATGTCGGTTCGTTTGGCCGTACGGTTGCGTTGTTCGGTTAATTACGACGGAAGTCGTAACGAACGCAAAAACGGTCCAAATTGCGCGACGAATGGATTTTTGACAAGCCAATCACTAAAGCATAATATTTTAATGCTTACATAAATTTTTAGATGTCCGGATGTATTCAGAACGTAAGATATGCGTGAAAGTGCAAACTTGTGCACTTTTTGACGCTTTTAGTCCCTGAATGACCATAAAGTTTATTTTAGCATACCGAACCCCTCAAAGCCTATTTCTAAGCTATGTAAAGGTTATTTAGGGTATTTTTAACTTATGGTCATGTTCCGGAATGTTCGTTACAGTTCAAATCGGAATAGTTTCGCAGTTTGACACAAATAGTCCCTGCGATCGAACAAAGTTGATTTCGACTCACCAAACCATTCAAAACTTATTTCTAAGTTATGTGGAGGTTATTTAAGGTATGTTAAGCCTATGTCACTATTCCATAGTGTTTGTCGCGTTATACTGACTGTGTTTACGCACCAGTTTGCGTATAACCTTCCAGAACGCGATTTAAAGCTTGTAATTGGAATCGAATCGAATTGCAAAATCACCAAACATAATAGCACACATAATAACATCAAAACATATATAATAACACCAAAGCACATTGTTTTGTTAATAATCATCATTGTTTTACATCGTACATCGATTACAGAACACAGTTGTCACAGTCTCCCCTACTTCAGGAAATTTCTTCCCGAAATTTTAACTAGAGGAAGCTTGTGTAAACAAATGCGGATATTTCATATTCATTTGGTCCTCACGTTCCCAAGTAAACTCTGGACCACATTTGGATTCCCAGCGAACTTTAACCAAATGAATCCGTTTGTTCTTCAACTGTTTGTATGTACGTTCCACTATCTCCACCGGTTTCTCGACAAAGTGCATTGTTTCATCAATTCGAATCTCGTCAAGAGGAATGTGTAGATCAGCGTCAGCTAAACACTTTCATAGATTGGACACGTGAAAAGTCGGGTGAATATTTCCAAGCTCTGGAGGTAGCTCTAGTCGATAGGCAACCTTTCCAATTATTTCCACAATCTTAAATGGTCCCACATATCGAGGTGCAAGTTTTCCTTTCTTTCCAAATCTCACGACTCCCTTCCAAGGTGAAACCTTGAGTAGGACACGATCTCCGACTTGAAATTCTAAGGGCTTGCATCCCAAATCCGCATATCTCTTTTGACGGTTTCGAGCTGTCACAAGATTATCGCGGATTTTCTTGATTTTGTCAGTTGTTTCCAGAATGAGCTCAGGTCCAGTAAGCTGAGCTTCACCGGTCTCATTCCAACAGACAGGTGAACGACATTTTCGACCGTAGAGAGCTTCGAATGGTGCCATATTAATGCTAGTATGATAACTATTGTTGTAAGAGAACTCGATCAACGGCAGATGAGAGTCCCAATTACCACCAAAGTCTATCACGCATGCTCTAAGCATATCCTCCAAAGTTTGAATCGTTCTCTCAGATTGGCCATCTATTTGGGGATGATAAGCAGTGCTTAGATTCAGTTGGGTTCCCAAGGCAGATTGCATGGCCTTCCAGAAATGAGATGAAAATCGAGCATCACGATCAGAGATGATATCCAAGGGCACACCATGTCGTGTCACAATCTCATCGACATAAATCTTTGCAAGTTTATCAGCAGATAGATCCTCGCGAATCGGAATGAAATGAGCTGACTTCGTTAATCGATCGACAATAACCCAGATAGCATCACGACCTTTAGACGTACGCGGTAACTTAGTGATGAGATCCATCGCAATGTTTTCCCACTTCCAAACCGGTATCTCTGGTTGTACAAGCAAGCCAGAAGGTCGTTGATGTTCGGCCTTGACTTTGAGACAAGTTAGGCATTTCGATACATACAAGGCAACATCCTTCTTCCTACCAGGCCACCAGCACCGAGTACGAAGATCCTTGTACATTTTATCAGCACCAGGATGGATAGAATATCAAGACTTATGAGCTTCATCCATTACCAAGGTGCGAAGATCGTCTTGTTTCGGAATCCACAATCGATCCATAAAATAGAGCAAACCATCGTCTGTCCCTTCGAGCATGAGCTCAAGTTGCCGTGGTAATTCCGTAACCATCAAATTTTGTGAAACACAAAATTGTTAAGCTTGAAGGACACGAGATTGAAGATCAGATAGAGTTCGAACAGAATGAAGCTTGACTCGTTCTTTTCGACTAAGCGCATCAGCTACGACATTCGCCTTACCAGGATGGTAGCGAATCTCGCAATCATAATCGTTCAAGAGTTCAACCCAACGTCGTTGCCTCATATTCAGCTCTTTCTGATTAAGAATATGCTGGAGACTTTTGTGGTCTGTGAAAACCACACACTTTGTTCCATAGAGGTAGTGTCTCCAGATTTTAAGCGCGAAAACCACAGCTCCTAACTCAAGATCATGAGTCGTGTAGTTCTTCTCGTTTAAGCCCCGTTAATTTCATTTCAAAGCTCTAAAATGAAGTTAAAGTATAGGGATCTTAGAATGTGCTCAAAAATATCTCGGATGTCGGTTCGTTTGGCCGTACGGTTGCGTTGTTCGGTTAATTACGACGGAAGTCGTAACGAAAGCAAAAACGGTCCAAATTGCGCGACGAATGGATTTTTGACAATCCAATCACTAAAGCATAATATTTTAATGCTTACATAAATTTTTAGGTGTACGGATGTATTCAGAACGTAAGATATGCGTGAATGACCATAAAGTTTATTTTAGCATACCAAACCCCTGAAAGCCTATTTCTAAGCTATGTAAAGGTTATTTAGGGTATGTTTAACTTATGGTCATGTTCCGGAATGTTCGTTACAGTTCAAATCGGAATAGTTTTGCAGTGTGACACAAATAGTCCCTGCGATCGAACAAAGTTGATTTCGACACACCAAACCATTCAAAACTTATTTCTAAGTTATGTGGAGGTTATTTAAGGTATGTTAAACCTATTTCACTATTCCGGAGTGTTTGTCGCATTATACTGACTGCGTTTACGCACCAGTTTGCGTATAACCTTCAAGAACGCGATTTAAAGCTTGTAATTGGATTCGAATCGAATTGCAAAATCACCAAACATAATAGCACACATAATAACATCAAAACACATATAAAAACACCAAAGCACATTGTTTTTTTAATAATCATCATTGTTTTACATCGTACATCGATTACAGAACACAGTTGTCACAGCAGCCATCTGCTATGCGATAATAGCCGCCAGTTCGGCATTAGGTTGCTGAACGTTACGTCGAGGAGGCATTCTAAAAGAGGAAACATGAGAGAAAATGAGTGAGATGATGTGATGAAAAAGGAGATATCATAAATATCAACAAAATGAAAGGATGGTGGTCATTTGTTCGTTACCTCGTAACAAACAGTCGACACACAGTGACAAATCAAAGTAAATAGGTCACAATAATGTATTACCGACGACATGCTCGCCTATAAGTGGACACTCAACCCAAGAGTTCCTAGGTAAGAGTGACTAGTCCGATACTGCGGATTTGTACGAGCACTCTAGCCTTAGACAGAAAACTCAGGGTACAGGCATCCACTCTTCCAGTTTGCACGTGTTCACATTATTTAGACCCAAACTTTGATGAGATTTTGAAAATTTGGAAGGTACAAGACCAAAAGAAATCATCTAAGGATAGATGATTGATTTCAAAATCATTTTGGAAATTTGTGTTCATGTTTTGGTAATCACCTAAGGATAGGTGACGTGTATTGTTTTAAGATCTAAACACAAGTAAACTTGTGTAGGGTCCTAGAAAGTTATAGTCTAGGTCAAAGTATTACTAATAACCTAATTCCCTATAACCATTGGCTCTGATACCAACTCTTCTGTCACACCCCGACGCGTTAAAACAACAAACCGCGGCGGAAACGTCGGGGAGTGATGCGACAGAATTATTGTTTCAACAACCATGGTAATTAATGTTTTGTATTATTAAGATAATGTTTACATTGTCTTGGAAATCAAACGAAACATAACATAAATAACTTTTTTTTTAAGTCACTAAGGCCCAAGTCCGCCTAAGTGTAGCATAACATCATCATGCATTAGCACCTGAAACACATATAAAAATAGGTACGTCAGCATAAAAATGCCTGTGAGATACATAGGTTCTGTTTATGCAGGATTCATGACTTGTAGTTAAAAGAAGTGTTTTACAAAAATGTAGTCATGGACCTTGTAAAATGTTTTCCTTTATAAAATCATATGAAAATCGATGTGAAAATCAAATGATAATGAAAGGATAATGCATGGTTAAATGAATAACCAAGTAAAAGTGAATTTGTATAAAGTATGTAATTTGTAAAACAATGTCGTGTTCTTGTATAAAATGTTTCATGTCTTGTTAAAGTGGTTTAGATAACGCAACAATGTATAATACAATAAAAGCACTTATATATAGGAAGTACCAGCGGCGTATCCACCATGCTTTTATCATATAACACATGGCCACGTTACATAAGTCACTTATCAATAACCAACCAAAATGTCTTGTTCCATGTCAAAATGTTTATGTGTAAACCATGTTCAATGTCATGTGTGAAATGTATCATGTATAACCAAATGTAAAGCATAGCAAGTAGAAAGTATCTACTGAAACTACGTGATAATGTCAATGTGATAACAATGTCATGTACGGTGAATAAAAGCATTTACTCAACCCCGTAGGAAAATGTACAGAACAATGCTTTATGATTACAAACATTTATGCAGTAATGTTTATTCGCATACATTCAAGCCTTGCGACTGTGGCAACAAGCCTTTAAACAAATTAAAGGTTTATCTAAGTTATGTATATCGGATTCTGTCATTCCCAACTTCCGAACAAACCTAGGAAGTTGGAAACAGGATTTGTCAAGTCCTATGATACCATTACATACTACCGAGCGGCGTAGCTAATGTTAATGAATGTATTATTGTCCCGATTAAACATAGCAATGTGCTAGCATGCTTAGTAAACATACATAGCAGAAATGTCATGTAAAACAATGTGTCCATATGCTAAGTAAACATATGCAACAAATGTGTAATAAATCAATGTGCTAGCATGCTTAACATACATAGCAAAACATAATTGAAAGCATGTACTAGATATGTACTAGGTGAAACTAACATGTTTATGTCATAAAAGCATGAAAAGCATGAAAGTAACTCGTATATACATGTGTATCACCCCAAAGTATTTGAACGCACTAAAAGAGGTCATGATGCCATTTGGGTAATTGTTGATCGTCTAACAAAGTCAGCACATTTCTTGCCGATCCATGAGGATCTATCTGCAGTCAAGCTGGCTAAAATCTATGTGGATGAGAGTGTATCCCGACATGGTGTTCCTCTGAACATTATATCTGATAGAGATGCTCGATTCTTGTCTCGCTTTTGGAGAACCATGCAATCTGCCATGGGAACCTAACTTAATTTGAGCACAGCATATCATCCTCAAACGGATGGTCAATCTGAGAGAACAATCCAGACACTGGAGGATATGCTTAGAGCTTGTGTGATTAATTTTGGTGGTAGTTGGGATTCGCATCTACCGTTGATCGAAATCTCCTAGAACAATAGTTATCACTCTAGCATCAACATGGCTCCTTTCAAAGCTTTATACGGTTGAAAATGTCGTTCACCGGTGTGCTGGAATGAGACAGGTGAAGCTCAGCTTACTGGGACCTGAACTCATTCTAGAGACTACAGATAAAGTCAAGAAGATTCGTGATAACCTTCAGACAGCTAGAAGCCGTCAAAAGAGTTATGCGGATCGACGATGCAAGCCCTTAGAATTTCAAGTCAGTGATCACGTCCTACTCAAGGTATCCCCTTGGAAAGGTGTGATTAGATTTGGAAAGAAAGGAAAACTTGCACCACGCTATGTTGGACCATTCAAGATCGTTGAAAGAATCAGAAAAGTAGCCTACAGACTTGAGCTACCTCCTGAACTTGGAAATGTTCATCCAACTTTCCACGTGTCCAATCTCAAAAAGTGTTTAGCTGATGAGAACCTCCACATACCACTTGATGAAATTTGTGTTGATAACACGATGCATTTTGTTGAGAAACCTGTGGAAATGATGGACCGTGAAGTCAAAAAGCTCAAACACAAACGCATACCTATTGTCAAAGTTCGCTGGGAATCTAAACGTGGCCCAAAATTTACTTGGGAACGTGAAGATCAGATGAAAGCAAAATATCCACATCTATTCCCACAAGTTTCCTCTAAATAAATTTCGAGACGAAATTTCCTAAAGTAGGGGAGACTGTGACATCTGTGCTTGTGTAACCTTTGAATAACTCTGAACAATCCAATATCAATAAAACAATGTGTTTTGATCTCAATGTTTGTTATTTATTTTTGACATTGTGCACGTTTTGATTTTTAAACTCTATATCGCTTTCTGGAAAGTTATACGCAAACTAATGCGTAAACGTAATCAGTTTAACGTGACAAACACTCCAGAACAGCAACATAAGCTTAACATACCTTAAATAACCTTTACATAACTTAGAAATAAGTTTTAAAACGTTTGGTATGACAAAAACAAGTTTATTCGCTCACAGGGACTATTTGCGTCAACTTGCAAAAGTCTGCCGTTTCGTAAGGCAACGTACAGTCCGGAATTTGATCATAAGCTAAATATACCACAAATAACCTAAACATAGCTTAGAAATAAGCTTTGAGTGGTTCGGTGTGCGAAAATATGCTTATTTGATCTTACAGGGACTAAAAGTGTCAAAAACGGCGTAAGTTTGCATTTACACGCATATCTTACGTTCTGACCACATCTGGACATCCAAAATTTTTGTAGACACTAAAATGTTTTTATTTTAGTGATCGGCATGCAAAAATACCGTTCGTCGCTTAATTTGGATAGTTTTCGCGTCCGTTCGAGTTTCGTCGTAATTAGACGAATAACGTGACCGTACGACCAAACAAACCGACATCCGAGAGTTTTCCGAGCACATTTTGAGTCCTCTAAACTTTAATGACCATGTAGAGCCTTGAAAATGGCTTAACGAGTGTTAAAAGTGCTAGAAATGGGCTTAAACAAGTGCAGGGACCTAAGCTGTCAACTTTGAAACTTGTGCTGATCTGCAGGGATTACACGGGCCGCGTAAGCCCTGTCCCCTATCTTACGCGGGGCGTGTAAAATGCCCAGTTCCAGAAAATCAGTTTTAGCAAACTGTTGCTACTTCAGGGACTGTTTATGCCATTTTCCTTGTGTGTTAACCAAGTTAACACCTCTCCAAGGCAATTACCTGGTCTCTAACACTTGTATAGCTGAGATTTTATGCTTGGGAGTTACACAAACACATGTCTTGATCTTGTGAACTAACTACAAGTATAAATAGCCAAGCATTTTCATTGTTTCAAGCACCCTTGATCTGATTTTCTCTAAGTTGGAGTTATGAACTTCATACCTGAGATTATTTAGATCAAGTTCTTCCTAGCAAGGACCCTTTGTAAGCTTCTTTCGTTCTTTTATCGCTTTTCTAGCGGGAAAGTCAAACAGTGTTTGAGTTTCAGCTTTGACCAGTCAATGGTCAACACAAATTTCGTTTGAACTTTGTAACGTGATTGTAATCACGATGGTTATAATCCTTAGCGATTATACCTACTGATTTCCACGTTAACTAGGTGTAGTGATGAGTCAAGTTTCGGTCAAAATGCGTTTTAGCACGCATTTTGCAACGGAACTACTTTTAGGTATCAAAACATTTTGTTTTGATACCAAATCAGTTTTCCAAGTTAGTTAAACATGTTTTGACATGTTTAACTTGTCACTACTAGTTTAGTGCTTGTTTAGGGTCGTAAGTTAAGTGGTCTAGACAACCGCTTAGACTATCGAACCCGACTCGTTTGGTCGATCATTAGGATCCGAACAAGCTTATTTAGTGATCATAGTTGCATTGGGAATAACCTCTGAGGTTATACCTTATGATCACTTAGGATTGGTTAGTTATTTGTTAAGTACCTTATATGCCCATAGGAAATGACCAAAATGCCCTTTTGAAGCATAAATCCATATTGTGCATATGTGAACATATTTTTGACATCTAAACTGATATAGTAACATATTTAGGTGTAATTGGGCATGTAAGACTTGACATCACTTATAGACAACCATCCAACTTTAGTTTTACGCAAACGACGCGTTATAGTGGCTTAAACTACCATAACGAGTCGAAACGGGTCAAAAGCACTTAGGTAGACTTCCAAATCAGAATGTTAGCTCTATTAAATCATACTGATGTGCGCAAAATGCAACATATAAATTACATCAAATGTGGCATTAAACTAACCATTTTTTAGTACTAATGTTGGAAAAAGTGGGTTTTTGTCTTCCTTTTGTATTTTCAGGATTAAATGAGCTCAAATGAACAAAAGAAGCAAAAAGGCAGCTAAATCTAACATAAATACAAGAAAAGGGATAAACGTGGCATGCCCGACCCCTCGACAGCATCTTCCCAAGCAAAACAAGATAACAGAAGGCTGAACACGCCCCGTGCTCAATGAGCATGGGGGCGTGCCCAAGTGTCTGCAGAAAAGACAAAGCTATAGAAGCCTCTATCACCCACCACGGGGGCGTGCCCAACGGACACGGGGCCATGGCCAACTCTAAGATTCGCAGAATCTAAGGAAATCTTGATAATACAGATACGCTTCTGCACACGGGGTCGTGCCCAGCGGACACGGGGGCGTGGTCAACTAATGCAGACAAACTGCATTTAATGAAGAAAGAGAAGACCGGTGGACACGGGGCCGTGCCCAATGGACACGGGGCCGTGTCCGGGCTTCTGTGCAGGCTATAAATAGGGGTGCTTGGCTCAATTGCAAACCATCCCTTGGCAAACCACCTCTCTCACACTTCACCCACCCACCACCACCATCACAACCCACATCCACCACCATCATCCATCATAGAGTGTGTGAGTAGTCTTGGGATCCAAGATTGATCGTAAGAGTTCTTGAGAATCAAAGGCCATATTTGCCTAAGTCTCTTACATCACTTGGTGAAGACAAGTGTCTAGTGTAATACTTTTTATTTTTAATCTTTTCGCACTTTTTATTTGGTTATGTATTAATGACTTTAATAACTAGTTTCTTATGTTAAAGGTGAGTCTTCCTTATCGTTTGTCCGTGGTGTCTTGGCATTATTTTACTGTCTATATAAAATAAAAGATTTTCACCATTCATATCTCCACGGTCTATATGGAGGTATGTTGGCTACCTGGTCGGGGGTTAAGGGAACGGTTTGGTAAGAGTCTTGCCTTGTTCAGTGTATAGATCCTGCAAGGACCTGGGTCAACTTTAGTAGGACCTCATTCAATACCCACTGGTATTGGATGGCGGGGGCCCGAACTCCTTGACCCCCTCATATGTAAACTACTATTAAAACTTTAACCCGGCTACTTAGGACTGTATCCCTGCTGACTCAGACTACTTAGCCGAGGGTAACATCACCTCCAGAAGAGGGGCCTACCACAATATGCATTAATAACTTAATTAATTATCTTTCAATAATCCAACCCTTTAGGATTGTATCCTTGCTGACTCAAACTACTGGGTTGAGGGTAACGTCACCTTCAGAAGAGGGGCCTACTACAATAACTAAGATAATCTCTTAAAAAGTGCAAAAGTGAGAAATAATCAAAGGTTACACTAAACACGAGTCGGATCCAAGTGATTCATCTTGTCTATCTGTTTTTATTTTTATTTTATTTTTCAGCATTTTAGTTAGTTTTATTTTTCTAGTTTAAAACCTTTTTCTAAACTTTTGGTTTGATTAGACGTTGAGGATAAACCGGTACTAAAAGCTCTTGTGTCCTTGGATGACCTCGGTATCTTACCAACACTATACTACGCTCACGATGGGTGCGCTTGCCCATATGTGTGTTTAGTGTTAGTAAATATCGTGTTTTATAAATTTAAAACTTGGCTAAAAAGTGTTAAAGAGCTTAAAATATACATTAAAAATCTATAACACCACACACGCATCACATACCGTATGAGTTCAATTACTCATTTGATTTATAGAACATCATTCTATCCTATCTCCCGATTTAGGATCCGATTATTAACATAGTTACCTATACTAGGTGCCTTGTTGATTCTGTGACACTTGGAGCTTAATTTGGTCTTGAGAAGCATCTATCTTGATGTGTTCTTCTACTAGCGGGATTGATTTAACAAGAGCTTCAAAATCAATGGTTGCTGGATCAATACAGATGTTTCCCTTTGGATCCAGTAACACTCTCGATCTGGATCCCATCTTTTTGCCTTTTTAGCTTCTTTGTAAGCTAGGTAGATCTTTTTCTTCTGTCTTTCTGCCAAACTTCTTTCTCGGTTCTATGTTGAAGGTGGTGCTGGTGGTTCAATATGTGCCATAAATGCATAACCAATAGCATCCTCTTCAGGAAGAAATTCACTCCAGTCAAACCCCTCATCGTCTTGGATCACCGTCAAAGCTCTTGACTTTTCTTTCGGATTGTCTTCAATTTCATTCATTTTCAGTGGCACCTCACGATTTAGGTGATAGACTGCCTTTCTGTAATAATCATCGTGGAACGGGTTTATAGTCTCGTCAGCAACAGAATTTAGACATTCTCTTTTGAAGTGACCCTTTTGTTTGCAATTAAAACAAGTCACATTTGACTTGTCAAAACCTAACTTTGTAGAAGGTCCTCCAATCGAGTTTCGCCCTGTAATCTCCATGAATCTCTGAGCTCGGCGAATTACGCTAGCCATACACCAGCGAATGTCGATTAGTTCCATCTCTTCCGGATCAATTTGATCATAGTCTTCTTTGGTGAGATTAGTGTTGCCAGTTTTCTCGGTGACTAGGCTCTCGTAAGATTCCAGAATTGATGCGAGAAACACCATTTGCTGCTTAGCCGTTTCTTCATTGAAGTTCTGTGCATTGTTCAGATTAACGGCTATGTTGCATTGGAAAACGTTGGAGTTTGGAGCACTTTGAGATTGGTGAGTGTTTGATGCAGTGGGTGAACTAGAACCAGTACCATGATACCCGTGGCTGATTGATGAAGAACCGCTGCTGGACTTCTCTTGAGCAACAGTGTTTGGGCTTTCGGCACTAAAAGCAGTTTTTGGTGATATAACTTTAGGAATCATGCTGCCTCTATAATACAGATCAACATTTTGTTGATACTGTGTGTTGCTCACTTTATTCATCTTCTTGATTTCCAACTCGTGCCCTTTAAGTCGTTCAATCAACCAGTTTTGTGTCATTTCTGCCATCGGCTTCGTATTCTTGAGTACTAAACCAAAGTATTGCCAATCCTGTTCATTAGGCAACGCCTCAAACATCTTATCAACCATCTCTTCCCCATCTTTCTTGATTCCGAATCTTGCTAATTCTGCCTTCAGGTGACAGAATCTTTCTATCATTTGACGCACATTTTCATTTTTCATACATGTAAATAAATCGAATTCCTTTTTTAACAAAGATTTTTTGTTTTTCACTATCTCTTCACCTCCGGTACATTTCTTTTCAAGTTTTCCCCACAAATCCTTCGAATTGTCATAATCGATCAGCAAGATGATATCGTCTCTGACAGACTGGTGTAGCAGAGAAACTGCCTTTTGTTTGGCTACATACTCTTCTTGCTCATTATCTTCTCTATTCTCATGGTCTACTCTTGAAGTAGTGTATCCATTCTTGAGACATTTCTAGTTGTCATAAGCGAATGCTCTCAACCATCCATCAAACCGCTTTGACCAACGATTGTAATCCTCTATTGCCATAAGTTTTGGTGGTTTGTTGTAAGTTCCATGCGCGTTGTCGACACTTAGCGAATCGGATATCGCCTTCGTAGCTGTTTTGGGGTTTGTGTCGGATGAAGTAGCTCCACTGCTATTGTACGCAAAGTAATCACCAAAAGGATTCAAGAACTCGTCACCCATGATTAACGTACCTGAAAAAGTCAAACTTGGTCAAAATTCAAAAAACAACAACAATTGATTGGATGGTCGTTCGTCCGAATGACTGTCTGGATAGATGACCAATATGAAATAAGTACCAAATTGTCAAGTGACGAATGGTCGTCCGGTCGGATGGCAATCCGATCGGATGGTCGTTCGTTGATTGGGCTTTAGCTTTTCAAACAACACAATACTGATCCGGTCGGATGACAATCCGATCGGATGAGTATGACGTCAGCAGGTAGGTATGAACAATAACAAAGGCAATCCGGTCGGATGACTATCCGGCTGGATGAGTGACGTCAGCAATGTTCTTCGTCAAATCCATAGTTTTTTATCGATTTCGATGTGTTTTAGTTCGAATTTTGCCATGAAACTTTGTAGAATTGTACTATAACAGATTGCGAACAAGATTATGTCAAATTTAGTCCATTTTATCCGTGAATTCTATGCCAATTTTAGATTTTTTTTCTCAGTTTAAGGTGAAGAAATGTAGAACACAGATAGAAATAGAAGAATAGATAAAGAATCAGGTAAAATCTCCGGTGAGATTGGCTGAAATCGGCTGTAATCGGTCAAGATCTTCGTGAAATCGATGTAATCCTCTCCGAAACCGACCTCCTGGTGCTCTGATACCACTTGTGGGGAGGATCGGTTATTGACTGAAGAACTCAGGTCGGATCGATCACTGGATAAATCCATATACAGTGTCAAAGAGTAATCAACAACGAAATCTACGGTTAAAGCATTCATTCTCATTCAGATAATGTGAAAATACAAGGTTCCGATAAGAGCTGGACAGAGCTTCGCCTAGAGAGACAGACTGCCAAAAGTTTTTTTAACAGATGAGCCCCTAGGTCTCTATTTATAGGCAAAGCTAGCTGGGAGAATTAATGTCATTCGGTCAGAGAGTCATCCATCCAGATGGTCATCCTTCCGGATGACTCTATGCCATCCTACGTTTCCGACTCGTTTCTCCCAGATATAATATAACATACACACAAAACAATACATAGACACATACAGGACATAATATAGACTCGATACAAACGGAAGCTACAGACATATTGCACCTACACTTTTCATATCCACTATGATTGCTTGTACGAAGAATGACAACGTGATGTACACAATGCTTGAAAGGTTTTATCTCGAAAAAGAGTTTTAAGAGCATGATTGGTCTCAATTTGTTTTTGATGTTATGAGGGTATGTAAAAGTAACTGGGTTAGATGTAATACTGACTCATACTTTAGAGGGCCACTTACTTTTCTGGTGGTATGTTACACTATTATCTGTTTAAATACATGAGAGTATTATGTTTAAAATACAGTTATGTATTTGTTATGTGTATGTATATTTATTAGAACATATTATACATATATGTATAACTTGTATTATACACATGTTTACTTGTTTTGAAATAATTGACGACTAATTGTTTTTCTTATTCTATATGTAGTTGTTGTATCTCGACAGCACAACGTGTGTAGGTTTTGATAATGAACATACAGAACCTCCCATATGTTTTTGGACCCATGATATGATATGCACGAGGAAAGATCAAGAGATTAAAAAAATGGTGGTTTCAACCTGGGGGAGATAAGAGAGTTATACGAGGATGATATAGATTACGATATTGAAAGTGATGAGGAGGTTGTTGACTTATCGAAGAGTGATGATGAAATCGGCCTAGTTTGTTTTAATGGAGTTTCAATAGAGGTATGAATAAACGATTTCTTTATTTGTTTGTTACGTACTTGTTACTGATTTGTTGTATAGTAATTATCGTAAGTAAATTTATGACGTTTTTTTAAATGTTGTAATGTGAAGGATTGTGTATCTAGCGTTTTTGGGTTGTGCAACGAGGCCGAATCTTTAAAATGTAAGTTCGATGGGGCGATAAACCAACTTGCAACACGTTATCCTAATGGCGAAGTGATATTGCCAACACTTGAACGCTACAAACTTATTTTCAACAAATGTGTTGTTTTTTAGAAGGGCGCTTCAGAAGGTTTAAAAAGTGGGATCGACTGAAGAAAGGTAAATTCTATTATGTATTTAATTTGGCTCGTATACATCTATATACATAGATTATTGTATTATATACATGATTTACTTTGCTCGATATTTAAACCACTTTTCGACTCATAAAAAATTGTGTAGGTGAGAATGTGAATGTTAGTACGAAGAGTGATGGCGATGTTAATAATGAGGGAGATTTGTTTTCAACACCACATGTTGCATCGAATTTTACTCAAAATGCTATGACATACTCGAACATTATTCAGGATGTAGTATCTGATGCCTATGATACACAGAAAATAGATGATTTGGCTTCATTCAAACTTGGTATTACACAGGATTTCCCGAGTCTGCAAGAGTTATAGGCGAGAAAAATAGAACCCAAAAAAAGGTGGAAGATGTTGTTGAAGTTGTAGGGAAAGGAAAAAGGGGGAAAAGATATTAAAATATGGACAATCTCCATTTTTGATAAGGGTCATTAACATTAATACTTGGTTGAGCAAAAATGAAAACATTATTCTAGAAATACTTGTCTAATAGTGCAAAAGAAAAACAATATTTTTTTATTATACCTTATATGTTATTTATATGATATGTGTTTTAAATGTCTGATTATAAATGTTGTTGTTGTACATAAATGTTGTACCGAAGAAAAAAACGATAAAAATGATCTTACGAAGGATGGCAGGTATATGTTGGATGGCGTCTATTTATTTAAACTTGGTTGGCCTATTAGTTGGATTACACATAAATATTTTTGTAGGTTGTTAACGACCAAGGAGAGGAAGGTTATTCTTTTGAAGCAGCGGGAACAAAATGAACAAGAAGAAGTTGCAACAACAAATGCGTAAGAAACTGTAAATATGTATCGTGTTTGGGTGTTCGTTTCATTAATTTTTATGTCTGTGATGATAGTACATATATTTTGGTTCAAACATCATTATATTAACATACATCTTAGTGAATTTATTGGTGTATTGAACTGTTGTACATAGTGTACAGGTTGTTACACGTATTCAAAGTTGTACTTCTGTGTATTAGATTCCTGTACACAACTGTAAAGGCTATTGTACTTATTCTTTACACTATTCTATATCTGCATTAACAATGACTCGGTACTAAAACTCATGTATCATTGGACGACCTCGGTATCTTACTATCACTATATTACGCCTGAGATGGGTGCACTTGCCCAACGTGAGTTATAGTGTGATAGTAGTAAATGTGTTTTTATAAATTTTAAAACATGAACTAGTGCATAAAACAATCTAAAAATAACACATTTTTATAAGCACGCCGACGCACGTCATTTAGTGTTATAAAAACCTTGGTTATTACGCAGGTTTTATTCGTGAGGATTGGTTATTTTGCAAACGGGTCATGGTGAAATATTTTCAAAGGTGCATTTGTAAATGTGTTATTAATCCGATTACGTGAATTAATATGTTTTTTGAATAATAGCCTTTATTAAGTAAGATTAAAAAACAAATATGGGCCTATTTTACGTAAAGTATTTTAATATTGTTTTTACTAGTCACGCGTTACAGAAACCTAGTTTACGTCTAGTGTATTCTCTTTGTTGGAAAAATAGATACTCGCGCTCCAAATCGCCAACAGTTCATTAGAATTGTTGACAACTCGTGCGAAAACTACGCCGGAAAGTATTAAGATCAAACACGGATTTTCAGAAAAAATTGTCGTTTACCATAAGGTTATGAGCAGTTTTGTGATCTAGCACAATTCAAGCTCGTCATGTTAGTAGTTGTGAGTTTTCATCATGTTAGTCGTTTACCACTTGGTAGAGGCACATGACTCTTAGAAGGGAGGTCACATATTAATACCTGGGAAAAAAAAGAGTATTTTGGTATATTTGGTGTTTTGTAGGAGCAAGAGTACCATTTGATGTTGAAAAAAAAAGATAAATCGCTAATGTTGAGCATCAGAGGATGATCTAGTGGCTCTGGTCTTTGAACCCTTCTAACGAATTATTTCTTCTTAGCCAGACCAAAGAAAGAAGGTGACGAATCGGATACCCTGAAATGTTTAACCTCTCTCCTGACCCTCATCTTATCTAGCAGCAATTATAAATTAGAAAATAATAGAAAAAGAAATAATGACCTAGACATATTTCATTATGTCGAAATATCAATGGTATTAAATAAATGCAGGTGAGATAGGAGTTGGATTATATATAGATTCCGTACGTATTAAATTCGAGTTTGCATTAATAGAAGATTATTTTTGACGAAATAAAATACTAAGATCATAACAAATTCAATCAATACTGGCAAATTTTAAATTATAAGATAGTATTACTAGGGCGGGAGTTGGCTACAAAGTCTATTTTTCCTACAAAGTGTAAAAAGTCATAAAAATAAATAATGCCAACCATAAAACATATTCAAAACCCACAAATAACAAAAAGAAGATTACTAAAACACCATATTTGTGGGTTTTGTTTTGTGTTTTGGATGATAAGGCCTTGATTATGGAATGACTAACATTAGTGTGTTTTATGTTGATTATCATGTTGTTTTATATTCATAGTTCTACCATGGTGTGTTTGAAGTTTTAATGGACTGTTAGGGTTTGAATATGGTATTTTAGTAATCTTCATTCTGTTATTTATGAGTTTTGGGTGTGTGTTTTGCTGCTGAAATTGTGGTGTTTTATGAATTTGTACACTTTCTATGAAAAATATTATTATGTTATATAAAATTAATTCAGCTACTTAACTCGTTTTTCTCATATAACTTCGAAAAATATAACATTTTATAAAAATTCTAACATACCGTTGGGACGAGTGTATTTTTCTCTATTATATGACCTAAGTTTCATAAAAATCGGAGTAGGGTCAAATATAATATATTTTATTGATAACAGTCTGAACTAGTCTACAAATGGTTCGAATTTGATTTTCAAAACGGTTCGGTTTTTCAAAAATCCGTTTTTGGCGGATGTTACATTAGTTAAGAACATAGAAGACACATAAAACTTAGCTAAACTAAGCATACATGTATGCATGGAAAAAACATATTATCAGAAAGGCAAATTTGTCTTTCAATCTTGCTAAGGCCCACCAGGAAGATTAGAATACCTTTTAGACATAAACTTTACTTAAACGAAGTAGATCCATCCATAAGACAAACTGGTTCTTAATGGTGTTCATTTTGTATTGCCATCATTAAGATAACTAAAACGTTAACATGATGAAAGGTGATTTGTGAAATGTACCTTGTATGTTTCTTGATCTGGTGATTTCAGTACAATGATTGTTACCTAAGGTTCATTGTCAGCCAATTCCTCTAAAGTTGGCAACGTTTTCAACATGTCAAAGTCTGTGTTAATGTACGATTTCAATACATGATAATGCCTACATGTTAACTATAGAAGTTCGACAGTACCGGTTCACATGTTCAGCCATCCATGGAAAGTTTGGATTTATAATGACACTTGTCAAGAAAGTTGATTCAAGTTGCATCAATCCTGTATATAGGTTTATTAACGTGACAAATTTATAAGACTAAAGTCTCATTGTAATTTTAAACACAATTTTGAAGCGTAGTCACATACCAAAGTAGTTTGACACCAGTTTTGAAGTGATGATGATGATGTCTCCGGCAACTACATTCGGCCCTACCAAAGCTTGTCTAGCCATAAAGAGATCTCAAGATTGTTCCCACTACATAAATATGATGTCAGCATATTAGTTAACTGTAGGTGGTAGTTTATTTTCTTTAATCTGTTTTGACTTACATATCGCCACGGATAGGCACCTTCTGTAAGGTCTTGTTATTAGTTGTTGACTGAGGATAGTTGTCATCCACTCGGCCTATGAAATCTGCCAAAATATGGGTAAGCAATTGTTAAACTATTAGTCAATATTGTATAATATATTATTGGCTTATGGACGTACATGTCAAGAGTTTGTACCCTTTTAACCTGTCATTCTACATCTCATACGTTGAAAACTTGAAGTGTACATCAGGTATGTCCAGATCTAGTATTGGAGTAAACTTAGCTTTCCAACCAAGGACGAGCGACACACCATGTTCTGTAGTAGCCATGTGATCTCGGGCTTGCTGCAGTTATAGGCTATCACCATGTACGATGAATGTAACTATATCATTGAGTCAAACAATTCCACCTCTTTGGCTTTAGCTACTGCTTCAATACCATCACCTTGTATGACAATTTTACACAAAGCATTAACACATTTAAATATAATAGTATACAGAAAGCACATATAAAGCATACAAAGTAATATAACTCATGCTATGGCACTCACATGTATATCAACAAACTGATTAGATAGTTCATCTTTTTGTTGCACCAAACTTGCTAACTGTTATCCATTTCTTTACCACATGTATTTCAATTAGCTGTGCTTTCTCTTTCAGCCTAATGGCTCTTAACGGTCTGCAAGACATGTTTGATTTGGCTTTCACAACTGCATTTTAGTTATAGTTATTAGTTGCATGATAAATTATGTGTATGAATCATAAGTAACAAAAGCTTACTAACATGTAATGTCTCAGCGTTGCATCATAGACCGGAAGCAATATTGTAACAAGTTGTAGAACAATAGACCCATCCTCAACAACCAAATAAAATTATTGTGATTCCAGGATCCGGCGAGTTTGACGGAGCTTCGGTCCCGAAACGACGTGTTCGGTGCGTTTATTACGACTAAGAAAGGAGTAGAAGATAGATAGAACACCGAGCAGTCAATTTCAATCTGGTCTCTATTGATTATTCAACATTTACAGCACCACGAGACCAGTTGGACAGGATGTCCCCTCTAGAAACCAAAAGCTTGTCCAAATGGGAGCCCCAACCCCCTATTTATAGACAACTAACACTCTGTATCCATCCGATCAGAATGTACAAAAACTCAACCGGAAAATGATAGAAACTTCAAATACCCCACTGGTTAACTTCAAATCCGTGATTCCCTCTGAAGATCTGATATCCCGTTTACCGTGATCCACGTTAACGCACCATAAGAATGATAGATCCATGTAAACGGTATTCTCCACAATCAGTAAATCTTCATAAGAAAACAAATCATCTGGTAATGTAATCCGATCTCTGAAGCATTCGTCCACAATCAGATTCATCTCCTCAGATAATTTAGATCTTAGAAGCTATCATCCACGATCACTCTCAGATCTCCGATGCTTTCGTCCATGATCAGATGTTAACACCTCGGATCATCATGATCTCGGAAGCTTTCACCCATGATCAGAATCACATTTCCCCTGACAATCTGAAGTCGAAACTACCCGAATACTGTTGCAGTGTCATGAATTTCAAAAATACCGGAATTTCAACATACGACAGTGAAATATTTATTCCCCCTCATTTTTGCAAATTCAGACTTATCTATCACTGAATTCACCCTCAAACTGAGAAATTCAGTCCTCTTTTATCTGTGAAAAACTCGACTGTGCCGAAAATATGACAATTTTCTTCAAAACGTCAGTTTTTCATCATTGCGGATTTTTTGTTTTGGCCTATAAATAGTCAGATAACCTAGATGATAAACATTCTGCACCATTATCATGACTACCCCACTAATTTCCATAATCTGTGATCACATCATCAAATATGTTCACTGAAGCCCCCGATGGTGTCCCCAAACAACCCAGCTTGGTCGTTAAAAACCCGAAAAAACTGACAACCACCAAATTTTTTCTGGAGACTCTCCTCGTCGTTGCGATCAAAAAATCCCTTTTTTTAGGCATTTGATCATCTGGTCGAATGGCAAGTGACGGATGGTCATCCGATCGGATTGTCATTCGATTGAAGAGCAAGATGGGGAAAACTTGTCTTTGTGGATCAGATTGCCATTCGATCAGATTTCCATTCGATTGAAAACAACTCATCTTTCAAACATCCCATAGTGACATGGATCGGATGGTCATCCGATCAGATTGCCATCCGATTGGATATGTTCTAACAGCTCAAGAACACTCCAAATCACTTTTTTTTCGATCCAGAATCTTTATTTATGTGAATTTCATGATGAAACTTCACAGGATTGTTCGCGAGTCAATTTTGAACAGACTGATGTCTTCAATTCCAAAATCCATCCGTGAATCGACCTTTATTATGATGATTTTCTCTGCTTAACGTCAAAACTCCCGTTTAACCCAAAATTGATGAGCTTTGGGTGATTTAACCGACTGTTAGATCGATTAAATCGGTATCGTAGCTCTGATACCAATTGTGATTCCAGGATCCGGCGAGTTTGACGGAGCTTCGGTCCCAAAACGACGTGTTCGGTGCGTTTATTATGACTAAGAAAGGAGTAGAAGATAGATAGAACACCGAGCAGTCAATTTCAATCTGGTCTCTATTGATTATTCAACGTTTACAGCACCACAAGACCAGTTGGACAGCATGTCCGCTCTGGGAACCAAAAGCTTGTCCAAATGGGAGCCCCAACCCCCTATTTATAGACAACTAACACTATGTGTCCATCCGATCGGATTGCCATCCGACCGCATGGTCATCCGTCCGGATGGACCTTGACATTTACAAAACATGTCCAACTTCTCTATTCTATACAATATTCAACACACGCACTATCTAGCTATTCGAACAGTGGCAGATGTACAAAATATGCACTAACAGTTATCTTCCAACCACAGCATTACAAAGGCAAGTGCAAAGCATAAGTAGTCTCCGACAACTAAAGAGTCATCCTCACTGACCAAAAATCCATGGATATACAAAAACCAAGGGGCCTTCAAAGGCTTGGCAATGTGCAAATAATAAATAAATGTCTTCAGTGAGATAAAAGTCACCATCATAGACCTAAACTCTGTGAATGTAACAACAAAACACAAAAAAAAAACAACATTACATGATCCAAAACACCTATAACATAGCATGATAAACGTAACTGAATACCCATAAGTACATAGACAACTGATGTGTTAGTAATAACATGGTGTAAATATAGTTGTTTTGCATGCGTTTTAGTTAATTATCGAGTCATGTTGTGTATGTTTTATTGTACTTATGTTGTATTATATCTTGCAGGAGTTGGTGGCGTAAAAGTGAAGAAGAGTAAATGCTTTTACTAGTAAGGGTCCCGTTGTGAAGAAGAATTATAAACGAACAAATTAATATATAAAGAAGTCGAGGGACTAGAAGTGATAAAAGGCTAAAAGTTGGTTTTTAATATCTCATTTAAAATGAGTGACTATAGTTCACAAATGATGAAAGTGATATTAAATCACTTGGGCTACAAGACAAAACACGAAAAGTGAGTTTGGAGTTTTTTTTTTGTTGCGTTGGCTGAGTTAACTATCATGTTTTGTTTGACTTGGGCCATAAGAAGTAATTAGAAGCAGTATCATATCATGAACCCATCCATTCCCTTGCTTTGCCTAGTTACGTAAATGTGGCCCAAAACAAGACAAACAAGGAGTCATAAATGATATATAAAATTTGTGTAACATCTGTGCCTCGATGACCATCATACAAATACAAAACCAATGAAATCTTGTGTTTCATACTTGGGATTTGTATAAATACGTGTATCAGTTGCACATATCAATTCTTGTTCAACTTCGAGCTTTAAATCGCTTTCTTGAAAGTTATACGCGAACTGATGCGTAAAACGTAAACAGTTTAATGCGACAAACACTCCGGAATAGTGACATAGGCTTAGCATACCCTAAATAACCTTTGCATAACTTAGAAATAAGTTTTGAAGGGTTTGGTGTGTCGAAAACAAGTTTATTCGATCACAGGGACTAATTTCGACAAACTGCGAAGCTATGCCGATTCATATAGTAACGAACATTACGGAACTTGATCATAAGCTAAGCATACCCTAAATATCCTTTACATAGCTTAGAAATAGGCTTTGAGGGGTTCGGTATGCGAAAATATGCTTATTTGATCAAACAGGGACTAAAAACGTCAAAAAGTGCATAAGTTTGCATTTACTCGCATATCTTACGTTCTGAACATATCTGGACTTCCAAAATTTTTTGTAATCATTAAAATATTTTGTTTTAGTGATTGGAATGCAAAAATACCACTCGTCGTGTAATTTGGATCGTTTTCGCGTCCGTTCGAGTTTTCGTCGTAATTAACCGAATAACGCAACCGTACGACCAAACGAACCGACATCCGAGATTTTTTCAAGCATATTTCATGTTCAATATGCTTTAACTTCATTGTGGAGCCTTGAAATTGGGTTACGGGGCTTAAACGCGTCAAAAATGCCTTAAATCCAAGTTTTAAGCTTGTAGGGACTAAACTTAACAAACTGTGAAAGTACCTAGGCTGGCCGCGAAGACTTGAGTGTCTGGCTTCGCGGGGTGCGACATACTACCAGATCAGATTCAATGAATTTGCTTTAGCAGCCTGTTTTCACTAGATTTAACCCCTGTTTTTGTAGGACCGTTTTCTGGACCGAAACCGTGATTATCATGATTATGTTCATAGACGGGAAGATCATAGACGGATGAAATACTTACTTGTATAGATTTGATAACATAACAAAGCAAGCCGGCCCGATTAACAAGCTAACCGGACCATACCAAAGAAGTATACATCCGGGGAGAGAGCAAGTGGTGATCTCTCCCTGGTGAGGACTTGAACCTCCTAAAATCTACCAGTGTTTGAAATGGCAAAGGGTTGCTATTTATAGCTACACCCCTTTGTCTTTCAAACACACACGGTCAAACGAATAACCCTCTCGTTTGACCACTTCAAACGAGCGGGTCTATACACGTTCGATAGACCGTTTCACTAACTATTACAAATTCAGCGTAAAATAATAAATCTAATCTATTCGACAAGCATCGGACACAAATCTGCATCAACAAATTCCCCCTTGTCCGTTGCTGTCGAATGCTGAAAATGCAACTGCAATCGATCTTCAGTCAAGTATTCATCTTCTCTGTGTTAACAAATTCCCCCTTGACCGATGATCCAGGTAAGTAGTATCTTGATGCTCCTTGTAAAATATTTCCCCCTTAAAGTACGCGTATCCGTGTTGGGTGTTGTGCAATTTCCTCAATTGACCGATCTTCCGCTGATCTTCCAATACTCCAACCGGCATTTGATAAGGGTTCCATTTTTTAAGAACTGCATCAAGTCTTGATCTTCAAGCATACTACATTGATAGAGATTTCTGGTGAACTGTCTTCTGTAAACCGTCTTTGTGGAATCGACCAAGTAATGCACTTTAATCTTCAGCATCAACACTCAGGAAAGTCAGCTAGACCAAGTGTATCCCTTGCAAGCTCAACCAAACGGCATGCTTAGTCGAACTACATCCAGATCTCATTGTCTCGCCTTTGTGAAGTTGACTACATAATGCACTACGGATCTTCAGCATCAGTACTCAGGAAGTCAGCTTGACCAAGTACATCGTTTGCAAACTCAACGAATTGAGTTACCCCCAGATCCCTGTAAAATCCCAAAGAAACATCAAACCCAAAACTGAATCCTGCAGGTCTTCAACCTTGAACTATCAGCTTTCAAAAAGATTCCCCCAGGTCTTCAGTAAACAGCGCTTTGAAACAACTGTCGACTTTAGATACCTGTATGTTTCCGTGCAAAACCCTTCACGCTGGCTGGAGAATTAATTAAAATCCTCAAATATGTGTCTGTGCAAAACATTCCACGCCGAACCGTTTGTATCACCAGAAAATCACAAACTCTACCACCTGTGATTGCGTTTAGAAATTTACCGAAGAAATTCAACATACGAAAATTTTTATTCCCCCATTTCTTTGGTAAGATCTCTAAACCTTAACAGATTCCCTTCCACTTTAAAGGAACTGTCGTTAACTTTCAAATGTTCACCAGTTCCCTTCAATTAGCGGAACTGTCGTCAATCTTTACTGAACAAACTCTCTCCACTGAGTAGAATCTTTCAAATGTTCTCAGTTTTTCGAAAAATCACGAAAACGGCTTTCTGAAAGTACCTAGGCTGGCCGCGAAGACTTGAGTGTCTGGCTTCGCGGGGTGCGACATACTACCAGATCAGATTCAATGAATTTGCTTTAGCAGCCTGTTTTCACTAGATTTAACCCCTGTTTTTGTAGGACCGTTTTCTGGACCGAAACCGTGATTATCATGATTATGTTCATAGACGGGAAGATCATAGACGGATGAAATACTTACTTGTATAGATTTGATAACATAACAAAGCAAGCTGGCCCGATTAACAAGCTAACCGGACCATACCAAAGAAGTATACATCCGGGGAGAGAGCAAGTGGTGATCTCTCCCTGGTGAGGACTTGAACCTCCTAAAATCTACCAGTGTTTGAAATGGCAAAGGGTTGCTATTTATAGCTACACCCCTTTGTCTTTCAAACACACACGGTCAAACGAATAACCCTCTCGTTTGACCACTTCAAACGAGCGGGTCTATACACGTTCGATAGACCGTTTCACTAACTATTACAAATTCAGCGTAAAATATGTTGATGCATTTTTAGTGTCTGTAACTAGTCTTGTTTAAACGATGTATTTTGAATGGTCTTTTATTAATTATCGAGTCTGTATGTTATGTTGACCAAGTCAGATATCCTCCTATCTACTTGTGTACAACTTGTTTGTCTCTTTTGGTATGTAATGTATTATGAACAATGCATGTTGCATTAAAGGGTGGTTTTGTCATTACTATGTTTATGTGTTGCTGATTGTTGCTGTCTGATAACAGGAACAAACACAACAGTTGCAGTCCTCGACGAAACAGACTTCTGTTTCGTCGTAACACTTCATGGCGAATCAGACTTCTGATTCGTTGAAGGTCATGACGAATCAGACCCTGATTCGTCATGTATTGGGCTGTTCCAGGCCCAATGTCTGGCCCATGTTCAGTTTCGTCAAACACCATTGTGTTTCGTCGACATCAGTGGCCAGGGACTATATAAGCAACACTTTGTGTTCATTTGAACTTAGAGATAAGAAACAGACCATAGTAACAAAACTCTGCCAAAATTCCGTCTGAACTGTGTTTGTATCAGTTTGTAATCGGTTCTTATCCCGTTAATCAATCGAGTGTGTATCATTGATTAATCCGTTGTTATTATTGCTTTACGTGTTTGATTTGGCATAGTTACGTGGATTCCGCACGCGTAACCGTGTTTGCTATAAACAAGTGATT
Source organism: Helianthus tuberosus (assembly GCA_030545235.1). Lineage (NCBI taxonomy): Eukaryota > Viridiplantae > Streptophyta > Magnoliopsida > Asterales > Asteraceae > Helianthus > Helianthus tuberosus. The sequence continues at coordinate 52,925,764 of CM060415.1, read as the reverse complement.
TGGTTCGTTATCGATCCTCAGATTACGGGACCTACAATTGGTATCAGAGCGTTTGGCTCTAATCCTTGTTTAAAATCAAACATTGTTCGGTTTTTATCAAGTTTTTGTGTGTGTTTTTCTAAAATTTTATTCTTGAAAAATCTGTTTTCTGAAAAATATTCATAAAATCTGTTTGTTTGTTGGTATTTGCTAAGAGTTTTATAAAAAACCTTGTTAGATTTATTGCTTATACTTTGAACCGGGTTTTTAGTGAAAGTCTTGTGCTTTATCGTGTTTTCGGAAATTTGTCCGGTCACCGGAAAACTCATAAGTTTACCGGGAAACTCTTTGTTCTTGTGTGTGTTCTTCATATCTTCATAGAGTTCTTTATAAAATTGTTCATTTGATCTTGTTGTGTTTAAATCAAAGTGTTACTCATTAAAATACATTAAGTGGACTTTTGTGTTTGTAACATTGGAACTCTAACTCAGAAAAAGCATACCTTGTGTCAGTTTAGATATTTTAAATATCTTAAACAGCTGTAAAAACAGCTGTCTGAGACTCAGTTTTGACGAAACACACAGCCGACGAATCACATCTGTTTCGTCGCAACAACCTTGACGAATCAAACGTCTGTTTCGCCACAACATCTTTGACGAAACAAATTCTGTTTCGCCACAAATCACAATTATCACAAGTCTGTTTCGTCGTCATTCATTCAGACGAAACAAACCTGTTTCGTGAACTCTGTTTCGTCGAAAACAGATCTGTTTTAAACAGAGGACTTATATCAGCTTGCTTACTGTTTGTTTTCAAGAAATTTGTGCAGGTACTATCATACATACACAAATCATGGGTAGCAAAGGTCTGTGGGATTGGAGTTCGGAAGCAAGACCAAGTGAAAATCAGCCTTCACTTACCGATTTGATGAACCAATTGCCTCAAAAACAACAAGCAGCAAATGCAAGTCAATGGGCAATGGTCTCTAATCAAAATCAAAACATACAGAATCTATTGCTCAGTGAAAGTGAGACGGGAAGCAACAATCGTCCGCCAAAGCTAAATCACATGAACGACTATCCATCTTGGAAGGGTCGTTTTCACACATACATTCAAGGACAAAACGTTGAACTTTGGACGTGTTTCACTACTTTATGCAGCCCGGAACTCGAAGAAGCAGCATCAACTGCCGCTGGTATTTCTAATATGCTTGAACAAGACAAGAAAGCCTATGAATTAGAGAAGAAGGCGTTTGCTTATCTAACACAAGCTCTTCATAAAGACATCTATCATCAATTTTCTTATAGTAAGAGCACAAAAGCTTTATGGGATGCATTGGAAACAAGAGGAGAAGGAAATGAAGCTTCTAGAAAAATTCGCCATGATCTTTTAAAGAAAGAATTTGAGTCATTTCAATCTTTGGAAAATGAAAATCTAAATGATTTGACTTCTCGTTTCTATCATTTGATAAGTGAAATGAGTTCTTATAAGGTTGTTGTAAGTCATGTGGAAATGATTGCACGTTTAGCTGATGCTCTACCTCCAATATGGAGTCCATTCATTGAACTTCTAAAGCATACTGGTGCTCTGGATGGGGAAACTGTCACTATCTATGGATTTGTTCAGAAGTTGGAGCACAAGTACGAAGAAGAAAATCGGAAAGCTAAACGGATTGGAGCTCCTCAAAACACAGAAATTTATTTGCCTGGTTTTGCTCCTTCTGCCAGTTCTAGTTCTGTTCAGCAGCCTAAGCTTCAAACGGCGTTTGTTTCCAACACAAACTCATCTCCGTTTCCATTCAAACCACCACCACAACCAGAGTTTGATTTAGGCGCTTATCTTTCGAAATCCTTATCAAAAGCACAACCACCACCACAACAAGTAAATTATACCAGCAATCCTCCATCCCAAGACACGAATACTATCAAAGTTGATACTTCGAACCTATCAAAAGTTAGCATTGAGGTTGCAAAGGAGCATTCGGAACTCATTAACACGATGGTCAGTGCTTACTGCGGTTTGGTTGCAGGTCAAATTGGGAACATCAGTATGACCAACGAAGATTATCAACAAATCGACCGTGATGAAATGGAGTTGATGGATATAAAGTGGGCGTTTGCGAGTGCAGTTAGAAGGGCAAAGGACTTCATGGCTCGAACGGGAAGAAGTTCCTTGGAAAGTAAGCAGGATACGAAGTACGGGTTTGATAAAGAAACCGTTACATGCTTCAATTGTGGCGAGAAGGGTCACTTTAAACGTGAATGCACTCGACCACCAAAGCAAGGCAATCAGAACCCTTTCAGAAATCAGACAGGTTCTTCAAATGCCAATCAAGGCAATCAAGACAATCGTGGAAGAGGGATAGTAGCTGTGAACAACACCACCAACCAGAACCAGTCTGGGCCATCAAATAACACTCGTGCCTTGGTTGTTCAAACAGATGAAGGGTGTAATTGGTCTTTACAATTGGGAGAAGGTGATAATGATCAAGGAGGAACCGCATGCTACGCAAAGATCATCAATCACATCAAGCACGTTCGTAGGGAAGAATTTTCTGAAAGTGACGACAGTTCGGGTTATACCGGGAGTTCTGATGAAGAAAGTTCTATTTCGGGTGATGTGAAAGAAGAAGCGAGTTCTATTGATGATTTGTTGAGTGAAGCAGAGGAGTTGAATTCTCAGAAATCTGTTCTTATCAAGAAGGCTGGGATAGCATCTAAAGAAATGGAGAAGTTCTTCTCTGAAGACGGATCTTTTTCTTTTCAAACTGCCTTCATGGCAAATGTTTCAGCCTCTTCGAGTCAGGTAACATCTGAAACTCCTAGAATTTGTAATGACTGTGCTTATTTGAAACAGGAATTTGATAGAGTGAAACATGAATGTGACACAATTCATAGTCACAATCAACATTTGGTTGTTGATATGTCAAAGTGCAAAGAAGCAAATATGGCTTTAACAAGAAATGAAAAGGACTTTAAATCTTTAATTGAAAATTTAAAGAAAAGTGTTTCCGAAACTACTAAAGTTGTTTATCACAAACAAGTTAGTATTAACAAGTACATAAATCTCGTTGAGGAAACCAGAACGGAATTAGCCATTGCAAAATTGGCGCACGATGCGATCAAGCAAAAATTGGAGAGTTATTCTAACTCCCGATTTGTGCTCGATCACATAATTGACGTTCAACAACTGAAGAAAAACAAGAGTGGTGTTGGGTATAAGAAATGTCCGCCCCCTTTGAGACACAATTATGCAGCACCACCTGATGAAGAGGATATGCCTCGTTTTGAACCCAGTGTGCCTCTCAATTATGAGGAATTTACTACTGGATTAGGTTTCAAACCAGACAGCTCCTCGGGAACTTTATCTGATGAAACAGGAACTTCAACATCAGTGAGTCAAAGTCCTCCAATTGTTGAGGATTATGATTCATCTGATGATGAAACAGATGCAAATGACCAGGATGAATCACGTGATAAGAAAAAGGGAATAGAAATTCCAATTGAGAATCATATTCTTTGTGATCCTCCTATTCCTTTAGTGCAACAAGTTGCCAAAAATGTGATTAATCCTGTCATAAATGACAAGAAATCTGTGTCTACCGTTAAGAGTAACAATGTGTTGTATACTTTGGTTGGTGATTCTAAAATCTATTCAGATAATGATTTCCCAATTAAAAATGTCAATCCATCATCGATTGATAATGTTTTTGAAAATAACACAAGTAAGTTTTTGGGAAGGTCAATTCTGGGAGTTACTGTAACTCAATGTGATCAAATTCCTAAAGCTGAAATCAGAAAGAAATTTGGAAATCAAAACTTCCCAACAAAGCAACAACCGATTGCTCCTAAGGGTAAACAACCATATCAACGAGCTCAAAGGCCAGATGTTTCTAAATCAAAATCTGAAACAAATGGAGCTCGTTATCAAAAGAAAAACAATGATGTCAGATTTGTGGCATCTGAGGGTACTGATAAAATTGAGATTTTTGCTAACAAATCAAACACTGATTTTGTACAAAAAGTCAAGATTTTAAAACGTGATAGTCAAAACAATTACACTCAACATTCAAACGGGTGTGATGAAAAAGCTAGTACCTCAGGTTATAAAAATTCGACATCTGATCGTCGATTCAGTTCTCCTAAGTTTGTTGAAAGGAGAACGTGTTTTAAATGTGGGGAGTTTGGGCACATTATCAAAGATTGTGCTAACACTCCGAAAGCGAAATTTGTTGAAAGAGCATCACCTGAATCGATTCACCCTAAATGTCGTCCTGTTTCACCTAAACATGATAAAAGAACTATTAAAGAACAGGAATCGAAACAACGACATCAAAATGTGAAGAAAATAGAAAAGGCTTTAAAACCTAAGGTCAATTCTGTTCCAAGGGAACCAAGTTCACCTGTAAAACCAGAAATTTCAAAATTCGTTTACAAAACTCAATCTGGTAAACAAAAACAAACTTGGAAACCTAGGAAGAGTGAAGGTTCAGGGGGAGCTGTTTGTTTGGAAAACCATCAACAAATCGAGATCACTATTCGTGATGCTCAGGGACGACCCAAGACCACTGTGGCTTGGGTCCCCAACCTTAACTAATCATTGGATGATTCGTGCAGGATGTTCCAGGAGGAACTATCAGTAGTCATTGGATTGTTGATAGTGGGGCATCCAGGCACATGACGGGCGACTTACGGCTTCTGTACGATGTGAGAAATATTAGAGGAGGCTATGTCGCGTTCGCAGGAGACAAAGGCGGTTATATCACCGGAGAAGGAATGATCTCCAATGGAGTGGTATGTTTCGAAAAGATTAATTATGTTCGTCAACTTGATCATAATCTTCTCAGTGTGTCGCAAATCTGCGATAAAAAGTTCACCGTGCATTTTGATGATGCCGGTTGTTATGTGCTTAAACCTGGATTCAAGATTCCTGATGAATGGATTCTCTTATCGGCTCCAAGAATTAATGATCTTTATATTCTTGACATGAGCCAAGCCATTACGACATCTGCGCAAGTACAATGTTTTGTCTCAAAAGCCACAGAGAAGGAGTCTATTTCTTGGCACAGAAGAATGGGGCACATTCACTTGAGGAAAATGAACCATTTGGTGAAAAACAATCTTGTGAATGGTGTGCCTGTGAGAAGTTTTCATCTACAAGATATCTGTGTTTCGTGCCAGAAAGGGAAACAAACAAAGAAATCTCACCCTCTGAAGAAAATCAATTCTGTTAGCATGCCTCTCGAACGTCTTCATATGGACCTCTTTGGACCAATGAAGCACAAGACAACATTCGGAGATGCTTACTATCTGGTTGTTACTGATGATTATTCTAGATTTTCTTGGGTAGCTTTCATGGCACACAAGAGTGATACTCCTGGAATTCTCAAGGATCTTCTCACAATGTTGGAGAATTTATACACTTTGAAAGTGAAGAGGATCCGAAGCGACAATGGAACTGAATTCAAGAACCGTGTGATGGATGAGTTCTGTACTTCTAAAGGCATTCTTCATGAATACAGTTCTCGCTATACTCCACAACAAAACGGTGTCGCTGAGAGGAAGAATCGTACGATTATTGAGACTGCAAGAACTATGTTAGTAGAGTCGGAGCTTCCTGTTCAATTCTGGGCAGAAGCTGTGTCGACTGCATGCTACACTTTGAACAGAGTTCTTACAGTTAAAAGGCATGGCAAAACTTGTTTCGAACTTCTACAGAAAAGGAAACCGGATCTTTCTTTCCTTGAACCCTTTGGCGGTCCATGTACCATGATTGACCCAGATGGTAAGTTTGGCGCAAAAGCTATCGAAGGTTTCTTCCTTGGATATGCAACTCCAAATTGTCGTGTATGGAATCTGACCACCAAAAAGATTGAGCTTTGGAATGAAGTAAGGGTTCAAAGGTATACAAGTCCTATTAGAGCTCCGGGTGATCCTTGGATGTTCGATTACGATGGGATATTCGACTCCTTTAATCTGCCTACCTTTGATGAAGAATCTGCAGCTGTTCAAATGTTATTTGATAGTGACAACGCTGCTGGCTCGCCATTGGTAAGACCTGTTATTGTTAGCCCTGAAGGTTCTAATTCAGTTAACAATACAGTTCAAAATGAGGTATTTGAAGATGCTTCTGAGTCATCGGAAGATGATGAACATCTAGATGCGACTGAAGGCACTTCTGCCCCGGTTGCTCCTGTTCAAGGTTCTTCTTTAGAAACTCCTCAAGTGCAGAATGATGATACTGCTGAAGGGAATGACTCCACCTCCACGCATATACCCGGTGCGGAGTTGGTTGCTGATCTTAACAATTTGGGTATTGATACAAGTGTTCCTGAACATCCTGAATTGAGGATTCACAATACCCATCCACAGCAGAACATTATAGGAGATGTCCTAAGCGGTGTGCAGACACGTAATCAGCTTAGAAATAACCCAAATGCTGGTCTATATTCAATCATTGGAGAATCTGGTCTTCAAAACGATTGGTCCTTTGCTTGTTACGTTTCACAAGAAGAACCAAAGTCTTGGAAGGATGCTTTAAAAGATAATTCTTGGGTTGAAGCCATGCAGGACGAACTGCAACAATTTCAAAAGCTTGGTGTTTGGAAGCTTGTTGAAAAGCCGGATAACTACAAGAAAATTGGGACACGATGGGTTTACAAATGCAAGAAGGACGACCGTGGGATTGTTATTCGCAACAAGGCGAGACTGGTTGTTCAGGGTTTTCGCCAGATAGAAGGCATTGACTACAATGAAGTTTATGCACCTGTTGCACGTCTGGAAGCTATTCGAATCTTCTTAGCTTATGCTTCTTTCAAAGGATTCAAAGTTTACCAGATGGACGTTAAAAGTGCGTTTCTTCATGGTATTGTTCAAGAAGAAGTGCATGTCGAACAACCTCCAGGTTTTGAAGATCCTATTCACCCCGATCGGGTTTGGTTGCTCAACAAAGCTCTTTATGGTCTACATCAAGCACCTAGGGCTTGGTACGCAACCTTATCAAACTATCTTCTGGAGAATGGATTTCGACGAGGTCTTATTGATTGCACACTCTTTATCAAGGAACAAAATGGAGATCTTCTGCTGGTGCAGGTATATGTTGATGATATAATATTTGGTTCTACTAATGATTCTTTGTGCAGGCAATTCGAACGAGTTATGCAAGAAAAATTCGAAATGAGCGCAATGGGGGAGATGACTTTCTTCTTGGGCCTACAAGTTCAACAAACAGAGTCTGGGATATTCATCCATCAGACTAAATATGTTGGTGACATTTTGAACCGATTCCAAATGTCAGATGCAACGCCCATTGGTACCCCTCTTCCGCAGAATCACGGGATTACTCCGGATTTGAAGGGTGAAAGCATCAACTCCTCATACTATCGTGCCATGATCGGATCTCTCATGTATCTCACCGCTTCAAGACCTGACATAATGTATCCAACATGCCTGCTTGCAAGATATCAAGCAAACCCGAAGGCCTCTCATCAGTCAGCTATCAAAAGGATTTTTCGCTATTTGAAGGGATGCCCGGACCTTGGTCTTTGGTACCCTAGGGATGATAGCTTTGAATTAATTGCATACAGTGATTCTGATTTTGGTGGATGCAAAATCGATGGCAAATCGACAACAGCAGGATGTCAGTTCTTAGGAAATCGCCTGGTCACGTGGCAGTGCAAGAAGCAAACGTGTGTTGCTACATCAACATGTGAAGCAGAATATATTGCTGCCTCGAGTTGTTGCTCCCAAGTTCTTTGGATACAACAACAAATGCGCGACTACGGTTTAGAATTCCTATCTACCCATATTTTTGTTGATAATAATGCTGCCTTGCAAATCACTAGAAATCCTGTGCAACATTCTAAGACTAAACACATCGACATTAAATATCACTTTATCTGTGATTGTTTTGACAAGAAATTAATCGACGTCGTTCATGTCCCCACTGATCACCAACGTGCCGACCTGTTTACAAAAGCTTTTGATAAATCACGGTTTGATTATCTACTTTTGGTCAATGGCATTAAGGTGATACCTGAGTAAACTTCTTTGGCTGATCGTTTTTGTAAATATTTTCTTTATAATCTTTGAAAATTCAAAAAGATTTTAGTTTTCGTAAACTTTGCGAATTTTAGGGGGAGATATTTCAAGAAAATACAAAAACATTGAAAAAGTTCAAAATCCAAAAAGATGTCTTTACTTTCTGTCGTTTCGTTTGAAAAATTCAAAAATTCAAAAACAATAGAAAAACCAAAAATGAGTTTCTTGGATAAAGGAAAATGATGAAATTCACTGGTGTGGTCGGTCAATGTGCTCAAAATGCAAAATATAAAAAAAAAAAAATGATGATAAGTATCTCTACTAACGATGTATCGGTAGGCTCACAATCAGACTAAAATGTGCAGGATGATACAAACCTAACAGACTTCAAGTCAGGTGGGAACCGCTCATTGGCATATGGTCTTAGTACCGAAATCTCGTTTGATAGATTGCCGAGATCTGAGATATTCGGTCTTTATGCTGCTTATCATCTGGGTATCATGGTTGTATCCCAAACCGTAAAAATAACGGAGACGAAGTCTAAGATCTTCCATGATACTATACATACGTGTACATTTTGCATTCGACCTCAATAAGTGATCAACAATCACATGTCCAAACAAAATAAGTGATTATATATCACAGATTCTTTGCGGGAGTCAAGTTCGTCTCTCTGCTGTACGGAAGTACTGACCTGTTCACGGACTTGCTCCTGTGCCCTCATGCATCTGAAAATCAAGTTCCTCATCAATAAGTGATTTTATCACATAGGACTTGTTTTCAATCAAAATAAGTGAGTCTCTCACATTTTTATACGGTCAAACAGATGATAAACGGTATACTCACCGGTAAGATGAATTCTCGTGCATACCTTGATACGGGAATGTGTCGTGAGTGGATTTACATCGACTTGTAAGTATAATCCTTACCGTTAATCGTATCTCTTAAATTATGATTACGTCTGATCAGTTTGAGCTTATGTGGACCACAATACCGATAATCGAGGTAGTATACTTATCCAGAGCTTTAAACAGAATCAAAATCATGTTGACTAAGACCGTAAGCTGGTATGATTCCTTGTCCTTGAGATTCGCAAAAAGATTGCACTTGTACAGTTGTTTAGTGTTTTTAACAGTTTTCCGCATTTTCTTTTAGTTTACTATGCTTTAAATTTGTTTTTAATATATTTGTGTAAAGTTCGTTTTTGATTAAGCCGAAGTTGTTGCTTGGTGTTTTATACCGGAAGCCTGAAACCTTCTTCATAAAAACGTTCTTGCATTTGAAAATTCAAACTGAATGGAATTGTGTTCATAATCTGTTTTGACTGCAAAATATTTCCAGCCTGTGTTACTGTTTTGACTGCAAAATATTTTCAGCCTGGGTGTTGCTGTTTTGAAAAATCTGTTGGTGAAACAGACCTGTCACGAATCACAAGTGTTGACGAATCAACATAGTCGACGAATCAGACCTAAGTTGGCGAATCAAATCTGATTCGTCATAACAGACGACGAATCACAGGAGCCCAATTCTGTTTCGTCATGGGCTAAAGTTTAGGCCCAAGTTCAAGCCCATGTTTCTGTTTCGCCGAGCCCATCTCAGTTTCGTCGAATCCTCTGATTCGTCGAGACAAGGTAGTGTATATATAGGTCCCACTTGTTCATTTTTTTCAAAACATCACAGTATCTTCTTCTTCACACAACCAAACACCCAAACCTACGGTTACTCTCACAAATCGTTCAAAACATCAGTTTTTAGTCAAAATTTTACAATCTTCAAAGGTAGAAACATGTTCTGATTTACATTCCGAACACTTTGAACCGTCGGGTTTTTCATCCGAAAACCCTCAGAAACCCTTTGAAACCATTGTTTTTTCTTTGATTAAATATGTGTTGTTGTTGCATGTTGTTGTGTTTTCATTATAATCTGATAGATTTAGGTTATCTGTGTTTGATTTGCTTTGATTTGTTAGTGGTTTTCATAAACAAAAACAGGGGTTTGTACTTAATGATGGTATTATCTGTTTTTACAAGGGTTTTTGTTCGGAAAAACATTTATGGGTGTTTATAAATGGGTTGGGTAAATAATGTTGATTGAATGTGTTTATGTTCATATCTGATGAGTGTTTAAACCCATTCCGGCGAAACTGATAAAACCCCCAAATTGACGAATCTGAGTTAACCCTAATTCCGGCGAATCAACCATTCGACGAATCAGACGACGAATCAAACATGACGAATCAAAATGGAACGAAATAGACTCGACGAATCAAAAAGTCGACGAATCAAACCAGTCAATGGTCAAACCTCTGTTTCGTCGTTCAATGTTCTGTTTCGTCGTTGATACTCTGTTTCATCGTCAATGCCTTAGCAGTTTTCTGATGTTGCTGTTTGTTCACAGTAGACATGTTTAAATAGGTTATCTGATATGTGAATACATGAAAGTGTATTCATACATGTCTAAATGCTATGTTATGTAAATTGTGACTTATTCTGGACATTTTCATGTACAGATGGCTCCTAAAGCACAGAAAGAAAAGGGAAAACGCAAGAAGGCGATCAAGAAAGAAAACAAAACCGAAGAAGAGATTATGTCAGAAAAACGCCATAATCAAGTTGCATATCTGGATCCAGAAGACAAGCTCACGGAATTTAAAGACATGACGAAGTGGATCAGGGAGTCACGTTTCAATTATGCTGTTACATACTCGACACCTGTCTACAAATCTCTCATTAAAGCGTTCTGGGATTCTGCAAACGTCGTTCAAATCGATGGAAAGGAAATTATCAGAGGTCGTGTGAATGATCTGTATGTCGTTGTTACTCCAGAGATATTGAATCAAGTTCTTCAATTACAAGATCAACCGAATGCACCTTATTCAATACCAATCATGTGTTCGCGAGGCTGTTTACTAAGGATGAAATGCAAAGGAGATCTTTTCGTCAAACAAATCAACAAAGGTGATCTTCCATTACGATACAAGTTTTTATTACATGTGCTTATTCAGTGTCTCAGCAATAGACGAGCTGGATATGATATGGCGGGAGATGATCTAGTTGGCTTCATGGTTGCTTTAGTGTTAAACAAACCGTTTAGCATTTCGAAGTACATTTTCAGCAACATGAAAGAGAACATGACAAGGACTGGTAGTAGAACCACAGGGAACAAGTTTTGGATGTATCCACGGTTTCTGCAAATGATAATGAATGTTCAGCATCCAGCCCTTCCTAAAGATGAAGATGATCTGTTGAAAATAGAGGCAATGAATTTCAACTCCTTACGACTAATCAAGACTATGGCTGCCAAACGATACAAAGAAAGTGTTCCTCCAAGGAAGCTTTTTGGCGCTCTAGTGAATCCTGATTATGTTGCACCTACAAATGACAAATGGCGTCATGAAGACAGTCAATCAGACAATGAAGAACCTGAGTTGGAAAGGTTAAGGATAGAAAAATTTGGTCCTGACCCAGTTGATTCAGATGAATCTGGTAGTGATGATGATGAAAGTGGTGGAGATAGTGATGCAGGTGATGCAGGTGCTGTTAGTACTGCTGTTGGAACATCAAGCAAGGGTGCTGTTTCTGGTACATCAGATAGTAGTTCATCAGCAAGTGGTGATGATGGAACTGATTCGAGTTCTAGTGATCATATAGTTGAACCTGGTTATGAAATGTATGTCGATATACGTGGAGTAACAAGGTACAGAAAGATTAGAACAGAGGATGATCCAGAGTATGTTCCAGAAGATCCTGAAGGTGAAAGGAGAACAAAAAGAAGAGCAGAGCAAGCTATTGAAGTACAAAAGAAGAAAGCTAGGAGATATCTGAGTACTTATACTCGGACATCTGTGCCTCAGGAGTCTTCATCTATTGCTCAGGAGCCTGTACAATCTGTACCTCAGGAGCCTGTGCAAGAAACTCCTACTGTAGTTACTTCAGCTATGGAAACTCCAGTTGCTCCAGTTGTTACATCAGCTACTGCTACTCCATCTGTTGGTCCTCAGGAAGTTCCTATGAGATCTATGGCTTCAGCTATCAGGGCAACTACTTCTGAAATCAGTGCTGAACGTCACAGGACATTTGCTGGATTTTCTCAAGACGAAAAGATCAACTATCTGTTTTCTACACTTGAAGCGGCTGCTGATCGTCTTCAAAGGCAATCTCATTTTGGAAATCTCACAAAGCATGACCAACTTAAACAATCTGTGGAAATCAACAAATTGAAGTCAGTGGTTGGTCAACAGCAAACACTTATACAGCAGCAACAAGGTGAAATTGATGCGCTTAAAGCTGAAAATGCTCGCTTGAAGGCTATTGATGAAGAGAAAGAGAGAAGGCTTGCTATTCTGTGGGACTATCATTGTAAACAACAAGAGGTGTTAAAGAAAAAGGATGATGATACAGAAGATCAAGGAAATCCGGATACCTCTGGTACATCACAGAAACAACCAACCACACTTGCTTCTGAAGTGGTTACAGTTCAACCTACCGTTGTTGAATCATCTCAAGGAACATCTACTGGAAAAGTACAACAGATAGAAGGTACTTCTTCTATATTTAGCAGTGCTGATATTGCTCTACAAGCTGTTCATCCATTTACAGGAGAATTGCTTGAAGAAGGGGAGTTAATAGAAGATCTTTCTCCGGAGCAATTGAGTATTTTACAGTCTATGAGAGAAGTAGATGATGCTGAAATAGACAAAATGTCTACTGAGACTGATACAACGAATGTTGAAGAGATTGATGAAATTGTGGTTGAAGGTGAAGCTCCAAAGTCGACATATGTCAGAGAAGATGGTACTGAATTTGCATCTTTTGATGAAAATTGGATGAAAGAAAACATTGATGACATAGACGAGCACTTGAAGAATAGGAATTCGTCTGAAAAAGACACAAATGCTTTTGCTGAATGGAGAAAACAGTTTTTATCCAAAGTGTCCAAGCCGTTACCTGAGAAAGCTCAAGTAGACTATCTGCAATTTGAAAAGAAGCCTAGTGGAAGGATCTTATGCTGGATGTTTGTTCAAGATATTCACTGCATTGCTATTAAACGTGAATATGGGATTCTGTATTTCAATTCACTACTGAGCATTCTTTCCTTACCATTCTATGATGTTTCTGCATTGACAAGGCTTAAGCTTATCAATCGTGAAAAATACGATGGCGCTACTTTATTTGAGCGTCTGGTGAAAGTAAACAAGAAGACAGGCTGGAAGGATGAATCTTATAAGCCACAGTTTCCTGTTTATCAACCGATCAAGTTTACTCTTGATCCGGACACCAACACTTGCAGATATAAACTTGTTTATCAGCCTCCGAGGGTAGTAGATAAAATCCCATTGATGCCAATGAAGCAGGATTTTCTGGAAGACATGGCATTGTGGTGCTACGACTCGGATACTCATGAAGCTGTTATTGTGTTCAGAGATGGTCGTGCTAACTACAGGATGTTGGATCCGATGTGGATCGTCAACATGTCTGAAGCTGATAATGGAAGATTATATCGTCATGATATTTTCTATGAAGACCAAGATGAACGTCAAGCGTTAAAGTTTCAGCGAGTAGCTTGTTTTTGCTACTACAGGGGTATTCATTCGGGCAGTACGTGGTCCGAACAACACTGATGGAAGATAAGAAGACCAAAGACGAGTAACAGACAAGGGGGAGTTTGTTGATGCATTTTTAGTGTCTGTAACTAGTCTTGTTTAAACGATGTATTTTGAATGGTCTTTTATTAATTATCGAGTCTGTATGTTATGTTGACCAAGTCAGATATCCTCCTATCTACTTGTGTACAACTTGTTTGTCTCTTTTGGTATGTAATGTATTATGAACAATGCATGTTGCATTAAAGGGTGGTTTTGTCATTACTATGTTTATGTGTTGCTGATTGTTGCTGTCTGATAACAGGAACAAACACAACAGTTGCAGTCCTCGACGAAACAGACTTCTGTTTCGTCGTAACACTTCATGGCGAATCAGACTTCTGATTCGTTGAAGGTTATGACGAATCAGACCCTGATTCGTCATGTATTGGGCTGTTCCAGGCCCAATGTCTGGCCCATGTTCAGTTTCGTCAAACACCATTGTGTTTCGTCGACATCAGTGGCCAGGGACTATATAAGCAACACTTTGTGTTCATTTGAACTTAGAGATAAGAAACATACCATAGTAACAAAACTCTGCCAAAATTCCGTCTGAACTGTGTTTGTATCAGTTTGTAATCGGTTCTTATCCCGTTAATCAATCGAGTGTGTATCATTGATTAATCCGTTGTTATTATTGCTTTACGTGTTTGATTTGGCATAGTTACGTGGATTCCGCACGCGTAACCGTGTTTGCTATAAACAAGTGATTTGGTTCGTTATCGATCCTCAGATTACGGGACCTACAGTTTTGGCATACCATTAGCTTGTTTTTGAGCTCCCCTTTGTATTCTAAACTATGGGCCACATGTGTATGGCCAAGATCATGCTTTGATTCTTGCAAAGACACATGTAATCATCCTAGAAACTCAATATTTCCAATAAATACCCACCTTGTTCAAGTTTCATTCCTCACATTTGATCTGATTACTCTAAGTTGGAGCTCTCACATTGTTGAAGGCTTCATACCAGAGTAATTTAGATCAAATTCTTCCTAGCTTGAACCCTTTGTAAGCTTCTTTCATGCTTGTTTATGCTTTTCAAGCATGAAAGTCAAACAATGTTTGACTTTCTACTTTGACCAGGTTATGGTCAACACAAAGTTCGTTTGAACTTTGCAATGTGAGCGTAATCACAATGGTTATAGTCCCTTGTGACTATACCTACTGATTACCACATTGATTAGTCGAAGTGACGAGTCAAAGTTTCGGTCAAAATGCCGTTTATGCGCATTTTGCAACGAAGCTATTTCCGGGTATCAAAACACTTTGTTTTGATATCAAACTTGTTTTCTAACTTAGTTAAACATGTCTTAACATGTTTAACTCGTCACTTTTAGTCTAGAGCTTGTTTAGGGTCGTGAGACAAGCGGTCTTGACAACCTCTTGGACTTTCGAACCCGACCCGTTTGGTCGATCGTTAGAATCCGACCAAGCATATTTAGTGACCATAGTTGTATAGGGAATAACCTTCCGAGGTTATACCTTATGGTCACTTAGTTTAATTAGTTGTATGATAGGTAGTTTATATGCCTTAGGAAAATGACCAAAATGCCCTTTTCATGCATAATTGGATTTTAAGCATATGTAACTTAACTTTTGTCACTTAAACTAATTATGCAACATATTTAAACATGTTAGGGCATATAATACTTGTCATAGGACTAGTTAGGCATCTCGAACGCGCATTCGTGCGAACGACACATTAAAGTAGCGTAAGCTACCTTAATGGGTCGTGACGGGTCGAAAGCACTTAGGATAGATTCCGATTTAGGATGTAGGCTTTGTTAAACCATATCACATGAGTTTCAATACTCATTTGGTTTACGAGACCTCATTCTACCCGATCTCCCGATTTAGGTGCCGATTCATTAACTTAGCGATCCAATTACTAGGTACTACTTGATTTCCTTGGTTTGCCTGAGCTTTGTTAAGTTCATTAGATCGAGGATACTTTGTGTTTTGGTCAAAAAATTACGTAAGCAATTTAGTGATCAAATTAGTTAAGTGAGGTAGTGTGCTAACAAAGTGTATTGAAAATATACTTGATATGATGTTTACAAAAAACAGTTTTCAGGATATAGCTCAGGATATCGAGCTATATCAACAATCAAACAATGAGCTGAAAAGTAAAGGGTGACACGAGATGTACGAGGAAAGTCCCTTGATCAATTTAGATCACTAGCATAAAACCTCAGGAGCTGACAATCGCAGCTGCCTTGTTCTTCTTATTGCTTCAAATATCAGGATACAGTGCAAGATATGATACGGATCAACTAAGTGTTACATTGCGATTCGAGTACAAGTGTAAGTGTTTTATGAGTGGTTGCAGCTAGTAGAGAGCAAGAGTGTACGAGAAATTGTGTGTATTCTATCTGATCCGATCAATCCTATATATAGCAAGAGAAAATAACTAACTATGCTAAAAATCTGGGATACTGAGAATATTCCCCTATTATTCCGGGATACTGAGAATATTCCCTTCTGAACGTTGGGGGGCTGTTTCAACTCGTTCTCCACGTGCATATTTGTCACACCCCGACCGCGTAAAACAACAAACCGCAGCGGAAACGTCGGGGAGTCGTGTGGCAGAATTATTGTTTCAAATCACATGATAATTAAAGTTAAGTTTTACAAGCTTAAATTATTACATTGTCTTAGATCCAACAAAACACATAACATTAAAGATGATAACTTTCTTGATTTTAGATGGCTAAGGCCCAAGTCGCCCTAAGTGAAGCTCGCTAACATCAAACATTCGCTACTGAAACATATGTGAAAGTAAATACGTCAGCATAAAAATGCCTGTGAGTAACATAGGTTTAGTGTTGAAGATTCATGACTTTAGAGGTTAAAAGAAATGTTTAACGAAAAGTAGTCATGAACCTTGTAAAAATGTCTTCTTTTATAAAATCATATGAAAATCAAATGTTATAAAAGAATGATATATGGTTAATTTAATAACCAAATGAAAGTAATATGTATAAAAAGTGTCATGTCTTGTCTTAGTTGAAGTGGTTTAGATAACGCCACGATATGCAATATAATAAAAGCACTTATATATAGGAGTACCAACGGCGTATCCACCATGCTTTTATCATATTACACACGTCTTGTTACTTAAATCACTTATAAATAACCATGAAAAAAATGTCTTGTTTAAATGTCAATGTCCAATGTCAAATGTCAAATGTCCAGTATAAACCATGTCTTGTATGGCGAATAAATAGTATTTACTCAAGCCAAATACATAATGTCATGTATAAATAAATGTCTTATGTAATCAAATGTCATGTACAAAACAAAGTCTTTGAATAAACAAAAGTTTAAATCAAAATTTATGTTTTGAAAACCATTGCTTTTATTGATATTAACATTTATGTGGTTTGTCTATCGCATACACTCAAGCCTTGAGACTGTCGGATAAACCCTTATCAGGATCAAGGTTTATCAAAAAAATGTATTCGGATTCTGTCATTCCCCTTCCGAAATACCTAGAAAGCGGGAACGGGATTTGTCAAGTCCTATAGCGATATTACATACTACCGAGCGGCGTGATCAATGTTAATGAATGTACTACTCCGTTAAACATACCAAATGTCTTTTTCAATGTAAGCATGTCATGAAAATGTCTTTGTAAAACCATGTAATAGGCATACTAAGTCAATATGCCAATAAAATGTCTTTGAAACCAAATGTTAGGTATACTAAGTCAATATACCATAAAAATGTCTTTGAAATAATGTATTATATGTAATATGTAATAAAACATGTATCATGTCATGAAAACGAAAAGTAAAGTTATGCACATATGCTTCACCCCAAAACATTTGAAAACGTAAAATAGGGGAACTATGTACTCACCTTTGGGTGCGTTTTTATATGTTAACACAATCCCTCAAATTGTTTATTCGTCCTAAATTAAGTAAGAACGATTTATTAATCAAAAACCCACAAAAATACATAAGTTTCTCCGATACTTAGAATTTTCACATAACTTTGAGATTTTCTCGAAAAGTTATTATTTTTGATTATGTTGGTGTATTTATATATATATGAGTTCATATATATTTTAAAAACTTTGCGACTTGAATGATTTATTGGTGACCCTCATCATGTTATAAGCAATATATCTACGATTTGCGCGTCGTAATATATATACTTATTGTGACATAAAATAAATATCGTAACACACATAATCTAGTCAACTATAAACATGTCATCATACACATATTATAAAACACATAACACATTGTAACACATAAAATTTACCCATGAACAACCCATTATAGTGTATGTTGAAAAACACATATTTTAGCGATTCGGTAGCATTTTTGGGCGCCGGAAGTCACGTATGACTAACCAAACACCAAGTAAATTTAATATAAGTTAAAATACTTATTTCTATATCAAAAATATCAGTTTACTTACTGATCTAAAACAGTTTTATAAAAATTCTCCGAAAAGCCAATTTTTAACCGTTTTACCGCATAGTTTTGCATCAAATGTTACCATAACCATCCCGAATCGTAATGAATTGATATTTTAACATAACCCATGTTATTTACTGAATAAAATAGTGGTTATACTCATGATAGTGCAGGTCTCACATAAAGCACATAAATCATGCAAATTTCACATATTTTACCACTTTCTAAGCTATATGTACAACATGCAAAGCTATCAAACCTATGACAAAGTTTCATGCCAATATAATATACCAAATAATGTTATTTTTAGTGTTTATAATCTGTTCTAAAACATTTTTGTCATACAATCATTTTTTATCATTTCTTGAGCTTTAAATCAACATGTATTCTTATGTACAAGTGTCTAAAGCACACTATCATATCATCATCATTTCATATGAATTTAAATGCATCAAACATGTAATTTATTCATGTTTATTTACTGATTTAATTGAACATCCATCATATCATGCACAAATCATCAAACACTTGCATCTTAACTATCATTCAAGAACAAGCAACAACTTAAAAATTCTCAAATATGTCTAATAAATTTTTGGCCATTTACATATCAAAATACTAACATTATTTCAAATTATAACTCATGATTCAATCATCCCTTTATATCTCTATCATTTTTTAACATAATCTTGTTCATGCAAGCTAACATCCTAAACAAGTATTTATCAAAAATCAACTCAAACTCAAATCTCATACACCTACATATATATATATATATATATATATATACGGTTATATATACACACATATATACTCCCATTTTTTATTTTGTATCAAGACCCATTTCTTTTTAGATTTCAAGTTTGTGAAAAATTCCAAGATTCAAGAGAAACTCTCAATCATCAAGAACAACCAAGAATCAAGTGTATGATTTAAACATAAATTTTATACCTTCAAGATTCAAGTGGGTTTGTGGATGAGATTTTGATGATATGGAGCTTGAAATCACTTGAAAACACCTTGGAAACTCCTTTGAATCTTCATAAAAACTTGAAATTTGCTTGGAATGGAGTTTGATTTTGAAGAACAAAGTTGGAAGATGATAATGGTGATGGTGGTGGGGGGTTACGGTTTGGGAGAGAGAGAGTGAGGGAGATTGCTTTGATTTTGTGTGATCTTGAAAGATATAAATAGAGATATGGAAGATATAGAAGATATGAAGATATTGCATGCATTAACAAGTGGAAAAAGGAAGGAAAAGATGTAGGCACATGTCTTCATACATACATATACGAAATATACATATATATATGCACAAAATACACATAAATGATATATGTAGGTTAAAAACATGTGTTTAACTAGATACCGGGTATTTTATCTAGCGTTTAAATCCCGGTTTATGGCGTTCTAAATTATTTTTATTATTCTATAAAAATAAACTCACCAAAATATTACTGAAATAAATATCAGTTGCTGAGACTGGCTGCGTTGTCCGCGTTTTGCAGTATAAGCACTGTGTTGCGCAGTAACACGCAGTACGCGCTTAAACTTGAAAAATTACGTTTTTAAGCGTTTTAATTTATTTCTCAACACGAACATGATTAAAAATAAAATTTTAATCATAACAGAATATTTTTAGGATTTAAATATTATCCGGGCGGTCACCAACGTTCGTTTCGCAGTTTTGTCGCAATTAGTTCTTTAGTTCGAATAAACATGTTTTTGCCATACCGAATCCTTCAAAACTTATTTCTAAGTTATGTAAAGGGTATTTAGGGTATGTTTGGCTTATGTCATAGTTCCGGAGTGTACGTCGCATTGAACTGATTATGTTTATGTAACGGTTTATGATTTCACTTCCAGAACAGGTTTGAGAGTTCGGAATTGAACAATGATTGAAAACGTACTAATGTCACAAATAATTAAACAAATATTGAAATTAAAACACCATATTTCATTAAATACAAAGTTGTTTGGAACAGTACAAGGATTAAAATATACAGATGTCACAATATTAACTATAAATCCGGGATTTAAGCTCCTATAACCGTTACAACATTAATAGCATTGACCAGCATCCGTAACTCCCATAAAATACGCCTTTCTTCAATGCTGACCCTTACAAGAGCTATTCTTCCGCCATCAACGTCCTTATCCTAACCAATTTGAGCGGGTCTTCAGGATGACTTGGTCCTCATGAACGTTAGTCCCTTGAAACCAACGTTTACAAGCAAATTATTAGTAATAGTCAGGATACTGCCTCAGGATGTTACCAATATCCTGGTCTGGTATCCTGATCGTAATCAGCTATCATAAAATCAAGATATAGTGTCAGGATATGGGCTCAGAATTTCACCCATAACAATTGTCCCAAAAAATATAACTGTTGGATATCCTGATTCCAACGGATATATTTTTTAGTCATTCCAACATGTCTGGTAAGGATATTTGTTTCGAACATTCCTTGAGGAGCTTGACAGCTACCCCAAGCCTGCCCTAATGAAAAAAGGAGCCATCTGTTGCCACCAGCTCTAAGCCCTCTGCTGCTGCTACCAAAGGTTTCTCTTATGATGACCTTGGCTTCATGGAATCCATCGAGCCTATGACCTCCTTCCCTAATAAGTAAATATCCAGATCCTGTATCCCGTACACATATACTGAACCTGTATCCTGGTTAGTTTGTCTTTAATGATACCTGTATTTTGTAGGGTCTAAATCATCTGGTCGTCCTGCACTTAGAACAATTATGATGGCCAAAGGTGGAGGGATCCTAAGTTTCAGGATGAAGCCCTTGGTCATCAATTAGTATGCTTTATCTTGAATATAATAGTTGGAGGTGGATGGATTCTTGGGTTTCAAGATGAAACCTTCAACTGTTTAAGTAAATATGGTAAAAAACTAATTGTGCTTTTGGTGGATGGGTCTTGGTTTGAGATGAAACCAAAAGCACAACCTTTTGTAATGTTAATAAACTAGTCTTTTTTGATCTTATCCATTGTTGTCCATTTTTGCAAATCTTGTTATGTGTTGTTTAAATTGGATGCAATTTCAATTTTTCAATCTAAGTATTATATTTCAAATATTTTGACCAAATATCCTCAGAATATATCCTGGTTAGGACATTCACAAATATCCTACCAAGACTTTTGTCAAACAGAGTTTTAAAACTTAGACAATTTAGATAAGGCTTTTAAAGAACAAAAAAGTAGAGATCATACCAGAGAAAGAATATATCTCAATTCTTAAACTTCAATCATCTTGCAATCTTTCCAACAAAAATGTCCCCAGTCTGGGAAACTTAGTGAATCAAGTCTAAACTTGATCCTTTAAGCTTTTCACAGTGCCTTGAGAGGAATGTCCTCTGTATATGTCACTGTTAGACACTTAGGAACTTTTGTGTATCAATCGCAACTGATTTTACACTTATGTATAACTTTAATATTACAGGGGATAAACCCTAAAATATCCTGGAGATAGATCCATAATATTCTGGGGATAAACCCTTAAGTATTCTAGGGATAAACCCTTAAGCATTCTGGGGAAAATCCCAAATTTTCGTGCGCTACAGGTGGGAGTGTATAAACTCCAAGACTTAGAAAGATGAAAACCTTTAAACCTTAGAGAGTATGAAAATACCCTTTCGTGAGAGATGGTGATCAATCCTCATATACCTTTAGGATCCAGGATATAGCCAACAATAACGAAATTGTCAGCCACTTTTACATGGACTGGTCCTGCTATCTTGAACTATTCCTGGATAACTTGCGCTCCTGGCGGGGTGTTTAAACCCAATTCGGGAGAAAGGTGAATACCTTTAAACATGTGAAGGGATCAGGATCCCTTCAACGTGAGAGAGGGGGCCAATCCTCTAGTCTTTCGAAGTATCCTGAGTGTGTATCTTGGAGCTATATCCCGAAGTATATACTGCAAAACAACTATTAACTAAGGTGGGTGTTAGCCTGGCTAACACACCTCCGATGCTTAAGTCAGTATTGGGTTAAAAAGAATAAATAATATATTAAAAGAGAGAGAATTCATACCATCCTGAGTTAGAAACTAAGTTCTAAACTCACTTAAAATAGAGCTTTAGGTGTACAACATTCCAGGATCTTGGTAGCATATCCCTTTCATATTTTTAAGCCGGTATGCTCCTTTTCCGGATTCCGATTCAATCTCATAAGGTCCTTCCCACTTAGGAGCTAACTTTCCATCGGCAGGATTAGTGGTATTCTGATAGGCTTTTCTTAATGCCCAGTCCCCAACTTGAAACCTTCTAGTCCTTACACTCTTGTTATATGCTCTGGATATCCTCTGTTGATATGCTGCCATCCTTAGCTTTGCCGCATCTCTTATTTCATCCACAGTATCCAATTCTCGACATAGGGCTTCAGGATTCTACTCAGGATCCCGGAGGTTGGATCTTGTTGTGGGTATCACCATTTCTGTTGGGATCACTGCTTCTGCCCCAAGATAAAGGGGTTTGGCCAGTTGCACTTTTTACTGTCGTTCTATCAGCCCATAAGACAAAGGGTAATTCTTCTGCCCATCTTCCTTTCTTAGCTCCAAGTCTTTTCTTCAGGTTGTTGACAATTATCTGGTTGGAGGATTCTGCTTGTCCATTTGCTTGAGGATGTACTGGAGTAGACGTGATCATTTTGATTCCCCAACTCTTACAAAAATCGGTTGTCCTCTTACTGATAAACTGAGAACCGTTGTCACAAATTATCTCAGCTGGTACCCCAAATCTAGTTAGGATATTCCTTTTTATGAAGGATACTACTTCTTGGTCTCTAACTTGAACAAATGCTTCAGCTTCAACCCATTTAGAGAAATAATCAGTCATGACCAGCATAAAGACTTTTCCTCCCGGAGCCTTTGGCAATTTTCCTACTATATCCATTCCCCACTTCATGAATGGCCAAGGGGAAGCAATATGATACAGTGGTTCAGCAGGCTGATGTAATATATTACTGTGCCTTTGACATGCATCACATCTTCGAGCATATTCTGCAGCATATTTCCTCATCGTTGGCCAATAGTATCCCGTTCTCAATACTTTTGAGAATAATGATCTGCCCCCAGTATGGTTACCACAATCCCCTTCATGTATATCCTGAAGTACTTCTTTAGTTTCGAGATCCTCCAAACACCTCAGATATGGTCCTGCAAGAGATTTCTTATACAAAACATTATTTATAATAGTGAATCGTGATACCTTCATCTTGAAGGCCTTAGGATTTGCATCCTTTGGGATATCTCCTTCTTTGAGATATCTTATGATTGGAGCTATCCAGGACTTAGGATCCTCCTCAGGATACTCATCATCAGGATCCTGGATACTTACTACTTCCTTATCCTGAGATTTGAGAAGATCCGTCGCAGGATACATGATATGTAATATTGGTATTTGGGTTCCCTCCGATATCCTGATTGATGATCCAAGATTTGCTAAGGCATCCGCTTCAGCATTATCCTCTCTTGGTACCTGTTCAAGTGTAAAAACATCGAAATATCCTGCTAATTTTTTCGAGAATTTCGAGATATTCGATTAACTTCTCACCTTTAACTGCATAGATTCCATTAAAATGATTAGTAATTAACAAGGAATCAACAAATACTTGTAAACTTTTAATACTCATATTCCTAGCCAATTGTAATCCTGCAATCAAGGCTTCATATTCTGCTTCATTATTAGTAGCAGGAAATTCACACCTAATAGCCTGGGGTAATATGTCCCCCTGTGGCGATTTTAGTAGTATACCCAATCCTACGCTTCTTACATTGGATGCACCATCAGTATATAATGTCCAGGATTCTAGATTTTCTCCTAGCTGTTGTACTTCTAATTCTACTTCATTTTGAATATCACTATTGAAATCAGCCACAAAGTCTGCTAGAGCCTAAGACTTTATAGCATTTCTAGGTTCATATACTAGATCATAGGCACTTAACTTTACTGACCATTTAGCCATTCTACCCGACATCTCAGGTTTCATAAGCACAATTTTTAACAAGATAATTAGTTTTAACATGAATCCTATGTGTCTCAAAATAATGTCTAAGCTTAGTTGATGCCATAACTAGGGCTAATATCAATTTCTCTAAGTGTGAATATCTAATTTCAGCATCTAATAAACTTTTACTAACATAATAGACAGGATACTGTTGACCTTCATGATCCTTTACCAAAACAGCACTTACTGCATTCCCTGATACTGCAAGATACAGGGATAATGGTTCACCATCCTCGGGCTTCATTAATAGAGCTGCAGTTGAAAGATATTGCTTTAATTCTTGTAGGGCTGCTTCATGCTTTTCTCCCCATTCAAATTTCTTATTCTTCTTCAGGATATCGTAGAATTCCTTGCATTTCTATGAGGATCTTGAAATAAACCTGTTCAATGCCGCTACTCGTCCTGTTAATCATTGCACATCTTTCATGTTGGACGGTGATTTGATATCCAGGATAGCTTTGATCTGTTCCGGGCTTGCTTCTATCCATATTTTAGTCACCATGTATCCTAAAAACTTTCCTGCCCCCACTCCAAAATGGCATTTGGCAGGATTCAGCTTCATATTGTATTGGTCCAGGATATCAAATGCACCTTCAATATCCTGGAGATGATCCTCAGCCTTTTTGGACTTTACAACCATATCATCAATATACACCTCCATGGTGTCACCCAGTTTGTCTTTAAACATCATATTCACCAATCTCTGGTACGTTGCACCTGCATTTTTCAAACCAAAAGGCATGGCAATATAACAATAAATACCTGTTGGTGTCATGAATGTAGTATCCTCCTGATCGGAGGGTTCCATTTGGATCTGTTGGAATCCTGAGGATGCATCCATAAAAGTTAGCATCTCATGACCAGCAGTTGCATCCACCATCGAGTCTATATGAGGCAAAGGAAATGGGTCTTTAGGACATGCTTTGTTCAAGTCTGTGTAATCTACACAAACTCTCCATTTCCCATTCTTCTTTTGAACTACGACCACATTTGCTAGCCACTTGGGGAATTTAACTTCCCTAATCATCTTGGATTTCAATAACCTTTCAACCTCCTCCTGTATGATTGCATTTCTTTCAGGAGCAAACTTCCTTCTCTTTTGTTGAACAAGCTTGAAAGACCTGCCAATCCCAAGTTTATGAGTTATAATATCTTTCGATATACCTGTCATGTCTTCGTGTTTCCATGCAAACGTGGATATCCTGCATTTCAAAAAGTTAGTAAGCTGATCCTCAATATCCTGAGGGATATTGGCCCCTACAAGCACCGAGATATCTGGATTATCCTGATCCAGGATAATTTTCTTAACATCCTGCTCCGAATCTTCCACGGTATCCTGGGCTTGTAAGCTTAATTTCTATCCTGGCCATATCCTAGAGTGTATCCTGGAGTATATCCTGGATCCCTCACAGTGGACATCCTAGCCGTTAAGGGTATCTCCGGAATATTGCTCTGAGAATGGCTCAGTATGATATTACCCTGATTATCCTCAGTATATACTGCTGAACTAAAGTTCAGCGTCCTAGGCTGCAAAGGGGTGACAGTATCCTCAGCAGGTTTCTTGGAGTTGGACTTCAAGAGTTGTATCTCTCTCATTATCATCTGGTTAGTTTCCTGTTGTTGCTTCATCTGATCCTGTATATTACCAAACAAAGTTAAAATTTCATCATTAGAAACCATAACAGGAGTTCTCCCTAGAACACCAGATCTGTTGACATTCTGAGCAGGAGGAGTGTCTCGGGATATTTGGCTTTCATTTCTCTTTAAAGGAGCTTGAACTTGTGGAGGAGGAGGAAGCACCGAACCAGTTGTAGCAGAGGTTGTAGCAGGCATTGAGGAAGACCTCATGTTTGATTTTGAAGCTATTGAAAATAGTGTGGCAAAACTTTTTGCAAATAGAAAACCAAGTAATGATTTTGCAAAAGCTTTTAGTAGAAATAGCACCACTTGCCCCACGGTGGGCGCCAAATTGTTTTGGTCAAAAATTACCTAAGCAATTTAGTGATCAAATTAGTTAAGTGAGGTAGTGTGCTAACAAAGTGTATTGAAAATATACTTGATATGATGTTTACAAAAAAACAGTTTTCAGGATATAGCTCAGGATATCGAGCTATATCAACAATCAAACAATGAGCTGAAAAGTAAAGGGTGACACGAGATGTACGAGGAAAGCCCTTGATCAATTTAGATCGCCGGCATAAAACCTCGGGAGATGACAATCGCAGCTGCCTTGTTCTTCTTATTGCTTCAAATATCAGGATACAGTGCAGGATATGATACGGATCAACTAAGTGTTACAATGCGATTCGAGTACAAGTGTAAGTGTTTTGTGAGTGGTTGCAGCTAGTAGAGAGCAAGAGTGTACGAGAAATTGTGTGTATTCTATCTGATCCGATCAATCCTATATATAGCAAGAGAAAATAACTAACTATGCTAAAAATCCGGGATACTGAGAATATTCCCCTATTATTCCGGGATACTGAGAATATTCCCTTCTGAACGTTGGGGGGCTGTTTCAACTCGTTCTCCACGTGCATATTAACTATAAATCCGGGATTTAAGCTCATATAACCATTACAACATTAATAGCATTGACCAGCATCCGTAACTCCCATAAAATACGCCTTTCTTCAATGCTGACCATTACAAGAGCTATTCTTCCGCCATCAACGTCCTTATCCTAACCAATTTGGCGGGTCTTCAGGATGACTTGGTCTTCATGAACGTTAGTCCCTTGTAACCAACGTCTACAAGCAAATTGTTAGTAATAATCAGGATACAGCCTCAGGATGTTACCAATATCCTGGTCTGGTATCCTGATCGTAATCAGCTATCATAAAATCAAGATATAGTGTCAGGATATGGGCTCAGAATTTCACCCATAACACTTTGCATTCAATGTGAGTACATAGTTCCCCTCTTTTACAGCTTTCAAATGTTTTGGGGTGATTCATATGTGCTAAACGATTTCGAGTATCCTAAACGAATGCTATGGTTTATATTAAACATAACGATTTCAATTAAATAAACAAACTTTTTGGGGCGTTGGTTGAAAGACAATTGAATGACATTCATTAACTATTTTAAGCCGACCAGTAGTACGTTATGGACCATAGGATATTATGATACCATAGGATCTGACAAATCCCGTTATCGGACGTTCACCATGGTTATGGGGGTAATGTGGGTAACGACAGAACCTGATATTTGTTAACTTACCCTTTGGTGGTTTGTTAATACAAGTTGAACGAGTAGGACGAGTCACACAGGTTTGAATGTATTTAATATAACGACCCCAAAGTTAGTTTTCACAATTTAAACACGAACCACTGGAGCTATTGAACTATGTAAACTATTGAACTATTTGAACCTCTAGAACTATTAAACTATGTGAACTACTTGAACTATTTAAACCACTGGAACTATTTGATCTATGTGAACTATTTGAACTATTTGAACGATTGGAACTATTTAAACTATTGAATGATTGGGTTATGGTAAGTGATTAGGTAACGGGGCGGGTGTAATGTGATAAAAACATGGTGGATACGCCGCTGGTACTTCCTATATATAAGTGCTTTTAACACATTACATGTCGTTGCGTTATCTAGATCACTTGGACAAATGTTTTCAAAACGAAGGTACACTACAAGGTTTTCTTAACGATATAAACCATACAAAGTTTACTCTCAACGACGATTTACTACTTGGTTTACAAAGACAAAAGTTTACAGTTAAGATTCATGGCTACAATGGTTTTGGTTTATACATATATCAACTTGTAAAAGTTGATAGAAACATACTGCAATATCAAACTCTTTTGTTTTCAAGATACACACTCGACAACTCTCGTAGTTGGACGAGGTATTGCAATATGAACTCAAGGTCATGAATCTAACACACTCACAAAACCTATGTACTCGTCGGCATTTTTATGCTGACGTATTTTCACATATGTTTCAGGTACTGTATATGATGATGTATATGATGCCTGCTCACATAGGAATGGACGAGGCCTTAGTGACTCAATACCAATGAAAGACAATATGTTCATGTTTTGCTTTTAATATTCAAGACAATGTAATAAACTCAATTCAATAAAACGAAACTTCAATCCATGTGTTGTGAAACAATGATTCTGTTACGACACTCCCCGACGTTTTCGCCGCGGTTTGTTGTTTTAACGCGGTCGGGGTGTGACAGAAGAGTTGGTATCAGAGCTCATGGTTATAGGGAATTAGGTTATTAGTAATGCTTTGACCTATACTATAACATTCCTAGGACCCTAACACAAGTTATCTTGTGTTTAGTCTTAAAACAATATCGTTGCCTATCTTTAGGTGACAACCACAACAAGAACACGAATCACGAATCCGACTTGAAAACTAATCATCTTTTCTTAGATGATTTATTATAAGGTTTTGAACCTTCAAAGTTTTCAAAATCTCGTCAAAGTTTGGGTCTTATTAATGTGAACACGTGCAATCTGGAAGGGTGGGTGCCTGTATCCCGAGTTTTCTGCCTAAGGCTAGAGTGCTTGTACAAATCCACATAATCGGACCAGTCACTCTTACCTGGGAACTCTTGGGGTGAGTGTCCACTTATAGGCTAAAGCATGTCTTCGCGATACATTATAAGGACCTATTTACTTTGTTCAGCCACTGTGCGTCATTTGTTTGTTCGAGGTAACAAACGAATGATCGCCTTCCTTATGTTTCGTTAATATCTTCAATACCTCTTTTTTTTATCCAAATGTCAATCTCACTCATTTCTCATGTTTTCTTGTTCTTTTTAGAAAATGCCTCCTGGACGCGATCAAACTGAAAATGCTGCCCTCGCAGCCACAATCGTTACCTAGATAAACCAAGCGAATAACAATAACAACAATAGCAATGCTCTGTGTAACTTCAAAACATTCAACTCAGCAAAGCCACTGAAATTTTCTGGGTCTCAAGGGGCAACTGCACTTCTACAATGGTTCGAGAGTCTACAAAGCACATTTAGACATGTTCAGAGTCCAAATGAGCGAAAGGTTGAATTCGCATCTAGTGTCTTTGAGAAACGAGCATTAACATGGTGGAATGGTGTGATGAGAGATAGAGGTGCCGATGTGGCATTAGCTCAAACCTGGGAAGAGCTTCGAACTCTAATGATGAAGGAATTCTGTCCTCGTCATGAAATTAGGGCACTTGAAAGGGAATTCGACGATCTTAAGCAAGATAGTGGTGAGCATCGAGCCTACACGGACCGATATGAAGAACTTAGTCTGTTATGTCCAACCATGGTTACGCCTTTGGATAAGGCAATTGAAAAGTATATTGATGGCCACCCTGGCTCAGTTCAAGACATTGTTACTAGTAGCAACCCTACCACAGTTAGACAGGCCATTGAGCTATCCGCTACCCTGACTGAATCTCAGATCAGGAAGGGTAAACTTTTCCGAAAAGGCGACAAGAAACCAACCGATGAAACGAAACCAAAGGATAAGCAGACTGAATCCTCAAAGAAGTCAAAGAAGCGTAAGGCTTCTCAGAACTTCGCCATGGTTGCTCAAAACAATCAGGTTGTCCCTAAGCAACCAGCTCAACCCCCTGCTAAGAAGCCATACAACAAAACTGCACCTCTGTGCAACCAATGTAACCTTCACCATCACGCTAATGTGCAATATCTCAAATGTCTAAACTGTGGACTTGCTGGTCATACAGCTAGGGTTTGCCGAGCAGCAGCTGCACAAAATCAAGTTGACAACAACCCAGCACAAGCTCATTTTCCACCAGGTTCTTGCTACAACTGTGGCAAGATGGGCCATTTCAGAAACAATTGCCCAAAGCTTGTTAATGCAAATCCAGCCCGTGGATAAGCATTCGACAGACTGGAAGACGATGCTGTTTAGAAATGATCGAACTCTATGTATTATTTTCTTTTGATTTCCAAGTCTATGGAACAGTTATTTTGGTTTATAAATAAATCTTTATTTACATTACGATGTACGAAAACAAGTGTGGTTACATGTATGAACGACTTATCCCTTCGATACCGACACCAAGGAACCGTGTTCCTTACAGGACAAACTACTTTCATAGTTCTTCCATTTTTATGATCATTCGCGATCTTCAATGAAAATCCTAAGTACTCGTTTTTTCTAAGAAACGAAGTACAAGTTGCAAGTTACAACTCTAGACGAATGCCCAAAGTATCACTCTAAATCCTCAATTGGATACCTAAGGGTACTTCTGTGAGTCCTTAATTGGTCTTACGCGATATACACATCATATCCTCCCGACTTCACGATATTTTTCATAACTTATGATTTCAAAAGATTATGCATATTTTCAAAAACCTCATACATGTTTTCAGAATCATCTCATGGTTTAAAATCATTTTATAAACATATTTTCCTATGATACCTAGTACCTGATTTCAAAAAAAAAAAAACATTACAAGAGGTTTTTAAAAACATATTTTTAACGATTCCAAACATAGCTTTCAAGAACACCCTGCTTTGTATGCTGACTTAGCATGCTTGGCGTAATGATTTCAAGGATCCATTTGCTTCATATGCTGTCTTAGCATATCTAGCACCTTGATTTCATAAACACTATACTTCGTATGTTGTCATAGCATACCTAGTACAAGGTTCCTAAACATTTCCCGCTATACGAATTCCAAATCCTTGTAGGATCTTCTTCATAGTTAGATCCTTGTGGATGTCTAAAACGAAAAAATCAACGTCCTTAACTGGATTCTTTGTGTGCTTTAATACGAATGTTACGATTCATTGTGAACGAAACCGAATCCTTATAAGATCATCCTATCTTTACAGATAGAATTTTCAAGGATGTTTAAAGTGCTAGTTGAAGTCCATTGAGTGGATTCCTGGTGTACTTTAAATGCACGTGTACAAATCAACGACGAGTTAATAACAAACTGATAACGAGTTGATAACCAAGTGAACAATTGTGTTACTATTATGTGCTTACGTGTTATGTGTTCGACCGATTCTATCCCCTACACATTATAAAATAAACTGTGCAGACTATGCAAGGAATTACGTAATTATGGATGCATACATAATTATGGAATTCAGTGCACAGAAACCACAGCAAGTTTTATCATGTATCAACTTAAACAATAAACAAAAGTTAACTATATTCATTTCCCTTTCTAATGAAGTACCCACTGAGGAAAAATGAACTAGCCATTCATTTTTCGCTTCTGAAAGAAATATCCACTGAGGGAAACGGATTCATGAACCATGTTCATTTTCGTTCCTTATGAAGTACCCACTGAGGAAAATGAATTATCCATTCATTTTCACTTCTGAGAAATATCCACTGAGGAAAATGAACTATCCGTTCATTTTCGCATCTGAAGAAATATCCACTGAGGAAAATGAATAAATTCATTCCGTTTCGGGTGAAATATCCACTGAGGAAAATGAATTGATCATTCATTTTCGTTCTAAAGAAATATCCACTGAGGGAATGAATAATCCTGCATTAATTTTGTCATTTTCGTTTCTGATGAAGTATCCACTGAGGAACATGAACCACCCGTTCATTTTCGCTTCTGAAGAAATATCCACAGAGGAAAATGAATAGATTCATTCCACTTCTGACGAAGTATCCACTGAGGAAAATGAATTATCCATTCATTTTCGCTTCTGAAGAAATATCCATTTAGGGAATGAATACTCCTGTATCGATTCTTTCATTTCCACTTCTGACGAAGTAACCACTGAGGAAGATGAATCATCCATTCATTTTTGCTTCCGAAGAAATATCCATCGGGGAAATGAATAACTTATTCAGCAATCATTCATTTCTACTTCTGACGAAGTATCCACCGAGGAAAATGAATCATCCATTTATTTTCACTTTAGAAGAAATGACCATTGAGAAATGAACAGCTTATACATTCCTTCATTTCCCTTTCTGATAAAAGTATCCATTGGAGAAAATGAATTATCCATTCATTTCCACTTTTAAACAAATATCCATTGGAAATGAATAACCTATTCGACTTTCATTTCCACATCTGACGAAGAATCCATTGGAGAAAATGAATCATCCATTCATTTTCGCTTCTGAAAGAATATCCACTGGAGAAATGAAACAGAAATCCTTACAAGATCTTTCTATCTTAATAGTTAGATTCTTAAAGGATGCTCACAGAACTATTGGTTAATTTGATTCTATCATTTAATCAAATCTCTTATCCCCACTTTTCGCTTTACCTGAGGAAGCATCCACTGGGGAACCAAAAATTTATGCCTTACATGGAAATCCTTGATGAGATACTCTATGCAAATAGATAATGCCCTAGATTCCCTACAAGACGATGGTTTAACACAACGTTACAGACAGACTCCTAAGAATAAATTTCGGGACGAAATTTCCTAAAGTATGGGAGACTGTGACATCTGTGCCTCTACGACCATCATACAAATACAAAACCAATG
The DNA here is from genome assembly GCA_030545235.1 of Helianthus tuberosus. Lineage (NCBI taxonomy): Eukaryota > Viridiplantae > Streptophyta > Magnoliopsida > Asterales > Asteraceae > Helianthus > Helianthus tuberosus. The sequence continues at coordinate 52,893,198 of CM060415.1, read as the reverse complement.
AAATCGTGTGTTTCATACTTGGGATTTGTATAAATACGTGTATCAGTTGCACATATCAATTCTTGTTCAACTTCGAGCTTTAAATCGCTTTCTGGAAAGTTATACGCGAACTGATGCGTAAAACATAATCAGTTTAATGCGACAAACACTCCGGAATAGTGACATAGTCTTAACATACCTTAAATAACCTTTACATAACTTAGAAATAAGTTTTGAAGGGTTTGGTGTGTCGAAAACAAGTTTATTCGATCACAGGGACTAATTTCGACAAACTGCGAAGCTATGCCGATTCATATAGTAACGAACATTCCAGAACTTGATCATAAGCTAAACATACCCTAAATATCCTTTACATAGCTTAGAAATAGGCTTTGAGGGGTTCGGTATGCGAAAATATGCTTATTTGATCAAACAGGGACTAAAAGCATAAAAAAGTGCATAAGTTTGCATTTACGCGCATATCTTACGTTCTGAACATATCCGGACATCCAAAAATTTTTGTAATCATTAAAATACTTTATTTTGGTGATTGGAATGCAAAAAATACCACTCGTCGTGTAATTTAGATCGTTTTCGCGTCCGTTCGAGTTTTCGTCGTAATTAACCGAATAACACAACCGTACGACCAAACGAACCGACATCCGAGATATTTTCAAGCATATTTCATGTTCACTATGCTTTAACTTCATTGTGGAGCCTTTAAATTGGGTTAATGGGGATTAAACGCGTCAAAAATGCCTTAAATCCAAGTTTTAAGCTTGCAGGGACTAAACTTGACAAACTGTGAAAGTACCTAGGTGGGCCGCGAAGACTTGTGTGTCTGGCTTCGTGGGGCGCGATAGACTACCAGATCAGATTCAATGAATTTGCTTCAACAGCCTGTTTTCACTAGATTTAACCCCTGTTTTGGCATACCATTAGCTTGTTTTTGAGCTCCCCTTTGTATTCTAAACTATGGGCCACATGTGTATGGCCAAGATCATGCTTTGATTCTTGCAAAGACACATGTAATCATCCTAGAAACTCAAGATTTCCTATAAATACCCACCTTGTTCAACCTTCATTCCTCACATTTGATCTGATTACTCTAAGTTGGAGCTCTCACATTGTTGAAGGCTTCATACCTGAGTAATTTAGATCAAATTCTTCCTAGCTTGGACCCTTTGTAAGCTTCTTTCATGCTTGTTTATGCTTTTCAAGCATGAAAGTCAAACAGTGTTTGACTTTCTGCTTTGACCAGGTTATGGTCAACACAAAGTTCGTTTGAACTTTGCAACGTGAGCGTAATCACGATGGTTATAGTCCCTTGTGACTATACCTACTGATTACCACGTTGATTAGTCGAAGTGACGAGTCAAAGTTTCGGTCAAAATGCCGTTTATGCGCATTTTGTGATGAAGCTATTTTCGGGTATCAAAACACTTTGTTTTGATATCAAACCTATTTTCTAACTTAGTTAAACATGTCTTAACATGTTTAACTCGTCACTTTTAGTCTAGTGCTTGTTTAGGGTCGTGAGACAAGCGGTCTTGACAACCGCTTGGACTTTCGAACCCGACCCGTTTGGTCGATCGTTAGGATCCGACCAAGCATATTTAGTGACCATAGTTGTATAGGGAATAACCTTTTGAGGTTATACCTTATGGTCACTTAGTTTAATTAGTTGTATGATAGGTAGTTTATATGCCTTAGGAAAATGACCAAAATGCCCTTTTCATGCATAATTGGATTTTAAGCATATGTAACTTAACTTTTGTCACTTAAACTGATTATGCAACATATTTAAACATGTTAGGGCATATAATACTTGTCATAGGACTAGTTAGGCGTCTCGAACGCGCGTTCGCACGAACGACACGTTAACGTAGCGTAAGCTACCATAATGGGCCGTGACGGGTCGAAAGCACTTATGATAAGTTCTGATTTAGGATGTAGGCTTTGTTAAACCATATCACATGAGTTTCAATACTCATTTGGTTTACGAGACCTCATTCTACCCGATCTCCCGATTTAGGTGCCGATTCATTAACTTAGCGATCCAATTACTAGGTACTACTTGATTTCCTTGGTTTGCCTGAGCTTTGTTAAGTTCATTAGATCGAGGATACTTTGCATTCAATGTGAGTACATAGTTCACCTCTTTTACAGCTTTCAAATGTTTTGGGGTGATTCATATGTGCTAAACGATTTCGAGTTTCCTAAACGAATGCTATGGTTTATATTAAACATAACGATTTCAATTAAATAAACAAACTTGTTGGGGCGTTGGTTGAAAGACAATTGAATGACATTCATTAACTATTTTAAGCCGACCAGTAGTACGTTATGGTACCATAGGATATTATGATACCATAGGATCTGACAAATCATGTTATCGGACGTTCACCATGGTTATGGGGGTAATGTGGGTAACGACAGAACCTGATATTTGTTAACTTACCCTTTGGTGGTTTGTTAATACAAGTTGAACGAGTAGGACGAGTCACACAGGTTTGCATTTATTCAATATAACGACCCCAAAGTTAGTTTTCACAATTTAAACACGAACCACTGGAGCTATTGAACTATGTGAACTATTGAACTATTTGAACCTCTGGAACTATTGAACTATGTGAACTACTTGAACTATTTGAACCACTGAACTATTTGATCTATGTGAACTATTTGAACGATTGAAACTATTGGAACTATTTGAACGATTGGAACTATTTGAACTATTGAACGATTGGGTTATGGTAGGTGATTAAGTAACGGGGCGGGTGTAATGTGATAAAAGCATGGTGGATACGCCGCTGGTACTTCCTATATATAAGTGCTTTTAACACATTACATGCCGTTGCGTTATCTAGATCACTTGGACAAATGTTTTCAAAACGAAGGTACACTACAAGGTTTTCTTAACGATTTAAACCATACAAAGTTTACTCTAAATGACGATTTACTACTTGGTTTACAAAGACAAAAGTTTTCAGTTAAGATTCATGGCTACAATGGTTTTGGTTTATACATATATCAACTTGTAAAAGTTAATAGAAACATACTGCAATATCAAACTCTTTTGTTTTCAAGATACACACTCGAAAACTCTCGTAGTTGGACGAGGTATTGCAATATGAACTCAAGGCCATGAATCTAATACACTCACAAAACCTATGTACTCGCTGGCATTTTTATGCTGACGTATTTTCACATATGTTTTAGGTACTGTATACATGGTTGCAAAAGTCGCTAGGCGCTCCCTAGACGGTCGACCGGGGAGTTGAGAGTACTCGGTCTAGGCGGAGAGTACTCGGGGAGTACTCGGACATGTTAAATTATAAAGAAATTACTTTTTGGATATTAAATATATGTCAAATAACATAAATTTACTAATATTTATAACAAAATACGTGAAAATGATATTCATTCTTTAATATGATAGGTATAGAAATAATGTTTTTTTTATTATTTAAGTCAAACTAGGCGTGAGTTGACCTACTAGATCCAATTCTGGCCGGGGTTGACCACGTTTGACCAACTCCGAGTAATTAGGCTGAGTCGAAAAAAGTCGCCTCGGCAGCCTACCTTGTAGCGACTACTCGGGGAGTACTCGGCCTTGGAAACCTTATTTTACAACCATGACTGTATATGATGATGTTTGAAGATGTATATGATGCCTGCTCACATAGGAATGGAAGAGGCCTTAGTGACTCAATAACAATGAAAGACAATATGTTCATGTTTTGCTTTTAATATTAGAGACAATGTAATAAACTCAATTCAATAAAACGAAACTTCAATCCATGTGTTGTGAAACAATGATTCTGTTACGACACTCCCCGACATTTCTGCCACGGTTTGTTGTTTTAACTTGATCGTGGTGTGACAATTTGTACGAAAATTATTAAAAAGGCGGTGACAATTGAGGGGGAAGAACAATATTATGTAGAGTAAATTACAAGTTTTGTCCTTTATGTTTACACCAAATTGCAGGCGTTGTCATTTAGCATAAAAGTTGACAAGTTTTTTACATAATGTTCCAAAATCTTGCACGTTATGTCTTTTAGGCCAAACTCAGTTAGATTTTTTGGTTAAATCTGGTCATGTGCCTTGCATTGTTGTCATTTCATCTCTTCAGGCACTATTGTGTAAAATAACTTATGTTTAGGGACTAGTTTGTAGTGAATTGAAAAATCAAAGAAATATAATATGTCTCTCTCTCAACAGAAAGTCTCCCTCTCTCTCAACTGAAAGTCCCCCCCCCCCCATCTCCCTCTCTTCTCTCTCTAACACAATCTGAAGGGATGGCGTCAGTGAAGGGTGGTTCTGGTGGTGGGTTAGGGACGGCGGTGGGTGATTTGGTGGTGGGTAAAGGTGAGGAGGTGGTTGTGGTGGTGGGTTAGGTGCGGTGGCGGCGGGTGATTTGGTTTCGACGCCGCTGGTGGTGGGTGAAGGTGAAGGGGTGGATGTGGTGGTGGGTTAGTGTGGCGGCGTGGAGTGACTTGGTTGCGGCGGTGAGTGATTTGGTTGCGGCGGCGTTGGGTGGTGGGTGAGTGATTTGTAATTTACTCTATTATATATATGGCATATTTTTAGGAAAAGAGGTTCACATACGACAGAACTTTTGGGATTTTCTTTGGCGTTCTCAAGTTTGAGAAATTGGACAACAACTTTTTTTATGGCTGAGCACAGAAATCAAGACAACGCGATTAATATGAGCGGCTAATTTCCTTGTGGCTTCTGCCCGGATGAATGATTGCTTTGTTTTACACTAGACTTTGTTTTCTAATTCTTATTAACTGGTAATTTTAACTACTTGTGTTAGTTTTGTGAAACGTTTATTATATTTGAATTGTTTATCATTTATCAAGCGTATTGGTGATTTCCTTGCATTGTTAGCGGGTTGGAAAATTGGTGGGTAATTGATATAATCAAACGGGTTATAGGTTGTTATATTGAGTCTTAAAAAGTATCCCTAATAATTAATCAAGATCATTAATTCCAACAACTTTCTTAATTAATTTTCTTATCTTTGAAATCAATAAATTAAAACTCCAATTAGATAATTTCAGTTTTTTAGTTAAAGTCTTCTAATCTGACCACAAATTCCTCGTGGATATGATACCCTACTTATACTGTCTACTTAGTTTAATTAGGTTTTTGCATGACCCTAACAACAGTCATCAACAGCCAACAACAAGTTTCTAAGCAAAGCATGATAGACCAAAAACATAAATCCAAAACAAGACAGCTTCCAATGACATTATTGTCATCATGACCAACCCAAAATGTGATACCGAAAAAAATGAAAAAACCAACAAAAGTCTCAGCAAATCGTCATAGACCAAAAATACGAACTCTGAACTAAACAGTCTCCAATAACGTTGTAGTCATCATCACCGACCCAAAATGAATACCAAGGAAAAACAAATAACAACCAACAACAAAAGTTTCGGTCAAAAGTCATAAACAAAAACGTTCTCCAATGACACTGTAGTCATATCACCGAACCAAAATATAAACCCCCAAATAAAATGTAACAAGCAACAACAAAATTCTTAGCAGATCATGATATACCAAAACATAAAACGTAAAACCAAAATCAAAACAGTCTCCAATGACATTATAGTCATCATCACCAACCAAAAAACGACATGCAACAAACTTACAAATGGAAAGAATGAACAAAGCACGTATTGTAAAGTTAAGAATAAGGTAAAGTTGCCTAATACGTCGGACGAATCAAACTGTCGTAGTAGCCAAAGACAACCTGAAAAACAACGTAACAACTTTGACCAACGTAATTCTAAGTCAATGTTGATGCAAAACAAAGACAAACAAACTGAAAATAAAAAAAAAAACGCATAAAACAACTAACTAGAAACGCCATAGGCAGGAAGTCTTTGATTTCTTAGTCTCAGACCACAAAGAATGCAACATAACAATGAATGTAATTCTCAGCCAATGTTATTGCAAAAAAAATACAAACAAAATTAAAACACAAAAAATAACGAAAGCACCAACTGACCAAGCCGGAGACGGTGGTCACAAGTTTCTTTGGCGAAACCTCTAAAGAAAGCGGTAAAGTAAAAGTGTGATCACAATACGTAAAATTTAGGTATTTAATGGGAGTCCCGGACACATGTCGTCTACCCAAGAAAACAACAAACCACAACTAAATAATGGACGAGGTTCAACCAACAATGCGTAGAAATCTTGTAAATTAACAATATATAAATATTTAAAAGGCTGTATGAAAACAGAAGTACCTATTTTAAAGTAGATAATTTAAGAAATTGACGTTTTAGATAAATGCATTTGAGTTTTATCTGGGAATTAAAAAACTTGTTACTTGTTAGGCTATGTTATGGTTTCATTTTCTCACTGCTACATCACCATATCACTTTCACTTTTTTTTAGTGCACCCTATTTTCAATTCACAAGTTTTTACTGCACCTTAATCATTTTTTAATCGTTACCTATTTATTTAAATCTAAATTTTAATGTATATTAATTAAGATGAATAATTAAATAAATGCAATTTATTTAAAATATAACAATAAATTAAAAAAATTAAAAAAAGTAGTCTTGAAATAAAAACATTAGAATTAAAAACACATAATATTAAAAATATTTAAGCCCTAATTAAACATAATAAACCTTAATTAAAGCGTAGACGGGATGATCGTCAAATGTTTGAAGGTAAAGAGTTTGAAGGTGGAGGGTTTGAGCATATACGGGATGATCATTGAGTGTCTGAAAGGGGGGGTGAAGGTGGAAAGTTTGGGAGAGTAGGCTTTGGAGATGAAAAATTTGAGCGTCGATAGGATGATCATCTAGGGTTTGAAGGTCCTACTGGCTCAACCAAAAATGGATAACCGCCCACCCATATCTCAAAATGCAATTTGAGCATTGAAATTTTGCATTGGAAAGAAGAATTGAATTTATAGCCACTAGAGTTGTAACAACCCGACTTTCTGAAGTCAAAGTACAAGTCAAAGTCAAAGTCAAAGGAAGAAAAGATTGCTAATTGCGATCTGTCATGCCTTGCATGATTTTCAAACTGTACTTCTTGACTTGTAATCAAGAATCTATTTTAACCGCTTTAGTTGTATTATGTGGAGTACATGTTAACAAATCGCTACTTAATCGCAGTGTAAAGGCTAATCGACTTATCGCTAATCACGTCGCTATCGCATCGCAACTTGAATTATAGGTTATGGATATTGTTTTACGTGTGTGTGCTATTATGTGTTACTTGTGCAAGTTATATTTATGTTGAGGTGTTTAATCGCAACCGCAACTCTATCGTAACGCAATCTCATCGCAAACTCGAGATTTATGAATTTCTTTTGTGTTAATTAGTAGTTGGGTTATTTGTGTACTAATGGGTAATACTATCGCAACGCTTACTCAAAACGCATCGCAACGCTCAACGCGCAAAACGAAATGCCGAAACCAAACTCGCCGGACCATTTCGATCGAATGACCATTCGATCGAATGGCCATCCGCATGGATGGCCATCCGCACGGATGGCCATCCGCACGGATGGCCATCCGATCGGATGGCTATCCGATCGATGTTCCATCCCACCCGCACACCTGTGCTCCTCTTTCCTCTTTTGGCAACCTATAAATACCCCTTGTCACATCACAAACAGTGATGTGACAGCTGTCTCTTCCGACCAGCACGCTCAAGCCCTCTTTTCTTCGATTCCTCGGGATTCTTGTAAGTTTCCAACTCAAATCTTGTACATCTTTGATCTACACACTCTTCTTCATCATTTTCACCTTTGAATCTCCACTTTTAACCATGAAATCTGCCGGATTTGAGGTTTTCTAAGATGATGTCATCATGGAGTTCTTATGAACTTCAAGCTTTGGCCTCATTCCACCAAGAACAACTCAGATCTAAAGGATTTCAACATGATTCAACACCGATTTTGCATAAATCTAAACGTTTTCAAGATTTGAAAGATGGAAGGATGTTTTCATAACATTCTTTCAACTCTTTTACACTCAATGCATTCAAAACCGATAGAATCGGGACTCATTCAGGCCTTCTACTCGTTCCTAGTGAAGTGTTGGTCTGAGATCTGATTTCTACCAAAGAGACAACCGATTCCGGTTTGAACATGAACAACCATCAAAGAACAGTTGACTGGTCAGATTGGGGTGATTCATGTCCGATCGGATAACTTAGGCTTGATGGAGTTCCTGTTGTTCAAATCGTTATCATACCGTCTCGATCAAACCGCAAACTTTCAAACTTAATCAATTTCAAAACAAGCAAGTTACCAGACGGACTGCCATCCGATCGGATTGCCATCTGATCGAACAAAAATCCGATCGGATGACATGTATTCTCCAACACTTTAGTATTTACTCAGAAATGTCTCGCTGGATGGGTCACCATCCGATCGAACGACCGTTCGACCGGACGACCTGAAAGGTAGAGATACTTCTCTGATTTTAAAATGCTACAATGAAAACTTCAAAGCCATCATACACAAACACAACCATCCCAAACGAAGGATAATCCGACCGAATGGCCATCCGACCGAATGACCATCCGAACGGATTGTCATCCGATCGAATGACCATCCTTTCGGATTGTCATCCGATCGGATGACCCTTCGTCACTTCAGCTCACTTGCACCGTTTTATGTACCGCCCATCGCTTATGTTATCTCCCTGTAATCAGGCTTACTCTAGCGCTCCCTTCAATCCAACCATAAATCGTGTTTAGCCGGTACCATCTCTGTGAGTATACTCGATCCCTTTTTGCTTTAAGCGTGACACCTGTGTCACTGCGACCATCAAACAAATACCAAACCACTGAAATATTGTATTTCATACCTTGGACTTGTATAAATATGTGTATCTTTTGCACATATCAACTCTTGTTCGATTTCAAGCTCTAAATCGCTTTCTGGAAGGTTATACGCGCGCTGATGCGTAAATATAACCAGTTTAATGCAACAAACACTCCGGAATAGTGACATATACTTAACATACCTTAAATAACCTCTACATAACTTAGAAATAAGTTTTGGAAGGTTTGGTATGCCGAAATCAAGTTAAATCGCTTACAGGGACTAAATTTGACAAACTGCGAAAGTATGCCAATTTGAACTGTAACAGACATTCCGGAACATGACCATAAGTTAAACATACCATAAATATCCTTTACATAGCTTAGAAATAGGCTTTGAGGTGTTCGGTATGCTAAAATAAACTTTTGGGTCATTCAGGGACTAAAAGCGTCAAAAAGTGCACAAGTTTGCACTTTCGCGCATAACTTACGTTCTGAATACCTCCGGACATCCAAAAATTTATGTAAGCACTAAAATATTTTATTTTAGTGTTTGGCATAAGAAAAATCCATTCGTCGCGCAATTTGGATCGTTTTTCGCGCTTATGCGCATTCCGTCGTAATTAACCGAACATCGCGATCGTACGACCAAACGAACCGACATCCGAGATATTTTTGAGCATGTTTTGAGTTCCCTATACTTTAACTTCATTTTAGAGCCTTGAAATGAGGTTAACGGGGTTCAAACGCATCGAAAATAGCTTAAACGGGCTGCAGGGACCATTTCTGCCGATTTTGAAACTTTGCTGAAACTGGTTGGCAGTGGCGTAGCGCGAGCACCTCATGCCTAGGCAGTGGCGCTACGCGACTGCCTAACCTAGACAGAAACATTGCATCTGGTCCATTTTCACTTTCGCACATGGTTTTGGCAATACCGTGGGCTCAAATGGTTTTCAAAAACCAGGGTTTTGAGGTAGAGGGTTGAGATTGAAGCACGGTTAACGAGGAACGATCTTAATGGCTCTACGAATCCTATAAATACCCCTTGCCTTCACTTGCAAAACCCACAATAATTTTGATCTTAGAAGCTCTAAGTTGAAACCATTGTTTCATACCTGAGTTACTTGGATCGAGATTAGCATTCGGGGACCCTTTGTAAGTGTTCCTTCGTTCTTTTATTGCTCTCCGAGTCTGAAAGTCAAACTTTGTTTGACTTTCTGCATTGACCAGTTTATGGTCAATGCGAAGTTCGTTTGAACTTCGCAACGTGATTGTAATCACGATGGTTATAGTCCCTTGTGACTATGCCTACTAATTACCACGTTGTCTAGGGTCGTAAGGGTAAGCGATCTAATAAATCGCTTATGCCTTCGAACCCGACCCATTTGGTCGATCATTAGGATCTGACCAAGCACATTAGGTGACCATAGTATAAAGGGAATAACCTTCCGAGGTTATACCCTATGGTCACATCGTTTGAGTAGTTGTATGATAGGTAGTTTATATGCCTTAGGTAAATTACCAGAATACCCTTTTCATGTATAATTGGTAATTAAGCATATGTAACCTAAAATTTTGTCATATAACTGATTACGTAACATGATTAGGCATATAACACTTGTCATAGGGCTAATTAGACGTCTCGAGTGCGCTTTTGCGCGCACGACGCGTTAAAGTAGCATAAGCTACCTTAATGGGTCGCGATGGGTCGAAAGCACTTATGTTAGGTTTCATTTAGTATGTAGGCTTTGTTAAACCCTATTACACGAGTCTCCATACTCGTTTGGTTTACGAACCCTCATTCTATCCGATCCTCCGATTTAGGTCCGGTTTATTAACATAGTTACCTATATTAGGTGCCGTTTGATTCCGTGATCTCTAGCATTGCTTCGTGGTTATCTTAGGACTTCTGAGCAATCTCAAGTGAGTACATAGACCCCTCTTTTACTGTTTTCCAAACATTTTGGGGTGGAACACATGTGCCTACTTGTTACTTTCGTGCTTTCCTGTTTTCACATCATATACCCGCTATGTTTCGTTAGTACATTATAGTACATTGTTTACATTACATTTCATGCTATGTATGCCCATTGTGTGCGTACTTAGTACATTACTTTACATTACATTCCATGCTATGTATGCCCATTGTGTGCGTACTTAGTACATCGTTCTACATTACATTTCATGCTATGTATGCCCATTGTGTGCATACTTAGTACATTGTTTTACATTGCATTTCTGTTGCATATGCTCATCCAGCATATGAACACATTATACTACATTTTGAACCGTTGTAACTCTTTGATTATATGAACCGTTTGTAACTATTGAACCGTGTGAACCAGTTGTATCCGTTGACATGATTTACATTTGACAATAGACATTTGACTATACATAAACATTTCTACAATTGTTAAACATTTTACTTTAGTGGTTTGGTTTGAGTAAGTGATTTAAGTAACGAGGCGTATGTAATATGATACAAGCACGGTGGATACGCCGCGGGTACTTCCTATATATAAGTGTTTGTATGGTATCACATATTGTAGCGTTATTTGAATCATTTCAATTTGAGACATATAACATTTTATACAAATAACATACTTTTCACAAGACATTGATTTACAAACAACTTATCTTATACAAACTCATTTTACATGGTTATTCATTTAACCATACAATATTCTCGTATTTATACATATCATCTGATCTTATGGTATTTCAAATGATTTACAAGACAAAGCAAATTACAAGGTTCATGACTAAACATTTTCTCAAACATAAGTCATGAATTCTGTTTTCACAAAACCTATGTATCTCACAGGCATTTTTATGCTGGCGTACCTATTTTCACATGTGTTTTCAGGAGATGAAGCATAGGACTTATCAAGACATACTTAGGCGAACCTGTGCCTTAGTGACTTAAAACGAGACAAGAACTAGTTAATTTATGTTATGTACTCTTTGGTTCTTGTTTAAAACAATGTAAACTTTCATGTTTGATTAATAAAACGAAACTTAAATTGCCATGGATTTGAAACAATTAATTCTGTCTCAACACTCCCCGACGTTTCCGCCACGTTTTGTATGTTACACGTGGTCGGGGTGTGACATTAAGCACTTTTCGGTGTTACACACATTACCTATATCAAATCACTATCAACACACAACGCAAACACTTTTATACGCTAACCCCTAATGCATGTTATACGTGTTACTCGATGAATGCTTGTATGTTATGTTTACACAGTGATTGTTGCCTGACACCTTAGCAACGATAGTACTATAGTTTGGACTCAGCACCTGTAGTGGACGGGGGTTGCTAAGGGTATTTTTTCACGTGTCACGGTGGTGATATGTGTTGCGCACTCAACAACTCGCAGTCATGTCTGTGCATATTTCATTGTCGATAACCTACTTGCTTCACATTATACATGTTACATGCTGGTTATGCGTAAACTCGCTTTTGCTACTAATATACTACTAAACTTGTATGCTCACCTTTACACTATGTGTATTGACCTCTATTTTAATGTATGTGACAGGTGTTTGATATGCTAGGATGCTTGCTTTGTAGAATCGAGTAGGAAGAGTCTAGAAACAAACAATTTGAATCTGAGTTGTCGGAACAGTTTTTATTTGTCTTTGAGAACTACTTGTTTGTAATAACTGCGTTACTTATTATGTCATGGTATGGGACGTGATGCTTAAATAATTGGTAATTATAGTTGTTATGGAAACTCTTGGACAATCTGTTTCGCTCAGTGCCGCGCCCCGATAATTCCGCCATCGGTTGGGGTGTGACAGATTGGTATCAGAGCCATAACTATAAGGAATTAGGCAAGACTCGACCTAGTCCGGGTCGATGTCTTAGAAACGACCTGGTCTATAGTTTAAGTACCAACAGGCCAACTTGTGCATACCCGGTAGGGGTTTTTGTACGAGCCTACGTATTCTCGCTTACATTTGCCGAGCACTACACTCTTGCGCGAACATCGCATACCACTGCTTTACGCAAGGTCAGCCTTTCCTAAGGCTGGAAACTCGCACTATTTTCAACTTTCTCGCGTAAGCAAAGCGTTTCGGCCGAGATTAGGTGTGAAAACCGCAAACTCTCGACTAGATCGCTCGCTCGACGCGACTTTTCACTACAAACACGAGAATTTGCGTTGAAATAGGAGTGAAATCCATACTTCGGCGCGGATTTTCTCTATCTATCTCGTGATTCTATCACACCAACAAGAATGCAGTCGTTAAGTTAGGGGTGAAACCCGAACCTTGATGACTTGTTCCGCTCTTTATTTTGGTTTTTACAAAACTCTCACCAAAGTCTCGATGGGTTCCGACGACTAGGGACATGTAATGGCCAAATAGATGCGTGCCGGTCGCCCGGATTGAGGCAAGAGCACAGTCTGCTAAGCCAAAATGTACTCCCAGAGTCCTTGAGAACAGTCGAATCACTTTGGGTAGTCAAGGTCTAACGCACCCGAGACATTCCATTCGCTTTTATGTGTTTCGATTCTGGAATTCGCAAGCCGCTGACTCTGTGATTTATCGATTTTATGTGAATTTTATGTGGTTTGATGTGTTATGTGTTTCCATTTTGGTGATTTATTCTCTTTTCGCTGTTCGCTTTGATCAACACGCACGACTCGCACTGCACATTTACCTCGATACGCTAACAAATCGCGGGATAATCGCATGCTATGTTACTCCTAATCTCACTATTCGCACTCACAATACTCGATTGCCTTACGCTGCTATGAAAGATAGGTGGATATGTGCAATATAGGAAGGTGAATACGTGCAAAATATAGTGTGTCTTTGTGGTTGCTGTGCTCTATGTGCCATATGTGCTGGTGTGCTTATGTGATTCTGTGAATTATGTGCCTACGTGATTTTGTGCCTTGACATGTTCATGTGCTTTATACATAGTAGCTTTGGGGTGAAATCGCTAGACTATACTAGGAATACTCGAAATTGTGTTTGAGACCTGTGACGCTGTCTGTTGCAGATAATGTCGTCATTTTGGTCACACAGTGCTCGCTCCGCTCGCCGAAACCATGAAGACAAACGCATTGCTGCACTCGTCGCTAAGCAGATGGAGAAAGTCATACCGTAAATTGTTAGCGAACTAAACGAAAATGCCAGCAAGTCTTCAGAAGAATCCAGGACAGATTCTCCTAAAGCGGCTTTTAGCTTCAAGCAGTTCAAAGCATGCGGCCCGAAAGAATTCACCGGAGAAGATGGGCCTACGGCCATGTTTCAATGGTTTGATTCGATCGAAGTCACCCTGCGCCACAGTGGCTGTCTGGAAAACCTTCGCCAACGCTACAGGCGTCTTCCAATCTCGAGCTCTAGATTGGTGGACTGCCAAAAGAAACAAACAATGGAATGATTCAGCTTACGGGCTGACGTGGGATGAGTTGAAGGACATCATGATGCGAGAGTTCTGCCCTCACCATGAGCTCCAAAAGTTGGAGGACGAGTTCTGGCATATCAAACAGGAGGGTGGTGACAACGCTGGGATAACTGCTTGCTTCAAGCAGCTGAGTCTCATCTATCTGGGTCAAGTTACTACCCATGAAATAACCATCAAGAAATACATCCGTGCTCTTCCGGATTGTGTTGCAGACTTTGTGCAAGCTGCCAAAATGACAACTAATGAAGAAACCTACTTACTCGCTGCTGAGATCAACGATAAGCGAGTCAGGGCTCGTTATTTCGATAAAGCTGCCAAGAGTCTTCATCAAGTCACCGCTACTCCCACCGCTGAAACCGCCGCACCATAATCTTCAAAGCTCTCACGTCGCAAGAGAAAGAACAACAGCTCCAGCAACAAGAACTGTGCAGTTACTCTCGCACCACTCCAAGCTGTACCTGCCCAACCGCAACCCCAACACCGCCAAGTAGCGGCGCCTGTGGCCAATGCACCGCCAGCCAAGCGTGCATACACTGGACCACACCCGCTCTGCCCTACTTGTACTTATCATCACCCGGTTGGTATCGCATGCCGGTTTTGTGTTCACTATAACCTGTACGGCCACTTCACCGCTAACTGCCGTACCGGTCCTCGCCAAGCTCAAGCTCCAGTTCAGGCACTGCTCTGCCAGCTCCACTTCCTGCTCCATATGGTCAACAAGCAGCTCTTGCCCCTGCTGCCAATGCAAGAGCCTGCTATGCATGTGGTGATCCCAGCCACTTTGCAAACATGTGCCCCAATCAAGTGGTGAAGCAAGAGCCACAGCAGCAGCCGCAACATCAACAACAGCAGCCGCAGCAGCAGCCAACACCGCAAGCAGCCCGCGGGCTAACATCAACGCCCGCCAGGCTCAGGCAGACAACAACGTGGTTAATGGTACGTTTCTCGTGAATGGTATTTATGCTTCGTGATTATTTGATACCGGAGCCGATAATTGTTTTGTATCATTCGAATTCGAAAAGCTCCTTAATCGTAAGGGCCCCCATCTCCCTAGGACCTTCGACGTAGAAGTTGCCACCGGAAGAGCCGTCACCATCAGTTCCGTTCTACGTGACTGTACTCTTGATCTCAACGGTCACGTTTTCCCGATTAATCTTATTCCGATGCAACTCGGTAGCTTCGATGTCATAGTAGGCATTGATTTCCTTCGGGAGAATCATGCTGAAATTGTTTGCTTCGATAAAATGATTCGTTTCTCCCTTGCTAACGGTGATCAATTGTGTGTTTATGGCGAAGTCGCTCCGAAGAAGTTACAAATCATGTCGTGTGTCCAAGCTAGCAAGTATCTCCACAAGGAATACCAAGCTTTCTTGGCACACATCGTAGTAGCGGAGAAGGAAAAGAAAGGAAGGACGATAGGAGAAGTACCCGTAGTTCGTGATTTTCCTGCTGTATTTCCTGATGAATTACCTGGTTTACCTCCCACTCATGATATCGATTTCCGAATCGACCTCATTCCTGGAGCAAATCCTGTTGCTAGAGCGCCTTATCGTCTCGCTCCCTCTGAAATGCGCGAACTCTCGAGTCAGCTCCAGGAATTGCTTGACAAAGGCTTTATTCACCCTAGCACCTCTCCGTGTGGCGCGCCTGTCCTTTTCGTCAAAAAGAAGGACAGATCATTCCGGATGTGCATCGACTACAGGGAATTGAATAAGCTTACTATCAAGAATCGCTATCCCTTACCTCGAATCGATGATTTGTTTGATCAGCTACAAGGTGCTACGTGTTTCTCAAAGAATGACTTACGCACAGGCTATCACCAGTTACGCATTCAAGAGGAAGATATACCCAAAACCGCTTTTCAAACCCGATACGGTCATTATGAGTTTGTTGTTATGCCCTTTAGTCTAACTAACGCCCCCACAGTTTTTATGGATTTAATGAATCGCGTGTGTAAACCCTAGCTAGACCGCTTCGTCATCGTGTTTATCGATGATATCCTGATTTATTCCAAGTCAAAGGCCGAACACGAGCAACATCTCAGTTTGGTTCTTGAATGGTTCCAAGGAAACCGCCTTTATGCCAAGTTCTCCAAGTGTGAATTCTGGCTCGAGGAGTTTCAATTCCTCGGTCACATCGTCAATAGTCAAGGTATTCATGTCGATCTTGCGAAGATAGAAGCAGTTAAGAGTTGGGTTACACCAAGGAACCCGTCTGAAGTCCGTTCTTTTCTTGGACTAGCGGGCTACTATCGCCGATTTATTGAAGGATTCTCTAAAATCACTGTACCGCTTACCTCTCTCGCGCAAAAAGACAAACCTTTTGTTTGGGTAACTGAACAAGAGGAAGCCTTTCAAACCCTCAAAATTATGCTTTGCAACGCTCCTGTGCTCGCATTACCTGACGAAAACAACGACTTTGTAGTCTATTGCGATGCCTCAAACCTTGGTCTCGGTTGTGTTCTTATGCAACAAGACAAGGTTATCGCGTACGCTTCTCGACAACTCAAGATCCACGAGAAGAACCATACAACCCACGATCTCGAGCTTGGTGCAGTTGTTTTTGCATTGAAGATTTGGCGACACTACCTGTATGGTACCAAGTGTATGGTCTTCACCGACCACAAGAGCCTACAACACATCTTTCACCAAAAGGAACTAAATATGCGCCAACGCCGCTGGGTTGAACTTCTTAACGATTATGACTGTGAGATTCATTACCACCCTGGCAAAGCGAACGTCGTTGCCGATGCTCTCAGTCGACGAAGCTATCTGCACTCTGAAGAAGGAAAGGATTATCATCCGTGATGACCAACATGCCTGTTTCACCGAACGCACTCTGAAGAAGGAAAGGATTATCAACAACGGTGAACGGTTGGTGAATAAATCGAATGGTATATTCCATTACCTAGACCGAATTTGGATTCCCAAACGCACCAACTTACGACAGATTCTGCTAGACGAAGCCCATAAGTCCAGATATTCTATTCATCCCGGTGCAGACAAGATGTACCAGGACCTTCGCTACAAGTACTGATGGCCGGGCATGAAGAAGGATATCGCTATCTACGTTTCGAAATGCCTGACTTGTTCAAAGGTCAAGGCTGAGCATCAACGCCCCTCTGGCTTACTCGTGCAACCCGAGATCCCTATGTGGAAATTGGAGAGTATAGCTATGGACTTTATATCGAAACTTCCACGCACGCCATTAAGTCACGATAGCATCTGGGTTGTCGTTGATCATCTTACTAAATCTGCTCATTTTCTGCCGATACGAGAAGACTTTAAGGTAGAATGATTAGCCCGAATCTACACCGATGAAATTATATGTCGACACGGGACGCCTCGTGACATCATCTCTAACCGCGATGGTCGGTTTACCTCGCGTCTTTGGGAAACGTTTCAATCTGCTCTCGGTACTACTCTTAATCTAAGTACCTCTTTCCATCCCCAAACCGACGGTCAGACTGAACGAACGACCCGTACCCTTGAAGACATGCTTCGCTCGTGTGTCATAGATATCAGTGGTAATTGGGACGCGCACTTACCTTTAGTCGAATTCTCGTACAATAACAGTTGTCACTCTAGCATCCAAATGGCACCATTTGAGGCAATATACAGAAGAAAATGTCGATCGCCGATTGTATGGCACGAGATCGGGGACGCGCAAATTACCGGTCCTGAGCTGTTGCAAGAAACGACTGACAAGATCCTCTAAATCCGAGACAATCTGTTGAAAGCTCGGAGTCGTTAGAAAAGTTACGCCGATAGACGCCGCAAGCCCCTTGAATTTGACGTTGGCGATCATGTACTCTTAAAGGTTGCACCTTGGAAGGGGGTGATCAGATTCGGCAAGAAAGGGAAGCTCGCGCCTCGATATGTTGGACCCTTTAAAATTCTGGAAAGGATTGGCAAAGTGGCCTACAGACTCGAACTACCGGAGGAACTGAGTAATGTCCACCCGACTTTCCACGTTTCGAACCTCAAAAAGTGTCTAGCCGACCAGGAATTGCATGTCCCTCTTGAGGATTTACAAGTGGACGAAACATTACACTTCGTGGAAAAGCCTGTTGAGATCATGGGCCGAGAAACCAAGGTACTCAGACGCTCACGCATTCCCATTGTGAAGGTTCGCTGGGAAGGCAAACGCGGTGCCGAGTTCACCTGGGAACTCGAAAGTGACATGAAGGCAAAGTATCCGCAAGTGTTTGTTACACCTGCTTCTTAAATTTCGGGACGAAATTTCCTAAAGTAGGGGAGGCTGTAACAACCCGACTTTCTGAAGTCAAAGTTAAAGTCAAAGGAAGAAAAGATTGCTAATTGCGATCTGTCACGCCTTGCTTGATTTTCAAACTGTACTTCTTGACTTGTAATCAAGAATCTATTTTAATCGCTTTAGTTGTATTATGTGGAGTACATGTTAACAAATCGCAGTTTAATCGCTAATCGACTTATCACTAATCGCGTCACTATCGCATCGCAACTTGAATTATAGGTTATGGATATTGTTTTACGTGTTTGTGCTATTATGTTTTACTTGTGCATGTTATAGTCATTCGAATATTAATTATCTTTTTTAAAGATTTTAATATATTTTATTTTATATTTATAAACAAAAAAAATAAAATAAACAACTTAAAAATTATATGCCAATATTCACTATATTGGAAAAATAAAATAAAATAGTATAATTATTTTGAAAAAAAAACACTAAATTAACCAAATAAAAAAACCACGTAACTAATATTAAAAAACTATATAATTAAACTTTTAAAAAAACCACCAGTAACCTACGATAGTCGTTGACTGTAAACTCTAATTGATAACCATTTGATACTCCATAGTTAATTAAACTCTCCTTTAGTTGTGTAGGACTCTCAAATTTCATTCCTAGAATAGGTTTGGTCAATCTCCAATTAATTGTTGGATCGTAGCTCGGATATACAACATCACGCTCCATATTTTCAACACCATCACTTTCATAATCCGTTTCATTTGCACTCCAATCTTCAGCGGAACTGGCCTCGTCATCTTTTTCAATACGATCATCCTTTTCGCTATCACTGTCATAACAAAGTAGACTCAAAAAAGGGTCCTTTTCGATTTGATCATCTTCATGTTGTAATGTTGTTTGAGACCCAACTTCTGTACTATTTATTGCTGAATATAAATAGCAAAAAAAATACAAATTAGTTAAATAACTAAAAAAATACATTATTTTGCTGAAAGCCAGGCGCTAATCGATGGGTCATTAAGTCAGTTTACAGGAGTGTGCAAGGAATTTTTTTTAAAATTCCATGCTTTTTTTTATCGAAGTGAAATTACCAAAACAATCCCTAGTGTTTCATCAGTGTATTGTTTTCACCCAAAACCATTGTTTAAGACTATGGGGTATGGGGCGTGGGTTGGAGAGAAACGCCCAAGTCACCACCCTGGGTGGGTTTGGGTTTGGGCGTGGCACCTTGGGCGGGAGTTTAAGGCCGGGCGTGGGGCGGTGTGACACCTATGTCGCTTCAACCATCAAACAAATGCCAAACCAATGAAATATTGTATTTCATACTTGGGATTTGTAAAAATATGTGTATCGTTTGCACATATCAACTCTAGTTCGATTTCAAGCTCTAAATCACTTTCTGGAAGGTTATACGCGCACTAATGCGTAAATATAACCAGTTTAATGCAACAAACACTCCGGAATAGTGACATACGCTTAACATACCTTAAATAACCTTTACATAACTTAGAAATAAGCTTTGAAGGCTTTGGTATGGCAAAATCAAGTTAAATCGCTTACAGGGACTAAAGTTGACAAACTGTGAAAGTATGCCAATTTGAACTGTAACAGACATTCCGGAACATGACCATAAGTTAAACATACCACAAATATCCTTTACATAGCTTAGAAATATGCTTTGAGGGGTTCGGTGTGCTAAAATAAACTTTTGGGTCATTCAGGGACTAAAAGTGTTAAAAAGTGCACAAGTTTGCATTTTCGCGCATAACTTACGTTCTGAATACATCCGGACATCCAAAAATTTATGTAAGCACTAAAACATTTTATTTTAGTGTTTGGCATAAGAAAAATCCATTCTTCGCGTCATTTGGATCGTTTTTCGCGCTTATGCGCATTCCGTCGTAATTAACCGAACATCGCGATCGTACGACCAAACGAACTGACATCCGAGATATTTTTGAGCATGTTTTGAGTTCCCTATACTTTAACTTCATTTTAGAGCCTTGAAATGAGGTTAACGGGGTTCAAACGCATCGAAAATAGCTTAAACGGGCTGCAGGGACCATTTCTGCCATTTTTGAAACTTTGCTGAAACTGGTAGGCAGTGGCGTAGCGCGAGCACTAAGGCCTTTACCAGTGGCGCTACGCGACTGCCTTGTCTGGACAGAAACTTTGCAGAAACATCGAATCGGGTCCATTCCACTTTCGCACATGGTTTTGGGCAATACCATGGGCACAAATGGTTTTCTAAAACCAGGGTTTTGAGGTGGAGGGTTGAGATTAAATCACGGTTAACGAGGAACGATCTTAACGGCTCTACGAATCCTATAAATACCCCACCCCCATTTGCTTCAAAACCCACAAGAATTCTGATTTGAGAAGCTCTAAGTTGAAACCTTTGTTTCATACCTGAGCTACTTGGATCGGGATTAGCATTCGGGGACCCTTCGTAAGTATTCTTTCGTTCTTTTATTGCTTTTCGAGTCTGAAAGTCAAACTTTGTTTGACTTTCTGCGTTGACCAGTTTATGGTCAATGCGAAGTTCGTTTGAACTTCGCAACGTGATTGTAATCACGATGGTCATAGTCCCTTGGGACTATGCCTACTGATTACCACGTTGTCTAGGGTCGTAGGGTAAGCGATCTAATAAATCGCTTATGCCTTCGAACCCGACCCATTTAGTCGATCATTAGGATCCGACAAAATACATTAGGTGACCATAACATATAGGGAATAACCTTCCGAGGTTATACCCTATGGTCACAACGTTTGAGTAGTTGTATGATAGGTAGTTTATATGCCTTAGGTAAATTACCAGAATACCCTTTTCATGTATAATTGGTAATTAAGCATATGTAACCTAAACTTTTGTCACATAACTGTTTATGTAACATGTTTAGGCATATAACACTTGTCATAGGGCTAGTTAGGCGGTCCGAACGCGTTTCACGCGCACGACGCGTTAAAGTAGCATAAGCTACCTTAATGGGTCGCGATGGGTCGAAAGCACTTAGGTTAGGTTTCATTTAGTATGTAGGCTTTGTTAAACCATATGACACGAGTCTCTATACTCGTTTGGTTTACGAACCCTCATTCTATCTAAATCCTCCGATTTAGGTTCGGTTTATTAACATAGTTACCTATATTAGGTGCCGTTTGATATCCGCGATCTCTAGCATTGTTTGGTTGTTACTCAAGGACTACTAAGCAATCTCAAGTGAGTACATAGACCCCTCTTTTACTGTTTTCCAAACTGTTTTGGGGTGAAACACATGTGCCTACTTGTTACTTTCATGCTTTCCTGTTTTCACATCATATACTTGCTATGTTCATTAGTACATTTATAGTACATGATTTCAATACATTTTATGCTATGTATGTCCATTTAGTGCATATTTAGTACATTGTTTTACATTACAATTCGTTGCATATACTCATCCAGCATATGAACACATTATATTACATTTGAACCGTTTATAACTATTTGACTATATGAACCGTTGTAAACATTTGACTATGTGAACCGTTTGTATCTGTGAACCGTTTGTATCTGTGAACCGTTTGTATATGTGAACCGTTTGTATCTGTGAACCGTTTGTATCTGTGAACCGTTTGTATCTGTGAACCGTTTGTATCTGTGAACCGTGTGAACCGTATTTGACCATACATAAACATTTCTACAATTGTTAAACATTACATCTTGATGGTTTGGTTTGAGTAAGTGATTTAAGTAACGAGGTGTGTGAAATATGATACAAGCATGGTGGATACGCCGCTGGTACTTCCTATATATAAGTGTTTGTATGCTATTACATATCGTAGCGTTATTTGAATCATTTCAATTTGAGACATATAACATTTTATACAAATATCATACTTTTCACAAGACATTGATTTACAAACAACTTATCTTATACAAACACATTTTTATATGGTTATTCATTTAACCTGACATTTATTTATACATATCATCTGATCTTATCGTTTTTCAAATGATTTACAAGACAAAGCAAATTACAAGGTTCATGACTAAACATTTTCTCAAACATAAGTCATGAAACCTATTTTCACAAAACCTATGTATCTCACAGGCATTTTTATGCTGACGTACCTATTTTCACATGTGTTTTTCAGGAGCTGTTGCATAAGATGATCAAGATACACATAGGCAGACTTGGGCTTTAGTGACAATAAAAGATGCAAGACTAGTTAATTATGTTGTATTTCTTTGTTTGTTAAGACATTGTAACACTTTTAATCAATAAAACGAAACTTCAATTGCCATGGATTTGAAACAATTAATTCTGTTACAACACTCCCCAACATTTCCGCCACGTTTTGTATGTACCACGTGGTCGGGGTGTGACAGGCGGGGCTACTGTAGGTCCGGCTAGGGGAGGATCTAGTCGCCTAATCCTTGTATACGAACCACTCCGGTTGTGCGGAATCCAACCGAAATAGCAAACCGAGATAGAACACACAATAACACGACACGCAAAGTTCAACGATTAACACCACTTGTATTAAACGTATGAAAGGTCCAGTTACAAGCACAAGGTTTACAGATCAGCTCTATAAACGCTCTCTAACAGTATGTGTGTGTTCTCTGTTTTTCCTGTCTGTTCCACACACGAAATGAACACAACACACGGGTATTTATACCCAAACACAGCTGGTCCGATCGAAGGATCATGCAGACCGGTCGAAAGATCATCTTTCGACCAGGAACAGCTCGAATGATCAACATGTACCACGAAAGATGTGATCTTTCGTGGTCCATCTATCGAAAGTCCATCTATCGATCTCATCATCATCGAAGGATATAAGTGATCCTTCGATGACCATCCTTCGACCCAGCAACTAACAAACATAATGTTGACTGTTTGTCCAAGTCAAACTAGGAGGATAGTTGACTTGGTCAAACTTACAAGACTATCAAGACATCGTTTTACATCGTGACCGAATACAGACAAAGTGCAGACATAAGTGCACCAACAAACTCCCCCTTGGCTGTAGCTTTGTCTGGCTTATCAACAATCAGCTGTTGCTTTGTCTGGCTTATCAACAATCAGCTGTTGCTTTGTCTCGATCTTCGATCTTGTAGGTTCTTGTGTCTTCAAGTCTTTGACTTCTATTCAAGTCTTCAAAGTCGGAGGATCTTCAAAGTCTTCACGCCTTGAAAGCAGAAAGTGTATCAACAAACTCCCCGTTTCATGTTGGAAGTGTGTTGACAAACTCCCCCTTAACATAAGCTCCCCCTTGAGTTATGCTCGTGAAAGTCTTTATCTTTATGAAGTTAGATCCTTGTGGTGTTGAAGTTGGTCAGCGGCAACTCGATCATCTTCATCATTTGAGTGCCTTCACGTTGTGTCTTCATTCCGAAGCTTGTCATCGACCATGTTCTCCTAGCCTTTAGAATCTGCACATGCAAGAAATCTAAACGCGTAATGAGAACAACCGCCTGGAATATCATAAGCAAACGACACACATGTGACCATTGTTTAAACAAACACCGTCCAACAGTTTGAAAGTTTTAACACATTTTATCAATTTCAAATTTTAACTTTCAACACTTGCAAATTTCGACCGTTTATGAAGATTTAGTCATTTTCGGTTTTCGTTCAGGTTTCAGGTAACGAAGACTCGAGCTCCAACATCGTACGATCGAAAATAAGATAGAAATAAAATCTTTTTGGCTTTTATAAAGTTTATATTAAAACACACCTAAAATCTTTTTGGTATTTTGAATATTTGAAATGTAAAGACAGAAAGCAGTAAATAAATATATACAAAGTTGCAGAAACTAAGAAAAGTAAATATATACAAACATTCTTTTTGCGAGTTTCGAGGGTAAGAGAATCATATCAGTGTACGGTCATGCCAAAACGCTCTCTTTGTTCTATTAATTAACATTAAGATAAGCATCCTATAACAATTATCGGTATTGTTGTCCACATAAGCTCAACTTATCAGATGTAATCATGGCGAGGGGATACGTTAAGGTATGATTTATACTTACCGACCGGTGTTCATCCACATCACGACACATTCCCGTATCAAGGTATGCACGAGGGTTCATCTTACCGGTGAGTATACCGATTATCATCTGTTTGACCGTATATGATGTGAGATTCTCACTTATTTTGATTTGAAAACAAGCCCTTTGTGATAGAATCACTTATTGATGAGGAACTTGATTTTCGATGCATGAGGGCACAGGAGCAAGTCCGTGAACAGGTCAGTACTTTCGTACAGCAGAGAGACGAACTTGACACCCGGAAAGAATTTGTGATATTTTATCACTTATTTGTTTGGACATGTGATTGTTGATCACTTATTGAGGTCGTATGCAATATGTACACGTATGTATAGTATCATGGAAGATCTAGACTTGCGTCCCCGTTATTTTTCGGTAAAAGATACAACCATGATACCCAGATGATAAGCAGCATAAAGACCGAATATCTCAGAACCTCGGCAATCTCTCAAACGAAATTTCGGTACCAAGACCATATGCCAATGAATGGTTCCCACCTGGTCTTCAGTCGATTTAAGTTTATATCACCCTGCACACTTTAAAATGATTGTGAGCCTACCGATACATCTTATATAGAGCTGCTTATCGTTTTTCATTTAAGGTTTAAAGAGGTTTAGACAGACCACTGATGTACTATCATTTTCTCTTTTGCTCGCCAGGAAACTCATTTTTGTTTTTCTATTGTTTTTGCGTTTTTGAAATTTTACGATGTTTTTAGATTTTCAAATTTTGGATTTACTCCCCCTAAAATCAATAAACTAAGACAACTTTAAAACATAAAGATATTTACAAAAATGATTTTCCGATGTTGGTTACTCTTGCTTGACCTTAATGCCGTTTACCAATAATAAATAGTCAAATCTTGATTTGTCAAATGCTTTGGTAAAAAGGTCGGCACGTTGGTCATCGGTGTGGACGTAAGCAACATCGATTAGCCTTTTCTCAAAGCAATCACGTATGAAGTGATACTTAATGTCGATGTGCTTAGTCTTTGAATGCTGCACCGGATTTTTAGTGATCTGTAAGGCAGCAGAATTATCAACGTAAATAGGAGTAGTTAGGAATTCAAAACCGTAGTCACGCATTTGCTGTTGTATCCACAAGACTTGGGAGCAACAACTTGAGGCAGCAATGTATTCAGCTTCGCATGTTGATGTAGCGACGCACGTCTGCTTCTTGCACTGCCATGTGACTAGGCGATTTCCCAAAAACTGACATCCAGCCGTTGTGGATTTGCCGTCGATTTTGCATCCGCCAAAATCAGAATCACTGAATGCGATCAAGTCAAAGTTATTATCCCTAGGGTACCACAGACCGGTGTCAGAGTAACCCTTCAAATAACGAAAAATCCTTTTTACAGCTGCAAGATGTGAGGCCTTCGGGTTCACTTGATATCTGGCAAGCAGGCACGTTGGGTACATTATATCTGGTCTTGATGCTGTGAGGTACATAAGGGATCCAATCATCGCGCGGTAGAATGAGGGGCTAACATCTTGACCCTTCAAGTCTGGAGTAATTCCGTGATTTTGTGGTAATGGGGTACCAATGGGCGTTGCATCAGACATCTGGAACCGGCTCAAGATGTCACCAACATATTTAGTCTGATGGATGAATATCCCAGACTCTGTTTGTTGTACTTGTAGGCCCAAAAAGAAGGTCATTTCCCCCATAGCACTCATCTCGAATTTATCCTGCATAACACGCTCGAAATCCCTACACAAAACATCATTAGTAGACCCAAATATAATATCATCAACGTATACCTGTACCAGTAGAAGATCTCCATCTTGTTCTTTGATGAAAAGAGTACAATCGATAAGACCTCTGCGAAATCCACTCTCCAGCAGATAATTAGATAAGGTTGCGTACCAAGCTCGCGGTGCTTGATGAAGACCATAGAGAGCTTTGTTGAGCAACCAAACCCGATCGGGATGGATAGGATCTTCAAAACCTGGAGGCTGTTCGACGTACACCTCTTCTTCTACCACACCATGTAAGAATGCACTTTTCACGTCCATCTGGTACACCTTGAAACCTTTGAATGAGGCATAGGCCAGAAAAATCCGAATGGCTTCTAGACGTGCAACTGGTGCATAGACTTCATTGTAGTCGATTCCTTCAATCTGACGAAAACCTTGAACGACTAGCCTTGCTTTGTTCCGGATAACGATTCCACGGTCATCCTTTTTGCATTTAAACACCCAACGGGTACCAATCTTCTTGTAACCAGCAGGTTTCTCTACGAGTTTCCAGACACCAAGCTTCTGGAATTGTTGCAGTTCTTCCTGCATTGCTTCAACCCATGAGCTATCTTTCAAAGCATCTTTCCAAGTTCTTGGTTCTTCCTGTGAGACATAACACGCGAAAGACCAATCATTCTGTTGACCAGATTCTCGGATAGTTGCATACAAGCCTGCATTGTTGTTGTTCCGCAACATGTTTCTTGTTTGAACGCCACTTTGTACATTCCCGATGATGTTTTGTTGAGGATGGGTATTGTGAATCCTTGTCTCTGGATTATCTTGAACTGGAATATTTGTACCCAGATTGTTGAGATTCAGATCAACAATCAATTCAAGGCCCGGAATTGACGAAGAGGATGATGCAGAAGTTTCAGCTGTTCTAGGGACATCCACTGGAGGTGTACCCTCTGAAATACCATGAACTGCTGTTGGAGCTTCTTGATCAGCATCTAGAAATTCATCATCCTCTGAAGATTCGTTCAATTCGGAAGCATCTTGAAAATCCTCATTGTCGAGAGCATTATTGTTCACTGAAGAAGGTTCTTGATTGACAATAATGGGACGAACCAACGGTGAATCTGTTGCGTTGTCACTCTCGAAAAACATCCTTGCCGCAGCACTTTCTTCAACGGCTTCGACATTGATCGAATTGAAAAAGTCATCGTACTCAAACATCCAAGGCTGACCAGGATTTCTAACTGGTAGAGTATGCCTTTGTACTCTGACTTCAGACCATTCCTCGACCCTTTTAGTCTCTAGATTCCAGACTCGTAAGTTCGGGGTGGAATACCCAAGAAAGTATCCCTCAATTGCTCTTGCCCCAAACTTTCCATTAGGATCGATTATAGTGCATGGAGCTCCAAACGGTTCAAGATAAGACAAGTCTGGTTTCCGTTTGTTGATAAGCTCAAAGCAGGTCTTGTTGTGTCTTTTGACTGTAAGGACTCGGTTCAACGTATAGCATGCAGAAGACACAGCTTCAGTCCAGAATGGAATGGGTAGCTGCGACTCTACCAACATAGTCCTAGCAGTCTCGATCAATGTGCGGTTTTTACGTTCAGCGACGCCATTCTGTTGAGGAGTATAAGCTGCACTAAATTCGTGAAGAATACCTTTTGAAGTGCAAAACTCCGCCATGGCATGATTTTTGAATTCAGTACCATTGTCGCTACGTATCCGCCTAACCTTCAACTTATAAAGATTCTCAATCTGAATGATCAAGTTTTTGATAATACCGAAGGTTTCACTCTTGTGTGCCATGAACGCCACCCAAGAAAATCTTGAATAATCATCAGTTATCACGAGGCAATATTGATCATTCCTAATGCTTTTGTGTTTGACAGGACCGAACAAATCCATGTGCAAACGTTCAAGAGGAACAGCCACCGTGTTAACTTTCTTTGTAGGATGTCGCTTCTTCGTTTGTTTTCCTTTCTGGCACGAGACACAGACGTCTTGAAGATGGAAATTTTTAAGAAGAAACACCATTCACCAATTCATTTGACACCAAATGATTCATTTTGCGTAAGTGAATGTGACCCATTCGTCTGTGCCAAGAGATTGTGTCTTTTTCTGTGGCTTTTGAAACGAAACATGTTGCTTGTGCAGACGTTGTGATAGCTTGGCTCATATCAAGGACATACAGATCATTTATCCTTGGAGCCGACAAGAGAATCCATTCTTTTGGAATTTTGAAGCCGGGTTTCAGCACATAACATCCATTTGCATCAAAGTGTACTGAGAACTGCTTATCACAAATTTGAGAAACACTAAGAAGATTGTGATCAAGTTGTTGCACAAAGTTGATCTTATCAAAGCTAACAACCCCGTTGGAAATCATTCCTTCACCCGTAATATATCCGCCCTTATCTCCAGCAAAAGCAACATAACCTCCTCTAATAGATTTAACGTCGTAGAGAAGCTTCATGTCGCCTGTCATGTGCCTGGATGCCCCACTATCAACAATCCAATGACTACTGACAGTTCCTCCTGGAACACCCTGCACATAAACTCAATCGATTAGTTGGAGATGGGGACCCAAGCCATTGTGGTCTTGGGTCTTCCATT
The DNA here is from genome assembly GCA_030545235.1 of Helianthus tuberosus. NCBI lineage: Eukaryota > Viridiplantae > Streptophyta > Magnoliopsida > Asterales > Asteraceae > Helianthus > Helianthus tuberosus. Next base: position 52,864,402 of record CM060415.1, on the reverse strand, counting down.
TTTATCAACAACAATAACTTCCACCTTTTGATGATTCGGAAATTGTGATGGTCCCCCTGATTCAGTAACCGTTTTTGGTTTCCAGGTCTGTTGAGTGTTACCAGTTTGATTGTTTGAAATTTTTGAAAACTTCGAATTATCTGGTTTAACTGAAACAGATGGTTTGTGAACCACATCGGTTTTAATCGCCCTTTCAATTTTCTTGACCTGTTGGCGTTTCTGTTTCTTTTCCCTTTCTCTTATGAGTCGGGGATCTGGTTTTACAGAAACAGATCGCTTGCGGTCAGTTGGGCCACGGGGATCATCAACTATGCCTTTTTGTTTATGAAGATACGGGCAATTTCGAACAATATGCCCGATTGTTCCACATTCAAAACATGATCTTCGTTCAACAAACCCCGAAGTATCATGTGGTCGTCTTGCCGATGATGAACTTTGTGAACCCGAGGTACTAGGTTTTGAACTACTTGGTTCATTCCTTTTCATCACAGTTACTTTCTGGACAAAATTTAAATTAGATTGATTTGCAAACTTTTCAATTTTGTCCGTTCCCTTCGACTTCACAAAGTTCACATTCTTCTTCTTCTTCTGATTCGGCTTCTTTTGAGTTTGAGTCGGTGCCTTACCATTTGTTTTGGTATGGTTTTGCTGTTTTGGCACTGTTGGTAATTTCTTGTTCCCAAACTGTTTTCTAACTTCAGCCTTTGGGATAGGAGGACACTGTGTGACTGTAACATGTGGTCCTGTCTTTCCCAAGAACTTACTAGTAGAATTTTCAAAGACTTTACTAATTAAAGATTGATTAACATTTTTAATAGGAAAATCTTTGTCTGAATAGATTTTATCATCACCAACAAGAGTGTACAGTAAATCCACACTCTCCGACTCTTTTGCTGATGTGGACTCGGTTGGAACAGTCTTAGCAGGTTTTGTGGGAGGATCACATAGGATATGATTCTCAAGAGGTATGTCCTCTTCTTTGATCACTGCATCAGACTTTTCCGAATTAGTATCATCAGACTCATCATCAGAAGAATCAACATCCTCAACCACAACTGGAGAATCCTGATTCTGTTCAGCAGTTACAAATGTATCTGCTGACACATCTGAATCTGACGATACTTCTTTCTTGTATCCGAGCCCTGCTGCAAATTCCTCAACGGCCATAGGAACAGATGGCTCAAAGTGAGTCCTATACTCCTCATCAGGCAAAGCATCAAAATTGTTTCTCACTGGTGGTGGACATTTCTTGTAACCTATGCATGTGACGTCCTTTTTCTCTTTCTGAACATCAATGATGTGATCCAACACATAGCTAGAACTCAAATAACTGTCTAACTTGAGTCGGATCGCCTCACTTTCTGTTTTAACACAAGCCATTTCTTTTTGCATCACCTCAAGACGAGTGATATACAAATTAATGTCCGTTTGTTTTCTGGAAACCATTTTAGTCAGCTCTGTTTTATCTTTCTTCAATGTTTCAATCATTGATTTATAATTCTTTTCATGGTTTTCATAAAACATATTGGCTTCAGTGCACTTTGAAATATCAACTGTCAATTTCTGATTATGAATAAATGTCACATCATATTTCTCTTGCAAAGCCTCGTGTTTGCTTTGCAATTCACACCACCTATCATTCACAGAAACATGTTTGTCTTGCAATTCAAACAAACTAGCTTGTAAAGCATCGTGTTTGCCTTGCAACTCAGACATGTTTGCTTCCAACTCAGCACATCTAACATGCAAACTATCACAGTTACTACAGCTAACAGAAGTGGGTTCGTTGACACATACCTGACTTGATGAACTGTCGACATTCGCCATAAAGGCCGAATGGAGAGAAGACGAAGAATAAGCAGCTTGATCCACCAAAATAGATCTTCTTTGAATTCCTGCTGCAGCTTCATCCAAAAGCTCATCAATATTTGCATCGACTGACGCACTTGATGTGTCATCCACCTGATCATTCCCTGAAGTGGAGGATTCTTCATCCGAGCTTCCACTATAACCAGAAGAGTCTTCATCTTCAGAAGATACATCACCATTGGTGGAAGATTCTCCACCACTGGCGTGTTTAAGATCATTAACCACTTCAGCAACAAGTTGTTCCATCTGGTGCGTCATTTCCCAACTGGATTGACCAATCACAGCCTTCATCTACTTGAACCACGAGTGCCTGGTTGGCATTTGATGGTCCTGCTTGAGTCTGATTGTTGACAGGCACCAATGTGCGAACATTGTTCCTGTTCTGGTTCTGCTGGTTGCCTTGACCTCTGAAGGGATTCTGGTTCCCATGTTGAGATGGCCTTGTACATTCACGCTTGAAATGGCCACGTTCACCACAGTTGAAGCACTTAACGGCCTGTTTATCGAACCCATACTTGGTGTCTTTCTTGCCTTCCAAGTTGGTTCTGCCAGTTCTCTCCATGAAATCCTTTGCTCGCCTAACAGCACTTGCAAAGGCCCACTTGATATCCATCATCTCCATTTCTTCCTTGTCTATCTGCTGATAGTCTTCTTGAGTCAGATTAATGTTGCCAATCTGACCTTCTACTAAACCACAGTATGCGCTCACCAAAGTGTTAAGCAGCTCCATATGTTCCTTTGCTACTTCCACACTAACTTTAGAAAAACTTGAAGTGTCGAGCCGTACTGTATTTGGCTTAGATTGCTGACTAGCAGCTGATGTACTTCCATAACATGCTTGCTGCTGTGGAGGATGAAGTGGATTCCCGTACATGTCTGTTGGTACGGTAGATTGAGCAGGAGGAGGAGGAAGTGGATTCCCATACATGTCTGTTGTTGGTAAAGGATTTCCGAACATATCAGTTGGTCTGAGAGGTCGTTGCTGTTGTGGTGCTGATTGAGGGACTGGTTCCAGCAGATTTCCATACATGTCTGTCTTTGGAGGAACCGGTACTTGGATAGTATTGCCATACATGTCTGTGCTAGTCACAAAGGCTGTTTGAATTGGGGCATGTGAAGACGGTTTTGTAGAAGTACTAGAAGTTCCAAAGTACATTTCAGGATTTTGAGGCACGGGAATTCTTTTTGCCTTCAGAGTTTCTTCCTGATTCTTGTTTTCTAGAATTTGAACAAAGTCGTTGAAGCTCGTTGTATCTAAAGTACCATTGTACTTCATGATTTCCAAGAATGTATTCCACTGAGGTGGCAATGCATCTGCAAACCTCTTCACAATCTCTACAGGAGTTGTAACAACCCCAAAGTTTGTCAATTCAGTCATCAAGTGATTAAATCGACTAGTCAAATCACCCAACGACTCATTCTCCATACAAGTAAAACCATCAAACTCTTTCTTCAGCAGTTCTTTTCTTAGTTGACGTGTCGCTTCATTTCCCACGCCCCTTGTTTTTAACGCGTCCCACAACCTTTTTGTAGTCTTATAACTGACGAACTGATGATAGATATCTTTACTTAAGGCCTGAGTGAGAATGGCGTATGCCTTCTTTTCTAGATCATAGACTTTCTTCTGATCTTCCGTGAGATCTGCAAATGTAGCAGCAGATGATGCGGCAACCTCTATTGTTTGATCGAAATCAGTAATAAACCGCAACCACAATTCTGTATTCTGGCCAAGAACGTATGTATGAAATCTATCAATCCATCCCGGATATTCATATAAATGCATCAACTTTGGAGGTCTATTCAAACTTCCAGTTTCACTTTCGCTTAAAAGAATGCTTTGAACACTTGGAACTTGATTTGATACAAATGCCCATTGACCGGTAGAAACTGCATTAGCTTGTGAAGATACCGGTGCGGAGGATGACGGAGTACCAAAATACATATCTGTATTTACCAAAGTATTCCACCTTGGATTCATTTCTGATTAGCCGAAGGATACCTATCGAAAGATTCTTGAAAAAAAAAAACACAAACTGTTAAGCACAAACAGACTGATGATCGAAAGATCCACACCTGTTCGAAAGATCAACAAGGTTCGAAAGATCCTTGTTGAGTTTCGAGCAATGTTTTCGAAGGATTCTCCAACCGAAGGATCCTTATCCTTCGAAAAAGTACTGTAGACTGAAAGATACACACGAAAGATGATCTCGAAAGACTCCCCAGTCGAAGGATCCTAGTCTTTCGAAAATGAACAGTAGACCGAAAGATGAAAGTTTCGAAATGATTCCTTGGTTCGAAGGATGATGATCTATCGAACCTCCACTGATCGAAAGATGGTCTTTCGAGTTCGAAGGATATCTTTCGAAATGGTTCTGACACAGTTGACAATCGGTGACAAGTTGGTGAAAAAGTTGACGGGTTGGTGAGAACTTTCGGCAGAAAGTATGTTCAGACCATATCTTCTGAACATGCAGGTTTCACCAATCAAGTAAAGTCCAATATTTTAATCAATTTACTCTTCCCAACACACAAACACTTTGAAGTTCAAAATTTTTAAGATCAAAAGTGTGAACTATCAAGAACACAATGAAGAACAAACCCAGAAATATAAGAACTTCCAGCAAACCGACAACAATCCAAAACCCGTTTTTGCTTGCAACTTCACTAAAAACCCATTTTTAACATGTGACAATGAAAAGTGACAAGGTTTTTATAAGAACAAACAGCAAAAACAGCAATATTTCCAGAAAATATGAACTATAAAATCCCGAAAAACACCAAGAACACCTCGGTTTTAACAAGGATAAGAGCCAAGGCTCTGATACCACTTGTAGGTCCGGCTAGGGGAGGATCTAGTCGCCTAATCCTTGTATACGAACCACTCCGGTTGTGCGGAATCCAACCGAAATAGCAAACCGAGATAGAACACACAATAACACGACACGCAAAGTTCAACGATTAACACCACTTGTATTAAACGTATGAAAGGTCCAGTTACAAGCACAAGGTTTACAGATCAGCTCTATAAACGCTCTCTAACAGTATGTGTGTGTTCTCTGTTTTTCCTGTCTGTTCCACACACGAAATGAACACAACACACGGGTATTTATACCCAAACACAGCTGGTCCGATCGAAGGATCATGCAGACCGGTCGAAAGATCATCTTTCGACCAGGAACAGCTCGAATGATCAACATGTACCACGAAAGATGTGATCTTTCGTGGTCCATCTATCGAAAGTCCATCTATCGATCTCATCATCATCGAAGGATATAAGTGATCCTTCGATGACCATCCTTCGACCCAGCAACTAACAAACATAATGTTGACTGTTTGTCCAAGTCAAACTAGGAGGATAGTTGACTTGGTCAAACTTACAAGACTATCAAGACATCGTTTTACATCGTGACCGAATACAGACAAAGTGCAGACATAAGTGCACCAACAGCTACCACATGACATGCCGGAACCTCATTGGCCAAGAGCACTAGCCCTTTGAAATTGATTTTTTTCCACGCCACCCAACCCACGCCCCACCATACCCCATTGAAATTGGCTTTTGGTCTTAGGTGTCCCATAATCCACGTGTCGCACCATGCCCCCAACCCAACCCACGCCCCACCATACCCCACGGTCTAACAACAATACACATATACTGTCATATATGTTTTGTACATTAAAAGTGACTCTGCTTTATAATTATTTCCCTAGTTTCACTAGCTAGTACATGCATGCAATGCTATATGCTCCCTTTAAGTGACACATGGCTTCACTAGACCAATGATTTCCCTAGCTTAACCAGACCAATTTGGTTGACCGACTCGTGCTGCATGCAACGCTAAGTTTATATTAAATAAATTAAACTAGGTAAAAGAATTGTTTCAGTTTTGATATACCCTTTCTTGATCAAAACAAAAAACGAAAGCAATCTTACACGGGGAATCGTGAATCTCATCATCATACGTTGAAGGTCGGTCGCTGTTGCCGCTCGTCATGTCGTCTAGGGTTTTGGGAGTAATGAAACATTCGTAGGTTTTTATGATCTGATCATAATATGTTTTTATTTTATAAATTCCACCTAGTATAAATAATATCCACATAAGCATTAAAAAAAATTAAAAAAATAAAAACATGATAACCTGATAACCTGGTAATTACACAGTATTATAACACAAAATTAAAGTTTAGTGACTTTAGAGAGACAAAAAAAAGTTTGAATGACTTAATTGAGACACTTGACAAAGTTAGTTACATTTTGGTGGCATTTCCCCAGAAAAACAACTACATAATTAAACTTGAAAAACTATATAATTGTAATTAAACAACTACATCATTAAACTTAAAGCAACTACATAATTAAACAAAAACTAAGACACTAATCATCAACCCTTGAACCATCAGAGTCAAAATCCAGATACATAGCTAGATGCAAACGAGGATGGTTTCTTAGTAATTGTCAGGACGACATGTGCGTAAATTCTTCTAGGCTAGAACAAGTGGTATTCGCGAAGCGCCTCGTCAATCACTTCCGCCTCCGTTCCCTCGTCATCACGAGCCATCAAGACGTTGAAAATTCAGTTAACTTTGCAAATCTTCATTCTCAAATCCCTGGACCTCGAATAAGTTTGGTCCGGACAACAATTGTTTTAACCTACACATTGACATAATTCTTGAAATATTGTTGTTGCAAACGATGAGGTTCTTAGTGGCATGTTCTTGGACACGTGAATCCAAGTTGTAACCAAAGCTATATCTTTATTTTTGGTCAAAGCTCTTCTAGCCATTTTTTTGTGAAAAATAAATAAAGTGGTGTATTAAATGTTGAATTTGAGTTGTGTGATGTGGTTGAAATGGTATGTGTTATGTGTATTTATATATATATATTTTTTAAACTAACGGTTAGATGACTGTTAAGTGTGCTGGCTCACCTTTCTTCTCCTTTTATGAGCATTAAGCAACGTCCCTGATGATGGTTTCTTAGTAATTGTCAGGATGGCATGTGCGTAAATTCTTCTAGGCTAGAACAAGTGGTATTCGCGAAGGGACTCGTCAATCACTTCCGCCTCCGTTCCCTCGTCATCGCGAGCCATCAAGACGTTGAAAATTCGGTTAACTTTGCAAATCTTCATTCTCAAATTCCTAAACCTCGAAAAATTTTGGTCCGGACAACAATTGTTTTAACCTACACATTGACGGAATTCTTGAAATATTGTTGTTGCAAACGATGAGGTTCTTAGTGGCATGTTCTTGGACACGTTAATCAAGTTGTAACCAAAGCTATATCTTTATTTTCGGTCAAAGCTCTTCTTGCCATTTTTTGTGAAAAATAAATAGAGTGGTGTGTTAAATGTTGAATTTGAGTTGTATGGTTTGGTTGAAATGGTATGCGTTGTGTGTATTTATATATTAAAAAAAAATTAACTAATGGTCACATGACCGTTAAGTGTGGTTTCTTCTCCTTTTAGACCAGAGGGTATGGGGGCCGTCCCCATGCCCGTCCTCCCGCCGTCGCCCCAAACATTCCACCCCCCAGCCCCGTCGCCGCCCTAGCCCTGTCAACTTCGTCCTCCCCCAGCCGGATTCGACGGGCCTCATTCCTCTCTCCTCACACACACACATCTATACACAGGGGCGGACCTACCTCTTTGGTATGGGTAACCCCCGCTACCCCTTGGTGGAAAAAAATTTGGAAAAATTAGTGTAAATTTTGGAAAAATTTGACGTTTTTTCGATTTTGTTACGGCTTATTTATAACACGTTACCCCTTGGTCGGAATCCTAGATCCGCCACTGTCTATACATACATACATACATACATACATACATACATACATATATATATATAAAGGGGTTCATCCCCCACCCGCTAGGTCCATCCCCTTCAATCCCCTCCTACGTGGCGGTGACGTTGCGGCCCATCCCCTTGGGGATGAAGCTCTTCATACCCACCAGCCTTAGGAGCATTATGCAACGCCCCCTACCATTTAACCCTCTTTCATGCCGCAATGGGCAGTGTTTAGTTCCCCTCCACCAGCCACGTGAAAGGGGGCGTACGTTAGACGATAACGCAAAGACTTAGAAGTAAAAGCCCTCCAACCAAGTGTCCAGTTTATGGAAACAGTAATGCATCTCAGATCACATCCCAAATTCAAATTACAAAACAAATATTTGGTCATGGATCAACTAAACTATGATCATAATGATGACACCAATTATAATATCTCAAGAGGGTTTCATTTTCAGCCTTACAATCTTCCTCTTACATATCCTTTTCTCTGGTGGGGTGTCACCATTTTCTTGTAAATTTTTATATATTAATATATGTGGCCATTACTTGTAACATTGCACCAACGTAGCTATCATCTACATGGCACCAACCTATGTTTACTGCAGAGATTGTTGATCATGTGGTGGAAATGGGGCCATCGTATGCATGGTGAACAGTGAAGCATATGATGGTGAAGTTTGGTTACACAGGGTTTGTACAGACAAGAAACTAGATAGCCCTAATGGGTTTCAGAGGACAAGTTGGTTAGATTTTAACAGCCAAGATTCTCGGATCCACTTCCATTATCGTCAACTGCTACTGGTTCCATTGTTATGGGTCGGTCCCTGTGATCAAAACACAATCATTGTCTTGCCGTCACGTCTTGCCAATTGTGCGCACTTCTCATCAAAACAAACAGGAATGGTATCTATCATATATATAACCAACTGTTACTTGATTATTAAGGTTGTTTTGGAGAATTTAAAGATAATCCAGAGTATGTGTTTTGTTTTTTTCCATGAAATTCTAATTTCGATGGACCAGGATGACACCTTATAAATGGACCTACATGGAAAAAACATTGTAGTGCAAAAAATAAATAAGATGAAAGTTATGTTATGTAGCTCATACACTGGTTTAGTAGTTTTAGATACTCTCGAATCGGTTGTCACATGGCTAGATAGTGAAGGAAGGTGGTCCGGTCGATAAGGACTTTTTTTCCAGCTAGCCACTGGACTTTGCGTAGCTAGTGACTGGTGTACGTTCCATGTGATGTGTCTAAAGTCTAGAAGACTATGATAATATGATTATAAAAGTTTCGTACCTACATATATCGTCTTGTGGGTTTTCTAATTAAACAGATAGCAACGTTGTGGGGAATCTTTATTTATTAGTTGTTTATATATGTTTTAATCAAACTTGTACGTAATAGATTGAAGTGTCATCGGCATAGCATATTGTGTCTCATAAATATATCACTTAGTAGCATAAGATTGAAGGAATCAATCCAATCCCAAAAAGGAAGACATGATCTTTGTTGTAAAAGGATACATAAACCAATCTTTTTCAAAGAATACCAATGACTAGATAATATTCTTTCTTTCTTTCTTTCTTTCTTTCTATATCCATCATCCAATATGTGAATCACAATTACGCTTAATCTTGATTAAGACAAGACTAATGATATCTTATTCCTTTAATCATTTCTCATTTGTACTTCCTGGTACTTAAATTCTTTCAATATCATGTTACAATCTCCAAGAATCAATGAATCAAGAACTGACTAATAACTCCATTTATCATACTTTTGAGGTTTAAACATAAACTACTAAAGTACCAATATATACCAACGTTAAAGTATAAGTTATAGAGAAATAATAGAGTGGCCTAAACATCAACGTCTACATGACATGAATTCACGGGGTTAAATGGCATGCAGGGCCGTCTCCGAGAATGATAAAAAAATTTGGGCCCCGGGCGAAACAAAAGATTGGTATAATATAAACTCATCAAATATAGATCAAGAAACCACAATACGACATGCTAATCATGGGGTTTGAACTCATGATCTCATGATTATAACCCATAACATTAACCAGTTAATCATATAATCATTTTATTAACAAGATCGAAGAGTCAGTTAATTAAATGAATTGATAGTTCAAAACAGTTTAGGAAATAAAAAATGCATGAGATTAACTAAAAATTGTTTAGGAAATAAAAATGTAAAGGAAGGGTTTAGAACTCATGACCTTAGTTTTCAAATTTGAGTATCTTAACCATTGAACTAGTTTATTTTTTGTTATGAAAGTCAGTTATTAAACATTTAAGATAACAATGTTCATTTAAAAATCTTGACCCTAAATTTTTGTTGGGCCCTATAAACCTTTTGGGCCTTGGCGTCTGCCCGGGCTGCCCAGCCCACAAAGCCGGGCCTGATGGCATGTGTCAATAGTTAAAAGGTACATATGGGAAAATTTTGGACTGTTTAATATTGATTGCCAGAGACCATAATGAATATACACCAAAGATATAATTATATGGATGAAATAAGATTAATTGACAATGAATTAACTAACTAGTACAATAAACTAGCCATTGCTTCTTGCAGCCATTCTTCCTCTTCATCATAATCTTGCTTCATCTGCGTGCATAAACATTCAAATTAATTTCCTATAAATTAGAATGGTTATATTATAAATAAACTAGTTTACCAAAAAGCTGTTGGTGTATAGGTGCTGAATCTCTTCTTCGGAAGGATTATTGGCAGTGTTGTTGCTGGGAAGCACTTGATCTTCACAAGGTTGATGATCATTATGATGATGATGATCGTTGTTGTTCTTAGCAAACCTCCCTCGGACTCGTATACGCTTGTCTGCTAACGTCTTTCGGCATTCATACTACACGATATAGGATTTAATACATGTCACTATATAGGTTTTATCATACATAGAAATTTTTTCAAGTTATTAAGATATACCCTCTAAAATTTTGAACTAAATAAGAGTTAATCACATCATTACACAACTTACTCTCATTTTCTTGTCATTATATGTAACAAAAATAATGTTTCCATCAGTTAACATGCTTTAAAAATTTTACCAACGTGACAGTGTCCTAAAGAATGTTATTTCATATAATGATAAAATTAAGTATAAGCATATTATTATATCTTTACATAAGTAACATTTTAATGTAATAAACCTAAAAGATTAATGAAGAGAGATCAAAAGAGACCTTAATCGTCTTGTTGAAATTTCTTTGGTTTCTCTTCTTGAGATACCTCATGATCTTGTCCTTCCTTTCTTCGGCTGAATACCTCCCGATCTTCAAAGCCGGTTCTTCGACTTCTTTAATTGTTTTCGGGCTCTCAGTTTCCTGTACAAATTTGTATGTAAACAACAATTAGTATCATATAATTATAAAACACTAGTTGAGTCAAATTCTACAGAAATCTGAGAAATTTTAACATACAACTTTCCTAAAAAAACATTGAATTCTTTAAAAAAAAATACCCAAAAACTTTAAACACCTTTATTTATTAATTATTATCATCTCAAATTGCAAAGCTAATAGCACTCTTTGCATGTAAACATGTGACATGCAAGATCAAAATTAGCAAAACTAAACAAAATTCTTAAAGAAAAATTGCATACCCAATTAGTAGTCGCAGCAGTGGGATTATAAGTTGACCATGAGTTGGTACCATAGCCACCACTACTACAAAAATAATCATCATGCTCAACTTTTTGATAGTCAGCTTCTGCAGGAATGCTACTGAATCCAGTGGGTGATGCAGGAACCACCAACTCGGAAACCCCGAATCGCTCCGGGAATGAAGTCTTCCATGATGAAGATCTAGATAACGGTGTAGTACTGATGTCATATTCCGGAGGCATTGTGATCCCATATTTGTCAAAGTAACCAGATGAAGTAGTGTCATCATACCACATTGGTAGGGTGGTTGACGGTGGAGTTTGCAAGTCGCCGGAGAAGCTGTGAACCTTAGAGATGAAGGACATTAATAGATGTGGGTGTGATTTTCCGGCCGGTGGTACCCTAATTAGTTATGGAGAGTTATTCATGATTGTGTATTTATAGGATGCTATTTCATGCGGTTGTGATCACGGAGGTTTGTAGGGGACCCATTGTGTGTATCTTTTTAGATAATAAACATATATTTCCCCAATAGCCATGAGGGTATATCAGTCAAACCCTAGATTTTCTTTCACTGTTGTAATCTAAGGGAATATTTTGATTTTGAACATTCTCTATTATCATAATGAAATGAGAAAATTTGTATATGTTGTTGATATAGCCAAGTGAGTAATCAATTACGTTTATAGCCAAAGGTTACACGACATGAAATATGATCATGTATCTATTTTAACTCACGTATCTCACTTTGTTTCATGAAATGCTAAAAAAAATATATAATAATTGATTCACTTTGCTTTCTTGTAACGTCAACAAAACGTGTGTTACGCTAATGAAGTTCATTGCAACGCTAATTTGGTTGGTGTATCTTATGTATTCTCTTCACATAGGGATGTCTAACACATGGAGTTAATTCATAACTTCATAACACATTGGAACATATAATACAGAGAGATATTCATTGCGTATCAATTGCGCCCGCGCCCTCTTTATATAAGTGACTAAGTGAGTCATACATGAAAGTGTTTAGCAAATGGTGTTACATGACGTTATAAACTTATCCATATGGTGAGAGCATGACTGGTCAAGATATGTGTTCCGTGTGCCCAAGTCACCCAAATGCGTACAAAATCATTGCCTAATCATTGTCAACTTAGCTAAAGGTGAGGGCATGATTGTTTTGTGTCTTAGCTGCTGGTATTTTAGATACTGAATGGTAAAGTTAGGGTAGGCTCTTCATCCAGATTTATGCTCCTTTACAAATGGTAGAGTCTTTATTGCCTTTTAATGAACTTAAAAATGCATTGTTTCCATCTTAAGACGATTACATTGGGTTGGTTAGGTCTTCTTGCCTTCTTAGTGTCTTTAACAAGAGAGCAGAGATGATTAGAGAAAGGTGACCACAACGCTATCTTATATTACATATTGTCACTATGGATACAAATTGATAATACATCCAACTATTATACTTTTCTAACAATTTTTATGCCAAACATGTTTTTAGTGTTTTCACATTCTCGCCATTTGTTGATAGCACCTATAGTTTTTTTAGACCTTATTAATTTAGTGATCAGTACTAACAATGTAATGCAACGTTGGTAACCTACGATATTTATTTGTAATACATTATAGTTCGTGATAAAGAGAGGAGTTGCTGGAGAAGATAAAAGCTAATCACTTTAGAGCATTCAGAATTGATCCTCCATCTCTATCTTTATAATTATCCTAAAAATCACTATCTTTTCTTTCTCATTTCTAATTAAATAATATTTTTTTATTCTTTTATTATTACTTTTCTCTCCTCCACTCACAATCACTCTATATAATATAGAGGACCCACCAGGGGCAGACCCACATGGAGTGGATCGGGGTCCATGGATCCCAAATTTTTAATAAAAAATTAATATATTCGATATATTAAATGTTTCAAGGCCCCTGTAAGAATAATTAATTGGATCTCATAGCACTAAATGTGAAGTTGATAAAGTGGTAGATCCCTTTGTTTTTTAACAAGAGGTCATAAGTTCTACCCTCGTAGAACCCGATTTTGGTCTTTTTTTTTTTTGAAATCCAAATGAAAATTAGGGTAAACAAAATATTTTTTTTTCTAATCGCTGACTGACTGCTCCCTTCGATAGGTAAACACAATATTTTTTAGTCTTATAACTTTAATTTTGCTTTTGTTAGTTGTTTAAGGATTTGTGACTATGAATATTAAATAAGAATAACATTTAAATCTTTGTGTTCTAAGAACTGGAATTTAGAAGTTGTGACTTAGTTTCTTAAAGCATGAATTTTAAGGCTCATTATTATGCAACGATCATTGAATGTATTCTTTAGAATTTGTGACTTTGTATTGTTTTTTTAAATTCGAATGACTTCGGATTTTTATTATGTGTTTTCTAATGTGTAATGATTATACATTTTTGTTATAATATTATATTTTATTATGTTCCTTGGCAAGACTCAACCCGAACAACGACCGACCCGAAAACTCTAACATTTGGTTGTGAAATATCTAAACACCGAAAAAAGTGGACCCATGATGCGGGTCCAAGTGTGGAGGAGCGGGCCATCTTGTATTTGGAGGCCCAAGATCGTGTGACAAAAGGGGTTTCACTAAAATGTCTCTAACTTGGGCTACGGGGGTCCCTTTTGGGCGTGCGACCAGGAGAAACGATCGTGAGAACGAGCTCCATCTTGCTACAAACGCCTACGGCGGTTTGGGTCATCGTCCGGGCCAAAAAACGCTTATTTCTATTAGTTATTTACCTTTTTTATGTTTTTGAAGTGTTTTGGGCATTTTGTTTTTGGGTTTGTGTTTGGCCCATGGCCTTTTTGTGGCCTATTTCAAATTTCTGTCATTGTTTATATGCTTCTCTTGTAAGGTGAAAGATCAGACATCAATTTTGAATTTACTCAATTTTCACTTCAAATTATGTGCCCTTTGGGTTGAATTTTGGGAGTTTGGGGAGAATCAACACGGGTATTCGCAGAATCAACGTGTTTTGCTTTTCGTTATCGTAACACACGCTACATCAGTTGGTATCAGAGCCGAATTCCTAGCTCAAAATGCCTCCGAGGAGAAACAACAGGCCGCTCGATGAAGTGTATGAACGGGAGTTGGAGCAGCGACTTATGGCGAGAGTGGATCAACGGTTGGATCAAGTGGTCGATCAGTTGACCGACCGGATCAATCGTAGGAGGCAGGGACCCAATGACGGGTATGGTTCTGATTTTAGTAACCCATTTGGTGATAGGTTCGAATTCCGAGGACGAACAGGAAGGGCAACCAAGGAGAGAACATGGAGGGGGCAATAGGCGTTGGGATTCTGGGATAAGAGTTGATATTCCAGAATTTGATGGGACTAGTTTGAATCCGGAGGGGTTCATCGATTGGTTGGCTACTGTGGAGGAGGTGTTTGAGTACAACGAGGTGCCTGAAAATAAGCAGGTGGCTTTGATCGCTACCAGGTTACGTGGTAGGGCCTCTGCATGGTGGCAACAATTGAAGTTAACACGAAATAGGCTCGGAAGTCAAGGATCGTGACATGGGCCAAGATGAGAAAGTGCTTGTGGTCCAACTTTTTGCCTCGTAACTTTCAAAGGTTGATGTACCAACGTCTTCAAAATTTAAAACAGGGGGCTAAATCGGTTGATGATTATACCACAGAGTTTTACCAGTTGATTGCTAGGAACGATATTCAAGAACCGGAAGAACAACTTGTTTCTCGATATATTGGGGGTCTAAGGGTTCAAATCATGGAGTCTGTAAATCTTTTTGACCCGTTAACCATTCCAGAGGCACACCAACGGGCTTTGGCCTTTGAGAAACAAAACCGTCGGGTGAACAGTTCATTTATCCCTGCTGGAGGGAATGTTGGGTCGGGCAGTGGGGCACCTCGTGGCGGGCCCAGTTAGCAAAGGCCGGGGGTTAACAATACCGGGCCTACTTTTAAGGGAGCTAGTAGTAGTGGTCCGAGATGTTACAATTGTGGTGAAACGGGCCATCGTCAAGCTGAGTGTAAAAAGGCTGGTAAGAAACACTTGTTTGTTGAGTCTGAGGATGATCAATATGAAGAGTATGAAAATAATCCAGTGTACCATGAAGAAATTGAATACGAAGAAGAGGTTGTGACCGGTGATGTTGGTGTGAACTTGGTAGTCAGACGCTCTTGCTATACACCAAAGGCAGATGGGGATGACTGGCTTAGGCATAACATCTTCCACTCAACATGTACCATTTTGGGAAAGGTTTGCACGTTTGTTATTGATTCGGGGAGTTGTGATAATTTGATATCTGAAGAGGCGGTCCAGAAGTTGGCTTTGAAGACAGAGACTCACCCCAAGCCTTATAAGCTTCAATGGCTTAAAAAGGAAGGTGAAGTGACGGTATCTAAAAGAGCCCTTGTTGTAGGATCGATTTGACCGACCAAATGAGTCAATTTGAGTTAATACACACTATTTAAGTGGCGGAAACACTTAAACAGCTTTGAATCAGATAGAATGGAGTAGAAAACAGATGTAGATCACTTTAATACTTGTTTCTCATTCATTAATCACATGAAAATCCGGCAGAGTAACGTTACACCAACTGCTTGTCCGTTTGAAATGAGAAACATACAAGCCTATTTATAGGCAAACACCCTTCCGTTTGAAACTGACATGACCCAGTTCAAACAGTCACTACTTAAGCCTTCCGTTTGAAAGTGACAGGCCACTCTTCAAACGGAACCCCTTGTAAATATCATAAACTTACATTTCAGCCCCCTAAACTATACATACTTGACATATTTAGACCCCTAGACTTAAGACGTAGGCTTTAGACATCATGCACTAACAAACTCCCCCTTGGATACAGCCGGAGTCTTCAGTCTTGGTCTTTAGGTCTTCACAGGGACTTGAATGTTTCTTCTCTTGGCTTAGGCTTCTTTCGCAGCAACATCTTCCTAAGCTTCTAGTTCTTCATCAACTCTTCTTTGCTAACAGACTCCCCCTTAAGTTGTACCGGGATCACAATCTGAAATTTGTAGCTTAGAATCGAAAACCTGGTATTAATCCACAAGAATCGAAACCTAGCTTTTTCAACATTTCCTGCACATTCTCTACCCAAAACATAAGTTTTTTTTTTATTTATATCACTTTTAAAAAAAAAAACTTACTGATTGAAAGCATTCATTCATCAAACATTTATAGATACACCAATTTCAAATTTTTAACTTTTTGATTTTTCAGATATTTACCGACACACCCAGTTAACCAAGTCCAAGTTAATGACCCTGGTCAACTATTTATCCTGCCAAGTCCAAGTTAATGACCTTGGCTGACCAAATTATGAAGTTGCTGATGTTTTGAAACTGAAATCAAGTTCAAGTTAATGAACTTTTGTACTTTGAATCAATTACAGATCATTTTTCACAATCTACTGCTTTCCCAACCCTCAAGATCCGACTTGTTTAGCACACAAGACGTTGATCATCCGATTCCCAACATCCGTTGTCTAAAATAAGATGAGAAAATTAAATCTTTTTGGATTTTGAATATGAAAAACAATAAAACTGTACACACAATCTTTTTGTGAGTGTGTTAGGGGATCATATCAGCTGCCGACGAGATACAAGTACCGTTAAGCTTAGATTTCATTTTAAGCATTAAACAATTTGCAATGATTGTCGATATACTGGTCCATTTTAAATTTTCACACAAATTTCAATCTGTTCAGGATACGAATTTAATGTTTTAAGGCTTAACTTTTATATGTGTCCCACCTCAGAATATACTCCCGTATCCAGATCCCAATATTCAGTCTTACAGGTGAGTATACCTAGATGATATCTGTAGGGGGTTAGATGCGAAGGTCGTGAGAGCTCAGGTCAGAACTTCCGTTCAGCAAAGAGATGACGACTTCTTCGACTTTGGTGGGTCCCCTTTAGAGGATCTTTTTTACAACAGCATTGATTAGCAATTTTATTGTCAATTTCTGCTGAGGGCGGCGCTATTTTTCAAGCAAGCAGTAAAGTATTCTCCGGGGACTAGGCCATCGCTTCCGCATTATCAGAAGTCCCGGGATAATACCCCAGATATCACTAAGCATAAAGACCTAGTATCTCAGAAAAGGGGGTCTTTCAAACAAGATTTCGGGGGTTACCCATATATCCGAGAGATGTTCCCCACATAAAAGCAAGCAATTTTTTACGTTTATATCCCAAACATATCTACTAAATGTGTAAAAACCTATCGGCATATCATCTACAAGACTGCTTAACACATTTTTACATTACATTTCTTTAGCGTACTGCACTGTCTCACTGATATACTATCATTTCCCCTTTTTACACAAACTCATTTTTACTTTTTCAAATGTTTTTGGTTTTTGTAATTTTATCATGTTTTTGTATTTTTCTGCAAACTTTCTCCCCCTAAAACCAAAAACATATTTTTGTGTTTTTGGTTTTTATCAAATGCAGAAAATAAACTGTACAAACAAAAAATTGACAACTTTGACGTGGATCACATCAGATCGCCGTCCTCCTCGGCTTCACACTCGATTACCCTCCCAGAAAACAGATTTTTCATCCCGTTCAATTTCAAAAGATAATTAAATCTTTTTCTATCAAAAGGTTTTGTATAGAAATCAGCCTTCTGTTCATCGGTGTGTATGTGTTCAATACGGATTAACTTCTTTTCGTAGCAATCACGAATAAAGTGATGCCGTATTTCAATGTGTTTAGTTTTCGAGTGGTGAACCGGGTTTTTAGTAATGTTTATAGCCGCTTCATTGTCCACGAAAATCGGTGTATCCAAGAATTGCAAACCAAAGTCGCGCATTTGCTGCTGGATCCAAAGGATCTGAGAGCAACAGCTGGAGGCTGAAACGTATTCGGCCTCACAAATAGAAAGCGCCACAGAGGTTTGTTTCTTGCACTGCCAGGTAATAAGTCGAGTTCCAAAGAACTGACACCCAGCAGTGGTGGACTTAGCATTCTGCTTGCAGCTTCCAAAGTCAGAATCAGCGAAACCTGTTAGAGAAAAGTCACCCGAGTGAGGATACCATAAGCCGATGCTTGGGCAGCCTTTCAAATACCGTAATATCCTTTTGACAATTGTCAGGTGTGACTGCTTCGGGCTCGACTGATATCTGGCGCAAAGACATGTCGGGTACATGATGTCCGGTCGGGAAGCAGTGAGATACATTAAGGATCCGATGATTGACCGGTACAATGTCTTCTCCACCTTGACGCCACTCTCGTCAGGACAAATACCATGATTCTGTGCAAGGGGGGTTGCTGTTGGACTGCATTGAGCCATATCAAACTTTTCAAGCACGTCCTTCACGTATTTTGTTTGGTGAATGAAGATTCCATTGGGCATCTATTCTACCTACAGCCCGAGGAAGAACTTCATCTCCCCCATCGAACTCATTTCGAATTTTTTCTTCATCACCAACTCAAATTCTTTACACAAGTCGTCATTTGTCGAACCAAAAATAATATCGTCAACGTAGATCTGCACAATTAGGAGATGGCCTGCAACTTCCTTTGTGAACAATGTGCTATCAACTGTCCCTCTGATGAACCCGTTGGTCAAAAGATGTTGGGAAAGCGTCTCGTACCAGGCTCTCGAGGCCTGGTGTAAACCGTAGAGCGCCTTATCCAGCAGATAGACCTTGTTCTTGTGTTGTGGATCAGTGAACCCCGGTGGTTGTCCCACATACACCTCTACTTTAATCTTTTCGTACAGGAAGGCAGATTTAACATCCAGCTGGTACACTTTGAAGTCTTTCCATGACGCAAACGCTAGGAAGATCCGAATAGCTTCAAGTCGAGCAACAGGTGCGTAAACCTCATCATAATCAATGCCTTCTTGCTGACTAAAGCCTTGTACCACTAATCGCGCTTTGTTCTGAACCACGACTCCTCTATCGTCTCTCTTACACTTGAATACCCACTTTGTTTTGATCAACTTTTGATTTTCAGGGAGGTCTACTAATCTCCATACTCCCAACTTCTCAAATTGTTGCAGCTCCTCCTGCATCGCATTTACCCAGCTGTCTTCAGTCAAAGCTTCTTTATATGTTCTGGGTTCAATCTGCGAGATAAAACATTTCAGTGAGAATTCCTCCTGTAAAGGAGCAACAGATGAATAAAAACATGTAAGTGCTCGGTTGATTTGATCTCTAGTTTTAACACCACTTTGCAGGTCACCGATGATTTGCTCTGAAGGATGATAAGACAAGGTTCGAGGCATGACGGTGTCAGGCACATCAACTTCTGATTGCAAGCTCGTTATGTCTAGATCACCGGTGTGATCCTCAGCTTCCCTCGTAGTAACATTTGGTTCTTCGTCAAAAGTAGGAGCAGATTCCTCTTCTGAGTCGTCAGAGTTGTCAAACGTTGGAGCTGGTTCATCTGGAGGTTCGTGAGCTGTTCCACTTGGACCGGCTTCGTGATCGTTTGTGCCACCTGTAGGAATGCTTGTATCCACTTCAGGTTGTGAAACTACCAAAGGCCTTGGCACTTGATCTTGTGAACTAGATTGTTGCTGTTGGTATAGCAGAATAAGTTCTTCAATAGTTGGCTCGGTCAGAAGATGAAACGACTCCCAGAGTTTATCATAATCGAACAGGAATCTTTGTCTGGGAAGTTGTGGTGAAGCAGTGTGCTTCTGACAATCCACATGCAGAACTTGTATTACTTTCCCCAGGCAAGGTACGAACACCCTCTTCAATGGGCTCGCATAACCTACAAAGAAACCATCATTTGACTTAGCACCGAATTTACCATTTTCATCAATAAAAGTACATGGAGACCCAAATGGCTCCAGAAACTCTAGATTTGGCTTGTAACGGTGTAGCAACTCAAAACTTGTTTTCTTGTACTTCTTGACGGTGAGCACACGGTTCAAAGTGTAACAAGCTGCAGCCACTGCTTCGCTCCAGAAGAAGATCGGTAACTTGGAATCGGCTAACATCGTTCGAGCAGTTTCTATTAGGGTTCGATTCTTTCTTTCAGCAACGTCGTTCTGTTGTGGTGTGTATGGCGCGCTAAATTCATGAAGAATCCCCTTTTCATTGCAGAACTCGAGCATTTTGTTATTCTTGAATTTCGTTCCGTTCTCACTACGTATTCTTCGGATAGGCAACTTATACAGTGTCTCCATCTTTTTGAACAGAACCATCAGTGACTCAAACGTCTGATCTTTTCTTTCCAAGCATACAACCCACGAAAATCTTGTATAATCATCAGTGACTACCAAGCAGTACAAATCACCACTGATGCTCTTTACATTGACCGGCCCGAAGAGATCCATGTGGAGTCTCTCAAGCGGTACTCTGATCGAGTTCAGTAGCTTCTGTGGGTGTGACTTCCGGGTCTGCTTTCCCTTCTTACAAGCTACACAATCATCAGACAAATGAAAATTCTTTAAATTCACACCTTCCACTAAATCATTGTGCACCAGAAAATTCATTTTTCTAACATGGATGTGGCCCATCTTTCGATGCCACATAATAGATTCTTTTTCTGTTGCTTTTGATTTTGATACAAAACACTGTTATTGATGATTTGTTGGTGTTGCGACACTCATATCAAGAATATACAAGTCGTTCTCCCGTGGAGCGCGCAACAACACCATATCATCAGGGATTTTAAACCCAGGTTTTAAAACCAAGCATTCGTTTTTCGTGAAATGTACAGTAAACGATTTATCACAGATTTGAGAAATACTAAGCAAGTTATTTTCCAATTCTATGATGTAATTAACTTTCTCAAACGAAATAACCCCATTTGTCAGGGTTCCTTGGCCCACAATCCTGCCACCCTGGTTTCCTGCAAAACCCACATAACCTCCGTTGATTGATTTTACGTCATAGAGAAGCGCCAACATTCCCGTCATATGTCTAGAGGCTCCACTGTCCATAATCCATTTTGATATAATTGACCTGGGCAGCCCCTGCAATCAATACAGCAAATCATTCAAACAATGATGCCCATGACTTCTTGACTGGTGACACACTTCCAAACACTAAATCACACGGTACATCAATCTTTTGAAAGTTAAACGTGACATTTAGAACATCAGTTTTAGCTTTTGGTTTTACTTCATTTTTTATTGGGGGAAACTCTGCAAGAAACTCATCAAGTTCAAATTCAAACTCTGTAACATCATCTTTCAAAACCTTTGTTTCATTTTTTAAAATGTTTTCCATCTTTTTCTCCTCGACAGTTGGTTTTGATTTCACAACCCATGACTGATTTTCAAAAACTTTCGTTTTAGGATAAATCTTTGAAGTCTTTTGAGACTTTGAAGATTCGCTAATCTCGAATATCGATTTCAGCTTATCTTCCGACTTTAACGATTCACCCCTCTTCAAGATGCGGATTGGTGAAACCATTGGTTTTTTACCCTTTTTGTCAACTGGTGACTTAGGTCGAGGTTTTTGAACAACAGGTTTTACGACAGGTTTCTCAAAAACTTTCTTGCATTGTTTTGCCATGTGTCCAATTTCATTGCAGCGATAGCAAACTCTTTTGTCATACTCGACAAAAGTTGACTTGAACGACTCTTCTTTCAGTTTCTTCGCCGCATTGAAATCGTCAACAGCTTTTTGGCTAAAAATGTATTCCTTCTCATCATCCACACTTGGTCCAACAACAAAGATATCATTCATTTTATCTTTTGGCTTGACAACCTTCTTAGCCATCTTTTTCTCAAAACCAATTCCTTTGTTTTTAAAGTTGTTACCATTTTTCTTGTTACCATTCCCTTCCCACTCCTTTTTGCCCGAGTTGTTGGAACGTGACGTAACAAATGACTTTTTAGGTTTCGAAAAGAAGTCTTTGTTGTTAACTTCAGCAATATCAATTTCAACAAGTTTGAAAACCTTTTCAACATTTTCAATCTTAACGTTCTGAAGCGGATACTCGAAATCAGAGTAAAGCTTGTCAGTTCCAATCATAGTGTAAACCACCATAATCGGATCAGCATTCGCACTCTTGTCTGATTTCGGTATGAAACGATCTAAAAAGTTACCCTCGTCTTCAGAATCAGTAACAGACTTCTCAGAATGAGATTTTATGACTTCAACCTCAGAGTTATCATTCTCTTCATCTAACACCTGATCGACAACAGTCTTGATGACCTGAGACTCGTTGTCTGTGTCGGATGCAGAGAATGTAACATCAATGCTCTCTGGCAATTCTTCCTCAATTGTCCTTAACTTGAGGTTCAATGCAGCTTCCACCCCATCTGGATACTTTTGTGTATAATGATTCCACATTGGAGGTGGAACGCTGTTAAAGACCGGTGTTGCACTGGGCTGTTGTGGTACAATCTGCTCAAGGACATAGGATGATGCCACATAGCTCATCAATTTCTTATCAATTCGCTCATTTTCAATTTTAGTTAATTCTAACTCTTTCTTTAATGATGCGATTGTGTCAAGATGAAAATTAACTTCCACTTGTTTATCAAAAAGTGTTGCTTTTGCTAGTTTTGTTGCTTTATCATTTTCGACACTTTCTTTTTTAATCATTTTAACTGATCTGGAAAGAGTATCATATGCCTCTTTGACTTGTTCTAGATCAAATTTTAACATGTCAGCATGTTGTTTCAATTCCTGAAACTTAGTATCTTTTTCAAGACACTCCATGCAAGGTTCTAAACACTTTTGGCATGGGGTTTCAGACTTTGAAATCTCTTTCTCAACGTCTTCTGCTTCATGAGCAGTTTTCACTTCCTGTTTACCGACATTTTTGGACTCTGACTCAGACACTTTCTCAGATTTGACTCCCTCAATTCCTGACTCCTGATTTGACTCCTGTTGAACTGACTCGGTACCGACAGACTCGGTTTTCACAAGTTCTGTGTCTACCTCTTTCAGTTTCGCCATGAGAGCCTTGTCAGCAATTTCTTTCAAAATGTCTTCAGTCATTTCCTTTGTCACATCGATCATCTCTTCGACAGACTCGTTCTTCTCCTCATATCTTGGTAAAAATCCAGTTGTCGGTTCTTCAAAGAAACCTGCAAAAGATTCAAAAACTTTAGGTGGCATGATAGATTTCAAAGAACTAGCCAATACCTCCTGCTCAGACTGATAGTAATGAACTTCTGCATCTAACTCCTCAATGTCGGCCACATTATCCACAGAAACATCTTCAACAACCATTTCAGGTTCAACAGCACTTCCGGTCACTTCAACTATCTCAGCCATCATAGCCTGTCCATCACTTCCAGGGTTGTATTTATCCCAGCTGAATCCCTCAGCAACTTTCTCATCATCCTGGTTCACAATGAGAGCTTTCTCTGGTTTGTTCTCGATTTGTGGTCTTTGAACTACAAGTTGTTGATTCGGCCGGTGATAAATTGCCTGCTTGTAATAATCATTCGTGAATGGATTTTGATGATTATTCACTTCTCGGTTTGGACACTCTCTTTTGAAATGGCCTCTCTCTTTGCACTTGAAACAGGTTACTTTGGACTTGTCAAAACCTAGCTTCTGATCAGGTCCAGAAAGACTGTTTCTGCCAGTGATCTCCATAAAACGCTGTGCTCTCCTTACCAGACTAGCCATGCCCCATTTAATATCTATCAACTCAAGCTCCTCCGGGTCTATTTGATCATAATCCTCTTTGGTCATGTCCGGATTTCCGATCTTACCCGCTACCAGAGACTCATACGACTCTAACACAGAAGCCAACAATGCAATATGTTGTTTCGCAGCCGATTCAGTGAACTCATTCCCGTTCTTGATAGTGACTGCAATGTTGCATTGGATCCCAGAAACATACGCCTGATTGTTTAAATTAGATGAGCTTTGAGGTGACATCTGTTCATTAGCTTTGACGTTTGGTTCGTAGCTGGCAAATGGCGAAGGCTTGTTTGTTTGTGAAGTATTTGATGAAGCACTTGATGATGTGTCAGCACTGAAACCAGTTTGTATCTTTGGACTCATATTTGTAGTTGCTGGTGTGCTGCCTTTGTAATACAAAGATACATCTTGTTGAACATTCGCTGAGTTCATCTTTTTAATTTTTAGCAACTCTAACTCATGAGCTTCAATCTTTTCTATGAACCCACTAAGATTCAGATTTCCAAAATCTAAATTGTTTTTCAACATCATCAGATAGGTACCCCACTCGTCATATGGTAATGCATCAGACAACTTATCAATCAACTCTTCATTGGTCTTTTCAATTTCAAATCTTTTCATCTCAATCACTAAATGACTATATCTTTTGATCAGTTGCTTTGTACTTTCACCCTTCATGCCGGTAAAAATATCAAACTCCTTCTTGATCAAAGCCTTCTTGCTCTTGATCATGGACACACTACCTTGAAACTTCACCTTCAAAGCATTCCACATAGATTGAGCATTGTCCTCATGTTGCAACAACACTAAAATATCTTCTTTGATAGCTTGCTGAAGTATACTAATCATCTTTTTCTCAGCTTTAAAATCATTCTGTTCTGTCTCTGTCAGACTTCCAATACCCTTTACCATACCTCTCCTATTAACCAGTGGAACATACTTCACTTCTATCTTCATCCAGCATTCAAAATGGTTAGCCTGGACCCAGTTCTTAAATCTGCTTGACCATCCTGCATATTCATCTATGTTCATCAGCTTGGGAGGCTTTTGCATTGTTCCCAATTCGTTCTCCATATTGACGTTTTGAACAATACTACCCGAGGTTTGTCCTGCTACCATACCATTGCCGGCGAAGAAGTTGTAAAAATCTTGGTTTTCCATATTTAGATTTACCGAAAAGTTTTTCACGTTAACAATTTTCACAAAATCTGACTATCGAACAATATCACGAACACTATGGACTTTTTCGAGAAATCAGATCCTCAAACG
Source organism: Helianthus tuberosus (assembly GCA_030545235.1). Classification (NCBI taxonomy): domain Eukaryota; kingdom Viridiplantae; phylum Streptophyta; class Magnoliopsida; order Asterales; family Asteraceae; genus Helianthus; species Helianthus tuberosus. Next base: position 52,839,252 of record CM060415.1, on the reverse strand, counting down.
GAATGACCACACCCTCAAACGAAACACACCCTCAAACGAAATACACCCTCAAACGGAAGGTGTATTCTTCAAACGAGATGATCGCTTCAAACTATAGGTTCAAATGGGAACCCTCATTTCAAACGATCGTTTGAGACTTATGCAATTTTCAAACGGGATGGTGCTGTTCAAACGGAACGATTACCAATTTCAAACGACAGATCAGTTTTCAAACGGAAACCCAGGCCAATTTCAAACGAAGGGGTCAGTTTACAAACGGAACACCAGTCTTCGTTCAAACGGAACCTAGTTTTCAGTCCATTTTTACCACTTTTAATTCGAGTTTAGATCTGATATTCTCAAGGGTTTGTTAAAACTCAGTTTTACACACACTGTCCAAAATTCAGTCCATTTTGTCCGGCCAAAAGTTCAGAAATCAAATTTTGTGTAGAAAAACCAACTGATTCAGGTGTATTTACTCATAACCTGGCTCTGATACCAATTGTAGGATCGAATTTGACCGACCAAATGAGTCAATTTGAATTAATACACACTATTTGAGTGGTGGAAACACTCAAACAGATTAGAATCAGATAGAAAGGAGTAGAAAACAGAAGATATCACGTTAAACTACACTTCTCATTCATATATGACTTGACAAATCAGCAGCAGTTCGGTACAAGAACAATGGGACTCCTCCAAATGAGAAACCTAAACAGCCTATTTATAGTCATGACCATCTCGTTTGAACCATACATTGACATTTCAAGCGGACCTACCTAAGACTAGTTCAAGCGGACTCACAATAAACAATATAAAATTCTATTTCATGTGTATGCATTGTATTTTGAGTTGACTGATTTAATTCCATGATGTCATCATTGAGATCACTTGTATGATGTCATCTTTGTGAATGATGACATCATTCTTGTTCAGATCCGCAACAAAACCGAGACTCGATATAAGACGAAGTCAACAGACAAATGCACCAACAGTTGTTTCTGTTTCTATTGGGTTCACATATAAAGATGATGTTGTGTGTGATGTGGTCCCTATGGACGCGTGTCACTTATTGTTGGGTAGGCCTTGGGAGTATGAGCGTAATATAGAGCATAATGGATGGTCCAATACTTATAGCTTTCTGTTTGGTGGTGTCAAGATAACTCTTGTTCCTAGGAAGCCTAAGTAGTTAGCCACAAAACATTTGGGTACTTTTTTGACCATTAGTCAATTTCAAGATGAGCTGGAGGAAGCAGATAATGTGTTTATTTTGATAGGGAAGTTGGTGCCCGAGGAAGTCGAAATTCCTGAATGTATGGTTCCGTTATTTGAGGAGTTTGTTGATGTTTTCCCTGATTATTTACCTGCCGGATTGCCACCCTAACGAGACATCCAACATCACATTGATTTGGAACCGGGGGCCCAACTACCTAATAAGCCCCATTACAGAATGAGCCCAAAAGAGCATGAGGAATTGCGTCGGCAGGTTGAGGACTTAATTTCTAAAGGGTACGTTAGGGAAAGCATGAGTCCTTATCCTGTTCCTGCTCTATTGACTCCAAAGAAGTATGGGACATGACGTATGTGTGTTGACAGTCGTGTAGTCAACAAGATCATTGTAAGGTACAGATTTCCGATTCCCTGACTGGATGATTTACTTGACCAAATTAACGGTGCCACTATTTTCACAAAACTAGACTTGAAGAGTGGGTACTACCAGATCCGACTAAGGCCTGGTCATGAGTGGAAAACCGCCTTCAAGACTCGTGAGGGGTTGTATGAACGGTTAGTGATGCCTTTTGGCTTATCCAATTCCCCTAGTACGTTTATGCAGGTCATGAACCAGTTGTTTAGGCCCTTTATTGGTAAATTTGTGGTGGTCTATTTTGATGAGCATGTGAAGCATGTACGGCAGGTTTTGACCTTGCTCCGTAGGGATAACTTGTATGCAGCCAAAAAGAAGTATGTCTTTATGGTCCCTAAGGTCCTATTTTTGGGGTATGTTGTTTCTGATGACGGCATACAGGTGGATGAATCAAAGGTAGCGGCTGTTAAGCAATGGCCAACTCCAACTACGATAATTGAAGTACGTAGTTTCCATGGTCTTGCTTCATTTTATAGACGGTTCATTCGAAATTTCAGTTCCCTTATGGCGCCAGTGACTGACAGCAGGAAAGGGAAGACTTTTATATGGACTGAGGAGGCAGAATCAACTTTTCAGTTAATCAAGGAAAAGCTTACAACAGCGCCAATTCTAGTATTGCCGGATTTTTCTCAGGTTTTTGAGTTGCACACAGATGCCTCGCAGGGTGGAATTGGGGCAGTCCTAAGTCAAGGGGGCGTCCAGTTTCCTATTTCAGTGAGAAGTTGACTGGTCCAAAGTTGCGTTATAGCACTTACGATGTTGAATTTTATGTAGTGGTCCAGGCTGTGAAACATTGGCGTCATTATTTGTTTCACAAAGAGTTTGTTTTATTTACAGACCATGATTCATTGAGGCATATCCGCAGTCAAGATAAAGCATCACATAAGCATGCTCGGTGGATGCCTTTCTTGGAAAAGTTTACTTTTGTTGTGAAGCATAAGTCTGGAATTCAAATCGTGTGGCAAATGCCTTGAGCAGAAGGAGTAACCTGCTTGTTTCTATGAGAGTTGTTGTACCCGGGCTAGACAGTCTCATGGAACAGCTCACAACAGATCCATATTTTTCTGTTATTTTACAGGACGTGCAATTTGGAAAGAGGACATATTTTCTTGTGCATGACGGTTTTCTTTTTTAAGGAAAATCAATTATGTATTCCTAATTCCAGCCTCCGCCTTCAAATAATTAAAGAACTGCATGGCGAAGGGCATGTGGGGAGAGACCGTACTTTATGATTGGTGCAGTCTTCTTACTTTTGGCGTACTATGCGGAGGTTTCTATCCACTAGATACATCATAAGCACTAGTTTACACCAGGCTTCCCCCTTGAAAGTGTTTATAACATCTGATGTCCTCTATCCACTGTCCGTATACAACAGCTGCTGTCCTTCAAACTGCTGATGAAGCCTGAAGACTGTTAAGGAGAAAACACTGCTGGTCCAATCTACTGATGCTAAAGGGCTGCCCACTCAAGGACTGATCAACCTTGAGGAAAGCACTGATGGAAGACGAAAACAGTAGTTTAGTGTGTCACTTGTATTGAATAGAATCAGTGGTTAAAATTAGCAGTGTTTATATAAGAACAGTGGTTATAGGTTGTTAGGTTGTTAGATGTCACTTTCATGGTGACGTCAGCTTAGATGCTTCAGTGGTTTGATTTGCCTATAAATGTGTCACACCCTGACTTTTGCGGAAGTGTGGTTATTTGGTGTGACTTCTTAATACCATAGCAATCAATCATAACAATGCTATATGATAAAACCAAAAGGATTTTCATCCATTAATAAAGTTTAGAAAATACCACAATACCATTATCTTAAAAACATTGACGCCAATTAGTTACAAACCATAACATGTTCAAATGAGTTCCCATGGACTCAACAAAAGACTTTAAATAATCCTGAGTTTAGAAACATGTATCCCGTCCAGGAATAGGATACATCTTTTATACTCTACGACCATGGATGACATCCTTTATTTAACACGCAGCTTGTAGACACATGCATACACCTGCCAGATCCGTTTAGTTCCCTGAAATACATGTAGTTTGAAAAATCAACAAAAGTTGAGCGATTTCATGTGTATGAGTAAACCTTTGAAATATGTCTGTATGTATGAAAGTCCCTGGTATGTAGCAATAAGGAAAAAGAGATCACCAATGGGTTGCAAAGCCAATGGTATATGTGAAGTGATGCAGGAAGACTCAAACCTAGCAGATTTCGCACCGGGCTTCCAGCTGTAAGACATAGTCACCACATGGTCCACTCAGCGGACTCAGGAGTGGGGCTCGCTACACCCAAATAGATCTATCACTCATGTCCCTCGGTCCTACGACGAGGATTAATGGCCTTAAGTATCCGCCTACCCACTCACATGATCTAAGTAGTATGCCCTCCTTAAGCTAACCATACCATGTATAAAAATGTCCGTAATAATTGTAACATGTATTTCACCCCCGAAGTTATAAAACTGAAAACAATTAAGAGAAAAGGGGGACATGAACTCACAGTATTGCGTCTTCAGTCTGTGTAACCCAAGTCTCCTCCGCAAACACGACTACCTACAGCGTACTAATGTCTATTAGACAAACGGGTCGTGCCTTTGCTTAGTATGAGGGTTTTTGAGTTACGTTACCTTGATATTATTCCAGGTTATAACTTCTTTTTAAAATAATAATAATTATTTTAACTTAAGCTTTGTTTTTAGGGTTTTGAAATAATAGTTAGGCAACTATTTCGTATCCATATTTCTCAAGTATTTTATATGCGTATTTCCTTCCCAAGGATGGCGGTATTTATACATGTATTTTGGTAGTTCGAATAATATATTTTTAAGTTCCACTTAGAAAATATATTTAACATATTTGTCAAAAATAATATATTCCCAAAATATATATTTTCCCCAAAGATAATATATTTTCACTCCTTGTATCCAAAATAATATTTACCCAAAAATATATTCGTAAAAGTATTTTCCGGAATATTTCGTAAGTTACGTTTTCGTGTTTGGTTTCACAATACCAAGTATGTAACTTAAATATTTATCCATTGTAATTTTTGGTATTATTCTGGAGTTATAGATGTGATGGTGTTTTGATAAGTTACATTATTTTGCCCTAAAATAATATAACTAGTTCACAAAGCAATCAAATATCCACACAATCGTTTTAGTATAAAATATATATATATATATATATATATCCGCTTTTATTTACGAAACTCACCTCCGACACTATGGAGTTTTGTAACGAAACTTATGGCGAGGTTTATTTTGAAAGGCAATGTTTAAAACATATATGTAAACACTTGTTAGAAGATAATTTTCCAAGTGTTTATATTTGTAGAAAATTTCGACATAGTTTCCCCTAGAAACGGAGGTGTCCATGCTATTAAGCATATCATTTTCTTTTCAAAATCAATCAACAATCAATCCTTAAACAATCTTGCATTACCAAGAGCAAAAACTATAGGTGTTTCATATTAGTCATGAACTTGATATATCACGAAAACGCATAGTAACTTGGTATAGCGTTTAGTGGCCTTAGTTACCTTCCAAAGTGTATTCATCTTTTTTTAAAAATCATTTTCTTAAAAGAGTTGAGTGTTTACAACTTGTAAACAATTTTTACAAAAATTAATCTTTTGAACTCTTCTTGTAAATAAAGTGTTCTTACACTTATTTTACCACTAAAAATGGTGTAAGTGCAAGTATAGGTCATAACCTTTTTAAAATCGATTCTTGAACTTGGTTTGTTTAGAAAAGACCTTAGTAACTCTTGGATCTACATGATCATCAACTTACTTTGTTTACTTATATTTCAAGAAAATCATTTTCTTTCAAGTTCATGCTTAGACTTAGAAGATGATTATTCTATGTAACACATAATCACCTCCTAATCTTGTTAAATCGTGGTTTTAATCATTATTTGACAAGTCTCATGTGATGATTAATATCACATTACTAAGAATCAACAAGGAATCAACAATATATACACAACAACATCATACTACAACATTTCATCATGTTTTCCCTTTTATATAAGCTTTATGTTTAATCTTTTAGTTCTTGTTCTTAGTGTTCTTGATATAAACAACATACTACAAATTTATAACCGCAAAAGAGAAGTAACAAGGGTTAACCAAGGAACTTACAACTAGCTCAAAGGCTAGGGAAGATCTCTAGTGAAAAAGATGAGAAAAAGTGGTGATTGAAAGCAATGTATGAAGTTCCTTCAAGTTCCTCAAGCTTCCACCTTCACAAGGCACCTTCTAATACTTGACTCAAGCTTGAAAATGGATGAAGATGGTGGTGTTAAGGTGGTGGTGGTGGTGGTTATAGTGAGCCAAGAGGAGAGGCAGAGATGTGAGAGAGTGGGGTGATCTTGTGAAGTGATGGAGTGAAGATATGAATGATCTTGTAATCTAGGAGCCATACTTATGTAGATTTCATCCAATATCTTGTTCAAATACTCAAGCAACAATCTAGATAAAATATTGAAACAAAATCTTGGTGTGGTCCCATACATGGGCCGTAAATCATCAAAGGGGGGGGGGGGTTAATTGTAATTTTTGAGGATAGTAGGTTACTTATAATATCCAAAGAAATCTAAGCAAATCTAGATGAATCTTTCAAATCCAAGCAATATCAAAATAAATCTAATAAAATCAAGAAAGGATTTAGTAGAGATTTTGAAATCTTGGAGTGGGGCCACCTCCTTGGTGCTGTGAATATGGAGGGGGGAGGGGGTCCATGTGTAAATTTTGATGGTAAGTGAATAATAGTTGGAGGTTAAATGAAAAGTCTAGTGTTTTAAGTGTATGACACATTATATAGTGTGTTGGGGTAATCGGGGACCATAACTAGTCCAAAAATAATTAAACAATGTTTCTAGTAAAATCTTGGTGTTTCGGGTAATGTCCGGTTGTTCGGTTAGATACCGGTTCGTTAAAGCGTCAAGCTATTCCTTTTTGTGTTCTTTAAGTACCCTTTTGTGACACTTTTAATTCCCGACACTTAGGAAAGCATACAGGACCATTTAGTCAATTTTCTGCATAATACCAGTATGTTAAAGTGCTGAATTTTGTTAATTAATGCAGAATTCTGCATTTTGAGTGGGTTTTAGGTACTTTCCGGCACTTAAACAATCACCTAGTGACGCAGTTTTATGGTCCCTACTTCCCTACACTCCATACTAGTGTAGTACCTTGTCCCTGGCTCATACTGGCCTAAAAATATTGTATGTCTATGTACTGGCACTGTCGGTATATTTCTGAGTTATCCACTAACTGTGCTAACTATGCTTTGTGCATCAAGTATGTCACTAAAGTTTGTGTGTAATAAATTGTGTGACAGTATGAAGTGTGATGCACATGTATGCATAATACAGAAATCAGAAAGCAGTTTAAGTCTTCGGTTGTAATTAAGCACAGTCGTTAAGCATAATTCAATATTAATTAACGTACGGATGCATGCAAATTTGACGGTTGTCACATTCTCCCCCTGTTAAGAAAATTCCGTCCTCGAAATTTGTACTACCTTAACTCCTTAGGTTTACATTGTGCGCTTATGTGTACGAATAATACTGAGGTAGGTAACCACAAAACCGAATCAAACCTTATTCACATTAGGTGAGTCGAAGAATATATAACAACACGAATCCAATGGTTAAAAGGTATGTGCTTTTAGCATTTGGTGTCGAAGGTACATGACGTATCGACGTATAGTCTAGTGTAATCCAGTTACAGGGGTTCCAAAAAAGAGGAGTTTTGTCCAATAGGATTCTCAAGCGATTGATCACAGTATGCAAATTTTCACAAACCATAGCATCCGCTATATGAACTCAAAATCAACAACTTGAAGATGAAAATGACCTGTCAACTTTCGAATAAGTAAATGGTAAGGATTTGTGTGTTGCCATTCTTGAATTGCGAAAATACACCGAGTGGGGTACAAGCGAATTTGGGTATCATTGTTTTAATTCGTAGTTTCCTCAGAAATGTTTATATGACAAGTTGACAAAAGTATATGTAGTTTTGTGTGAAATGGTTGACCATGATTAGCACAAGCTAATGGCACCACAAGGTGTCGAAATGACGAGATTCAATAATAGTGGTGACTGAACAAGTTCACCGTGCCTGAAATCAAATGAAAGTGTACTGAGACAATCTGAAGATTTGATTTACACAATGTCATATAGTTTTCAGTTAAATACGAAATATCAAAGAGCCACTGTTTTTGATCGAAGGTGAAAAAGTATTAAGTACCGCAAGGTATTCGATAGACAATGAAAGAATCGTTAGGAGGTACATTGTGTTATGAAATGAATCTATGTACCATTGCCTTAACACACAACTGTGTTGAGACCGCTTTAATCGTGATAAACGAAACGGATTTAGAGCAAATAAATAATTTAAATCCGTGTATGAAGTGAGTAACCAAATTAGCGCAAGCTCAATTTTGTGAAATCATCTCCACAAGGTATTGAAACCAACAAATGATTTAGTGGAGTCGTAGACCAATTAAATCTATTACGACTTGAAACGAAAGAACCTTTGCAAAAATATTTGAATATGATGTTCCCAATACATCATATGGCGTCTTAAATTCAATATGCGAAGTGGATAAGTTCAAGCAATTGAACTTGGTTTCAGCGTAACTTGACAATAAACGTATGTATTAACAAAGGAAATCTCGGCATGGTTGCAAAGATAAACCATGAATGTAACTCGAAATAAAAAGGAGTTTCGAGAAAGTGTGTTGACTTGATAACAACAGAGCCAATAATTACAATAATGTAGGTCATTCGAATTCACAAACCAGTAATTAGATTTAGTAACATAATATTCGAACTTCAATGAAGTGTTTGAAATAAAGCCGCATGCGTAGCAAAAGGTGCATGCATAACATATAAGTTCTCAGGAAATGAAGCAATGTGTATCTGCTAAAATGAAGGAATGTCCAAGTATTTGGAGCCAATGTGTGTTCGCTCTCAGCGAAGGAAATTTAACGTGATGCAACTACCATTGAGGGGAGTAGAGATGCAAACATCTACTCGCTAGAAGCGAAAGTGAAGATTTCAACAAAAGGAATTTGAACACTTTCTGTTTGGTTAACTGAATCAGCATATATGTCAGGTTAATGGTGTTTGATTGGGTTAACAGATATGGTTCCTAAATAACAACCATTACGAGTTTGGACCTGGGTTCCCAAAGGCCCTAAGTATATGTTTTCTAGACCCTCAAGGTTTCGTATTCTGTGTAAATCTGTTTTGTGCATTGGATAGGAAACACCATTTTTGTGTATGTTTAAAAACAAATTATTCTCCCACAATTTCCCAGTATACTTCATTCCCGAATTCACAACTAATGACACTCGATCATCGATCAGTCGTGTAATAGAAGTTAGATCCTCACAGTTAGTTAGGTAAGAAATTCGTTAATTCTCAGCAAGAGTTACCGACTCTTGTAGGTTAGCTCGTTCGGCTCCTGGTAGTTGATGCTCATTTGAAAATCATCGTCCTTCTTCTTGACGAGCAGAATTGGGGTTACCCAAAAGGGAATTTTGGTCTGTTATCTTCCTTCTCTATCAAATTCTGAGGTTACACTGACAATCCTTGCATCTCCGAAGGTGTAAGTCGCTAAGGTGCATCGACTACAGGCACGATGCCTGGAATCAAATTGATGCGAAATTCGACTAGTCGTTGAGGAGATAATTCTGGTAAGTGTTCGGGGAAGACTTCAGGATATTTCCTTATCACAGGAATATCCTCGAGTTTTGGTTCTTCGGCTCCCTTACCCCCGACATGAGCCAAGAAAACAACACATCCTTTACGCAACAACTTTCGTGCCTCCCAACATTTAGTAATTCGTAGAGGCGTATCCTACTTCATGAGTCACGGTCGTTCCTTTATTCGCCATCGGGATGCGGACATCAATCTCCGCTCGATCACTCGGCAACTAATCCATCCCAATTACCTCGTCGAAGTTTCCCAACATCAACTGGCAGCAGATCAAGCGTAAACTTACGCTCTCCGGGTTCTATCTTGCTGTTTCTAGTTACTGCGTTGGCTTCCACTAGCTTCACCTAGCTAGTTCCCTCGAGTGCGAGTTATCTAACTTACTTGCTACTAACCCAAGTATACTCTCAAACTCTAGAGATGCAAAGCTTAAAATTTGCAACAGTATCTGGCAACACAGATGCATAACGTTGAGTAATATGGAACGTACCGATATCCATGCTTGGATTCCTGGTGTGCTCCCCTAGCTCTGCTACTGAGCTTTTATCCTTGTGCCTGATTCTTCTTAGGGCAGTATTTTCTGAAATGCTTCTTGCCCCCACAGTTAAGACAACCTTGAGCACGTTTTTATTTGTCACTCATCCTACCTTGATAGTTGTCGTTGTCCTTGTTTCCTCCGTGATTCTCGCTACCATCTTGGCCTCCATTTCTACGTTCAGTATTTTGTCTACAAGTTTCCTTAGGATGTCCCATCTTGCCACAATTATCCCATTTTCCATATTTACATCGCCCGACATGATAACGTAGGCAATTGTCACACTTAGGTAGGATACCCATGTAGTCTTTTCCCTTTTTGGCCTTCTTCTTGTTACTCGCCGAGTAATCTTTTTGAAACTTGCGAGCTTTCTCTTGTTATCTCCAGATGACTCTACAGGAGTCTCCTCTTTCTTTCTCATACTGGAAAATTTTCCTAGTCTAACCGCTTCTTCAGTGAGCGCCACGCTTATGTCGATAGCCTCGGTGATGTTGTTACCAGGCTTAGAATCTGAGGTGCCAATCCCCCTATGAAACATTCGACTCTCTTAAACTCTGGTCCCACCAGGAGCGTAGCAACTTGTGATAAATCGTTAAATCTCTGCACATACTCAGCTATCTTGGGTCCTTCCATTTTCAAGTTTCGTAGTTCAGTCTCCAACTTCTGGGCTTCTGCCCTTGAGCAATATCTCTTACGCATCAGTTCTTTCAGTTCGTCCCACGTCAAAGCATACGCAGCGGTCTCGCCAATTTTCTGAACATGAAGGTTCCACCATGACAGAGCCCCATCTATAAATAGTCCAGCTATGTACGTGACCTGATGTTCTGGGGCACATTTGCTCAATCGTAAAACAGAATCCGTCTTCTCAACCCAGCGCACGAAGGTTAAGGCACCCCCGGTGCTGTCAAATTCTTGAGGTTTGTGGTCTAAGAACTGCTTGTAGGTGCAGCCTTCGCTGTGTTCGGAGCGAAGGGCCTCGAGTTGTGTAATAGCCTGTGAGATGCGCTCTTGTAGTTCTGCCGCTGTTGTTGGCGGAGGGTTGTTGGTATTGACATTCCCTTGTATCGACATCTTTTAAGAAGAAGATTGGTTAGGCCAGGTCTTATTTGTTCAGGAAGTGCTTTTAGTTGTTTAGTGGTCATACGTACATACACATAATAGGTCATCATACCAACCAATCAAGTAATAGCATAATCATAGCATAACCAAGTAATTTGGGAATTATGTTTAATGAGAGCATAGCAAGCAAGCACGTAGCGTTATAATTATAGCACACACATATAGATCATCAACGTGCCTAACGAAGACATAGCGACTGAGCTTTCATTGGTTATTGGTCACAAAGTATTGTCGCTTGTTAATGATGATTGGGCTCTCATTATTCTCCGACCACAATTGTATTGTCTTACAAAATGTATCACATCAAGAGGGACACAGGGTCACCCTACCCTTGTCCATTAAATATATTAGTGTATCAAATCACATAGTCAGATGTGGTCTTCAAAAGTCTCCATAATCCCGGCTTATCATTAGTGTCTTTTCCCAAATGTAATGCAATCCACATAATCTGAAAACCAACCATACCGGTGTCTGAGGTGGAGGAGGAAAGAAAAGTGAACTGTTAACACGCGTGAACTCCTCCGCGAGCTTGTATATACGTCGAAGTAATTAATTGATTTGCTGCTTGACAGTAAAGAAACGAGCATCAAAAACCTGGGAAAGGTGTAATAACAGCAGGTAAGAGCGCAAAAGGAATCTTTGATAAACGTAGAGGACCAAAGTATACTGGCAATAGGGTGAAGGACGTGGTGTCAGCTCAAGCTCCAAAACCCTGCGACTCATATTCTCAAACTGTATCTGATGTTACAGGAGCACTCTTCCCGTGCGTAGCCTCCATAATGTGAGGGGTGGTAAAAATCAGCATAGTGTATGATAGGAACCATCGAAATGGCTCGTCCAGCTGTGTAGAGGTGAAGGTAGCAAATGGTGCGGCCTGTGAGGTCGTAGAAAATGCTGCTGTAGCAAATGGGATCGTTACGCGGGTGCTGACCTAGAGTACCTTCCCGGGGTGCGGGTATGTCTTGAAAGAAAGCGCTAGGCTTGTTGGCGCAGTGGACATCGGTCTTCACAAGAGCAACATCAGCGGGTGAAGGTGTTGGAACAAATGTCTCAACTAATAGGAAGATCATTAGGTGCAGGTACTGGGTCGGGTATAAGGGATGCAATGCCTGGTAAACCAAAAGAAACATGGTCATGATCAAGTAAAGGTGCAAGTTCAGCATGTGCAACATCAAGCTGACCCAAAAGGTGCAGAAGCTAGCTCAGGAGCAGGCTCTGGGTCGTGTAACGGTGTGGTGCCTTGAGCAGGTGATAGTGCAGCAGCCATGTCATCGTCGTCTGCGTCAGTAGTAGAAAGCTGTAATCCAGCTATCTGTAAGGCTGCAGATTTCACGGACTCAAAGGAGTCTGAAGTCGAGTGTATACCAAAATCAGAGGATAGCTTATAACAGGGGTCTCAGAAGTGTAATGTGTAATAATGTTCTCGTCTAACTTTCTACCATCATGGGTGTCAGCAGGAGGACCAACAATAACATGTCAGCGTCATCATCAATTGTTCGTTGAGTAGCCACCCTTTGGAAGGAAAGGTCCACATGAGGCGTATTGTCAAGGATCAGAGCCATGGTGTGTTCACTATCGGAAAAACCAGTGATGAAGTGGTCATGGACCGGAACAAGAGTAACAGGAGGATTCTTATCAGAGAATCCTTCAGCAAGGATAAGTCATCCCCAAAATCTTGTAGCGCGGACTGTTGTAAGTCGTCCTTGCCCTTGGTCAGCATATCAGGATCACTCTCAGTGTCTGACGTAAATATCTCCGGTGCAAGTGCAGTCTCATTATTTGTGGCGGCGGCCATAGGGTCATCAATGTTTGACAACCAGCTTTTTGATCAAGGCGACATGTGTATCAGTACATGGTAGTCATAGTATGTATTTCCATAGTAATCACTATCAGTTAGCGTATGCAAACAGTTTCCACATATGCACGTTTATCAATAATCAGCAATTAAGCATGTATGTGATAACAATGTAAGCAAGTAATCATCCTAGTCTTCCCCAGACTATCCCACCCAGCCTCTTATACTGAACTCCCTAGTCTCTCAGACTAACTCCTTGGTCTCTAAGACCAACTTCCTGGTCTCTAAGACCAACTCCCTGGTCTCTAGGACTAAATTCCTGGTCTCTAAGACCAAACCTCCCAGTCTCTAAGACTAAATCCCTGGTCTCTAAGACCAAACCTCCCAGTCTCTAAGACTAAATTTTTCCCCAGCCTCTAAGACTGAACCTCCCCAATCTCTAAGATTGAACCCCTCAGTCTCTAAGACTGAACCTCCCCAGCCTCTAAGGCTGAACTCCCTCAGTATCTAAGACTGAACCCCCCAGCCTCTAAGGCTGAACTCCCTTAGTCTCTAAGACTGAATTACAAACATAATTTTTGAAGTGTGTATTTGTGCCTTTTGTTTGTAAAAATGTTTGTTCCCTGGATCTGGACGTTTTGTGCATGCAATGAAAACATGTTGTAAAAAGCATTTTCGTGAGAGCCCTAATGATCATAGTCTAGACTCGAGAAGGAATCCTAGTTCGCTACGATCGAAGCTCTGATACCAAGCTGTCACACCCTGACTTTTGCGGAAGCGTGGTTATTTGGTGTGACTTCTTAATACCATAGCAATCAGTCATAACAATGCTATATGATAAAACCAAAAGGATTTTCATCCATTAATAAAGTTTAGAAAATACCACAATACCATTATCTTGAAAACATTGACGCCAATTAGTTACAAACCATAACATGTTCAAATGAGTTCCCATGGACTCAACAAAAGACTTTAAATAATCCTGAGTTTAGAAACATGTATCCCGTCCAGGAATAGGATACATCTTTTAAACTCTACGACCATGGATAACATCCTTTATTTAACACGCAGCTTGTAGACACATGCATACACCTGCCAGATCCGTTTAGTTCCCTGAAATACATGTAGTTTGAAAAATCAACAAAAGTTGAGCGAGTTCATGTGTATATGTGTATGAGTAAACCTTTGAAATATGTCTGTATGTATGAAAGTCCCTGGTATGTAGCAATAAGGAAAAAGAGATCGCCAATGGGTTGCAAAGCCAATGGTATGTGTGAAGTGATGCAGGAAGACTCAAACCTAGCAGATTTCACACCGGGCTTCCGGCTGTAAGACATAGTCACCACATGGTCCACTCAGCGGACTCAGGAGTGGGGCTCGCTACACCCAAATAGATCTATCACTCATGTCCCTCGGTCCTACGATGAGGATTAATGGCCTTAAGTATCTGCCTACCCACTCACATGATCTAAGTAGTATGCCCTCCTTAAGCTAACCATACCATGTATAAAAATGTCCGTAATAATTGTAACATGTATTTCACCCCCAAAAATATATTCGTAAAAGTATTTTCCGGAATATTTCGTAAGTTACGTTTTCGTGTTTGGTCTCACAAAACCAAGTATGTAACTTAAATATTTATCCCTTGTAATTTTTGGTATTATTCTGGAGTTATAGATGTGATGGTGTTTTGATAAGTTACATTATTTTGCCCTAAAATAATATAACAAGTTCACAAAGCAATCAAATATCCACACAAGCGTTTTAGTATAAAATATATATATTCTAAATATATATTTATCCGCTTTTATTTACGAAAACCCACCTCCGACACTTTGGAGTTTTGTAACGAAACTTATAGCGAGGTTTATTTTGAAAGGCAATGTTTAAAACATATATGTAAACACTTGTTAGAAAATAATTTTCCAAGTGTTTATATTTTTAGAAAATTTCGCCATAGTTTCCCCTAGAAACGGAGGTGTCCATGCTATTAAGCATATCATTTTCTTTTCAAAATCAATCAACAATCAATCCTTAAACAATCTTGCATTACCAAGAGCAAAAACTATAGGTGTTTCATATTAGTCATGAACTTGATATATCACGAAAACGCGTAGTAACTTGGTAGAGCGTTTAGTGGCCTTAGTTACCTTCCAAAGTGTATTCATCTTTTTTTAAAAATCATTTTCTTAAAAGATTTGAGTGTGTACAACTTGTAAACAATTTTTACAAAAATTAATCTTTTGAACTCTTCTTGTAAATAAAGTGTTCTTACACTTGTTTTACCACTAAAAATGGTGTAAGTGCAAGTATAGGTCATAACCTTTTTAAAATCGATTCTTGAACTTGGTTTGTTTAGAAAAGACCTTTGTAACTCTTGGATCTACATGATCATCAACTTACTTTGTTTACTTATATTTCAAGAAAATCATTTTCTTTCAAGTTGATGCTTAGACTTAGAAGATGATTATTCTATGTAACACATAATCACCTCCTAATCTTGTTAAATCATGGTTTCAATCATTATTTGACAAGTCTCATGTGATGATTAATATCACATTACTAAGAATCAACAAGGAATCAACAATATATACACAACAACATCATACTACAACATTTCATCATGTTTTCCCTTTTATGTAAGCTTTATGTTTAATCTTTTAGTTCTTTTTCTTAGTGTTCTTGATATAAACAACATACTACAAATTTATAACCGCAAAAGAGAAGTAACAAGGGTTAACCAAGGAACTTACAACTAGCTCAAAGGCTAGGGAAGATCTCTAGTGAAAAAGATGAGAAAAAGTGGTGATTGAAAGCAATGTATGAAGTTCCTTCAAGTTCCTCAAGCTTCCACCTTCACAAGGCACCTTCTAATACTTGACTCAAGCTTGAAAATGGATGAAGATGGTGGTGTTAAGGTGGTGATGGTGGCGGTTATAGTGAGCCGAGAGGAGAGGGAGAGATGTGAGAGAGTGGGGTGATCTTGTGAAGTGATGGAGTGAAGATATGAATGATCTTGTAATCTAGGAGCCATACTTATGTAGATTTCATCCAATATCTTGTTCAAATACTCAAGCAACAATCTAGATAAAATATTGAAACAAAATCTTGGTGTGGTACCATACATGGGCCGTAAATCATCAAAGGGGGGGGTTAATTGTAATTTTTGAGGATAGTAGGTTACTTATAATATCCAAAGAACTCTAAGCGAATCTAGATTAATCTTTCAAATCCAAGCAATATCAAAATAAATCTAATAAAATCAAGAAAGGATTTAGTAGAGATTTTGAAATCTTGGAGTGGGGCCACCTCCTTGGTGCCGTGAATATGGAGGGGGGGAGGGGGTCCATGTGTAAATTTTGATGGTAAGTGAATAATAGTTGGAGGTTAAATGAAAGGTCTAGTGTTTTAAGTGTATGACACATTATATAGTGTGTTGGGGTATTCGGGGACCATAACTAGTCCAAAAATAATTAAACAACGTTTCTAGTAAAATCTTGGTGTTCCGGGTAATGTCCGGTTGTTCGGTTAGATTCTGGTTCGTTAAAGCGTCAAGCTATTCCTTTTAGTGTTCTTTAAGTACCCTTTTGTGACACTTTTAATTCCCGACACTTAGGAAAGCATACAGGACCATTTAGTCAATTTTCTGCATAATACCAGTATGTTAAAGTGCTGAATTTTGTTAATTAATGCAGAATTCTGCATTTTGAGTGGGTTTTAGGCACTTTCCGGCACCTAAACAATCACCTAGTGACGCAGTTTTATGTACCCTACTTCCCTACACTCCATACTAGTGTAGTACCTTGTCCCTGGCTCATACTGGCCTAAAAATATTGTCTATCTATGTACTGGCACTGTCAGTATATTTCTGAGTTATCCGCTAACTGTGCTAACTATGCTTTGTGCATCAAGTATGTCACTAAAGTTTGTGTGTAACAAATGGTGCGACAGTATGAAGTGTGATGCACATGTATGCATAATACAGAAATCAGAAAGCAGTTTAAGTCTTCAGTTGTAATTAAGCACAGTCGTTAAGCATAATTCAATATTAATTAACGTACGGATGCATGCAAATTTGACGGTTGTCACAAAATGGAACACTACCCTGTACTGTTACATTTTGTTGACTGAGTGAGTTCTCCTCCTCCAATCCTTTCATCTTGTGCAATCAGCCAGGTAGCATCAGGCTGAGGGAGAGTTTTGTTGTAAGCATGCATTGTAATCTTTTGATTTGATTTGTAATATTTTGACCTAATGAAAAGCATGTGTTTACCAGAACTATTCTCCCTTTTGATTGTGTTTATAAAGTTTGTTTCCATTTCCGCTGCACTTTACATTATTTCATATTCATTCATTGTTCAAATTATACAAACAAACACAATCATGAGAGCCTCCGATCCTAACAATTCGTATCAGAGCGTGGACAGTCAAATTCGATCTAACAATCAATTTGACATAACAGTTCAGCTCAAAATTCATTGATGCTAAGGTTGATCGCTTCTAGTTGAAAAACAGAGTAACGAGTGATCACGTTTAAAGTTGTTATTCAAAAACTCTGTAAAACAACCAAGATGTCATAAGACACACAAACTTCACATAACAAGTGATGTCATGCATAAACCTATAGTTTTCAGATCTGAAAAACTTGTCTGATAACTATGGTATAATTATTTACGAAAATTGATTTCAATTGTTGTTATGAAGTTTATACTGTTTCCATCATGTTTGTTACTAAGGTGTGTACCTCAGTTCAACAAAAACCTATGATTCCTAAAAACATTAGTGTTTTTGTTAACATAAAAGGATGGAAATTAAAACTTTAGTTATTAGATCTTATGTGTTGAAAAACAGGTTGAGAATCCTATTAAAAAGGACCAAATCAACTTTGTTAAAAATACATTGAGAAAATCAGGTGTTAAAATAGTCCAAATCATATGTAATGTGAGATTTGATATAAGCATATACAAAAATGACCAGATCTCTCAAAGCATTACTGCAAAATGATTCTGGATTAAGTATTCTTTCAATAAAAACCTCCTAGTAAGTATTTCATTACTTATGAATGGGAAGGGTAAAAAGGGGAAGAAGAAAAATCACAAAATCTCAAAAGTGTGTTTATCTCAAAACTGTTGAAGTCAAAAGAAAAGAGTATAAATATAAAACATTTAAGAGTCCAAAATTGGGGTAACAATGATTATCAAGCAACTGTGTGCATTCATTGGTTCAGGGAAGTTCAGGTAACAATGGTATCTCCAGTAAATAAAAAAGGACTAGACAAGATTTTCAGAATCATCACATGGTAACAAAGTTTATAACAGGACTTTCAAAATCACATGTGAACATGTCTCCTCATTTTTGCAATCAATTAAACAAGAAAATGGTCTCAAGCAGTGGTTATTACAATGTATTTCAAACCACTGACCATTTTCATAAAACTTGAGAGTGATGTGATTATGAGTTTAATTGAAAGTATTCCAGATCCTTTTTGATGTTGATTTTAGAAAACCTTTAATTATTTTTTTTTGAAAAGGTTTTACTCAAATAAAGCAGGATATATTATTCTTTATTTTTCCTTAAGAATGATATATTTTGTACTTTTACTTGTTTTTTTATAGTAAAAGTTTCAAACTCCTGTCAGGATGAAGAACCTCATTTTTTGGTGATATCATCCTTAAAAATGGATCAAAAGGAAATGGCGTAAGTGTCAAGGTCATGTCAAACTCAAGTTTATTTTAACACAGATCAAAGATTGATTGCTAATGGACCTTAAAATACTTGGGTACTCATGCTCTAATCCAAATATTATGGCACAAAATGAGTAGTCTTAGTAAAAAGGTTTCCATCATCTGGGGTATTAAACCACTGTCAGGAATCTATAAAAGCTTCAAAAGCTGTAATAGATATGTGGCAAAATCTTGAATGAAAATTCCTGTAAAAACTGCTGACATATTGAATTTGACAATTTGCATCTAAAATGTATTTTGCTGAGGATAACAATCTTGCAGATCTTTCAGAACCACCATCAACAGATATTGGACATAATATTGTGATTTCACAAGATAAAATAATCTCTTTCATCAGAACAGCAGATGCTCAAAACTTTTGTCAAAAGCTTATCCACTGGTGCACTAACAGTTGCTGACATACTAGCCTTTCAAATCGTTACCATTACTTTACCCCTAACCACTGTTTTTGTGACACCTATGCTTGTAATCATTGTAAACAGTTCAGTTATCAATAAAACAATGCTATTTAATCTCAATGTTTGTTTGGTTATGTTTAACATCTTTCATGTTTTGATTTTCAATTCTAAAACTCTACATCGCTTTCTGGAGAGTTATACGCAAACTGGTGCGTAAACGTAATCAGTTTAATGTGAAAAACACTTCGGAACATCAACATATGCTTAGCATACCTTAAATAACCTCTACATAACTTAGAAATAAGTTTTGAAGGCTTTGGTATGGCTAAAATCAAGTTTAATCGCCTACAGGGACTTAATTCGACAAACTACGAAAGTATGACGACTCGTACTAGAACAGACATTCCGGAACTTGATCATAAGTTAAACACACCCTAATTATCCTTTGTATAGCTTAGAAATAGGCTTTGAGGGGTTCGGTGTGCTAAAATAAACTTTATGCTCATTCAGGGACTAAAAGCGTCAAAAAGTGCATAAGTTTGCATTTTCGCGCATAACTTACGTTCTGAATACATCAGGACATCCAAAAATTTATGTAACCATTAAAATATTTTATTTTAGTGTTTGTCATAAGAAAAAATCCATTCGTCGCGCAATTTGGATCGTTTTTCGCGCTCGTGCGCATTTCGTCGTAATTAAGCGAATATCGCGATCGCACGACCAAACGAACCGACATCCAGAATATTTTTGAGCATGTTTCATGTCCACAAGTTTAGGCATCATTTTAGGGCCTTAAATTTGGCTTGACGGGCCTTAGAAGTGTCAGAAATGGCTTTAAAACACAACAGGGACCAAAACTGTCATTTCTGCAAAGTTGTTGCTGGTCTGCAGAACTCAGGCGGCCCGCGTGAGTTTCTGTTGTCTGCTACGCGGCCCGCGTGGAGTCACCAGATCTGTACAGAATCATTTCCAGCCTGTTTCCAGTCAATTCTAACTCATTTCTCTCTTGTACATGGTATTTCATGATACTAGGGGCCATTTTGATGAGCCCAAGGTATTGTAAAACCATGGATGCACATGTATGGATGAGATTGAAGCACGGTTTTCGACAAACAATCTTAACGGTCCTAAGAAATCTATAAATACCCCTCAAGATCACAACTCAAAACCCACACCTTTGAATCTGAATTTGTTCTCTATGTTGATGTGTTTATCACTTCATACCTGAGAATATTCGGATCAAAACTTCCGTTCTAGGACCCGTTGTAAGTCCTCTTTCGTTCTTTTAGCGTTTTCTGCGTTAACCAGTTTATGGTCAACACGAAGTTCGGTTGAACTTCGCAACGTGAGCGTAATCACGATGGTTATAGTCCCTTGTGACTATACCTACTGATTACCACGTTATCTAGGCTCAGTGACGAGTCGTAGTTTCGGCCAAAATGCTTATTCTTGCGTATTTTGTAACTAAACTACTTTTAAGTATCAAAACCGTTTGTTTTGATACCAAACCTGTTTTCTAACCTCGTTAAACATGTTCTAACATGTTTAGCTCGTCACTTTAGGTTTAATGCTTATATAGGGTCGTAAGGTAAGCGATTTAAACAATCGCTTATACTTTCGAACCCGACCCGTTTGGTCGATCATTAGGATCCGACCAAACACATTAGGTGACCATAGTTGTATAGGGAATAACCTTCCGAGGTTATACCTTATGGTCACGACGTTTAGTTAGTTGTATGATAGGTAGTTTATATGCCTTAGGTAAATTACCAAAATGCCCTTTTTACGCCCAAAATTCATTTTAAGCATATGTAACATAATTTTTGATATCTAAACTGATTTGGCAACAATATTAGACATGTTAAGGCATATTTTACTTATCATAGGACTAGTTAGGCATTCCGAACACGTTTTACGCCAACAAAGCGTTAAAGTAGCATAAGCTACCTAAACGGGTTGTAATGGGTCGTAAGCACTTAGGTTAGGTTTCATTTTATTATGTAGGCTTTGTCAAACCATATTACATGAGTTTCCATACTCGTTTGGTTTACGAACACTCATTCTATCCGATCCTCCGATTTAGGTCCGGTTTATTAACATAGTTACCTATATTAGGTGCCGTTTGATTTCCGTGATCTCTAGCATTGTCTGGTTGTTGCTCAAGGACTCCTAGGCAATCTCAAGTGAGTACATAGACCCCTCTTTTACTGTTTTCAAACTGTTTTGGGGTGAAACACATGTGCCTACTTGTTGCTTTCGTGCTTTTCGATGTTTTCATATCATATGCTAGTTATGTTCATTAGTACACATATAGTACATGATTTCATGCATTTCACACTATGTATGTCCATTTAGTGCATACCTAGTGCATTGTTTTATATTACATTTCACGCTATGTATGTTCTTTAGCATACTTAGTGCATTGTTTTCACATCACATGTTTACATTTGGTATAACATTTGGTTGTTTAACGAAACTAATACATTCATTAACACCGATCATGCCGCTCGGTAGTAGGTAGTGGTACCATAGGACCTGACAACTCCCATTCCTGAAATCCTGGGTTTGTTTAGACGTAAGGAATGACCGGATCTGAAAACATTTTTGATAACCTTTACTATAAGGTTATCCTATTGTCTCAAGGCTTGGATGTAGACGTTTGACTTACCACATAAGTGTTTGTATCAGTAAAGCATGCAGTTATTTTGCAAAACATGACTTTTGATTATTCAGAATACCTTGTTTTGTACATTTTTACTTATGGTTCAAGTAGTCTCATTTTACTTACCATACATGACATTGTTTACACATTACATGATTTACATTTGACAATAGACATTTGACCATACATAAACATTTCTACAATTGTTAAACATTACATCTTGGTGGTTGTTTGGGTAAGTGATTTAAGTAACGAGGCGACGTGTAGTACGATAAAAACATGGTGGATACGCCACAGGTACTTCCTATATAAGTGCTTTTATGGTATTACATATCGTAGCGTTATTTAAACCATTTCAGTTTAGACATGTTACATCTACAACACATCTTCACATGAACATCGTTTTACAAATAACTTAACTTATACAAACTCATTTTACATGGTTATTCACTTAACCATACATTATTCTTTTATACATATATATCATTTGGTTTATTTATCACTTTTCAAATGATTTATGAAAGGAAACACTCAACAAGATTCATGACTACTTTTTTATTAAACAATTTCTTTAAACGCAAGTCATGAATCCTATTTTCACAAAACCTATGTATCTCACAGAAATTTTTATGCTGACGTACCTATTTTCACATGTGTTTCAGGAGCTGTTGAATGGGATGTTCAAGACACACATAGGCGGACCAGTGCCTTAGCAACTTAAAATGAAGCTATAACTAGTTTAATTATGTTATGTACTCTTTATTTCCTGTTTTAAGACAATGTAACTCTCTTGTTTGATAAATAAAATATAAGTTTAATTGCCATGGTTATGAAACAATTAATTCTGTTACAACACTCCCCGATGTTTCCGCCACGATTTGATGTTCTACGTGGTCGGGGTGTGACAATTTTGTTCAAACATCTGTTTCCTAACTATTGTCCACTGCTGAAAGTCAACCCCTGTTCTTTCATTCTAATGGAAATCACTGTTGTTTAAAATCAGTGTTTTATCCACTGATGAAGCTATCCACTGATGGTCAAAATCACCCACTGTCTTCACCTTGACCGTTGCAACCACTGATACTTGCTTCATCAGTGGTTCCCTAAACAACTGTCCTCCATAATTCATCTTTTCATCAGAGGTTGGCACATGGTCAGTTCTTAGCCATCAGATCTTTGTAACCGCTGCCACATCAGCATTCACTTTTTCCCTAAATAAAACCCTGATCAAAACCCCCAAACAGGGTTTTACACTGTCGAATTGAATTCCAAAATTCTCTTCTCAAAGCAGTTTCCAAACTTCCGTCTCAAATCATTCTTCGTTCTTCTTCACCAAAATGACAAAATCAAAATCAAAATCATCCTTATCTTCCAAAAAGGTCGCTCAAAAGGCCGCTGAATCCATTGAAATCCCATACAAAGCACCTCACAACTATTTGGGTCTACTCACAAAACCCACCAACAACAAAACCTTCGATACCATCATTGACACCCTTGTGGCTTCAAAGTACAAAATTTTGCTAACTGCTGATACTCCTATTTACGAACAAACCCAAAGAGAATTCTGGAAAAATGCCACACTTGAGTATCAGGGTGAAAAGTTACAGCCATTAATTCTTCCATAAAGGGCAAAGAGATTCAAATCACTCCACAATCTATTTCGGAAGTTTTTGCACTCGATGATCAGGGAGGTAAAACTTCCTTTCCTAAAAACGAATTAAAAACTGATTTTCTCGAAAGAGGGTATAGTGCGGAAATAAAAAGGGACACCTTACAAAAAGGCTTCTTCCCTTCTGCACCAAGGTTTTTATTTCATGCCCTTTTGATGTGTGTTTCAAATAAAACAACTGCTTTTAACAAAATACCATTAAAGATCCAAAACCTGGGATATGCTATCCTACATGATGAAAATTTTAACTATTCTCAGGTGATCTTTGATGATTTGGTAAAAAATGTTGATAGCAAATCATTTCTACTTTTTCCAAGGTTCTTAAGCTACTATTTTAAACAAAAATTTGGAAAGGAACATGAAAATTTGCTCATCCAAGGTAAATCTTTTCAAATAAATGGTTTAACATCTGAAACATTCACTAGAATGTTGACACCTGCAAAAATACAAGCAGAGGTGCCTGAGCAGACTTTAGTAGCTACCACTGCTCCTCAGGTATCTGCTGCTGAGCCCACTGCTCCAGGTGATCATGGCAGCACACCCACTGCTATGAAACCCACACCTGCCATCACCAAAAAGCCTAAAAAGAAACCATCCAAAAAGCCATCCAAACCCACTAAAAAGGCAACTCTGGAAGATGAGATCCCAGAGCCACTGCCAGTGACAACACAAATGTCACCAAAAACCACTGCTGCTACTTCCTCACAGCAGATGGAAGAAAGATCTCCACCTTTGCCTCAAACTCCTCCTGCATCCTCACAAAAGGATCAGGTTGTAAGCACAGGGACCCCACATTATGAAGCTCTGGATCCAATTGGATCCATCTTCCTCAGTCCTGATCCCAAGGACATGTCTCTTTCAACACCTATATCTTCACCCCTCTCACTACCACAATCTATTATACCTTTGTTGCATGCAGTTGCTATAGCTCAGACACAAACCAGTTCCTCTCTATCACCTATCACTGAGAGTACACTCCCACAAGTGACTGGGTCTGATGCTTATACCTCTGCTATCCCAGCAACAACTGAGGAGGTTACACTACAGGAGTTACAAGTAATTCCTGTCAGTAGTACAAGTGGAGCAGCAACTACAAGTGTTGGGTCAACATATCTACATTTGGCCAGTTGTTTCATCAATCAGACTCCCTTGAAGGCAATTTCTTCTATAGCACCTCTGATAACCACTAGTGAGTGTATTTTGACCACTGGTACCATCGAAAGGTTATCAAGTGCTGAAGAAAGAAGTCCCCAGTACCGAGAACAAGGGGCATCAATGGATGACTTTTCAAATTATGTTCCTAAATCACACATTGATATAACCACTACCGGTGGGGAATCAGATGATCCCATTAATTTGGGTGATGATTTAAAATATCAGGAATTGACGGGTAGAATTGGCAAACTTGAGACATATGTTGCTGAAATAAAAGATATGATGCAACAGTTGTTGAAAGCTCAAAAGGTCTCAACCACTGCTGTTCCCACTCAAGCACCTGCTCCACCACAGGCACCTGCTGCAAATGAGTTGTGGAATTTATTCCAACCCCTGCTCCAACAACAAAGACAAATGGCTGATCAGCAGCATGCTATACATGCTCAAGAGCTGAGAAATATGATGGATTCAAGGTTTAGAAACACTCAAGCAGACATCAAGGCTATCAAGGCCCACATCCTGAACACCACTAGCAAAGCTCCACCCACTATTCTCTTCATTGATCAACTACCCCCCAGATAATGCCAAAAAGGGGGAGAAAATCAAGGAGTGGAAGAAGAAAAGAATAGATGATGGCCTTTATATTGAACCAGAAAAAGATGCCATGACTAAAAAGATTCCTTTGCCAGATGGTAGCAAAAAGGTTGATATCACCATAAATGCACTTGCTGAAGCAGTAGCAAGTGTAAAAAGGGACAGAGCGGCAAAGGATATGTCCAGGTGGAATGATGAGAAAAGAGCTTATATGGAGTTGAATGCACAGGGTCCTTCTAAGACTAAGGATGATGAAAATCCTAAGGATGAAAAGAAGAAGCCCACTAGACAAGTGAGGCAACCCAAATCCACACCAATCAGATCCACAAAGCATGCCTCCAACCCACCTCCCAAAGGCTCCAAACTTCAAACCACCAAATTTCAAACTTCCACCCAAACAGTTGGTGTAACTCCTGTTGTATCAACAACTGCTGATACTTCAGTAGTTTCAACAACTGTCAGCCAAACAACTGCCACCACTTCAAAACACACCACAACCACTGCCCTACCACCACCTAAAATCATCACTTCAACTACATCACCACCCACCAAATCACCACCTGCTGAAAAGCAGAAGACATCTACTGACACATCAGTAGTTGTAATGACAACAGAGGTTGAAACACCAGTTATTTCAACAGCTGTTTGCCAACCATCCACCACTGCCCTCACCATTGTCACATCACAACCAAAACCTCCTTCACCCAAAATGCTTTATACAAGAAAAAGAAAATTTCAGAAGAATAATGATGATATACCAGCTCCTATTCCTTTATCCTCCACACCTTACAATGTTGTTGAGCCACAACCATCCACCTCACCAACTCTTGTCAAACCAATAAACCCTGCTAACCTTGTATCCATTGCTCAAAGTTATCCACTAGAATTGGAAGCTGTAAAGGATGGAATGAGACAATTCTATACAGAGGATGATCCTTCAAAAAGAAAATTTCCTTCACTCATGGGCTTCAGGAACCTAGAAAATATGGATGCTTATCTAAAACTCAAGGCCAGGCAGGCAGATATAAGAGCAAGAATTGAATGCAAAGATCAAGGTAATGAAGCCATTTCAGAAAGAATGGAATTTTTACTCACCAAGGTCAAACAAATGGAGGATTATGCAAAAGACCTAAGCAAAGAAATGTCAAATCTGCCACCTGGAGCCGTCCTACAAAAGGAAATGAGAAAGGAGTATCTTGCATTCATCATGAAAGAAAAATTTTATCAAGCTAATGAAGAACAATTCAGTGAATGGCCACTCATTGCCTTAAAGCATGAGGTGAACAGAATTGAGAAGATCAAGAACAATCCAGGAATGAAGAGGTCAGCTCCAAACTGGAGCAAATACAAAAAGGTCATTGATAAACTTACCACAGAATACAAACAGAAGAAACAAGAGTTGGTGAATGCAAAGGTTGGAACTGCTAAAGCCATAGCAAAATGGACAAAGCAGTATACAGATGAGGCTTATGAAAGGCTTAAGAAAAGAAGGCTGACAGATTCTGACATTCCAAAGAAGCCTGACTACAAAAAGCCAAAACAGCAGATCAAAACTTCTGAACCACTGATCACATCAGCAGAAATCTCAGACACAGAGATAGATAAAAGAAAGAGGCAAGAGCAGATTGAAAAAGAAACTGCAGAAGATATAGCTGCAGCAAATGATATCATAAAAAGAGCTTTCAAACAAAATACAGCTGAAGATTCTGAACTAGCAAAAGCTCAGAACACTGCTCAAATTATCACAAGGCCAGTATCACCAAACTCATCAGTAAATAAACCTCTCCCAAGAAACCCATTGGGTTTAAAAATGCTAAAATGGATGTCTGATCAAAAGACCCATGTATTGACCCTGATCAGATCCAATGGAGAAGTAAAGCACATATCAAGGGAACAAGCACTGGGCCTGAGTGTTGAAGATCTACAAGATCTCCTTGAGCTTATACTGTGTAGGGATGAAGAGGATACAAGTTCCATGGATTTTGAGTTGCAGTTTAAAGGACAAGTTAGGGAACTTCTGATGAGACAATAAAGATCCAAAATAATGAAGAGTTTTGGCATTATCTGTTCCAGGGGGAGATTGTTGGGATTGAACCCTATCAGAGGAACAGATAATGAAAGCCAAAACTGGTTCACAACAGTGGATACATCATAAGCAGTAGTTTACACCAGGCTTCCCCCCTTGAAAGTGTTTATAACATCTGATGTCCTCTATCCACTGTCCGTATACAAGAGCTGCTGTCCTTCAAACTGCTAATGAAGCCTGAAGACTGTTAAGGAGAAAACACTGCTGGTCCAATTTACTGATGCTAAAGGGCTGCCCACTCAAGGACGGATCAACCATGAGGAAAGCACTGATGGAAGACGAAAACAGTAGTTTAGTGTGTCACTTGTATTGAATAGAATCAGTGGTTAAGATTAGCAGTGTTTGTATAAGAACAGTGGTTATAGGTTGCTAGGTTGTTAGATGTCACTTTCATGGTGATGTCAGCTTAGATGCTTCAGTGGTTTGATTTGCCTATAAATGGAACAGTACCCTGTACTGTTACATTTGATTGACTGAGTGAGTTCTTCTCCTCCAATCCTTTCATCTTATGCAATCAACCGGGTAGCATCAGGCTGAGGGGGAGTTTTGCTGTAAGCATGCATTGTAATCTTTTGATTTGATTTGTAATCTTTTGACCTAATGAAAAGCATGTGTTTACCAGAACTATTCTCCCTTTTGATTGTGTTTATAAAGTTTGTTTCCATTTCTGCTGCACTTTACATTATTTCATATTCATTCATTGTTCAAATTATACAAACAAACACAATCATGAGAGCCTCCGATCCTAACAGGAGGGATGTTGATCGGTTTGTTAGACGTTGCAGGATCTGTCAAGTTTCAAAAGGCACAGCTACCAATGCGGGGCTTTATATGCCTCTACCCATTCCTTAGTAGCCTTGGGTAGATATTAGCATGGATTTTGTGTTGGGATTACCCCGTACTCAGCGTGGTAATGATTCGATCTTTATAGTAGTGAACCGGTATTCAAAAATGGTGCACTTTATTCCTTGCAAGAGGACAACAGATGCGGTTAATGTGGCTCAGTTGTTCTTTTGGGATATCTATCGTTTGCATAGTTTGCCATCCTCTATTGTTTCTGATCGGGACACTCGTTTCTTGAGTCATTTTTGGCGCAGTCTATGGAAAATGGTGAACACTCAGCTTACTTTCAGTAGTGCCTACCACCCAAAAATTGATGGGCAGACGGAGGTTGTTAATCGGTCACTTGATAATCTTTTACGGTGTCTTGTGGTTGATCATGTGAAATCTTGGGATCAAAAGCTGTGTCAGGCTGAGTTTGCTCATAATCATGCTGTTAATCGGAGTACTTGGTTTAGCCCGTTTGAGGTGGTCTATTCTGCTAAGCCTCGGGGTCCTCTTGATTTGATGTCACTTCCTACCTCAGGTTCTGTCCCCAAAAAGGTGCAAGATTTTGTGGTGGGGTTACATGAAGTTCATAAAGCTGTGCAGGACAACTTGGCCCATGCTAATTCAAAGTACAAGCAAGCTGCAGACCAAAAGCGTAGGCAAGTTGATTTTGAAGAAGGTGACTTTGTTTGGGCCATTTTAACTAAAGATCATTTTTCAGTTGGAGAGTATAATAAGTTGTCAGCCAAGAAGATTGGGCCAGTGGAGATTGTGCAGAAGATAAATTCTAATGCCTATCGTCTGAAGTTACCAAGCCACATTCGTTGTTCTGATGTTTTCAATGTCAAATATTTGCTGCCTTTTCATGGGGATTCGTCTGATGATGAGTTTGCTGCGGATTCGAGGTCGAATTTTGTCTACCCAGGAGGGAATGATGCGGGTCCAAGTGTGGAGGAGCGGGTCATCTTGTATTTGGAGGCCCAAGATCGTGTGACAAAAGGGGCTTCACTAAAATGGCTCTAACTTGGGCTACGGGGGTCCGTTTTGGGCGTGCGACCAGGCGAAACGATCGTGAGAACGAGCTCTATCTTGTTGCAAATGCCCATGGCGTTTTGGGTCATCGTCCAGGCCAAAAAACGCTTACTTCTATTAGTTATTTACCTTTTTATGTTTTTTGAAGTGTTGTGGGCATTTTGTTTTTGGGTTTGTGTTTGGTCCATGGCCTTTTTGTGGCCCATGTTGAATTTCTCTCATTATTTATATGCTTCTCTTGTAAGGTGAAAGATCAGACATCAATTTTGAATTTACTCAATTTTCACTTCAAATTTTGTGCCCTTTGGGTTGAATTTTGGGGGTTTGGGGAGGATCAATACGGGTATTCGCAGAATCAATGTGTTTTGCTCTTCGTTATCGTAACACACGCTACATCAACCCCAGTGAGAAAAAATTCTAGATCCGTCACTGGAACCCACTCACATAAATTTAAATGGTCCAATATAAATACTCTTAGTAGTAGGAGTTCAAACCATAAAGAGTAAACCGGTACAAGACTTTGTAAAGTGTTTGCTTCAGAAGTTTTTCCATAATACCTCTTTCATTCAGTAAAAATATGTAATGTATTGAATCCCTTGTTGTGTTACCAATGACTATTTATTTTGTTAATGACGCTTGCTAAACAAATAATGTCATAACAGCTTATAGACAATTCCAATCCGATATAAGTTGAAGATGTTTGCAATTGTCTTTTTAGATATGCACTTAAAGATGATGGTGAAATTAATACAATTACCTTATAAAGGAAGTGGGAAGACCTCACAGTCTGGTAGGCTTGTCTCATACTTAATTGGTCTTGGGCATCCAGTAGAATCATGGCGCTTTCCAGATAAAGATACTGTTGTCGAGAAAATGATTTCAGCGTATCTTTCCAATGAATCTCAGTTGGATGATCACACAATTCATCTTCTTTTTAGTGCAAATCATTGGGAGAAAAGGTTAGTTAGGCCTTTTTCTTCATGTAATTGCTTTATACTGAAAAACTGAATTTATTCCTTGAAACTGTTATAATCAGTTTTTTTTTTTTTTTTTTTTTTTTTTGGTTCAGATCATTGATGGAGGATAAGCTAAAAAGTGGTACTTCTTTGATTGTTGATCGATATTCTTATTCAGGGGTTGCCTTTTCATCTACCAAAGGTTTAGATATTGAATGGTGTAAGGTAAGAATCATGCTTTAATCCAGTTAGTTTTTTTTAATTGTTGGTGATATTTAAAAAACACGATTATTGTTGTGCAGGCTCCAGAGGTGGGACTGCTGGCACCTGATTTGGTGGTGTACCTTGACATACCTCCAGAAGTAATTATCCTTTGTTTTGTAATTATACATTTTGATCGTATCTTTCTGTTCTTTATCTTATAATTTTCTCGATTGATGAATTTTGTAGAAAGCTGCTGAAATAGATGGTTATGGAGGTAAGAGATATATGAAGCTGGAGTTTCAGAAGAACGTTGCTCGGTATTATAAGAAGCTTAGTGATGCATCATGGAAGGTGATAACTAATAAATTTGTTTTAAAGCCATTTGTTTTGCCACAACTTATGGGGTGTTTGGCATTGTGTTTGAAAATCATGTTTTTGAGGCACAAAATCAGTATCTCATAATCTGATACTGATTATTCTATATTATATTCATTTTCTAAAGGCAATGTCTAACATTTCCTTAGTAATTGAATTTGGAGTTCTCAAACCATTTCTGACATGTGTCTGATGCATATGTTGGTAAAACTAAACCATCTATTGATTTGTGATCTCGTAACAGATAATAGATGCATGCCAACCTATGGAAGATGTTAAAAATAGTTTAAAGAGATCGTGTTGGATTGTGTGAAGTCTTGCCAAAATAGTAAATCGGTTTCTCAGCTTTGGTTGTCTTAATTTTAGATGATGTTAAGGGAAATATCAAAGTGGAATTTGGAGATAGTTTGAATAATTATGTCATTACAACTTTTACAAGCTACTTGGTTTGAGTTGTGTTTGTGCATTGTGTTTTACTTGATTTTTGTATTAGGTTTTTGTTTTTGTTGCATCTTTAGGACTGTGGTTTTGACAATATAATTTCGATTTGGGAACATGTGTCACACCCTGAATTTTGCGGAAGCGTATGATGTGTGACTGGTTTAATATCATTTCATTCAATCATAATAAACAACTACATGATTAAAACGATGTTCATCCATTCATAAAATTTGAGTATTACAAACATTGATTATTTAAGTTTTAAATCACAACCTTCGACTAGGTTACAAACCAACAAAAGTGGATGACATCTAACTTAAAGTCTACTTCTAGAAACAACACCCGCGCCCAAGATCCATCCTGTCACCTGAAATACATGTAATTTTGGAAAACATCAACAAAAGTTGAGCGAGTTCATGCATTTTGTTTGAGTACTTGTAAACCTTTGAGAGACTCCTTTGAAAACAGGTATGAAAAGCATTTATGAACTTATCAAAGTAATGTTTTGCAAGGACAATAAGGCATGTGAGGACATAGGGAGCACTCGAAATGAGTAGGCTTATACCCTTGTCGATTTTCCCTCGACTATGTCGATTTCCCTCGACCATGTCGATTTCCCTCGACTATGTCGAATTTCCCTTCTACTATGTCAATTTACCTTGACTATGTCAATTTCCTTTGACTATGTCGATTTCCCTCAACTGGGACACCGAAACACTCTAGTGGTCACAAGTACCATGAGTGGGGCTCGGCCGTACCCGTTAGATCTAACCCTCGTCCCTAATTAAATATTAATGGCATTTCAATATTAAGTCTATGCTCACATGATCTAATATTGTATTTCATAGGCATTTCATACCATTTAAGCATTCGTAACATGTATTCCACCCCTGAGAGTTATAAAACCAAAAACAGTTAAGAGAAAAGGGGGAGCATGAACTCACTGTTTTGCGTCTTCGGTACTCGTAACTCAAATCTCGTCAGCAAACACAACTACCTACAATGTGTTAGGGCGTATTAGACGAGCGGGCCGTGCCTTGCCTTAGTATTCATGTTTTGAGTTACGTTTCTTTTATGTCTTTAACATTAACCCAAGTTATAATTTCTTGTTAAAATAATAATTATTTTAACTTTAAATTATATTAAATTTTGGAATAATTGTTAGACAATATTTTTGTGACAATACTTCTCAAGTATTTATTCTCGTATTTTCTTCCCAAGGATGGGAGTATTTCATACATGTATAATCGTATTCTCGTATTTGTAGTTTCCAAAATATTATGTTTTCAAGTCTTACTTTAGAAAAGATATTTAAACTTGTTTTGTCCAAAATAATGTATTTCAAGAAAATATATATTTTCCCAAAAATCATATACCTTCTAAATATTCTAAGAAAATATATTTTTACTTCCAAAAATAATATATTTTCTCTTTGTCGAAAATATGATATACTTTGTAATAATAACGAAAATCACATTTTCATTTCTTGTGTCCAAAATAATATTTACCAAAACTATATTTATGGCGGTAATTTACGGAATATTTTGTACGTTACTTTCTTGCATTCAATTTCACAATGTTAAGTGTGTAACTTATATATTTATTTCTTGTGATTTTTGGTATTATTTTGGATTGTAAATTCTTGGTATTTTGTTAAGTTATATTACTTTAAATCCTAAAATAACATAACTATTACACCAAGTATACAAATAATCACACACAATGTGTTATTAATGTAAATATATATTCTAAATACATATTTATCCATTTTTATTTGTAAAAATCAACCTCCGATACTTGTATTTTTGTAACAAAATCTATGGCAAAGTTTATATTGAAAACCATGGTTAAAACTCACTTGTAAATACTTGCTTAGAAAATATTTCTCTAAGTGTTTGTATTTTTAGAAAATTTTGCTATAGTTTCCCCTAAAAATGGAGGTGTCCATGCTATCAAAGCATATCATTTTCTTTTCAAAAATCATCATAAACAATCAACAATCAATCTACACTTACCAATTGCTAAAACAAAGCCATCTACATAATGATCATGAACTTGAGTTTTCATAAAAACTTGTAGTAACTTGGTAGTATGTTTAGTAGACTTAGTTACCCTTTAAAGTGTGTTTATTTCTTTAAAAATCTCATTCTTGAAAGATTTGAGTGTTTACAACTTGTTAAATGATTTTTCCAAATATCATTCTTTTGCATTTTTCTTGTAAACAATATATTCTTACCCTTGTTTCACTACTAGAAACATGGTTATTTTCTTTAAAACTATGTTCATGTAAATCTTGTGATTTAACTTTGTTTCTTTGGAAAACTATTTTAGAAACCATCCACTCACAAGACTTGTATTTTATTTAAATCATCATCATATGAAAATAACTTTATTATTCAAGTTCATAAAAGACATAAAGCATGATGATCTTGATCTTTCACAAGATCATCACATCAACTTACTAGATCATGTGTTTAATCACAATCTAGTAGGTTACTTATGATGTCTAGCATCACTAACACTAACAATCAATCAACAAGAAGCAAACAATCATAAATCAACAAGATTTCATATGTTTATAAGCTTATGTTAGAGATTTATGATTATGTCTTTTAGTGTTCTTCGTGATTAACATTGTTCATCATTTTTTCACCAACAATATATGAAGTAAAATGAGATCACAAGAGTCTTACCACTAGCACAAGGCTAGGGATGATGTTCAAGAAGATGAAGGTGACAAATGAGGTGGATAAAAGCACTAGAGAGAGGTCCTTCAATCTCCGTCGCTCCTAGACTTCTTATCATTGCTTCTTGCACCCTTGTAGCACCTTAGATTGGTAGAACAAGATTTGAAGGTGGTGGGTTGGTGGGTGGTGGTTCACGGCCGAAGAGAGGGGGAGAAGGAGAGAGATGAGTGGTGTTGTGTGTGAGAAATGTGATCATTCATGTGTTCTTATAATCCATTCAATTCTTTTATCCCATGGTTCATGTGTTTGTTAAGTACATAGCAAATCTTACAACATATCCTAGGAGATCAAGAAAGATCATATAAGATCTTGGTGAATCAAGGGTGGGCCACACCCTGAATGACCGTAAATCATGAGGGGGGGTAAGTGTAAGTTTAAATGATAAGTTAGATAACTAAGTTAGATTTTAAGTATATTAGTTAGGTGTTTATGTGTATCATGCATTATTTAGTGTGTTAGGGTGTTCGGGGATCATAACTAGCTCAGAAACATTAAAACAATGCTTCTAGTGTAATTTTGGTGTTTCGGGTAATGTCCGGTTGTTCGGTTAGATACCGGTTCGTTAAAGTGTCAAGTTATTCCGTTTAGTGATCTTTAGGTACCCTTTTGTGACCCTTTTAATTCCCGACACTTAGGAAAGCATTCAGGACCATTTTGCCATATAATTGCATGAAACTAGCTTATTACAAATCTGATTTTTGCTGAATTTTGGTTATTTTCTGCAGAATTCTGCACTTTATGTGGGTTTTAGGCACTTTCCGGCACTTTATCTATCACCTAGAAAAGCAGTTTTGTGATCCTTACTTTCCTACACACTATACTAGTGTATCACTTGGTCTCTGGCTCATACTGGGCCTCAAAACACTGTCTGTCTATGTACTGAACTTCGTCAGCATTTTAGTTTGTCTGATAATGGTGCCAATTCTGTTCTGTGCATTATTAGAACTATATCGTGTTGCATGTAGCAACGATAAAAGTCTTGCAACATGAAATGTCATTGTATGTATATATAACAGTAATCAGAAATTCATTTGTCTTGTAAATTAGATCATGCACAGTTATTAAAGCACAGATTGCTGTTTAATTAGTGTACGGAATGTACGGAAAAGTGACAGT
Source organism: Helianthus tuberosus (assembly GCA_030545235.1). Classification (NCBI taxonomy): domain Eukaryota; kingdom Viridiplantae; phylum Streptophyta; class Magnoliopsida; order Asterales; family Asteraceae; genus Helianthus; species Helianthus tuberosus. The sequence continues at coordinate 52,804,441 of CM060415.1, read as the reverse complement.
TGTCACAACATGGTCCAATGCTGTCTCCTTGGATCGAGAAAGGCATGGGTAAAATTCAAGATTTTTGTCATTGTATAAAGATTCAAGCTTTTTTTTTATTCCAGTGATGTTTTTGTGTGTTTATATGGTGTTATATGTGTTATGTAGTAATAAGTAGCCCAAAAGGACCAACACCAAATTCAGAATATGAACATTATTCAATCCTTGCTACCATAAAAACGATGTTTAACTTGTCCTCCAACTTTTTTAACTGATAGAAATGCATGGGCTCGTACCTTTAAACAGGTTGTTAGCCAACTTAGCTCTCCAAGAACCGTTTGCCGGGTAAATTTCATTAAGTTGACACAAACTGAATCAAATGTTTGTATGTTATCTCATGACTATACACATATGTTAAGTGAGTAATTATTTATAAGCTTATTGTTTAGTTGCAGGTCTTGCCTGAAGCTGCACCGTTGATAAGAACTGAGCCAGACAAAACAAAGAGACCATGCATGTGATGGTAAGTTCTAGGTCTAGCATGCCACCCAACAACCATTTTTACAAGAGGGGGGATTTATAAAAGAATCTGATATGCAGTGAAACCTGATGAAGTTCATGGGACAATGTGATGGTAAGTTCTTCAACATTTGTACGTCAAAACAGAAGATGAGTCGAATGTTTTCTTTATATCTATACAAATGACAACTTTTTTTGGTTTATTATTTGTTTATGGTGATCAGGCGGGCATAAAAGATTTAAACTTGAGTGCTTGGAAAGAACTTGCAAACGAAGAAGGTATGAAGTCTCAACTATGATAAATATGAATATTTCATATGTTTTTTAGTGAGTTAGCAATTAAATCATTAATTGTTCATTTCAGTCACTTGAATAATTATGTATTGTTTTCTTTCTATCATTTGTCCTTTTATGTTTTCTTTCTTGCCCCTGTCGCATCACCGCGGAGTACATTTCTAGTTTTGTATAATTTTCATGTTAAAACTTATTTATATTTAATCTAAATCAAAATATTATATATATATATTTAAAAAACGGGCTGTAATGCTTGCAGGTACAAAGTACAATCGTTATAAGGAGTTACATGTATTTAAATATGAATATGATTTGTTCAGAAATGTTCCATGTGATTGACTTTAAAGTGGTTAAAGATTTCGGCTAAAATGGATGCTCTTGTGAACTTTCTGGACGGATCCGCTTGAAGGGAGGTCCACTTTACGGCCAACTGATATTCTTATGTTTGGGTAGGTAGGGGAAACACGTTTGTGTGAACCTTAGAGGAGTGTACTCTCTTGTTGGGCTCAAGGACAATAAGTTTGCTACTGACCATGTAGCGTCGAAGGCGGAATCAAACAAAGTCGCTAAACACGAGAAAGCATATTTAAAGAATCGACACATGTTTATCTCCTTTGCCTTTGACACATTTGGTTCCTTAGCCCTAGAGGTAGTTGAATTCTAGAACATGGTCGAGCGGGTCGTTCATAGTAATTTCTCGACCCCTAAGTCTCATAGCTTTGTCTTTAGTAGGATCCGTTTTGCTATTCAAAAGGGAGTTGCGACACAACTTGTTCCCCGTTTACCCCCACTTATTGTAATTAGTAGTTTTGGTTGGAACTTATTTTATGCATATAGTTAGGATATACGTGGTATTTTTGTAGTGTAACTTACTTATAATTATTTTTCGACTTCTTATGTAAATGATACTCAAGTCTGATTCACGTATCAAATTTTAGTTTCACAATTTTTTTTGTGTGTATAGCGAGTGTCGGTGGCATATTGGTATTGTGACAAACCGAATCATTACTGTCCGAACAGCATTGGTACTGTATAGGTATTATCGAAACCAGTACCGGTATTCGTTTTTATGGTTTTCAGTCGATGTAAGACACATATCAGTATCCTATTGGGTATCTCATGACTTTATTTTCGGGTTTTCTCTTTAGGTTGTTATATTGAGTGTTGGTATTGTACTGGTACTGTGACAAACCGATACCAACCAAATACCCGTCGCGTATAGCAAGAAAAACCCACTAGTTATAAACTAAGGCTTAACTTTTATTTATTCAACATATGGACATAAATGAACAATATAAAAAATGGAATAAGAGATAGAGGCCGGGAAATGAATTATAAATAATAAATACACGACAAGAATATGCAAGGATCCATATCTTTAGTGAAACATAGGTTTGCTTGTATCTTATAATAGATTAATTTGAGAGGTGAGTGATCGAGTACTATACAATTGATGGACCCACCCGATAATATTTTACAGATAATAAAATAAAAATAAAAATAAAAATAAAAAGTTAAATGAGTGTAAAACTTGTTATTATTGCAGGAGATTTGAAGAATGATTTTTATGAATAGGATTCGAAGAAACAAGAGTGAGGACTATTTTGCAAGTGCACCCCCACTAGGCCACCAGCCACCTTCTAGTTTGAAAATATATCTGACCTAATTCCTAGACCTAGAATCTAGCATGTGCCAAATCCACCCCACTTTCATACTTCTTTCTACAGTGCCACTATCTCTCTTTCTAATCTCTAAACCGTAAAAACTAAACCTACAAGTTTAGAAGAGTGAGGTTAACTATAGTGACTTAATATTCACATAACACTCTCCTTTATCTTTTTTTTATACATACATAGATATATAGAGAGGTATAAAATGAAAAAGGATGTAAGAATAAAATGTAGGAATGTGAGAATGGTGAGAGCCAAAATATACCCTTCTGGTATACATAACGCCTTGTTATACATAGCACACCCTCTATAAGATAAAGTAAATGGGTGATAGCGCACCCTCTATGAGACAAAGTAAAAAGGTGATGCGACTAATTTAGTTGCTGGAGACTTTATTGTCAAGGTTCATTCAGGCGTGCGCTTAGGCCCAGCCTTCTCGCTTTGCTTCAAAAGCCCCATTTTCAGACCCTTGGACGCATTTTCAGGCCAAATTTCAACAAAATTCCGGTCAAAAATCGTTTGAACAGGTTTGAAACGATTATAAGAACCCTAAACAAACCTGGAAACAACCTAAAACAACTTAAACTAGCCCTAAAGAAGCCTATAACATGTCTAGATTCCCTAAAAACTGTATTTTTATACTAAACGACTCACCTAAAAAGTCCTCGCTTTTTAAGCGCCTTGCATTGAGGCCTAAGGCTCACCCTTTGCGCCTTTGACAACTATGGCTGGAGAGGGGTATACTCGGTAAAAACTTTGAAGAAACGAATACGTTTAGACCGTTTAGCACAACCCAAAAATAAACCGACCTTCTCATTTTGGCACTGTCGATTCCATCAGTAATAACAATTTATGATTACCCATTACAATTTTAGAATGAGCCATTACTATTTAGAATGAGGAAATCTAAACATGGCCTTGACTTCTCTATTTTCAAACCTTTAATCAGTTATTTTTAGAAAAGGTTATATATTATAATCATTTTCTCTTTAACTTTTTGAAACTGCTTTAAATGTTTATCCTTTTATATACACTTCCTTACATCAGTTATTTGCTTTAAATGTTCATCCCTTTATATACACTTCCTTAAAATAGTTATTTTTAGAAAAAGGATAAATATTACGATCATTTTCTCGTTTACTTTTTAAAACTGCTTTGAATGTTAATCCGTTCATTTTAGACACGTTTTTATCATATGAGTTAAATGTCATTTTAGTCTCTGTGGTTTGGGCCATTTTGTCAGTTTAGTCCAAAGGTTTCATTTTTAACCTGTGGGTCCAAAAAGGTTTCACAGTTGCCATTTTCGTCCACTTGGTTAACTTCATCCATTTTTTATGTTAACGAGAAGGCCAATTTGGTCATTTTGTATGTAATTTTGTTAACTAAAATGACAATTCAGCTATATAAAATGACCGAAATGGCCCTCTGGTTAACAGAAAAAATGGATGAAGTTAACCCGGTGGACTAAAATGGCAACTGTGAAACCTTTTTGGACTCACAGGTTAAAAATAAAACCTTTGGACTAAACTGGCAAAATCGCCCAAACCAAAGGGACTAAAATGGCATTTAACTCTTATCATATTTATTTATTATTATTATTTATTTATTTATTTGTAACTTGTTAAATTGGAACTTGAGACTTTTTGTATCTTTTATATTTATTTTTTTGTAACTTGTTAAATTGGAACTCAAGACTTTTTTGTATCTTTTAGAAAATGTTTTATTAGGAGATTTAAAACGGCTGTGGAACATATTCCAGGTCTTGTTACTTAAGTTATGCCTGACTACTTTGAAAAGCATGCCAAAAGAAAAGAAGATTGATGAGATTTATATGGGTATCAGGTGCCTCTGTTTCCTATCCCACAGCCATAGCCATCGCCATCAGCCCCGAATGTATGTCTTACAAAGCATCATTGTGGTTAGTTTTCAAACAAAAATATATCGCAATCATCCACACGAAAACGCGATAATCGTCTAGAATTCTTCTTTATATTATGATGGTTAAAACTGGCCTTTTGAAAGCGACCTTTTTGTTAAAGTTTTTAAGATAATATCAGTAGTTCTGTTACAACAATTATGTTTTTAGATTATTTAACCATCCTTTTATTCACTTAACAGTTAGGGAAATTGGCCTGTAATAATCTCACCTAGACCTTATTGCCCATTAATAATCCCACCTTAGAATATTCCCCCCACCAGTCCAACATTTCACCTATTTTTCCTACAATGGTCCCCCGTTAAAAAAACTTAACGGAGTTAAGCTTTTTTTCCAAATTACAAACAGATTTTTTAGGGTTTTTGATTAGAACGACGATACGAGTCCATTGATGTAAAACTTGTCTCGAAACGGTGCTCCAAACGATGAAAACGAGGCTACAATTCGGGTGTTTAAGTTTCCAATTAACCAAAATCAAGTCACTTGGAGCACCATTTCGATGCAAGTTTTACATCAATGGACTCGTATCATCGTTCTGATCAAAAGCCCTAAGAAAATCTGTTTGTAATTTGGAAAAAAAGCTTAACTCCGTTAAGTTTTTCTAACAGGGGACCATTGTAGGAAAAATAGGTGAAAGGTGGGACTGGTGGGGGGGATATTCTGAGGTGAGATTATTAATGGCCAATAAGGTTTAGGTGAGATTATTACAGGTCAATTCCCCTAACAGTTATCATCGCCTCACGTGCGTGATTGCAAGCTTTTCATGATAAAAGGAAAGACCATGATCATGAACCAGAAGATGTGGAACTTGTGATTGTTTGAGTTTTATATGAAAATTACAAGTAATCGTGTACCAAACTTAACCTTCTAACGGGTGGTAAGTGTCTAAGTCATTGTAACAGAGGTCTCAGATTCGAATACATCTTTCACTGATTTTCTAACGCAAGCTACATTTTATCTGATCCCATTATTGTTTTCCGTTTTATTTATAAATTACAAGTAATCTTGTACCAAACTTAACCTTCAAACGGGTGGTAAGTGTCTAAGAGGCTCTTTGTTTAGCTCTTAATGAAGCTCTTAATAGTTCAGACCTCTTACTGGTTCAGCACTTAATGGTTCAGACTGTTTGTTTCGGGAGCAGATGTCTGAATTATTCAGACATTTGCCTCTGAATGGTTAAGCATTATACAGAGTCTGAATGGTTGACCTCTACTCTGAATTGGTTAGACATTTGCATCTGAACTATTAAGCATTATACTGGCTCTTAATGGTTCAGACCCCTTACTAGTTCAGCACTTAATGATTCAGACATCTTACTGGTTCAGCACTTAACTATTCAGAAGTTGTCAAACAGTCCCTAAGTCATTGTAACAAAGGTCTTAGATTCGAATACAACTTTCACTGATTTTCTAACGCAAGCTACAGAGTTTTCTAATTACAAATTTTCAAGGCTACTAAAAAAAGTGGTTGCTAATTGGTTTGTACAAACCTAGGACATACCAAGTTCTTAACACTATGTCCCTACCGCGAAGAATAAGGCATGAAAGTTAGTCAAAGTCAGTCAAAAAACAAGTCATTTGGTTCAAACATTTCACAGAACCAAACAGTCATGTCTAAGAAGGCAATAATTTAGTGGGCTGCAAAAAGATATGCGATAGTCTAAATCAAATCAAAGAAGAAAAAATGAGATAAATTTAGAGTAATATTGTTTGGCTGGCTGCAGCTTTTTTGGTGAGGGTTCCAACAATAGCTGGTGTAAGATACATACTGCCTTGAGAAAGTGAATTTTGGAATTAGCATCAAATCTATACCTGTTACTCTGTTAGATCTTGTTCAGAAACACATACACAAAAGGACAAACAGATAATAACATTTATGTATAAACAATAATAACTATACTTTCTACACATATATTCTTGCATTCAACAACATAGTATGACTCTTTATAATCATCACCCTATCTTTATCCAGCACATATATACATATATGTTCAATTGGGTCGGCTTCTAAACGCTTCTTCAAGTACATGTACTGATATATTATGAACCTCAGAATTGTAGGGTTCAACATGCCAGAGATTTCAACTTGTTTACTTTATTTAGAGAATCTGATTTTATTGTAGCATTATACTTTTTTTATAATTTTATACAATATATAAATTATGTATATGAAAAATGGATGCAATAATATGGTTACCGATCAAATCAAATCAACCCAAACTACTTGTCAATTGTCATCTCTAAGTTCCATCCACTAAATAAGGTTTGTGTTATGCTAAGAATCGCACTTGGTTTTATTCTTATAGGACACTAATCGTATTTGAAAACATAACACCTTTGTTCCGATCTAAATCCTACAAATCTCTTTAAATCCTACAAATCTCCCCAATAAGCCCGTTTAATTATAATCTACTCGAGTTAATAATAGGTAGGGGTGTTAAAAAGGGACATGCATGTGGGTTGGCGGGTCGAAATGAGTCCAAAATCATGTCAAACACAAATCCAAGCCACAGTAACCCGAACACTTATTTCTATTAACAATTGCTCTAACGCAACGAATCTTGTTCTCTATTAAAATTTAAGGGTAAGTTGCATTTTACGTCCTTTAAATTTTAGCAATATTTCAGTGTTGACTAACGAAACTACAGCGAATGTCCTTTATGTTCTAATTTTTTTATAGGCGGTGTCCTTTCTCCCTAAAAAGATTACAAAATAAAGGACATCCGCTGTAAAGAAATTAAAACATAAAGGACATCCGTAGTAATTTCGTTAGTTAAAGGACAACGCCTGAAATTTTTCCTGAAACTTAAAGGACGTAAAATGCAATTTACCCAAGAATTAACAAAAAAAAATTGACCCAAGACCAGCTAATTAGCTAAATGTGTTTGCGGCTTCGACCCAAACTGTTCCAAACCCTTTAAGAGTAAACCCAAACCAATGAGTTTCATGTTAGGTGCATATTGTATCCAAATAACACCCATGACCATGGGAACAATCTATCCATAGTAAAAGATATAGGGATGAATATTCAAAGATAAGAGAAAATTACCATGCAAAAAAGTTGACTCAATTTGGAAAAAATTACATTCGTCATTTAATGACATAAAATTATTCCGAATTCAAGCAAAGATCAATTCAAATATTGAAATTCAAAGAATATCTCATCAGATCTTGAAAAACAGATGGGACACACAATAGGTGAGCGATGAGGGATTAAAGAAGAAAAAAGTGAAATCACATGCATATGCAACCAATCTCAAAAGAAAAGGGAAAATTATAAAGAAACTTAAACACCAAAAATGCGCTTTTTGAACTTAAGCATTGCAATAAGTAATTGAAACAACAAATTGGTTCATTGGTCATAGTGATTGATTCAGTAATTTACACTTCATACAGGAATAAAATCAGGTCAAAGTGTCAAACTAAACCTAATCAGCTTTTAGCTTCCCAATACATGGTTTAATCCACAAACCCCGTAATCGGTAATCCTATTAGCATGGAAAGAAGACAGAAGTCAAACTCTGCAATTGTTGTGAAAACTATAGGTGGCAATTTCAACCCATTTAGTTATCAATGGGTTGATTCGGGTTGTGTTCTATCTCTAACGGGTCAAATAGATAATATTAAAACTTTAGTTAACAAGTTAAAAGTCGTGAAGGTGAATTTTTCGCATACCAGTTAAATAGCTAACTAGAAAACTTATTACATTAGAGTAAATTACATAAAATGCCATTTTGGTTTCATAAAATTGCCACCTCTAACAAAATTAACACACACAGAAGCAGGGCAGGGACTCAAGCTTATTCAAATAATATTAACCTCAATCAACGATGTCCTCATTGTTTGTTGCGATTTAGTAGAGCTTGAAATGATAGATAAAGATCCTTGTTATCAGACCCAAATATTTCTTCTGCCTTCCTCAAAGTCTCCTGAAAAAGACAGCAAGATAAAGAGTTTATAAAAAAATAAAAGAGATCAATAGGTGTGACAGCAGAAGATGTAATACTCACCTCACGGGATTGCTTTTGAGCATTTAACTCCTTTATATTTGCTAAAAAAGCACTAAATTGCTCATAAGATAGTCGACTCCTGGTAAAGAATGAGAGATATTAAGCTTTTTTCAATGAATAGATTAGCCACTTAAAAATTTGTCCTAAAATTAATTCACCTTGCTTGACGGAAGACCTCTTTTCCATCAATCTTAGTAGCGCGCCCTATAAAAAAAGTCATGTAAGATGAATAAACTTATAAACGAGGGGTGCTAAACCATAGTTACCTAATTCGTGGTTCGCTCCGGTACGGTTACGTGGTTCGGGTACGCAATTCGGCTCATGGAGCGAATTCGGTACAGATGGGGGTAGTTTCATTTCGGTAGGATCCGATATGGTGTACCATAGAGTCCGGTACGGTTTGTATGCATCAGACAGAATAATAGTCTTTTTATTTGATATATATATATATATATGTGTGTGTGTGTGTGTATAAAGATTATGTGAATACTCTCAACGGTTGAGAAGTATTTAAGGAATTTTGATAGATAGATAGATAGTTGAGTAAGGAAGGTTAATTAGAATATAAGGTAATTTAGAGATTTTGACAATCATTTCCATAAACTCTCCGTAAGATCATGCCATCTCATCAGCCAGATTCCTTCATCTAATTTAGCTGAAGTTGATTTCACAACACAAGGATTGAAATCAGATGGTTCTTGGACACATTTCAATTTCGATTTCAAGTGATCAGAACGTCCCAAAAACAATCCAGCTGGCGTATCGGAATCATAAAATTCGCAATTGGAATCACAGAATTCGCAATTGATTTTCTTAATTGGATCGAAGATTAGGATCCTAGAATTCGCGAATTCCTGCCAATTTGAATCGCGATTTCACAGCGATCGGTACGCCAGCGATTTGCAATTGGGTACAACAACACGTACCAATACGAAAACCGCGGCTCTTAAGAGCGAATGTGTTCACGGGTTGGCGGGTTCAACCCGAACCCGAAAATATTTGGTCGAACACGACCCAAACCCGAAACGTGTCATACATATGAACCTGAACACGACCCGAATATTCGCGAGTTGACCCGAACACGGCCCGTTCAGCCAGAATTTTTTTAATTATTATTTTTTCCCACAAATTAATATATTAAATTAAAATTTACTAAAATAACACAAATGCATATAATACAATTGCATTTAAATTATAAAATCTGATGTTGATTTCTCTTTTTAAATGATAATTATGGCATAAAGTACACACCCAATTTAATTTATGGCATAAAACATATTGTAAAATAAATATAATTTAATATAACCCGTTTGGCTAAATGGATTCGTGGGTTCAATCTGAAACTGACCCGAACCCATTTCAACTAAGCCCATACCCACGAATTTCGTGTTAGGTTCGGGTCGTGTCAGAAATTCACACCCCATTAAACTACAGCAAAATATAAAAATAAAACAATTTGTTAAACCTTTGCTGAGGTGTAAAGCCTTCAAACCTGGTATAGGGGGCCCACGAGGAGGAGAGTTTCCAGCTGAAGATTGCTGACTTGATGAGTACCATGAAGACATTGTTGTACGGCTTTCATATTGAATTTTTGTTGGGGATGTAGTGCCAGAAGCAGAATACCTTCTAGGAGACACACTTGCAGAGGCTGTTTTGGGGGTTGCAGTTGGAGTTACGCGTGTGCTGATATACGGTGTCACAGAAAACCTTTGACCAGCAAGCTTTGAGGCTGTAATTAGAAGGATAATTATATTTCAGTTGGTATTACAAGAGATTAAGTGGGAGCTACACAACTTTATCAAATAAAAATCTTAAAAATAAACAGTTTTGGTACCATCATCATGTATGTTTCCACTATCAATAGAGCCACTGTAAGAATGGTGTCTTCTATAGCCATTTGTCTCCTCTTCTGCAGGGTACGAGTAACAACGATAAAGCAAATCACAACCACAGTCAAAGCATAATTTTTTTATTTGTGCAGTCTCCTAAATTTTCTTATTTATAAAAGCTAGTGGGTTACCAACTTACCACCTGCGCTCCGCAGCGGGTTCGAAACGTAGATAAAAATAAGTAAATCCCGAGAGTTAAAGTTGTTTAATGTTTTAGCTAAGGGCCTAAACATATCATTATTAGAGGGGCTAAACATGGCATTGTTAAAGTTAAGAGGTTAAATTCGTTTATTATTGAAGTTGAGGGGCTAAAATCATGTTAGTTAAGGGGCTAAAGATGTCACCATGTTGAGAGGCTAAGGTTGTTTATTATTAAAGTTGTGGGGCTAAAGTTGTTTGATGTAGTTAAGGGGATAAACATGTCATTATTAAAGTTGAGGGGCTAAAGTTGTTTTAGTTAAGGCAAGGGGCTAAACATGTCATTACCAAAGTTTAGGAGCTAAACATGTCACTACCAAAGTTTAGGAGCTAAACATGTCACTACCAAAGTTTAGGGGCTAAACAAGTCATTATTAAAGTTGAGCAGCTAAAGTTGATTAATACCAAAGTTGAGGGGCTAAAGTTGTTTATTATTAAAGTTGAGGGGTTAAAGTTGTTTTAGTTAAGGGGCTAAACATGTCAGTTACGAACTGAAAAAATACGATTAGATAAAACCATAGTTGTCAAAAGCGCGCGCCTAGGTGGTCGGGCGCAACGAGGCGAGCCTATAGCGCCTGGTGGTAGCTCAGGTGCAAAAATGGGCTTTTTTTTTTTGTAAAAAAGGTGCTCAGGCACAAAAGGCGAGGCGAACCATGTCTTTTTTTTTTGTAAAAACGGTGCTCAGGCGCAACAGCACTAATGACCATTAAAAACGAACCCGAGTGCAAAAACTGCCTCACGCGTTTCGGAGCTGCATTTGTGCGGGCACGCACGAGTACAACCAAATTCCAGTTCTGAAACTCACTTTTTGCCCCCCCCCCCCCCCGCGCGCATGTGGGTAGGACTTATGGTAAAACATGTCATAAAGCTACAATGGAGTAGTAAAGACTTTACCTTATAAACAACCACTTTGTTCCAACACCAACGTGGGACAGTATTTACCACCTTTTGAGACTTTCATTCACACACCCAAAACTTCCAACATATAAGTCCTAGACTTTTGCTACTAACTATTAGCTACATGATCTTAAATGGCATATATAATAGTTGTTTTATTTTATATGTGGAATCTTATTTATTTTCAAAGCATAACATATTTTTTATATTTTTTTTCTCTATGTGTGCTTTTCTTAAAAAAGCCCACGTTTTTTTTGCGCCTTGCGTCTTTGACAACATAGGATAAAACTGGAATTACAAGATAAGCCACCCGATTCGAGATGGGCGATTCTCCAAATACAAGGGATAAAACCCTAATTCTGATTAGAATAAAACATCCACACCGACCAAATGAAGAAAACCCTGATTTAATACGACTAAGAACGGATATTAGCCTTAACCGTTCCTGCTAATTCAGCCCACTCTTAACTTTCCTCTATCTCTAACTGGGCCTGGACTGCAATTGGGTAACGGGTCCAGCTGGGTTCGTATCAATACATCCCACCCGGACAAACGACTTGTCCTCAAGTCGATAATCTGATAGTTGTGCCACGCGATTAGCCATTCAATTGGAGGCTGACCCGCTTCATAAACCCATCCATTAGTTAAACGGATTGTGAAGGCCTTGCAATTTCCTTGTCTTTTGCAAATGGATCCCACATAGACGACCTTTTGTTAGCACGGCTGGTCTCAAAACTGGAATTGGGGTTGCCGGCAGCATGCCACCTGTTTAGACGAGGTGAATCTCTAATATAGGTGGTGTCTTTACCTGCCTCGGTACGGTGGTTGCTAATCTTCCGTAGGACATTTTTCCAATCTTTTTAGTCATCAGTGACATCCAGTTGCCCTTCCTTCATACTAGGATCAATTTCAAGCGAGGGAGAACTTGGTACGATGTCAACATCACCCACAAGTCCACAACAAACGATAAATTCCAGTGTTCCGATTCTGCGGGTACATCCTCGGTTTCCTCGTCCTTGACCAGATCTGCCAATGGACCTTGAGATTCATCCTCGGTGTTCTTGTCATCCATCCAAGCCATCCTGATCTCTGCAATATCCTTCTTCATGTGATACACTATGGCGCCAATTCAGGATGCAATTGCGGTTAACTGGGTAGCAAGATCTGGATTCAGTGTTCCTTCAGGTTGGCTTCGAGTTTGGGATGCCATCATTTCCGATTTCGAATTTCAGAAAATTGATCGGATTTATCAAAAACAAAATTACTAGAGTAAAATCGGAATTTGAACGATTTCAGTTTTTTGTCTCAGAAATTAACCGTCCAAGATTTTGATGGGTGTGAGGATTTTGCGAATTCTGGATTTGAGATTTGCAATTAACAATCATAGAAGAATTGGAATTGCTAGAAGAGCTGGAATTTCCAATTAAACTGGAATTTCCTGATGGTTTGAAAATCTGGAACTTCCGATCGGATTGAAAATTCCCGGCAATGGAACCAATGTTACGAACTGAAAAAATACGATTAGATAAAACTGGAATTACAAGATAAGCGACCCGATTCGAGATGGGCGATTCTCCAAATACAAGGGATAAAACCCTAATTCTGATTAGAATAAAACATCCACACCGATCAAATGAAGAAAACTCTAATTTAATACGACTAAGAACGGTTATTCGCCTTAACCGTTCCCGCTAATTCAGCCCACTTCTTAACTTTCCTCTATCTCTAACTGGGCGTGGACTGCAATTGGGTAACGAGTCCAGCTGGGTCATAGTTGTCGATAGCAAATAGCGACAAATAGCGACAAGGCACCTATAGGCTACGTAGCGAATAGCGACAAATAGCGACGACTATTTTATAAATAGTGATACACTAGAAAAAGAATTTTGAAAATTTTTTTATGTATATTACATCAAAATACCCTTGTATATAAGCTATTTTACATGTATATTTAACAAAAACCTATAAATCCAGCAATTTCATAGCTATATCTAATTGCTATTTACATCCAAAAAAAATACCTAACTGTCGCTAAATATGCTATTGGTCGCTATGACCCATATAGCGACACTTGGTTGCATGGCTACATAGCGCGCTATAGCGGTCGCTATAGCCGCTATTGACAACTATGAGCTGGGTTCGTATCAATGTCATTACCAAAGTTTAGGGGCTAAACATGTCATTACCAAAGTTTAGAGGCTAAACATGTCATGTCATTACCAAAGTTTAGGGGCTAAACACGTCATTATTAAAGTTGAGCGGCTAAAGTTTATTAATACCAAAGTTGTGGGGCCCAAGTTGGTTGATGGGACAAAATAGCATATTTATAGTATATAGAATAGAATTAGATTATTTATCGTAATAAGTAACAACAGAGTTTTTTAAACATATTGAACGCATTTTCTATCTTTAAAGAAAATGAAAAGAAAGTGTTTATAGGTCAACCCAACCCAACCTGTTACGGCTTGTGTTAAAAACAAGTTTCAATTACTGACAAATATCATCTCTTATCTAAAGAAGAGAAACAACTGAAAACTATTTCCAATCAAACTTAAGATTTACCTTTAACAGGATAAGCTTTAGGAGCAGACTGGTCATAGGTGCCTATATCTACAGTTGATGTCGCCTGAAGACACAAATCATTGAAAGGTTATAATTGGTTCAGCAAAAATAAGACTTTATTGTCAATTAAGTTATTAGGGAAAGCATGATCAGACCCATGAAATGCATGGAGAAATAGAAGACAGAATAATGGTACATCAATCTTACAGTTGAATCATTGTCGTTCAATGACTGCATTAGTTGTCGCTTGAAGGCCTCCAGCTGTCAAATATTAAAAAAACAAAATACACTAAGTGACTACAAGATGAAATATAATGATCTCATTGCCATAGTGTCATATATGAAAAGAGAAGCAAAAATAAGTTATTGCAAAAAAAATAAAAAATAAAAAATTCATGTGACAAATTATCGACAAGATTTGGACTCTGCCAAAATGAGAAAACAACCCAAACTAACATTTCTTTGTGGTCAATTCAAACCTTTTAGCCATTACTACGTGTGCAATCATCTGAACTTTAAAAAAAAAAAGGGGTGATAATACAGTTATATAACATGACATTTTAAAGTTTAATGCGTTAGTGAGAAGTCTAACACATACAGGGAAATAACACATACATGCCTGTGTATGAACAAGCTAATGCGTTAGTGAGAAGTCTAATTCAAGAGCTAATCTAGGAGTCTACATAGAACAGAAACGTATCTATGTATAAACATAATTAAAACAATGCAATGTGAGGAATACTGCAAATGGGGAAAGAAAATGTTGGATCAAAACAATCGGTCAAGCAAAACAAAGACACTAGATATTTTGGGGAACTCCCTTGACTCTTTACTTTTATTAACAATGGAAAATCTCTTAAAGAATTATAATAGACCGTACCACTATTTATAAGGAACAATTACTTGGAAATCAAGTTAGACCCTATTCGAATTCTAAACTAACCATGCTACTTAATTTTCGACATTTAAATGCTAAATACTAAGCCTAATTCGATTAGGTTGTTTAGTCCAAACTTGTCCTTCAAGTTTTCACATGCAAGGATTAACTTCGCATTCACCCCCTTAATACGTGTCTTGTGAAAACTATACTTTTAAATAGTTTTTAGTTTAAATTCAAATAGAGTCTAACTCAATTTCCAAGTAACTGTTCCTTAATTAATAGTGATAGGATCCATTGTAATTCTTTAAGAGCTTTTTCGTTGTTAATACAAAAAAGAGTCGAGAAAGTTCCACAAAACATATAGTGTCTTTGTTTTGCTTGACCAATTGTTCCACAAAGCATCAGATGCATGAAACGCAATCGCCAAAACAAACTATATCATCACAAAAAACTAGACCTACAGTTTGATGAGTTCGTAGACCTTGTGGGCCCTACATGGGCTTAACTTGGGAAGCAAGGTTTCTAAACCCTAATTATTCTCTATAAATATAACCTATGTACTTGTGATTTGATTATCACCTCAATAAAAAAAATAGAGTTAACTGTCATTTTCGTCCATGTGGTTTGGTGAAAATGTTGAGGACGGAACTAGCGCAAATTTTTTTTTGACTGAAGTGGCATTTTCCACCAAACCACAAGGACGAAAATGGCAGTTAACTCAAAAAAATACCCTAGTTGCCACCCGTGGACCTGGGTCAGTTTAGACCGAACCACATAAATCTCGGTGTTCGTTTATCGCTTTCGTGTTTTGTGTCCGTATTCATGTGTGCCTGATCCTAACATAGTTACATACTTCAAACTCTAGGGCCAAACATAGACTATCAACAAAAAGTTGCTAACAGAGATATGTTCCGAATAAAAAGTACAAGCAAAGGACTATCAAACATCACTATAAGCATAAGATAACAAATTACACCAAATCCGAAATGAAAAATCATCCAAATAAGAACTGCAAACCAAAATCCAAACCTTAGCTAAATCACGCCCTAATTTCTTAGCAGTCACAGCCAACGCATCTCTCTCCTCCACAAGTTTCCTCTTCAATCACCAAACAAACAATCAAAAGTAAGTTAACCACAAAACCTACACAAAAATCAACAACAATCAACAGTAATCTAAAAACCGAATTACATTATCTTCAACCGTAAGCTGCAACCGCAACTGAACATTATGACACGTCTGTTGAAGTTCCGAAACTTTCTCTTCAAGCTCCATAACAACACGATCTCGTTCGTTCAACTTATGCCGCAACATACCTGCTTCCGACTCCAGTTTCGACACGCGTGATGCTAGCGCCATTGAAGTGATCTTCCGAGCAAGATCCAACTGGTCGTACGGATCCGTAGGGATTACAGATAGTATTTCATCTGGTAGGTTGAAATCTGGACCGCTGGCCGTACTACCTGTGCTATGTTCTGACATCGTGTGAGTATGATCGGAACCCTAATTGCTGTATGAAGATGATCGGAAACCCTAGGTTTTGATGAACAGGTTTGGGTTTAATTGGTGTGTGATTTTGGCAGCAGGATGTGTGTGTATTTTGGTGAATGATTTATTAGGTATGAATGTGATTTGACACCAAAGTCCCAACAACTATTTAGGACAATGCCATTAAGAATAGGGTTGTACACAAAAAATGCAAGAATAGTCCTTGTATTATTCCCATATTTCATGTTTTGTTTTTTAACTTTTCATTTGTGGGTTTCGAAGCATAATTCCGTTAGACTATTCGTAATGGGTGTTAGAGCATTAATTGTAAGTGGATGAAAGAAAAAATGTAATGATAAATGAATAAACTATTATTTAATTGAAATGAGAGAAAATGTAGTATTATTTAGTATAATTATAGGGTAGAAACGGTGTAAGGGATGTAAATACTCTTAAGCCCCTTTCACATCACCAATTCCCGGAGCCAAAGATCTCTCCGTCAAGGCCATGGGGTGTGTGAAGTGAAAGGGGTGAGAGATTAAAAACTTGTGGATTTGATAAATATGGCAGTGAAGTTATATCAACTTTTGTACTTTTTAGTTAACAAATTACACACAAACATAGTAAAACTATTATTTAGGGTGTAAACTAGGTTTTGAAAAATATGACATATGGGGATTTATTGTGTTCATGAAAAAACCATCACTCAGTAAGCAACACTTTGTGTATCGATGATTATGCAAACAATGATAAAAAAAACATATAAAGTAAAGTAAATGTAACGATAGTCTTTTTTTTCGAATTACAAGTCAAGAACACAATATCATCGGTTTATCATCGTGAAGTGCATTGACCTGGTCCTTTCGCTAGAACCATGTTAATGGTGGTGGACTGATGGTGGATGGATTGTTTGGTTATAAGAATTAGGGTAAAGATCCTGTACAAATGGTCTTATCGTACAAAACGTACGAAATGCGTGAAAAGGTACAAAAATGTGGTGACATTTTCGTAATTATTTTACTCGTAATGACCCTATAGGATCAAAATTACCCTACAAGATCAAAATTACCGGACAAGATCTTTTGTAGAGTATCATAGATACTCTACAACATCAAAATTACCCTACAAGATAAAATTCCCTACAAGATCATTTGTAGAGTAATTATAATACTCTAGAAAATTACCCTACAAAGTCATTTTACAAAATTACCCTACAAGATCATTTGTAGGGTATTTGATAATTACTCTACAAGTAAATACTTACAAAAATATCATCGCGTTTTTTACCTTTTCATGTCTTTCGTACGTTTTATACGATAAGACTATTTGTATTTAATTTTTTTTGCCATAAGAATTAATATGATGAGCAAAACGTGTCAAAGAAAGTCTCATTGAACTAAAAGTGTAACTTTTGAAAGGGTACAAGGACTATTCTTGCAATATGTTTTTATAATATTATATTTGGAATATTTTCTTGGTCTCTGGCATTTAAAAATTGATTTCCCCCCAAATTTTTCCATGTGATTAAATTTACAAATACACGGTGTCTTAATTTAATTTCATTTCTTTTTTAAACTTGTTACTATATTTGTTACCGTTTTGTAGGGCTGCAAACGAACCAAACGTTCGGCAAACAATTCGTGTACTATTCGGCAGGAAGTTCGTTTGTGTTCGTTCGTTTATTAAACAAACGAACACGAACAAGAAATTTTGTTCGTTTAGTTAAATGAACAAACATAAACAGGGGTCGTGTTAGTTCGTTTATGTTCGTGAACGTTTGGTAATGTGTTCGTTTGTGTTCGATAGTTCATTAGTGTTTTTCGTTTTTATATTTATTTAAATACTTCAAAATTTCGACAAATTAAATATCTAACAAGTGTCAGTGTATTATATATTTTGTTCATGTCAGATTGTTTGTGTTCGTTTGTTTCCATTTGTGTTCATGAACATTAGTTTGTGCTCATTTGTCTTCGTCAACGTTTGTTTGTGTTCTTTCCCTAAAATTAACGAACAAACACAAACGAACACGAACAAATTCATTTCCTTAACAAACGAACACAAACATAAAATCTCGTTCGATAAGTGTTCATGAACGGTTCGCGAACACATATATTTCTTAACAAACAAACACGAACAAGGTCTTGTTCGTGTTCGTTCGGTTCGTTTGCAGCCCTACCGTTTGGGCGTTTTTTTTTTCCAATCAGACTGAATATGGATCTTTGATAACAAGTTTTTGAAAACCGGAGCGTCACTTAAATCTCCTCAAAAACTAGTCCGTCAACATAGACCAAAAGATAAACAATTTTCATCAGTTTGCTATAAGCCTATCCATATATTATGCCTGATGTATTAGGTTAGAACCAAACCGGCAATTCCAGTTATTCCAATTTTCCCAACACTAGATTAGGGATGAGTATTTGGTACTGGGTACCGGTACCCATTTTCTTCATTTTTCAGTACTGGTATTTATGGGTAAAACACCGGTAAATACCGGTACCGTACCAGTACCAATTTCCCTGTTTTTCGGTACCGCTACCTTTGGTGCCGGTACCGATTCGCTACCTAATGGATACCATGCTCATCCCTACACTAGATAAAGTGCTTTCAAGTCATTTTAAAATTGGTTATTAAGGGACCAAAAAACAATTTATTGTTATAAATATATTATTAATATTATGGTTATCAACACCAAAAATCTATTAGCTTCTTTTCCAAGTTTTGTTCTCCTATATATACTTCCCATTATATCTCATGTATGATATATCTATCAATGAAATATCTCTTTCTCCCTACATCTCTTTCTCTTATTATTTGCTATTAGGCTAGTTTCACAGCACGTTATCAGCACGACTTGCTTTTGAAGTTGGACTCGCAATATTACAAGGATGTTGAATCAAACGATCCTACAGGTAAGTTTTATTTTAATTTATTGAATTTAATTTGTTATTTATTAATCTCGTATTTATATTGGTAGTTTGGATGACTCGTTGAATTCTTTCATTGATATCATCCAAAAGAAAGAAAAGAAAAATACATCGTAGATATCACCATTAAAGTGTTTGAAAAAAAAAAGAGTTTTCTAACATCACAAAATAAACTTTTGGATCGAACTTAAAGCCTGAAATCAATGAGATTTTGTTTGACTTTTGTCAAGTAATGTATTCTGAGTTTCTGACGAAAAACATCAAAACAATTATAAACAAGAAACGCAATGTGTTCGGAAAAATTTGGTTGTAAAACTTCACATTCTTTTATTGTTTATCTTTTTTCATAGATATTTTATATATTAAATCTTAACTCTAGCTATTGTATTAGCTTATGGTAAATATTCGGATTTTAGAATGTCTTAGATTTGTTTATAACAAATATAAATTAATAATAGCAGGTGAATAACAATAATATTAATAATAGTAGTAATATTAATAATAACAATATAAATTACAAACAATGGTAAAAATAAATATAACGAATGATATCATATTAATAGTTTTAATCGCAAAAAAAAGGAATATACAAAAAGTTAAGGAAAAAAGGACTAAAAAAATTAAAACTCACGACCTTTGTGACTTCGTGCCATAAAAGGGATCTATAACGAACCTTTGTTTCTTTATTAAACTAAGCAATCTTCATTTATTTCAAAAGTTATTCTGATAAGTGATAAATGATATAAAGAAAATATCTTTTTAATATTCCAAATCTCCAAACGCTATAACCATGTGTAGTGGTTTGAGCAATAATACCCCCACCCTTGGGCGTTTTGCGACACGTGGCAGTCCAGTCAGCATGGGGGCATTATTGGGGGTTATTGCAAAAGTGGCGTTGTGGGAATAATGCCCAATAACGCCCCTTCCAATCATTAAACAATTATTTTTTTAATTAAAAACTTAAAATACTTCATTAAATTAAAAAAAATACAATACTAGAAATAAAAAAAATCCGACTAAATTAAAAAAATAAAAAAATACACTAGTTTTCGTCTTCGCTTTCTTCACCCTCGCCAACTTCGTCTTCCTCGTCCTCCGTTTCTTCTTCACCCTCAGGTGGTACATACCGAACCGACCATGCGTGTTGTACCAAATCAACCGTTAACGCGGAATGGTACGGTTCGTAACGCAACTCTCGCGCATTATTCACTTTTTCTTCCATTGACGCATGTGGATGCTCCTCTTTAACGGCTTCTGGCACATAATTCTGGCATATCGCCTTTCCTTCGTCTTCCAAAATCATGTTGTGCATGATTATACAAGCGTACATAGCATCTCTCATTTTTTGCTTGCTCCATGCACGACAAGGATTTTTCAAATATTGCCAGCGTTGTTTAAGAACCCCAAAGCATCTCTCAATGTCTTTTCGTGAAGACTCTTGAACCTTTTTAAAGTATGCTCTTTTTTCATCAATAGGATCACTAAATGTCTTCACGAAAATCGAATACCTAGTTTAAATTCTGTCGCACAAATAATATCCATGAGGGTAGTAGTTTCCATTTGCGTAAAACGACGCTTTTGGAGCTTTGCCATAAATCCACTCCTCTAACAACGGAGTCGGAAACGACCGCTTACTCATTCTGAAACGACGCCTAAATATTTTGTTCGAAAATGTCGGCGCCTCATCAAAATAATCTTTCATCAAACGATCGTGTGCCGCGCGTCGGTCTCGTTCAATATAACCTCTTTTATTTTTTTCTGGTTGGGGGCGACGACAATGCTTCACATATCTCACCACTAGTTGACAAGCACTCGTAACTGCCTCTTGCTCGACCTCCTCATCGGTGGAATCATCGCCATCCGCAAAAAAACTCTTTGTAGTAAAAATTTACCATGGATGAAGAACTAGGGGAATCCATCAAGTTTTTTTATAAAATGGTAGTGTTTTTGAGAGAGTTTTTGAGAGAATTTTGGTTAATTTTGAATGAGTTTATATATATATATATAGGTAAAAGGTTAAAAAAAAAAAAAGAAATAGCCGTTAAAGAACTAGCCGTTGCTAGTTTATGATTGGTCGGTCAAAATGCTCACAGCGTGTTTTAAAAAACGTTGATTCAATTTTTTTTCAAAAAAAAACGCTAAAAACGCCCCTATGTAATGGGTTCCGGGCGTTTTTCGGCGTTATGTATGAATTTAAAAAAAAAAAAAAACGCCCCACTACGGTGGGTCTAAGATGAAACCATACATATCTTTGACTATAAAAAAAAACTTCTACAAATAAGCATTATCCTATATATTAAAAAACAAAGCTAATGAATAGTAGTTGTCACATCATAATGAATAGTAAGCTTTCCTTATTGGTTGTCATGAATAGTAAATATACATAACTTCAAGTCATCTTTTGTTGACTTTTTTCCCCTATACCCTTTTTAAGTGTGTATATATATATCCATTTTCTTCAAAGTTAGGTAGATTATTCATCACGGTGGAGTGGTTTTGTGGTTGTATGTGTTTTAAAGAGACTCAAGTTCAAATCATGGGGTCTTTTTTTTCCCATTTTATGCTTATATAACTTCACGTCATCTTCTTTTTTCTCCTCTTTCACACGTTTTTCTGATTGTATTTATACAATTCTTATTCCTTATTTGTTGGGTTAGTGGATGCTTAGACATCGCAATAGTCACCATTGCCAGGAGTTACTAACTCGCTTGCTACCAACGGCTCTGTTGTATGAAAACTCCACTTGTCAACTTAAAAATAAGACACTAAATAGCACAACTTTAATAACAACCAAGTATTTAGTCGCAATAAATAGTTTTACAATCACTTAGTTTTGTCGCGCCGCAACGCGGCGCGCAGCATTAAAACCTAGTTATATGAATAGATTAAACGAGTATAATTAATCAAATCTTTATTCTTATAAACTCTTATTATATTATATAGTTTTTGATTATAATAGATTACATGAGAATAAAGTTGTTACGCACATGATTAATAAGCTACTAAATGATATTACAAATTAAGATTTGATCTGTTAGTATTTTAGTGGATATTATCTTTTATTTGAAAATTTGTGACTTACATCTATACTCTTCTAGAATTCTTTTTCACTCCATATTAATTGATGTCCATTTATTTGATGATAAATGCCTTTAATATGGATGCATTATATGAGAATTGAATATATGAAATATTTGTTTGGCAAAACATATGTTTCTAAATCAATTTAGAACCTTAGGATACCTTTATAACAACTGGAACAATAAAATATATCACTATCAACTAAAATATCATGGGAAGTTGAACGAGATATATTTGTTTATGATTTAAATTAATGGACAAATTTTAATATGTATGATATACTTTTGATTGGTTATCCCATGATAGAAGATTAATACATGAATTATATATTTGCTTGTTAGTGATGAAAGAACATATTTTATAAAGTTTTAAAGAACTTGATTTATATGATGACATGTTATTATGTTGTTTTTTTGTGTAATCTAAGTTTATATCATACATTGTATTTTATATGTTATCATTTATATATATATATATATATATATATATATATATATATATATATATTGTATTGAATACATATAATAAAAAACCAAAGTTGGTTACTATAATATCACTCTCATAAAAGGATATAAATATGTTTAGATACTAAACCCAAAGTGTCATGCTCCTCAAATCTCATTATCAAGTTATAAAAGGTCATAAGATTTTAGACCAATAAAATTATATGACTCATATATGTAATTAATTCTCAATGGATGTTATGTGAAGAGAAGATTATTTATGTGGAAAAACTCGATAAAAAATTTCCATATATCACACGTGAGATATGCTCATTAAGTAGCAATATCATTATTAGAGTTATAAAAAGTTTGAAATGATTTTATACTCGTGTGACCGGGTAAAGAATGAAAAGCTATAAGGCTTGTTCTGGTTCTACTCAATTCCTGAATTGAATGTAACTATATAACGATTGAAGAAACACTGGTTTAACAGATCGGAATCAATTGAACCAGGGAGTTTGAATCTGCATAAAAGGGGTTAGGTCTTCTCGTTTGATTTGGGGGTGAATGGTCTCCTTCTTCGAACAGTAATTGCAAAACAAACAGCCGTTAGACTCGCCACGGGGAGAATGAGAGTTCTCTCCGTGACCACCCTCCGGCGTGAGAATAAGTACAGGGTTTGATGAAGAAGAAGAAGTATTGCAAGCGAAGTGAGAGTAACTTAAGAAATGATATCTGAATTATCCTTATTTATAACCGAAGTTTGGGCGGGAAAGTTTTGTTGACAGAGGACGTAACAGAAAGTAATTTCCGTAAGCGGTTATTTTCCTCACCGTTAATCACTAACGGATGTGTGTGTACACGGATTGCGGTCATGATCAACGGCTGGGGTGATGCCATGTGGAAAGTAGGCAAGTGTGGATCTTCCTTCAATTTGGTGCCATCATCGTGACTTTGAGGAGTGCCTAGGATGATGCCACTTGGCCATTCGGTTATAACCGAATGGTGATGCACGATAAAGCCTTCTAGAAGGTTCACAGCTGTAATCCCATGTGGCTTTGCTTCATGCTAATTCTGTTGTACCAGAAAATATTACTTTTATCCAAGTCTGGATGATATTCGCGCGGGGATTTTGTTAGATTTTATCCTGACTGTTCTGTTGCATGAGAGCTTGCGCAAGGATTTATTAGTTCCTTTGGCGCACGGACGTTAATGACTGTTTTCTTATTAAGTTCTCTTCTAGAACTGGTGCGCAGCCGCACAGGGTACTTAAAGAAGGCTCATTGGTGGTGAGGTTATGGTATGGTTCCAAGTACCTGTGCAAGGTTTTTGGGACCTTACCCCTTCAAGTCCCCCCAGTCCAGTGTTGCTCTTATGCAAATAAGTGGAGTACTGGACTTATAAGAGATGGTGTTTTCTGTTGTGAAGTTTTTTGGGCGCGAAAATGTTGGAAATCTTCTTAGAGAAGATGTTCCTTGAGTTGCACTGTTCACTATGTTAAAATTACATTTATTTAACTCGTACAATATACGAGTTTCATAAAGATATAACTTTTTATTATTTAATATATAAAATTACATTTATTCAACCCTTGTAATACACGGGGTTCTAACCTAGTAATAATAATAAATAATACTAAGATACATCATATGTAATATTAATCAAAATTCATCATTCAATATTTTTATTTTCGTAAAGTAAAGAAATTTAAATAATATAGTACTATGTCAATATATATATTATATATGGATTTTGACGATATCCGATATATGGATATAAATGACATGGGTTTTACCAAAAATAGTAACGAAAACAACAATGGCAGACGCAAACAACGGCTTGACACACGAATCATCGCCCGACCATCAGCCATGCTCACGCCACCGATGAACAATCACAAGTCACCAAGGCTGGACGGTATGGTACCGTCGTAGCGTCCGTCCTCACTCGGCGACGGCGCCGCCTCCCTGCCGTCCCGTCCTCTTCGTCCTTTCTTCGCCGTTTGCGACGGACCAAAATGTGGGGCCCAACTAAAAAAGTAGCCGTTATTTAAAAAAAAATTTAATTCGCATTTAATTACAGATCTAATATACACAACAAATCAACACCAAAATATGATGATCCACAGCAGATCAACAACAAACAAGATCCATACAGGATCAAAATAGCAGATCTATAAATCTTTGAACAACCGGAGCTCTTGAGTGGTAGGTGAGGAGAGAGAGTGAAAAATGAGTTAAAGAATCATCTGGAAACCCCAACTCCCTTTATATACCTGCAACAAAAACAAACACACACTTTACCCCTTTTAACTTGAATAATAGTACACTTTGCACCCTTGAGTAACAATAACATGTAACAAATTTGTTACAACTGAATGAACCACCAGGCTTATTTAAGCCCAATAAATAAACCGGCCCAACTAATGACCCATTTCAATATATTAGCCCAGAACTTGTATAGCAGATGAATGATAATTTTATTTCAACATGAAAAGTAGCCGTTAATAAAAAAAAAAAAAAAAAAAGTGGTGGGGAGGACTATGACTAGGACCATCCTCCATACCCTCTACTTTTGGGGGATGGAACATCCTTGGGAGGACTATGATGTGGCGCCTACGTGGCGAATCATCCTCCCTTGGAGGACCATCACCATACCCTCTAGCCCAACAAGCAAGACACAAGCTACACACCACCATACGCACATCGCAAACCTCCGGGCACACGCCACACACTCTTGACGCACGTAGCTTCCACCGGTAATCTGCAACCCACACACAATCTGAGAAAAGCCACAAGCCACAAGCCACCTGCAACCAACACAAACCCCACACTCCTCCGTACACACGTCGCGCATACACCACACACGCCAAAGTTCAGCCCAGTTCTTCACGATAAGTGTTAGTTCCTGCTATAAATTGAGAAGAAACTCATTGTAACTCCCATCTAATTCCCCTTCATTCCTCTCTCTTCTACCTTGTTCTATAACAAGTTTTCAGGAAAAAGTTCGATTCTCCAGTAAAGCCGAAACGCACACATCACCAAAATAACACCATCACTACCTATCTCCACCTTGTTAGTAACTTCTGAATTCGTCCCTAAGTTCCGAAACCTCTCATATAGCTCCAACAGACCAACAACTATTTAGGACAAAGCCATTAAGAATAAGGTTTTACACAAAAAATGCAAGAATAGTCCTTGTGTTATTCTCATATTTCATGTTTTGTTTCTTAACTTTTCATTTGTTGGTTTCAAGGAATAATTCCGTTAGACTATTCGTAGTGTGTGTTAGAGCATTAACTCTAGGTGGATGAAAGAAAAAATGCAATGATAAATGAATAAACTATTATTTAATTGAAATGAGAGAAAATGTAGTGTTATTTAGTATAGTTATAAGGTAGAAATGGTGTAAGTGATGTAAATGCTCTTAAGCCCCTTCCACGTCACCAATTCCCGGAGCCAAAGATCTCTCCGTCAAGGCCATGGCGGGCGTGAAGTGAAAGGTGTGAGAGAGATTAAAATTTTGTGGATTTGATAAATATGGCAGTGAAGTTATATCAACTTTTTAGTTAACACATTACACACAAACATAGTAAAACTATTCTTTAGGGTGTAAACTAGGTTTTGATAAATATGACATATGGGGATTTATTGTGTTCATGATAAAAACCATCACTCAGTAAGCAACACTTTGTGTATCGATGATTATGCAAACAATGATAAAAAAACATATAAAGTAAAGTAAATGTAACAATGGTCTTTTTTTCGAATTACAAGTCAAGAACACAATAGCATCGTTTTATCGTCGTGAAGTGCACTGACCTGGTCTTTTCGCTAGAACCATGTTAATGGTGATGGATTGATGATGGATGGATTGTTTGGTTATAAAATTTAGGGTAAATATCATGTACAAATGGTCTTATCGTACAAAACGTACGAAAGACGTGAAGAGGTAAAAAAAGCACGATGACATTTTCATAATTATTTTACTCATAATTACCCTACAGGATCAAAATTACCGTACAAGATCAAAATTACCCTACAACATCAAAATTACCCTACAAGATAAAATTACCCTACACGATCATTTTACAAAATTATCCTACAAGATCATTTGTAGGGTAATTTTGATAATTACTCTACGAGTAAATAATTACGAAAATGTCATCGCGTTTTTTTACCTTTTCACGCCTTTTATACATTTTATACGATAAGGCTATTTGTATTTGAACTTTTGTCATAAGTGTCAAAGAAAGTGTCATTGAACTGAAAGTGTAACTTTTGAAAGGGTACAAGGACTATTCTTGCAATACGTTTTTATATATTACATTTGGAATATTTTCTTGGTCTTTGGCATTTAAAAATTGATTTCCCCCCAAATATTTCCATGTGATTAAATTTACAAATATAGACGGTGTCTTAATTTAATTTCCTTTCTTTTCTAAACTTGTTACTATATTTGTTACCGTTTTGGGCGTTTTTTTTCCAATTAGACGAATATGGATCTTTGTTAACAAGTTTTTGAAAACCGGAGCGTCACTTAAATCGAATCCTCAAAAACTGCTCTGTCAACATAGAGTCATAGACCAAAAGATAAACAGTTTTCATCGGCTTGCTAGAAACCTATCCGTATATTATGCCCGGTGTTTTAGGTTAGAACCAAACCAACAATTCCAGTTTAACCAGTGGTTGTTTTTCCAATTTTCCCAACGCTAGATTAGGGATGAGCATTTGGTACCGGATACTGGTACCGTAACGTACCAGGTATATTCAGTACCGGTACCCATTTTCTCCGTTTTTCGATACCCATATTTACAAGTAAAACACCGGTAAATACCAGTACCGTACCAATACTAATTTTCCCCGTTTTTTGGTACTGCTACTTTTGGTACCGGTACCGTTTCGCTACCGAATGGATACCATGCTCATCTCTACTCTAGATAAAGCGCTTTCAAGTCATCTTAAAATTGGTTACGGGACCAAAAAACAATTTATAATTTTTTAATTTTCATCTTATTGTAATAAAGATACGTAATTGTTGATATACATCTGAATATAGATTTCACACCAGTTTTTATAATCCACAAATCTATTATGTAAGAAATTAAATATATTATGATGTGCATAGCGTTTGTGTCAAACAAAAGATTACTTTTGCGGTCATAAGATACGTAAAAATCGGATAGAACTCACTAAAAGAGGTTCTAAGATCGTATTTTTAGATATGCATACCCTCGCATCATATAAATAACAGATCTATAGTTACATATTACTAAAGATTGATTTTATTTCTTTTAGGCTATAGGGTGTGGTCATGACCCTCATGACCACCATGACCCTCCATGTTAGTGCCATGTAACCCACCTCTAATCCACCATCCAAAACCACTACCCTAAGGGTGTGGTCATGAGCTAAACCACTAGCCCCTTATTTATTTTAATTTATCTTTGACTAAATAAAAAAAGGAAATGATTTGTTGAAAAATGGAAAGGAGGACCATGGTTGCCATGGTTTAATCCATGCAAACCATGGTGGATCAATCAAGGGGGTGGTGTAGCCTTCCATTCATGTTCCTAGGTGGCAAATCATGTCCCAATAATGACCCCCACACCCTATAGCCTTATAGTGGTCTTCAATTATATGTTTATAGGAAGAGTAAATTGTTATTTCCATTCCTATAGTTTTGAAAGATATTTTTATTATTTCTATTCAAAAGGTCTTTTTCTGGTATTTGAGTCACTCTAGTTTTAAAAACTTACCAGTTTCATCTACTTCGTTAACTTTATTTGTTTATTTTATTAACTTAAAAGGTATTTTATTAACTTATAAGTTTATAAGGGTGTAAGGGGTGCATGGCGGACAAAGTTTTCCCCACCCAATCATGTTGGGGTGCATTGAGATTAGGGAAACTAATTAAAAAAAGGGGTATTGGATTTTAATAATCCAAAGTTTCACCCGTTGGCCACTAATAATCCCAACTTCAAAAATTCCCTGTAACAATCCCAACTTGTATGATTTTGGCCACCAATGATCCTTGTCTAACTGGGTTAGTTAAAAGTGACGTGGCAGCTGACGTGTTTAAAACTTGAAATATTTTGGCCACCAATAATCCCAAGTTTCACTAATTGCCCGGTAATAATCCTCCAGTCACCACCATCATCTCCTCCAGTCACCACCATCATCTCCGACCACCTCCATCTCCTCCACTGCCACCACCATCTCCGACCAGTCACCACCATCATCTCCGACCTCCACCTCCACCTCCTCCTCCTCCACTGTGTGACAACTCGAAATTTAGAACCTTTCGTTGTACGTTTGAACACTAAGTGACTAACTAATTTGATGATTTAATGAATGATAAGTGAACCTTATATGATTATGTGTTACGTTACATGTATGCTTGTGTGTATGTATTCGAGTATGTATATGAACCGAGACAACACGAACCCGACTCGAGACCATGTGGTCTCGAGTGAACAATGACTTATGGGCCGGTTGGGCCACACATACACACTTAGCCTATTCCGAAACCCATTAGGGTGCATAAGTGAAACAAGTATATAATCCTCATGATGGTCACACTTGGCAATTTTGGGCAACAACACTCACACTCCTCTAACACACACACTCTCCTACTTCCTCTCACTAAAACCCTATCCTTCTCCTTCATTCTCGGATCAACCGGTGACCACTAAGGAGCTCTCGGATCAACTTGCACACACACCGTTTGGAAGCTTCACTCACACTTTTGAACCCACACTTGAACCGGTTAGTGATCTCTTGGTAAATACATGTCTATACATGATTGAAGGTGTTAATGTGTGATATTCGGTTTGATAATGATGTGTGATGAAAATTATGTGATGATATGTCTACTTGTTAAGTGTATACATGAGGAATACACCCTTCTTGAGTAATCGGTTCATAAATGTTCTATGTTATGAGTTTACATTCGGATTGATGATGATTATATGTTAATGTGTTGATTTCAATAAGGTGAATGATGTATGCTTGACTAGGTATGAGTGTTATCGGCTCTATATGGTTTGGATGTTGATATAAGTTGAAATGATTGATGAATGGAAACCGAATACTTGTAATCGGCTGTGGAATGTGCACGATTAGGATGATTCGTTGTGTTGATATCATAGGATACATGTTGGTGTTGATAAGTTGTTGATTATGATTTTTGTTTGGTTAAAGTTCATAGGAATATTTGATGAACATGATGAACACATGAAGAACTTGTTGAATATCATATGAACATGCTTGAATATTTGAATTCTGATATGTTTGATCCAAAATGGTAAATTGTTAGACAAATAAACATGTTTATGAGAGTAGTACAAACTGTTTCATGAAATAGAATTCCCATTGGATAGTACACTGTTCCGAATCAGCTCCTGTCCAACCGAGACCTCCAGTTGCGACTCGAAACCATCACATGATGAGTCGAAACCCCGGTTGCGACATCGGTTGCTAGTCGCAAACACCTGGTTGCGACTCGAAACCACACATGATCAGCACACCAACCTTGTGACTCGAAACCACAGTTGCGAGTCCAGTTGCGACTCGTAACCAAAACGACACGAACCGAAATCATGATTGCGACTCAGGTTGCGAGTCGCAAACGCCTAGTTGCGACTCGAGACTATACACAGATACACGCTGTTTGGGCTTACACCTCATTTCGGACTTATTTGATTGGGCCGGACTCTTGGGCCTAATGCACAGACCTTATATGTTAACTGTTGAACGTGAATATTGTTGAACTGCAATGATCAAACGTATATGCCATGAACGGTACTTGAATGCATTATGCTAGAAACATCCGTGTGCTACTTGGTTACGAACCTGACTTGTATGATACAACTATGATAGGACGTGAGTAACCACAACATTGCTTGTTTGACTTTTCTGTGTTTCTACCGAGCAAACCAAGGTGAGTTCACACCCTCTACAAAGCATGGGATTCCCAGGGGTCGGGAATTGGGGTTAAGGAACATGGGTTCCTCGTCCTCCTTGGGTAGGACAGGAAAGGCTCAGGAATGTAATTCCTCGTCCTCATGGACAGATAACTCGTACTAGACCAAAACTCTATCATGAAGTCCCTCATTTTTATATCGACTTAATCGCCGGGCCAATGGCGAGCGGGTCATTAGTTAGATAGCGCTATTTAGGTCTGACAAACCTCACACCGTGCCGCAGAGGACGGGCGTGAACTAATGGATCTGGGGCACGTCAATGATGATAGACATTGACAGTTTCAGGGCACTTAAACATGACTACAGTCAGCAGTCGATATGGTAACGAGTCTAGTGTATACATGGGGTAGCCCCCACGGCCGAAATGCCAGATAACTAACACGGGGTAGCCCCCACGGCTGGATAGCCAGAGTAACCGGGAATAAACAAGTCACGTTTTTTTAACTATGGGGTAACCCCCACGGCAGGATGCTAGCTAAAGGAAACTGTTTTCGAAACAACTTAAAACGAACACCCAACCGTGAACTCACTCAACTTGTTGTTGACTCGTTACTACATGCTTTGCAGGTCCCTAGGTTCTTAGCTGGAGCTTGCATGGAGGAGGATCGTTGTGGGACATGGACGATTGTGTGCCATGTTAAACTTTGAAACAACTGAACTTATGTTTTGATTTAAGACTTATGCTTCCGCTTGCAACTTAACTATGTTTTGTTTGAACACCAATTGTATTGGTTGGATTTTTATAACTACTTATATGCTTGTTCAATATGATTGGTGGCTGGATCCTGGTCAGTCACGCCTCCAAGCGGTGGTATTCCGCGGGTGGATTTTGGGGGTGTGACACACTGCCACCACCATCTCCTCCAGCCACCACCATCATCTCCGACCACCACCATCACCTCCGACCACCTCCACCTCCACCTCCACCCACAGTCTTCCAGCACCGGAAAAACACTATCACCTCCGATTCACCATATCCACCGAACACCCCACCCTTCCAACCTCCGGCCACCACCATTAAACTGCCATCCACAACTCCAACCGCCTCACTGGAAAAACGTGATACCTAGATATGATGGAAATTTTGAAGTTTTGAGCGGCGGAGAAGGTCACTAGAGGTTGGAGTTGACAAGTGGTGGTCTCCTTTGGTGGTTTCAGGGGTAAAGAAGGTCGTCGGAATAAGTTGCAGGTCACCGGAGTTGCATAGATAGTGGAAATTTTAAACTTTTGAGAAGCGGAGAAGATTATAGGAGGTCGGAGATGATTGGTGGTGGTCTCGTTTGGTGGTTTTAGGGGTAAAACGGGTCGTCGGAATAAGTTGCAGGTCACCGGAGTTGGGTAGGTGATGGAGGTGGTCGCAGGTGATAGTGGTTTCCGGTGGCAGATGATGGAGGTGGAGGTCGGAGATGATGGTGGTGACTGGTCGGAGATGGTGGTGGCAGTGGAGGAGATGGAGGTGGTCGGAGATGATGGTGGTGACTGGAGGAGATGATGGTGGTGACTGGAGGATTATTACCGGCCAATTAGTGAAACTTGGGATTATTGGTGGCCAAAATATTTCAAGTTTTAAACACGTCAGCTGCCACGTCACTTGCCACGTCACTTTTAACTAACCCAGTTAGACAAGGATCATTGGTGGCCAAAATCATACAAGTTGGGATTGTTACAGGGAATTTTTGAAGTTTGGATTATTAGTGGCCAACGGGTGAAACTTTGGATTATTAAAATCCAATAACATATGATTAGTTGATTTGGGTATGAGCCCCACCACTTACTCTCTCCTCTTCTTTCCCCCATCGGCAACTTCTCACCGAATTCTCTCCCCCCTCCCTCATGTTTGCTGATCATCTTTACTCCTTTGGCGGTGGACATGCCCAAGCGGCATGTGGGTTGCCGAAGGCACCCCGCACTACCTAACGTTTTGCAAGAAAGTGACAAAAGTGGCCACAAAAGAAAACAACAGTTTACTTGATTACATTATGGATGACAAGTTGACAACCGTAGAGCACAACCAAAATGTTGACTTTTATATTTGTGGATCTGATAAAAGTGATAATATTGAAAGATCAAAGCTGGACCACGATAAGTCAAAAATGTTGACTTCATTATCTCCATTAAAAATGGTTGGAAATTTCATCCTTTCCTTCATTATCTCCATTGAAATTGTTCAGAAATTTAAACCTTATCATTATACTTTGTTTTTTTCTAAAATTCAGAAAACTAATACTTCTTTGTTCTCTACATTCTAAACTTCTGTTATTCCAGGAACAAGATGGCATATGCTGCAGGGATCCAGATGTTCATGGAGAAGTTGAACCACCTCATTAACAACAACCACATTCCATTCATCAACCACCCCTCAATTATACGCCAAAGACCTCAGTTCCAACTTCTCTATGATGACCTGGGCTCTATGATCCGAACCCTTTTCATCGATGAACACCAAGACCTCGAAAAAGTTAATGATCTGAAGAAAAGATTCGCATATGCAGCAGAAGAGGCACAATATATCGTTGATCTCTTTCTATCTGGTGTTCACATGAGGAATAATGTGGACTTTAAACGATCCTTAGATCTTAATGATGTTAGGAGATCATTAAAGTCTGTTGAGGTAGAATTCATGAGTTTGAACATCGATAGGATGAAGACGGATTCATCTCCAAGACCTCGAAGAACACTAAACCAATCTTCTGCTACTGAAAGCACTACGTCTAGAGATTCACTAGGATCGAAGAAAATATTGGGCAATATCTTCGTGGGGATTGATCGTGATGCTGAGCTCATAAGAGATAAACTTGTGGAAGATGTAAAGAAGCTAGATGTTGTCTCTATTGTAGGTATGGGCGGGATCGGTAAGACAACCGTGGCGACCAAAGTATTCAATGATGGGTATGTTAAGCATCATTTCCATATCCGTGTATGGGTCACTGTTTCTCAAACATATGATAAGCGGGTTGTGTTGATTCAGATTCTGGAATCCATTCGTGATCAACTAAACCTTGAAAAGGCTAGTGACTCTCGACTTCGTGAATTGGTGCATAAACACTTAATGGGTCGGAGATATTTGATTGTGATTGATGATATATGGCACATAGAAACATGGGATAACCTGAAATTATTTTTCCCCCATGGTGACAATGGAAGTCGAATTCTGATCACCAGTCGCATAACTGAAGTTGCTAAGCATGCAAATTTAGATGGATTGATTCATCCCTTAGGATGTTTGAACAAAGAAAAAGGTTGGGAGTTGTTGTGTCAGAAGGTGTTCCGTGGCAATAAGCACCCTGAATGGTCATTTAAACCTGGAATGCGAATAGTAGAAAGTTGTCACGGATTACCACTTGCGGTGGTTGTCATTGCAGGAGTTCTGGCAAAAGAAGCATGGAATGAAAAGTTTTGGATGGAAATTGCTTATAGTGCCAGTTTGTACATTGTTGGTGACCAAAATGGATGCCTGGAAATATTAGGTTTAAGCTACAATCATCTTCCTCTCCACTTGAGAGAGTGTTTTCTTTATCTTGGTGGCTTCCCAGAAGACTACATGTTTAAAGTACGAGATTTAATCCGGTTATGGGTGGCTGAGGGGTTCATTCAACAAACTGGAAATAGAAGCTTGGAGGATATTGCAGAGGGGTACCTGATGGATCTAATTGATAGGAATCTTGTAATTGTAGAACACAGGAGCAAGTCGAATGAAGGTGTCACAGCTTGTAAAGTGCATGATCTTGTTAGGGAGCTTTGCCTGAAAAAAGCCAAGGAAGAACGATTTATCCTTCAAACAGAAAGGCTAATATTTTTCTTTCACCGTTACAATGTTATTACACCACCATATAAGCCGGTCCGTGAGTTCATAAACACAGATACCTACAATCCAGACATTGCTCATCCGCCTCCCCAAAAGCTTCGATCAATATTGTGGCTTAGTAAATCCAGAACGTTGGGTGATGACATTGCAAGGTGTTTCCTTTCTTTTGTGCTACTTAGGGTGTTAGATCTACAAAAGTGTAGATTGACCACTTTTCCCAAAGGCATGGAATTGCTAGTTAACTTGAGGTATCTTGCAATCTGGAAAGAATCGGCAGGTTTCCCATCTTTAATATGCAATTTATGGAACCTTCAAACTCTTATTTATGTTACACCTCATATCCGTACTGTTTTACCCAGTAACATATCAGATTTGGTAAATTTGAGACATTTGTTGACTTATCAACCTTCTAAAAGGGACACCGTTAAAAGGGCCTTTATTCTTCGTTCCATTGAAAAACCGATGAATTTGCAAACTATTTCAAAAGTGATGTTGGGATATGGTGTAGACAATTTTCAAAAGTGTTTTCCCTCCATTAAGGAACTTAGATGTTCTACTTTCTCAGGAAAGGAATATGACTTCAAATCCCTTGCCTGCCTAGAGAAGCTCACATTAACTGACCACCGCAGAATACGGAAATCAAGCTGTGGGATGAATCGCATTACATTCCCAGCAACATTGAGAATACTTAAACTAGTTGAGTGTCGTCTACCATGGAGTGATATGTCAATCCTTCAGTCCTTAACCAACCTAGAGGTTCTAAAACTAAAACTCAATGCCTTTGAGGGAAGCTACTGGAACACAAACGAACAGGAGTTTCCACAACTAAAGTTCTTGAGACTCGAGATGTTGGATATCAAACTGTGGGAAGCGTATAGTCCAAGCTTCCCGAGTCTCAAACGGTTAGAAATTTTCCATTGCTACCATCTTAAAGAGACCCCCCTTGGAATCGGGGACATATCAACACTTGAGCTTATTAAAATCAAGGGCGGTAACCATTCTCTTGGTGAATCTGTTAGAAGAATTCAAGAAGACCAACATGACTTCGGAAACTACGACCTAAAGATTGATGTCATTGACGATCCACAATACTTGATTTTTGCATCTGAAACACTTTACGACTCGCCTTTAACACCTGAAACACTTTCCGAGTAGTAAAGTGAACTCAACACTCTTGGTCTCTTGTCTATTTTCTTACATCTTTTCATATGACCTAATTTTATTTTTGTTAAACTGAACCAAAAGATGTCACATCTTTGATGGAAAAACAGTGTTTTTAAATATATATTTGAAGTTTTAATTTCTTAGGCTAAGCGGGGCACCCTCGGTGACTCCCTTCGGGGACCAAAGTTGCCGAGCGGGGGAGTGCTGCCATCCAAGAGGGGAGCCAAATCGGGGGGCCAAATCGGGGAGGAGGCACCGAAGAAGGGAAGGAGAGAGAAGGTGGGCCACCCTTTTTTTCAACCAATGAAAGCTTTTCTTTTCTTTTTTTTTTTAATAAAAAAACAATTCCCCTAAGAGGGGAGTGCCGCCATCAAATTGGGGTGCGAAGGGAGTTTAAGAGGGGACTTGACGTAACATAACCTGATTGGGTGTGCGTAAGAGAGGGGACTCCCCTAAGAGGGGAGTGCCCCTCTCACCCTTAGAAAGGTAATCATTTCATAGAAGACTTTATTGTTGTCCCTTGTGCCCTTGTGGTTTCCTGTAATTTGCTTGCTGTTTTGTCTTATGACTTGTTTGTTAGAAGTTATAAACTGTTGTTGTGGGTATGGGCGGTTCTTAGAAGGCCACTGGCAGGGCCACGACCCGGGCAAGTTTTTCGGCCGTAGTGCTAATTTTCCGCATTTAGATCGAAATTTTTTATATATACTATGTTTGGCCTGGGCTTGCCCGGGCTTTTTTTAGTGCGCGTGTCTTTCGACCCTGGCACGTTCAACGGGCAAGATCCGCCACTGGACTTGTGGGTTTACGAAAACAGACATTAAGGTTCCAACAAAGTTGAATGGACACTTAACCTTAGTTGAATGGGTGTTAATTAGAGTTCCAATAGTGGTAAAAGACATTTAGCTAATGTCAATGACCAAACAAACAATCAAAAGTTAACGTGAAACATTACGAATATAGCACGAATCAGGGGCGGAACCACAATATAAGCAGCCGTAACACGGGCTACGGCTCAACTCCGCACTCGCAGTGTTATTTTTTCGTTTTTATACAAAGAATACCCCTAAAAAAATACGAGAATACCCCTAACCATAAAAATAGGATAGTATAACAGTGTAAATCTAATTCTTTTTACAAGTACAAACATAATTTTGTTAATAGCCTATTAAGCTAGACCATTAGCCCAAGACCCAAAATAATAATAAATCAGGCCCATCTATATGTTGATTATGGGGGCGGCAATGGGCCTGTTTTATACGCAATCGAATGGGCCCAGAATTTTTGAACAATGTCATGGTTTGTGCAGTCGAAAATGATTTTTTCATATAGTAAAAGTGGACGACGTGATGGAACGATTTCAAGCTATGAAAAAAAGAGGACAAATTTATTAGGTATTTGTTTTACTTTATTTATTTATTGTCATTTTTTTTTTAAATATTGTATGATTGCACGGTAAAAAAAAATTCTTAGGATACCCCTGATTTAATAGGCTAGTTCCGCCACTGGCACGAATAGTAACTTAATGCGAAACATTACGAATATAAGAGTTTTAAAGATGTAGATGAGCCTCTACAGTTCGAATAGTAACTTAATGTGAAACATTAAGAATATAGCACGAGCAAACGCTGAAACGTGTAAAAGGTTGATTGTTCTCAACAAACCCACAGGCTAAGTTCTAGGTTCAGCAATCATGATAAAATGGGTGGATTGTGAAACAGATTAACACAAATAACTTTTTAATACGAGTCAAAAATGTTTGCGATAGGCGGGCATGCACCACTGGACCCGCCTAGATTTGTTTGTACACTTCTTTTACAAGTAATTTATGAATTAAATAAGATTATTAAACAATCATTTCAAATAATATCCGATTTGAAATCGCCAACTCTACTAAAACCTGTACAAGGTATCATCTTGCATACCGTTCGTCCTCATTCTTGTATGACGCAGGGCTGAGGTCAGGGGTATGATAGTAATATACTATGCTCATTCACGCGTTTAACTACTTCACCGACCTTACACCAATATTTTTTACACGAAATCGGTACTGAGGTTGAGAATCTTCATCATCTTCATCCTCTTCACTACTATCATCTTCGACTTTATCCCATCTTGAATAATCAAGACGCGAATGCCCTTTTGGCTTTGGAATCTCCTCCTTCAGGCTTTGAGGTGGAGGGGTAGTGATGGTAATTTTAACGCTTTCCGGGTTGCTGACATCATCCTTGGACACGGGTCCATTTGAGGCATGGCTATGGTTTACTGCTAGTTCTAATGAAGTCGACTCTTCATTTTTATTATCTTCCTCTTCATCCTCTTCGCCTTCTTCTAGCTCAGTTTCATCCTCTGGTATTGGCGCGAGAGACTTTCCTTGACAAGAAATATAACAATTTTAACAAAAGCTGAGAAATAGACAAAAGAGTAAAATGTCATTTTCGTACCTGAGGTTTGGCCAGTTTTGCGACTTTCGTCCAAAGGTTTGTTTAAAGTGAAAAAGACCGAATTGCCCTTTAAGTTAACAAAAAAGACGGAAATACCCTTCACTTAACGGAGAAAAAGGGATGGAGTTAACGAACCGGATGAAAATGGAAAATTTTCAAAGCTTTTGGATCTAGATGCGGAAAAACAAACCTTTAGACGAAAGTCGCAAAACTGACCAAACCTCAGGGACGAAATTGGTATTTTACTCTAGACAAAATACGTAAAGAATCTATAACGTGCGTATTGGAACTATTTATATGATATTCAATAATCAGAATCTAATAATCAGTTTTGTTGCGGTTGATGTGAAACGGATTTCCAAACATCGACTCTTTGACACCAAAATAGTATTATAATCACAATCAAGATCCAAATACTAGAAACGCACTATTATAAATTCAAGCTGCATTGATCAGATAATCAATCTCATATCATAAACCTAAACGTTCCCAAAGTTTTGTTTGCACATTGGACATAGGGCGTACCAGTTGTGTTTTTAAACGGGCTTCGAGATTTTGATATACTTCTGAGGAAGGATTTAACTCAATGAGGCGGTTTACATCAAACAGCGCCGAGTGGTACTCTTTGAGGGTGACCAGAGTTTGGGCACGTAACATCAAGGCTCCTGTATGCTCATAATCAAGCTCCAGCACTGAAGTACATTCATCTGCTGCCTAACATGATTGGCAAAACGTCAGTCAACTATGATTAACTGTCAAGCCAAAACCACTAAATTAACTGCGAAAATTAGATAATATAAGTAAATGATTGCAGCTTATCTTTTTTTATTATTTCAACCAATTAATGGATTTGTTTGATTCGTTGATTCGGCTAATTATTGCAACTTATAGTTTAATTGATAACTTGAGGATCTTAATGTGATTCAATAATATTGCATAATGTTCACCAATTATTGATGCACAAATTTTGTATGATTGCTCGTAAATAGCTCAATTTAAAATGTATAACTATTCATCAATTATCGTAGAGCATGTTAGACGGTACAACATGCATGATTATTCATCATTCAACCATAATTTAATTAAAATGTATGATAACTCATCAACATATGAAAATCTCCCGACCTGCCAAGCCCGAGTAACACGAGACCGACCCAAACATTAGTGGTCCGGCCCTCAGGTTGCATTTCCATCATTATTGGTTCCGGTTCCGGCCAGATTCAGTTTTGACCTAACACACATGACACAGCCTTGGTTGCATGCATTTAAAATAAACCTTAGGTGACTTTAAACCAAGTCTTGATCTGTTCAACCCGTTACCCTTTTAGCTAAATTTATTGATAAAAGAGTCAAAAACTGCCACGTCTATCGCGCATAGTATTCAAATTGACTCATAAACCATCTGATTTTAATTTAAACTATATAGAAATCAAGCTAAAGGTCATATTCACATGTAGTCCTCCAGGTGACCCAAATTTACTTCGTAAAGCGCCTATGAAGACAGTGTTAATGTAGATGAGTAATTAGTGTTGATATAAAGCTAGTAACATAGTTGTAACAAATCGACAAGTTATCTGCTATTCTGCCAGCACATGTTATCAATTGACATCCTAAATCATATATGATTTTACTTGAAGCCTAATGGCATCTACTTCATTCAATCACGTGTTGATAAAGTTACAACATCAGGATTATCGATCTAGTAAAGCAGCCATTCCTCCTAGTTTTCCAATTTGAAAAGAACTTAGAATTCTGGAACAAGTTATAATATCTTTACCCGAACTTTAACCTACATGTGATGCACAAAAGGTCACCATGCAGTGGCGAAGCTTGAGATTTCCGACCGGGGGCGGCAGAAGTCACCGGACCTAGTTTTAGATATTTGCCTCTCCATTACTGAACGAAAAGCTTCGCCCATGTCACCATGTACCTGAAACGCCCCCTCCCGCCCGTTAAAAGCTTGAGATTTTAACTAGGTTTAGATATTTGCCTCTCCATGTCACCATGTACATGAAACGCCCATGTCACCGGACCTAGTTTTAGATATTTGCCTCTCCATTACTGAACGAAGCTTGAGATTTCCGACCGCGGCCGCCCCCTCCCGCCCGTTAAAAGCTTCGCCCATGTCACCATGTACATGAAACGCTGCCTCATCCGCGCGTTAAGTCGTTTTTCATTCACTTTTTGCGCCTCTATGTGCGCCTTTGTACAGACCGCACTTTACCTACACCGCCTGAGGTCGCCTTTTGCTGCTTTTTTAAACCTAGTTCATTTAATTCCTCATCTATAAAAGGTACATGTCAAAATTATCGGAATTTTATTGTTAACTCTATCTAGAACTCTTGTAGTACTCCTTTGAAACAAAAGCTTCTTCACACTATTTATTAGTTGTCAAATATCTAAAATAACAAGGTATAAATAAACCCCCACCCAAATCAATACCTTTAATCCAAGAAATAAGCAATTGAATAGATTTATGTATGTCTTACATATGAAATACAGGTATATGAACATTCAAATCAATCCTAATCCTAGGGTTCATCCAATTCAGATATGAATATACTAGTAATTTTGTGCTAAAGAAAGAAAGAATCAGAAGAAGAAGAAAAGTAGGTACCTTTTTAAAGCGGTGGAGTTTGAGAAAACAAGCGGCTCGATTGCTGTGAAGTGCGATCTTCTGAGGATTAGTTTTGGCAATGGAAAGGGCTTCAGTATAGAATTCTAGGGCTTGTTCGTAGTTACCATCCCTGTACATCTGATGCGCTCTTTCTATCTTGTTCATTGCTTTTCCAAGCCGATTGGAAGAGATGATTTCTGCTGCTGATTTGGATGGATGGATGGAGATGATGAGGAAATGGAGACGTGGACGTTATGATTTGAGTAACAAAAGATAGAGACAGAATCAATAGTGTTGAATTGGGTAACGTTAGAGTGTAGAAGTTCTAAACACTTTGAAGTGGTAAACCGAAAAACTGACTAATTAGAGCGTGTTATGTCAATCAGTCAAAAGTGTTTAAACTTTGCTGAAAAGTGTTGTCAATGGTTTAAACACTTGCTGAAGTGGTAATTTTTTTTATGCACTATTTTATTTAATATCAATAAATGTAGAATAAATACATTAAATTAAAAAACAATAAACTTTCATAAATTAAATTAAAAACATCAAAATTACACTAAATTAAAAAAACAATAAAATTACATTAACTTGAAATAAATTAAACTAGTCTTCGTCGGAATCGATCAAAAGGTGGGGTAAATCTTGACTTGCGAGATGATCTATGAGATCGTGTTTTAGTCTCCAATGCGTGTCTTCATCCATCAACTCGCCCAACACCGTATCGTCTAGAGCGGGCTCGACCGGAGGATCCCGAATGTGCACCGATGCTATCGCCTTTCCTTCATCTTTCAAAATCATGTTGTGTAAAATAATACACGTGTACACGACACTCCTAATTTTTTTAACGGATCTTGCTCGCATCGGTCGACTCAATACACCCCATTTCGCCTTCAAAACACCAAAAGCCCGTTCGACGTCTTTTCTTGCCGCCTCATGTTGCATCTTGAATTTCTTTTGGTCTACTTCGTGAGGGTAAGGGATCGACTTCACAAACACGGACCACGAAGGGTAGATTCCATCCGCGAGCAAATAACCACGTTTGTATAAATGGTTGTTAACATAAAATGGACATTTTGGCGCGGTTCCATTTCGTTCCGTTAAAAATAAAGGAGATTGTTGTAGCACATTGATATCGTTTTGAGAACCTGTTGGACCGGCAAAAGCATGCCAAAACCATAAGTCTTGAGAAGCAACCGCTTCGAGCATAACAGTCGGGTATCGGTGATCTCCTCGCATAAATTGGCCTCGATACTCTGTCGGACAATATCGCCAAACGAAATGGGTGCAATCAAGGCTACCGAACATACCTGGAAGGTGATGTTTTTCCTCATGAGCTTGGTATAAAAGTGCCATGTCGTGGCTTGTCGGTCTATGTAAGAACTCGGGACCGTATATTTTGCAAACCGTGTCGCAAAAAAATTCTAGGCACTCGCGGGAAGTTCTATCGGCCATATGCAAGTACTCGTCGTTCTCGTCTGGAGTGTTACCAGTTGCGAGTTGTTTAATAGCGGATGTCACCTTTTGCAACGGCGTAAACCCCTTCCTACCTCGCGCATCGGGGGCCTCTTCAAACCACGCGTCGTTCTCTACCACGTCGGCCACAATTTTTAGAAACAAACGTTTCGACATACGGAACCTATGTCGAAAGATATATTCGTTGTACTTCGGGTCTTCGTCAAAATAATCCACCATGAGTGTCTCATGCCCCTCCTCACGTTGTCGTTCAATATATCTCCTTCGGTTAGACGTGCCCGTGTCTTGAAGTTCGGCTTCTTCGATGAGATTTTGAAAAAAAAGAATGCTACTATTGGATGAATCGTCGCTACTCATGGGTGGGAACCATAACGGGAGTTCACCTGCCATTTTGTTTTGTAAATGTTTGGGAAGGATTGGTGGTATTTTTTGGTTTGTTGGGTATAAATTTGAAGGTATTTGGTTTTGGTTTGGTTTGGTATTTATAACTTAATTTTTTAAAAGAAAAAATAATTTTTTTTTATTTTGAACGGTAATATTACCGTTGAAAAGCCCACAACGGTCAAAATTGGATCCTTCTCGAGTCGGCATGCCCTCCCCGCTTCACATGTTTTGCCGCGTCGGCAAACTGTTGGCAGCGGTGTTTGCCGATCGGCAAAACCGTTTGCCGACAAGTTTGCCGCTCCACTCCTAACACCCTTAGTACCAAACTTTCTTTTAACGGCGACCAATGTCTTCATTAGGTTGTGTTTAAAATTTGAAACATGAGAAATAGTTAGTTTGCCCTACTATATCATACACCAGATTTAAGATTTAAAGCGGTAACTTTGGGTTTCGAGTTTTGGTTCTATAATAAGTGGACTTTTTCACGTTATGCGGCGGGAATTCTCGGCCACTATCGGTTGATTTGTTATGATAATGACATTCACTATTGTAACCGGAAAAAAAAAGGTCGTCATAATTAAACCAAGTTGTTTAATTGGAATCAGTTTGGCTATTCAGGGTACTTGCACGGTACCGAGACTCGCATAGTCTACAACACCGTAAAAACACTTTATTTTGGATGTAACTTTGTTGTCAGTAAAATTTATAGCAGAATGTCAAGAAAAAAATTAAACACATATGTGTATTTAGTCTTTTAAAAAAGAGTAAATTACAAGTTTTGTCCTTTATGTTTACATCAAATTTCAGGCGTTGTCCTTTAGCGCAAAAGTTGACAGACGGTGTCCTTTACCTTTCAAAATCTTGCACGTTTTGTCCTTTAGGCCAAACCCGGTTAGATTTTTTGGTTAAATCT
Source organism: Helianthus tuberosus (assembly GCA_030545235.1). Taxonomy (NCBI): domain Eukaryota; kingdom Viridiplantae; phylum Streptophyta; class Magnoliopsida; order Asterales; family Asteraceae; genus Helianthus; species Helianthus tuberosus. The sequence goes on along the minus strand of CM060415.1, from coordinate 52,760,891 downwards.
AGTCATGTGCAAGGCACATGAGGGTACTATTGTAATTTCACCATTCAAGGGACTATTGTGTAAGTAATATATAGATTGGTGAAATTACAATAGTACCCTCATGTGCCTTGCACATGACTAGATTTAACCAAAAAATCTAACCGGGTTTGACCTAAAGGACAAAACGTGCAAGATTTTGAAAGGTAAAGGACACCGCCTGTCAACTTTTGCACTAAAGGACAGCGCCTAAAATTGGATGTAAACATAAAGATAAAGGACAAAACTTGTAATTTACTCTTTAAAAAAATAACGAACACAAAGAGAAATTAGATTAGACTTGTATAAATTCAACAACAAAGAAACTATTCATATGATTTTTTTAATTTCATAAAATATTCTGCTAATAATTGTTTTACCCTGTAATAACCACATGTATTAACAATATTTAAGTAAAAACCCATGTACGTAAATTGCTAAAAACAAATAAAAAAATCACACCCATCCAGCCTTAGGCGATCAAAACTAGCAACCCAAGGTAACACAACTCTTTAGTAAACTACTCTCAAAGGCTAGTTATCAAAACTAGATTTTTAAAGACAAATTCTATTGATTTATGTTTCATGTTCAACGACATGTTTATCACAAAAAGGATAATTGATTGTCGAGTCCTCAAGTCACCGATGACGTCTAAAGGATCTCGCTGACGTTATGATATCCCTGTTTCCATCTCCTACAAAAGAGAAAACCGTTAGCCTCGTCACGGAGGGCCCCGGGGGGGATCCGTGACCAAGCTCCGGCGTAAGAATAAGTAAACTTGCCGGAGATAAATGAGAAGCTTATTCCAACGAGTGAGATCGTCGGAATATCCTCCTTGGTGTGGATTCTGATAAAATAAGTTATTATGTCGGAATTAAATGAGAGTATATGATGGTCGGAATAAATGAGAGTATATCGCATTTAGTGAGGGTTACCTTCTACTATTGAACGGATGCTTACCTTCCTTATATAAAGGAGATTGCTTATCTCCCTTGGAAAATGGCACCGAGTTGATCTAACGGTATCTGGCTGCCTTTGGGGGAACTCAGACACGTGTCTGAGCCCCAACGGTAAGATTACTGACTTCATTTAATGAGGCCAGCCTTGCTGTACCATGTTTCCAGCGATCTCTTTCCTCCTATCAGCCAAGCATTTAATGTTCTGTAACATCCTTGGATCCTTTCTCCTCTGTTTCCCGCTCATTTTCTATGTATGAGACTTTTATTACTGAAAGGTATTAGCCTTGGGCTTTAACATTTGGGCCCAGACGATAAGAGCCCAAGACGGGTCATGTTGGGCAACCGACCGGCCCGTCGTCAAGTCATCTCTAGTCCCTGGTTCTGAGATTCGAGTCTCATGATCCGGGGCTGTATCATAGTTGCTGGTGAAGCTAGTTCTCTTGGGCTACAAGTGTGGGCCCGACTTCCCTTAATGATTATACACCTCCCTCGTTTCCCGAGGGCCATCAAGTGTCAAAGATCAACGGCTAGGGATAGCCTTCATAATGCACGTGTTCTGATCGGTTTTTAATTTTTGAAAAATGGTGATGTGACGGTTTCCTCCCTGTGTTAGTTATTTCCTTTAAAACCCCATTGCCTCTTCTTTTTCCTCTAACTTTTATCATACTTCTTTGGAATTCTCTCTCTCCCCATTCCACTACTATTTTCCGATCACCATTCCAGTCTGCAATGAGCCGTACCGGCCGTTCTTCGATCCGCTCCATCTTGACGGCGAAGGACCTTGAGGTCTTTGTCGATGCCTACAAGATCCCGGAGCGCTTTTCCCCAATTTTGCACGGGCCGGACGAGTCAGCGGAATGTACCCCTGACAGAATCGTCATCTACACTTTGTCATTCTCTTCTTGCGGTGTCCGTTACCCCTTGTCGGCTTTTAAAGTGGACCTTTTGAAGCATTTTGGAGTTCACTTCTCACAACTACACCCTCTATGGTTCATGAGGGTTGTCCTTTTTGAATTATCGTGTGTGGCAGTTTCCGGCGAACCGTTAGTTCCTCTTTTCTGCATGTTTTACAAGTTGATCTCTGATGGTGACTGATTCACCTTTGCCAAGGGAAAAGATAGTGTATCTCCCCCTGTAAATCATTCATGCCTACTTCTACTTACCCAAAGGAGTGGAAAAGCCGATTTATCTTCGTTTCTGCTGCTATGATACCGGAATCGCCGCCCCTGAGAGATCCAAAAGCGACCATTGAAGATAGTGTCCCAGTCTTGTCCGCTGATGAGATCGTTCAATGGAAAAGGATGTATGAGAATCCTACAAGGGCTTTCATATTCCCCGAGGGAGTGTTGGCCATGGGGGGCTTGAGCCCCTTTTACTCAGTCCGGCCAAAAGCCTTCTTCGGCAAAAAAGGTATTCCCCTGCCCTTTGACCTGTTATGTTTGTTTTTCTTTCCTTTTCTTTCTTTTTGGGAGTTTACGGATTTGGGTAGTCATCTCTGGTGTTGTTTTTGTATAGAGATGAACTTGTGGGGCTTACTCCAGGGGGATTGCAAAGATGTTAAGTTTATGGTGGGTGATAAGGTTGAACCAAACATGAGCCGAGGTGTTGAGAAGAAGGTCCCTGAGAATTATGTTCAAGCCGAGGATTCTGTTGTTGAAGGAAAGGATGAAGATGGTTCCTCTGACGAAAAGGAAAACTCTCAGGATTCCCTTCGGATGAAAGTTCTAGCAATGATGAAGGTGATGAGGATCTGGAGACCCGTCTGATCCGTAAACGAAAAGCAGCCTAGACCAGCAGCTCCAAGGTGGCCCCTGCCCCTCAAAACATTCAGCTAAGGCTCTGGAGTGCCAGTGGTCAGAAGACCTTTCCTGCTACCAAGGCTACTTCTGAACTTCCTCCTGTTGGGGCCAAGGGTTCCCTGTCCAAGCACTTGAGATCATCTAGCCTTATTAGCGAACCTCTGTTGGCGAGTTTTCCCTCTATGTTCTGCTTTACTCAATGTGGACATTTTTATTCCTTGCTGATTTTTCCCCTTTTTGTATTTGGGACAGGGAAGCTCTAAGGTTCTGATTGAAATTCCTATTGCCCCTTCCTCTTCTCGGGTTCGGGATAAAACTCCTGAAATTAGTGTCGCTCATGTTATTCCTGCGTTTGATATTTCTCCTCTTCATGCCACTACGACTAGCAAGCCCTCTCATCCTGAAGGTCTTGTTTCTTAGTCCCCTTTGGCCCCCCTCTTTGCTGATGCTCTTCCAGTCCCATATGTTTCTAAATGGAAGATAACCCCATCTACTGTTGTGGGGACTCCTGAGACTGCTCAGGACTTCTTGGCTCATGTTGTTCCCCCTTCTCACAAGTTTATGAATTATGCCTTAAGATCTGACCTATTTGATGATCAGTACAGTATGTCCCTTTCTGAGGGGTTCTTTAGCTGGTATGTTGCAGCGGATGGATGGGCTAAGGAGGGAAAATGACGAGTTGAAGATTGAGCTAAAAACTTCCCAAACCGTTGCGGCTGAGCTTCGGTGCCGGGTAACTGATGCTGAGCGGAAGCTGTTAGAGGAGAAGGTGCCAAATCCTTCATCTCTCCTCCCCCCTTTTTACATATATTTAACTTCTCATGCTTTATGTGTTTTCCCCCTCAGGGTGCTGGAGCTATGTTGGAGCAAAAAGAGTGTGCCTGAGAAAGGGAGAGGATAGCGTTGATTGAGGAGAAGGAGGAGCTTGCTGCTGAACTAAAGCATCAGAGGGAGCTTGACTCTGTTTCCCAAGGGGATCTGGACACCATGTATTTTAAATGGGGGATTGCTATGGATAACAATCAGAAGCTAGCTAAGGCGAGGTACTGGCTTATTACTGAGGGGTTCGGGTCCTTCCTTGCTGCTGTTTCCCAGTCCGAGGAGTTCAAGGGTAGTCTTGAGAGAATTTATAGGGGTTATCGAGATGTGGGGTATTAGTCGGGTCTGAAGGATGGGTATGCTTATTCTGCCCAGGGCTTGGGGAGGAAAGAAACTCCTCTTTATAATTCCAACTTTCCAAGGCTAAGAAACAGTTGTCCAAGCTGGACAAAGAATTTGGAGAAAAGACCCCTGCTCTTCTTGAAAGAATTCTTGAGCGACCCCTGATGTCTATTGACGAACTCAAGGCCCTACTTTCTCCCGCTGGACCCTCTCCGCCCAAGTCTCCGTCTGGGGATGCCTCCCAGTAGCTTTAAAAACAATGGTTTATTCGATATGGTTGTAACTTAATACTTATGTACCTTGGATATTGTTGACTCTTGCTTTTGGGAAGGCCTTCATGTTGGGGTCTTCCAGGTGTCTAATCGTATCATACTTTTGTAGTTATATCATAACTGTGCATTATTGGTGTGCCCCTGTTTGTTGGTTTTGCTTTCTCGTTGTTTGCAGGTGCTGTTTCCAGTGGCTTGGGAACTTTTCTTTTTGTGCCTTTTACATCAGACCGCTTTTCTTTTCCAGAGGTTTGCTAAGGCACAGGAGTTGGCTTGGAGTTTATCTGTGCACTCCTGGGTTGCAGCTTGTTTGCAAATGCACTTGTTTTGTAGTTTGATCCTGAGTTTCTCAGTGTACCTCGGTTCATTCGTTTTGTGGCTTTATTACGAATGTTTTAGTATGTATTTGTACACTTGGTTTGTTGCTTAATTATAAATATTTCAGTGTGTGTTTGTACACTTGGTTTGTAGCTTGATTACAAATATTTCAGTGTGTGTTTATACACTTGGTTTGTAGCTTGATTACAAATATTTCAATGTGTGTTTATACACTTGGTTTGTAGCTTGATTACAAATATTTCGGTGTGTGTTTATACACTTGGTTTGTAGCTTGATTACAAATATTTCGGTGTGTGTTTACACATTTGTTTTGTGGTCTGTTTGTGAACCAGGATCGTTTCTGAGGGAGTGATCCCTAGACAAGTCTATGATCAGTAATCATGTTTTTTAACTGTTTGTCCACTTTTTCTGGGCTGGTTTGGCCCTACTTTCCCCACAGCCGGGCATTTAGTGTGTTCAGTACACTTATTTATACGCGTGTATGTTGTTATTGGGTTTGCAGTTTCTTAGACACGTCTGCCTTAGTGCATTGCCTGTAATTTACCAAAAGGAACATGTAAGTTGTTCATTGCCATATGTGTTTGGGGGTCTAGGCCTCCAGTACATGATTTCACAAAAGATGTTTTCCTGGGACGTGTCTTAGCTAACTGCTAATTTTTTACAAAGGTGGTGTCTGAGCCATTTTCGTTGGTCCCTCCTGGAGGCAAACCTACATATTATATGTAGTATTTCCGAAGCTGCATGAGGTTCCAGATCCTTGGAATCTCCTTCCCCTGGAGTGTCTCTAACTTGCAGGCTCCTTTGCCATTGGCCCAAATTAGCCTGTAAGGTCCCTCCTAGTTGGGTCCCAATTTTCCGGTGCTTTCCTGTAGGCTGGCTTCATTTGCCCTCGAGACCAGGTCCCCGGGTAAGAGATTGAGCTTCTTCATTCTTGAGTTGTAGTGGCTATCCAGTTGCTTCTTGTACTTTGCCTCCCTCACCACGGCTATCTTCCTCCTTTCTTCGAGGACGTTGAGGTTCGTTCGTAGATCCTGCTCGTTTTCAGCTTCTCGTAGCTTCATCCGTGCAGTGGGGGGACCCGATTTCGGCAGGGATGACAGCCTCGGTCCCGTAGGTTGGGCTGAAGGGGGTCTCCCTGTTGCAGACCTTGGGAGTGGTCTTGTATGCCCATAGGATGAAGGGAAGCTCCTCCAACCATCCCTTTTGTTTCCTTCCCAGCCTTCCTTTCATTCCTTTGATTACATTCTAGTTCGCTCTCTCCACCAGGCCATTACTCTGAGCGTGAGTGACTGAGGTAAAAACTTGGCGTATATGCATTTGTTCACACCATGGTCTGAAAGGCTTCCCTGCAAATTGCACCCCGTTGTCACTCACTAGCTCCATTGGCACTCCGAACCTGCATATGATGTTGTCCAAGATGAATCGCTTCATCTGCTCTCCCGTAATTTTGGCCAGGGCCTCGCCTCGACCCATTTGGTAAAGTAATCAATGGCGACCACCACATATTTGACCCCTCCCGGGCCCTCTGGGAACGACCCGATGATGTCTATAGCCCACTTCTGGAATGGCCAAGACGTTGACACGAGTATCATTGGATGCTTGTGGTGGTGTGTCATGGGGGCATGCACTTGACAATTGTCACATTTCTTGATTTCCTCCGATGCCGTCTCGTACATCTTGGGCCAATAGAATCTCGCATTCATTGCCTTGGCTACAACTGTTCTTGGCCCATAATGCATGCCACAAATTCCCTCGTGTATTTCTCGCACCATGTATCTGGCTTCTTCATTGTCAACACATTTATAACAACCCTCCTAAAATATTTCTGACACCCCTAATATATTTAGAATGTCCCTATACATCTTAAAATGCACCCCGTATACGAAAACCAAGCCTAAAATACCTTATATAATTAAAAATAAAATAAAAACAAGAATTCAGTGTCACTCGCGGGCCGCGAAGACCCCCTAAGGATCTTACGCGGGGCGCGACAGCTAGTCACCAGGGCGCATCACGTTGCTGCCATGTGTCAAACGTGTGTCGAAGCTAGATCAGTGACTGGGCCAGGCTAGGGCCTACCCAGCCTACGTCGCGGGCCGCGAAGCCCTTGGCTATTTCCTACGCGGGCTGCGAGAAACCCCAAATCAGCTCCTATAAATTGGGAGCATCGGCCTCAATCCCAACTCGTTCAAACTTTCGAATTCTCTCTAAATTCTGCATAGTATACATAATTCCCGGGCATAATACCCCCTAAATAACGAAGTTCTGCCTCATTGTAAGTATTTTAACCCCCGGTTACGTATTAGATACGCTGCCTGATTGATCTAAGGTTCCGTAACGGCTGTTGAGGTTCTGCCCGACGTAGTCGTTGGAATTCTGTCTCGGGGAGAGTATTACTAATGTAAATATTGGGTTATTATACTAACACGTGTGCATTGTGTAATTAATAGATAATCACCAGGAAATCCTAAAGGAAAACCCTAAGACAGCAATGTGAGTAATCTCCTTTTTGTATAAACTGTTTTTACAAAACCTCAAATGTTTTACATTATATTAAGCAGTGATTAGTATTTGTATTCTACAATTATCGTCGGTATGTTGGGGTTTTGTATACAAAATTTGTTACTACACTATGAGTAGTAACATGACCACAAGTCAGGTTGACAGTACCGTGGGTGGTAATTAAAGTAGATGGAAACAAATGTAATTGCGTGACCGCCCTCAATACTGTAAAACGGTTTTACCTGTCTTGATTAAACTGGGATTCACTCACCAGTATTTCCCACTGACGAAATGTTTTTAAACGCGTTTCAGGTAACAAAGTGTGAAAGCCAAATAGAAGCCAGCTGGATAGCACTGAAGGCTTGGAAAAGTGGCTATAAAAGTTACCTACATAAAGAGATGTTTTTATTTAAATAAGATAGGGTTTATCCCTATGAAAATGTGTGTATGTGAAACTTGGGATTTTCCCATATGTTTAATATTATAAAAGCATGATATTTTACTCTGATAAAATATTTCATAACTACGGTCCTGATGAAAATTCCGCTGCCAAATTGATAATCACCGACACCACTGAAACTGGCCGCGACCGCCCGTTCCCAGGGTATTAGGGGACGGGGGTTGCGACAGAAGGTGGTATCAGAGCCTAGCCATTGATTTCAGCCAAAGTGGTGTTCTGCTAACATCGAAATTATAAATTTGTTAGGAAATAATAAATAAAACTATGTGCATACGTGTATATTATTTTATGTTATTTGACAATTTGTTAGTTTACAGTATGAGTGATCAAGGACCTTCGGACGCTTACCGTCAGTTGTCCCACTCTCCTAGGGATGAAGAAACCTCTTCGCAGCCTACTCCCTCGAGGTATTCGGCTGATACAGAAGAAGGAATTTTCGTGTTTAAGGCACAATCTGAAGAGCCATTCCCTCCCAAGAAGAGAGGATGGTTCAGCAGAGGAACGCATGAACGTAGAAAAAGGATGAAAAAGTTGCAATAGCAGCGAGCTTTAGCAGCCGCTAAGAGAGAAACAAATGCCCACACTCAGGATATGCCCAATAGGAGTCTAGCAAATTTTCATATCTTAGCAACAACAACTGCAGACCCTAATCTAGAGCAACTCATAGCACCCCAACCGTTACCACTATTTCCCACACAACCAATGGAAATAGAAGCCAACCCAGAAAACCAAATCCCAATCCCTGACCTTGACCCAGCTGAGATACCTAGAATACCAGCACCCCATTCCTTAGACCCAGACTACGACCCGTGGTTTGACGACCATAGGGATTACCAGCAACGCTACCCAATACCAGAAGACGAACCCATGCCAAACCTAGCAGCTTACCCAGACCTGGACCCTCTAGACCCCTATTATGATAACGACCAATACATCAGGGAGATTCTAGAAAACCCTTACCCTTACGAGGAACCCATGCCCCAGTTCCCAAACCCAGTACCAGCCCCTTCACCACCCATGAGCACTGAAAATGTGCAAGAACTCCGAACCTTTGGTGAAGAGATTTTAGAAGGAAGTGAGAGGATGAGGCAGATAGGAGAACGACTCGTCTGGAAGTATGACGAGCGTAATATGGAGTTCTGGATGAACCTATACCAGTAATAGTAATAATAATAATAAAATAATAATATATAATATATGTGTATGTTTGAAAAAAAAAATCTAGACAATAGCTATGGATGCATAATAGTATTGTAATTTTAAATTTAAGTTCCAGATTATACTAGAAGCATAATATATAAAATAGAGTAAGTCGCAATGTTCGATGATTTTGATCAATATGTGTGTTGTGTGATCGTTTGCATTAAATATTATTTTGTGATATTAATATGTGGTAAATGTTTAAAATTCAGATGGATAATGAAGTTAATCAGGAAAACCAGAATAACGATAACCAGAATAACAATAATAATGGAAACCAAGTGGATAACCGTGCCATCCAACACAGAGTGGCACAAGGGATTATAGACGCGATGCCATATATTATCCAAACGGTTAAAGAAGCAGATAATAAAAGTAATAATGGCAGTAAACGACCTACTGAACCAGAAAACAGCGGAAACAATGGACCCATACTTCAAGTGCCCATTCCCAAAAGAAGAAGAACCATGTCTTATGGTTGTTCTTATAAAGAATTCTGGTCCCGTAAACCAATGGAATTCTCGGGCAATGAAGGGGCCGTTGCAGCTCTACGCTGGATAGAAAAGACTGAGGCAGTCTTAAAAATAAGCAAGTGCGCAGAAGAAGATAAGATAATATTTGCCTCCAATCTGTTTAAGAACTCAGCTTTAGAATGGTGGAACACTATCCTCCAATCCAGAGGAAGTGACAGGGTTTATAATATGGAATGGGAGGAATTTAAAAATATGGTAGAAAGGAAATTTTGCCCTCCCAATGAAAAGGAACAGATAGCAAATAAGTTCCTAAACCTTAGAATGACTGGAGTGGATAGTAAAGGTTACACTACGCTATTCTTCGAATATGCTAGGATAGTGCCGACCCTTGCATCACCAGAATCAGTATTAATCTCCCGTTACATATGGGGATTAATCAGCGAGATTAGACATGTAGTCAAGGCAGCTAGACCCCAAACTATAGAAGAAGCTGTAGAATTAGCAAACACATTGACTGATGAGTTAGTACGTACACGAGAAGAGTACCAGAGGAGTAACCTAGCTCAAAAGCTTACTCAATTTCGCTATGGAAATTCCAACCGTGGGAAAAATGTAGGTTCTACCTCTGCACCTTATTGTAAGGCCTGCAAGAAGAAACATTCAGGAAGATGCTCCACCTACTGTAATTTCTGCAAGATACCGTGACACAAGGAAGAAGATTGTAGGAAGAAACCTAGTAATGGAGTGTGCTTCAATTGTGGAGAAAAAGGCCATATCAAGCCGAACTGTCCGAAACTAGCTCCAGCCATGGGCAACAAGACTACTAAAAATGCTAGGGCATTTGTTCTGACAGCAGAAGAAGCCAAGATGATCCCGGACGTGATAGCCGGTACGTTTTTAGTTAATGATGTTTTTGCTAAAGTATTATTTGACTCTGGTGCGAACCAAAGTTTTATTAATACTTCATTTTGCAAACTTCTCAATCAACCATTAACTAAACGCCCACAAGAATGTCTAATAGAGACATCAAATGGAGAAACCATTAGGATTACCGAAATCTTGCAGGGAGTAAGAGTAGAATTTTTAAACCAAAAGTTTATTGCAAACCTTTATCCAATGAATCTGTCAGGATTTGATATTGCATTAGGAATGGATTGGTTAATAGCCAATAAAGCCAGTATTCTGTGTGATCAAAAGTCAATCCAAGTAAATTCACCTAAGGGTGAAAAAATCACAATTAAAGGAGATAAGCCATCTAGATCCACAAAATTCATCTCTGTGATGAAAACAACCAGTTATGTAAGAAAAGGATCATTAGTGTATTTGGAGACATTACCTTTACGGTAGTAAGTTTACCATTTTCACAGATCATAAGAGTTTAAGGTATGTTTTCGGGCAAAAGGAGTTGAATATGAGACAAAGACACTGGATGGAGATACTTAGTGATTATGATTGTAATATCCAGTATCATGCAGGAAAAGCAAATGTAGTAGCCGATGCTTTAAGTCGAAAGTATCATGAAAAGCCAAAAAGAATACGTTCTCTTAAATTAAATCTACAAGTAGATCTAAATGAACAAATTAGAAAGGCACAAGAATCAGTAATCAAGAATGATACTGAGAAATTGAAAGGAATGATTAAGGAATTAGAACAAGGAACAGACGGAATTTGGAGATTACATAAGAAAAGAATGTGGATACCTAAATTAGGAAACCTACGCCACCGTATATTAGAAGAAGCCCATAAGTCTAAATATACGATGCATCCTGGAAGTGATATGATGTACCAGGATTTAAGAAAGAATTTCTGGTGGATAGGAATGAAGAAAGATATAGCAGCTTATGTTTCTAAATGTTTAACCTGTTCACAAGTCAAAGCTGAACATCAGAAACCCTCAGGTTTATTGCAACAATTAGAAATGCCAGTATGGAAGTGGGAATTGATAACAATGGATTTTGTTACCAAATTACCCAAAACAAGGAAAGATAATGATACAATCTGGGTGATTGTAGACATGCTAACTAAGTCAGCTCATTTCCTACCAATGAAGGAAACTCTCAGTATGGAACAATTAGCTAAGTTGTATGTAAATGAAATAGTTTCATTACATGGAATTCCTTTATCAATTATGTCTGATAGAGATAGCCGTTTTACCTCTAATTATTAGACAAGTTTCCAAAAAGCCATGGGGACCAATCTCAATCTAAGCACATCTTATCATCCTCAAACGGACGGACAAAGTGAAGGGACAATTCAGACCATGGAAGACATGCTTAGAGCTTGTGTAATTGATTTCGGAGGTAATTGGGACGATTACTTACCATTAATAGAATTTTCTTATAATAACAGTTATCACACAAGCATCAATGTTGCACCCTTCGAAGCACTCTATGGACGAAAGTGCCGAACTCCAGTCTGTTGGGCAGAGATTGGAGAGAAGCAATTATCCGGACCTGAGATAGTACAAGAAACAATCGACAAAATCATTCAAGTCAAGGAACGACTGAAAGCAGCACGTGATCGACATAAGAGTTATGCTGATAACAGGCGAAAGCCACTGGAATTTCAGGTAGGAGACAAGGTGTTATTGAAAGTCTCTCCTTGGAAAGGAGTAGTCAGATTCATCAAGAGGGGAAAGCTAAGCCCCAGGTATGTTGGACCTTTTGAGATTATTAAAAGAATAGGAACTGTAGCCTATCAGCTACAACTGCTAGAGTAAATGGCAGGAATACATGATGTATTTCATGTATCTAATCTCAAGAAATGCTTAGCTGATGAATCACTCGTAGTGCCTCTTAAGGATATAGAGGTAAATGAACAATTAAAATTTGTGGAACGACCTAAACAAATTGAAGACAGGAAAGTCAAGAATCTCAAACACAAGAGATTAGTTTTGGTCAAAGTAAAATGGGACTCCAAAAGAGGACCAGAGTACACTTGGGAGCTTGAATCAGAGATGCAGAGGAAATACCCACACATATTTCAGTAGACCTCGAGGACGAGTTCTAAAACAAGGTGGGGAGGATATAACAAACCTCCTAAAATAATTCTGACACCCTTAATATATTTAAAATGTCCCTATATATCTTAAAATACACCCCATATGCGTAAACCGAGCCTAAATTACCTTATACAATTAAAAATAAAATAAAAACAAGATTCAGTCCTCGCTCGCGGGCTGCGAACGTGTTGGCAGGGATCTACGCGGGCCGCGACAGCTCGAAGTCAGGGCGAGCCCCTAGGCCGCCACGTGGCAGCCTCGTGTCACGCCTAGTGGCCGAATCAACCAAGCTAGGGGCTACCCTAGCTGGCCTCGCGGGGAACGAAGACCCCCTCCTTCTCTTACGCGGGGCGCGACGAAGTGTCAGATCAGCCCTATAAATAGCATTGAGGGGTTCAGTCGACAAATCGTTCATCACACAAACCCTCTCTCTAATTTCTGAATATCAATCACTATACTCGGGCATAATACCCCCCTAAATAACGAAGTTCTGCCTCGTTGTAAGTATCATAACCCCTGGTTACGTATTAGATACGCTGGCTGATTGATCCAGGGTTCCGTAACGGCTGTCGTGGTTCTGCCCGACGTAGTCGTTGGAATACCGTCTCGGGGAGGGTATTACTAATGTAAATATTGGGTTATTATACTAACGCGTGTGCATTTGTGTAATTAATAGATAATCACCAGGAAATCCTTAAGGAAAACCCTAAGACAGCAATGTGAGTAATCTCCATTTTGCAAATTGTTTTTACAAAACCTCACTTAATTAATGATATATTAAACAGTGATTGAGTATTTGTATTCTACAATTATCGTCGGTATGTTGGGGTTTTGTATACAAAAATTGTTACTACATTTTGAGTAGTAACATGACCACAAGTCGGGTTGACAGTACCGTGGGTGGTAATTAAAGTAGATGGAAACAAATGTAATTGCGAGATCGCCCTCAATACTGTACAATGGTTTTATTTATCTTGATTAAACTGGGATTCACTCACCAGTATTTCCCACTGACAAAATGTTTTTAACGCGTTTCAGGTAACAAAATGTGAAAGCCAAATAGAAGGCAGCTGGACAGCACTGAAGGCTTGAAAAAGTGGCTATAAAGTTACCTAAAATAAAGAGATGTTTATTTAAATAAAATAAGGTTTATCCCTATAAAAATGTGGGTACTTGAAACATGGGATTTTCCCATGTGTTTAATATTATAAAAGCGTGGTATTTTTCTCTGATAAAATATTTCCTAACTACGGTCCTGATGTAATTTCCGCTGCCAAATTGATAAACACCGATACCACCAAAAATGGCCGCGGCCGCCCGTTCTCGGGAAATTAAGGGACGGGGGTTGCGACATTTAATTTCAATTTCAGTGTGACAGTCTAACTCGCTGATGTACTATCATCTCTTCTTTTTCACCCAATGAAATCTTTTTTTTTTTTCATTTTTTTATGTTTTTCACTTTTCAATGTTTTTGGATTTTGAAAATTTTTATAACTTACTCCCCCTAAACTCACGCACTATGTAAACTCTTTTTGGCTTAGGGAAATTTCTCCCCTTAAATTTTTGTTTTCATAGAGCAAGTTTTAAAAACACAAATTTAAACACAAACAGACTCTCACTTTAACCTGACAATAAGTTTTTCAATGTTAAAGTTTAGAATAATCATAACAATCACTAAAGTAAATAGTTAGTTACCAATTTTAACCTACTATTCACCTCAAATGCTTTACAGGAATAACCACTGTTGAACACATCAACAGTCCTTCTTGGTCATCTTGCACACACTCAACAGCTAGTTAGAATGAAGAACCCAAACCTTACCGGTTTTGGGTTGACCATAAAAATCCACATAAGATGCTTCTAACCAATATCCATCACACCTTACTGGTGTCTTGGAAGTCCTCCTTGTTGTTGAACAAGATTTATAATTTCCCTACTAGTGTCTTGGACTTCGGTTTTGGAAGTCCCACCAGTTAGATGACATATTTAACTGCTCCTTGGAGTAATAGTGATCCTTGAAACATGCCTCACTATCTCCAAATTGAAACACAAAAAAAAAAAAAAAAAACACAACATAACATAATAGTAACTTGAGACTGTCTGCATTGTCTCATTAAAACTGATCCACTACTACAAAAAAATTGAAGATGATGGATAAACATATTAGTAACTTGAGAAAACAATTCGAGTTACCAAAAAACTCACATGAAAAATTTAACAAAAAGTTGCAAATTCCCGACTCAGAATATCTTTAATAACTCATGAAACATGAAACTTCATCATCAACATATCATAAAGTGTTTGGAAGAAGGACTACAAATAGTGTATTAATTAGTGTGCAGTAATTCAAAAAAAAATCCCCAATCAGGCAAATGTTTTTCAAACAGTTTAAGAGTCATGGAACCACCTAATCCACAACCTGACAAATAACTAAGGAAGAATAAAAAATCATTACCTGACAAAACATATCAGACTCTATTTGCATGATGAACCACCTAATTCTACAACCTAAAAACTTATCTTTAATTGATTTCGATTCATATCATGGAATCGAGTCTCCAAGATCGTGGATTATGAATGCGGGTCTTGGAAGAATAAGGCACCACCATAAACATAAACCTGCAAATTGATTTCCCAAATCACCATTTAAACATACCTGGAAAATCGATTTGTGAAGATGCTTAAATCAGTATTTAACACAAAAATCAAACGAATCCATCGTAAATACTCCAAACAAAACATAGTGGGGGATTCGTCCAATGGATAGCAAAGTCATTGGCGATGGTTGTGGAGGATTTATAATGGGTGGCCTATGGTGGTTGGGGAGGAGAAAGTGGTAGACGTGGGTGCGATTGTGAGGTAAACGTGGTGCGATTATAAAGGATCTTGTAAAACCATCGCTAACTGCAGATTGAGAGGAGAGAGAGTGTGGAACTGCCATGAACTGCTGCTTCTAGAAGGATTTTAGGTAATTTAGATGGATGAGATCAAAAGTTGAAGACTTTATATGGATGAGATCATCTAAAAAGTCGGTTACCATTAACGGTGGTAATTTAATATATAATTTGGAAGGAGTGCCAAAACGTATTTCTTCATCAACTAATTCGTCACCAATTTCTATGCAACAAACTATACATAACAAAATACTTTCACCAGTTCGTAGCCGTAATGTTTAAATCTATAATACTATATAAAGAAAATGTGACGTACACAAACGTAATTTTACATGGCGTACAAACTTTACAACAATATGTACAAGAAAATGAATCCTTTTTAGAGGGGTTAAAAAAAATTAATCACCTCCACTTTGCCGGTCAGCCACCCTCATCAAGCATCGGCCGTCGCCACCACTCACACGATCCATCTCCGTCGCCGGTCACCCACCACCGTACACCTTCACCCTGAACCCCAATCGCCGTCGGACACCTCTTCTGCCGCATACCAGAGTCTTAATTGAAGGCTGCAGCCGATTCATCTCATCATATGAAACAAAGGTTTCCTATTTCCTAGCCCTCTATGAGGATTGCTTTTTATTGATTAATTTTTTTTAGATTTCATCACTTTTGTTTCAAGATCGTACAATTTTAGGGCTCATTTGTGTAAGTTTTTTTTTACTTATTTTGTGATTTTGTTGTTGTTGTTATGTTTCTGTTCAATTCAGATTGTGGTTACTAATTTGAAGTATAACTCATTGGGTCAAGGGTTTTGCTGTTAAGTTGGAATATTGTTGCAATTTGTGTGATGATTGTGATTGTTGGTGGTTTTGCTGTTAAGCGAATAAAGGATTATATTTTCACTTTCAAGGAACGTGAGTGGTCAATGGAAGCATCTGATGAAGCATTGAATATTGGGAAAAAGACCACAACTTCTATGGAGGACACTAAAAAGCTTGAAAGTTTAACTGCAGAACTGGAAAATTCAAAGGTAATGTTAGTCTCGTATTTTCACTCTCGTATAACTGCAGAGCCGGATAAATGGGCCGGGTGGGTCAAAATGGGTCCTGTAACCTGTTTTCATACATGTCAAAACGGGTCTGGTCAGGATGAGATGATAAATTTATAGTATACTGCAAGGTTTGGCTATTTTTGAGACCTCTATAACAATCTCCAACGTTAATTCATTTTTAACCATCCACCTTATGTACTATACATGCAGGCTTTAGTAGAATCAGAGAGACAAACAGCTGCTCAAGCCCTAAAATCAAGCGAAGTTAAGGGGCTGTTTGGTAGCCTCTTAATAACCATTCAGATGCTACCTCTTAATGGTTTAAAACCTCTGAATGAATAAGAGGTAACCTTAAGTCTGAATGGTTAAGAGGTAACCTCTGAATGATAAATCATCACATGTCACATTCTTCTACCTTCTCATGGAAAAATTCTTAATGGTTCCATTAAGAGGTAGCCTCTTAATGACCATTCAGAGGCTACCAAACAGCCCCTAAGCGTCAAAAGTTAGAAGAAACGGAAAGAACAGTCCTTCAACTACAGGATGTCGTGAATAGGTAATATTACTGCAGCATCTGTCATAAATATTTATTCCTAGGTTAATCTTATATCTTTTTTTTTTTGTTTTTTGATGCGGCACGAAGCTAACACGAAATCCGTAAGTTTGAGTTGACCCCATTACTTTGACATTTTTTTAATAGTCTGTGTTTTATGTCGTAGTTTAAACCAATTAGGTATTTTATGTCAGAACTTGAATGATAAAAAGTGAAATAAGCTAGGTATGATAATCTTTATCTTTATTCACATGCATATACACATGTAGCAAATTTGTTGAAGCTTTCATATGGTTATGATAAACATTTTACTTCAAGTATTTATGTGTTTTATAATTTTGATAGAAAATAACTGACGATGAAGTGGAAAGGGTTAGAGGTTTCCCGGTAGATACCATTGCACCCTGCAGGGAAAGATTGAAGATCTTGGGCCCACTCACAAACTTAGAGGATCTTCAGTTGAGTTCTGCTGAAATGAAGCTTTTGAGTGCTTATAACGAGAAGCCCGTTCTCTCACGTCCCCAACATGAATTTTTCTTGGTAAATATATTTATTCCACATGTTTTTTTTATCTCATGGTACTTTTTGACGTATGTTAAGTATTTTTTTATTAATACTTAAGACCCCATTTTGAGTACCATAAAGAACTGTACATGTTGTAATACGGCACGAGGATTGGCTGGGTTACGGGTCAAAACGGGGTCAGGTTGTAAGGGTCAAACGTTTAAGTAATGTTGAAATGGGTCGGGTCAGCTTGGGTTGACCTGTATACATTTAGTCAAGTTTTATATTTTTCGGGGATGATGTGTTGATTATAAGTATTGTTAAAATATATACACATAAGGATTAAAAAGGGACGGGTCGAACGGGTTTAGTAGAAAAAAAAGGAACGGGTTACAGAATCAACTCATCCTGACCCAAACCCATTTTGACCTGGTAGCGAACCCAAATCAACCCATCCATTTTGCCACTTCTAATATATTCTTTGCTCATGAACCAATCAAACATCTTGCATCGTGAAAACATTGGCCGAAGTGTTCAAAAAAGAAATCAGCACAAGGATTTACATAGAAACTTTAAGTTGTCAGTTTGTTTAATGTGATGCTCTCTTTTTATTATAGCTTGCTGAAATAACATTCATGCTGGTGCTGACTCAAACGACCACTTGTATACGCTGGTGGAACACATGGCTGATGGTGGCAAATCCGTAACTAATAATGAGGCGTTGGGGGCAGACGATGAAGCTGAAACATCAGTGGCTTCAGTTGAAGATTAGTTAAGAAAAGAAATGACTGTGTATGAGGTATATTTCAATGATATCAATTATTAAAGGGTATTAAAGACTTTCGACTAATAGTCGCATTTTGCAAGTAGGGCTGTTATAGAGCCGAGTCGAGTCAAGCCAGATTGAGCTCGGGCTCGAACTTAAACGAGCCAACTCTGTTCGGCTCGTTTATTTTATCGAGCTGAAAAGTCGAGCTCGAGCTTAAACGAGACAACTCGGTTCGGCTCATTTATTTTATTGAGCTGAAAAGTCGAGCTCGAGCTCGAACTTAAACGAGACAACTCGGTTACTCTTCATGGCATTAAACTTCATATCCAATGCTTCTTTTTTTCAAGATTCATTTTGCTTATTGTAGCAGATTCACGTGTCAATTGGATTGTTTGACAAATGTGCAATTCCAATAGTTGCACACGCGTGAGCTATATAGGCTTGCATATGCTGTTTCTACAGCTTGTGCACTAATATGCTCATAAAAAATCAAAACAGCGACCCACCCATTTATTCGTTACCTTAATTTATTCTCAGTGTTTTCAAATAGCATATGTACATGTTGACTTCTTGTCAAAAGTCTACCATGGATTCACACTTACATTTCTCTTCAGTTCTGGCCTTTTGATACAAATTGATGTTTGCTCTCACATTGGTTTCTTGGTTAATGATGTTAACAACCTTCATGCGTTTCGTACGGATACCCTTAAATCCTGTTATGGACCCGTGGGTGATTTTTTAGTGGATGAACGGAATTCGGTTTCCATACCATCGCATAAGAAAGATGTAATGCAGACGGAAAACGCGTGTTTAGAAGCTCAACAAAGTGAAATAAGCACCAATACTCATCAGAGTAATGATGATATCGTAACCAATGAAGTCATCACACAAGATGATGATGATGATGCTAAATCTATTAATACTTATTGCTCAAGAGGTCAATCTGTACCAGTAAGTATCAACCTCATTTTAGTTTTGATGTGTATTAAGAGTATTGTAATAATATCTTTTTGTAATCTTATTTGGCATATTAACCACCCTTAAAAATATGTGAAAAAAGGTGTTTGTGAGTCAACTCAACCCGGGCCAGGCTGTTTTGAACCACAATATATATTACCATACCCATCTAAACCCGTTATCGACCTGTCCATGTTGGAACACTAGGTTGAAAACCTGTGATTTCGATGTAGCGCTGAAAGATTGTGAAGCATTCAGAACACCCATTTTAAAACCATAATGAGTAAAGGTAAGGAGATACCCGTGTTGATGTTTACCTTGTCAAGACACATACCCTTTTATTTTACCTTTTTCATTTTGTTGATCAATATTTTCTTATTTAACTGTATTTTTGTCCGCTTGGAGTTTCGCAATAATTCTTCTACTCTACTCTCATATGCTTTGAAGTAACTGCTGCATCTGTTTGTTAGGTTTGAGATAGTATAAACACTTTATCTTTTGTTAATTTGGATTTTTGTTGTGGGTTTAGTTTGGCAACAAGTTTTGTTGTGATTTGGCTTATGTTATTGGATTTTAATCTATTTTACTAATTATCAATCTTTAGTTTATGGACTGCAATTGTTTTTTACAAGTTTCAGTTTATTTAATTTCAATAAGAGTAAATTACGTTTTTGGCCCCTGTGGTTATATCACTTTTACTATATTAGCCAAAAATAAGAATTTTTAACATATCTGCCCCTATGGTTCCTATAACTAACCATTTTGGCCCCTAAGTCTAGAGAACATGGGGGCCAAAATAGTTAGTTATAGAGACCATTGGGGCCAAAATGGTTAGACTTGGGGGCCAAAATGGTTAGTTATAGAGACCAAGGGGGGAGATATGTTAAAAATTCTTATTTTGGACTAATACAGTAAAAGTGATATAACCACAGGGGCCAAAAACGTAATTTACTCTTTCAATAATTTATTTCTTAGGTAAACCAAACATTTTTCAAGTATGTGAACTTGAACATGACTTGAAAGTATCATTCATTTTAAAGACGTTAAATATGTATACTGCATTGCATCTGATATTATTCAGGACACCCGCTGTAACGCGCGGGCCTTCCCACTAGTTCAAACAAATAATAATATTTAAATCGTATGGTGAAAGAACAAAAATTTGGCCAATAAATTTTGACTCGAACTCTATTTCACCAAAAAAAAAGGTACTCACTGTAACAAGTTTAGAAACCGGAAGCCAGACAAACTTAATGCGAAACGGGTGTTTCTAGGACTTTTCCACAATCAAATCAATAAAAATGGATTGAATACAGCTAGCTCTGATTCCTATTAAATTAAAATTAAAATTATGTACGAATATGAAAAAGTGGCTAGGTTTTATTATAAGAAAGAAGCGTAGAGTACGAATGAAAGAGAAATACACATTAATTATATAGTCATGCTACAGGCTTACTAGCTAACGGGTCAAACCCACAATAAACTAAACTTATTTATTATATTAACAAACCCAACTCGTTCACCCGAAAATGTAGTTCTATTCGACTATGTTTTCCGATATAATTTAACCGATTAATCCAGCCCAATTAACACCTGAAACTTGAACACCCAAATCCCAATATGTAATTAGAGTCGTCCATTAACCGTAGTTTTAAATAGTTTTATAGGAAAAATATCAAATAGAAAGTTTGGTTTGGATAGAAAGTGTAAAAAGCAATAATAGAGTTACTTCCTATCCCTCTTACTCAAACAAACTTTCTAATATATCTTAACCCGTTTTATAATCATTAAAACCAAAATACCAAGTACCAAAATGCACAAAATCCAACAAAATGAAACAGAACTTCTACCTTAGCAACAATTCTATCTCCAACATCAATCAAATATTCTTCATTATCCAACATGATCTTAATAAATTTTAATATACAAAAACTTCTTTTACCAATGAGTTTCGATAACTAATACAGTAATATCACGTACTAGGACTGGGAGAGTTGAACACGCGTCAACCCCACGATAGTCAAGCACTCAGCAAGTCAGAAGAAAAACGGGTCAGCCTTTGGTGGTGCCTATACAACATACATACGTGTATATATATAATGTCTTCTTCAGCAACAGTTAATTAACATCATAAAATGGATGCAGCAACGACAATGGATCATGGTGGTGGCTTCATAGTAATCAAGCTAAGGATTTTTGTGGTGGTATTGCTGCTGATGATGATGACCACCGTAGCTCATGCTCAGGGTACCACTGACCCAGCCGAAGGTGTCTCTTTTTTCTTTATAATTATGTGCAGTCCTTCTATTTTTTATAAAAAGATAAGTGTATTTTCATAATTAGTTGAACAAATTAATGGTAATTTAAGTGGTTTAGGTTTTTTGTTCTTTCAAAATGTTTGGTTGGTATAAATAATAGTTAGGGTGATTGTTGGACTTAATTGTTCTATTTACATAACCGAATGAGTGGGTATGCGTGTCTTTCTTTTAAGTTTGGTTTATTTATTTAATTTTTTATTTAGTCATATTTTTAGAGTTTTGGCCTTTCGGGTCAAGATTGAGTTTTTATTTAGATAGCGTTTGGTATGTAGGAGAGGTGGAATGGAATGGATCATTACGAGGGAACGAAGAAAGGGGTGTTTGGTTGGTCAATGGAATGGATTCACCCATTCCATAAGGTCATCCGTAGTCATAAAGCTCCTTTGTGGGCGTTATGCGACACGTGTCGTGCGTAGTCATAAAGCCCATACCCATCATTACCTAATTATTAATTTTCAATTTTATTAATTAATAATTAATTATAAAAACCCTTAACTATTTTTGATTGGTCAAAGTTTGAAAACCAAACACACATAGCGCCGCTATGTGCATGGCGCCACCCACCAAAAAAACCAAACACACATAGCGTCGCTATGTGCATGCACAAATCGCGCCCCACTATAGGGGGTCTAGACATTTTATTCCCTTAAATCATTCCATCCACTCCCCATGTTTTTTTTCATTCCATCCCATCTAGCACCATTCATCGCCAACACCACAACCCACCACCTTCTTCACCACCCACCACCACCACCGACGTCATCGTCGCCTCCACCCACAACCCGTCAACGCCTCCACCGCCACCCCGACAACCACCACCGCCGTCGCTACCCACCCGCCACCGTTGCCACCCACCGCTGCCACCAACCACCATCGCTGCCAACGCTAGTCGCCGCCGCCACCCACCACCACCGTTGACGCCACCGCCACAACTAACCACCACCGCTGCCACCACCCACCGCTACCTCTTCCTCCACGCACCCCCGGTCACCACGACCCGCCATCGCCGCCTCCACTGCCACTCGTCGCCCCCGCCACCATCTGCCGCCGCCACCCACCACCGCCGCCGCCACCCACAATCACTAACATCGACCACCACCACTCACCGCTGATTTTATTCCTTCGTTTTTCTTGCCTACCAAACAATACACAATAATAATTCATTACATTCCCACATGGTAACCAAATAAGACATGAAATGGTAATGATCCATTGCATTCCCTTGTCCATTCCATTATCTCGTCCATTCCATTCACTCGTCCATTCCATTACCCCGTACCAAACAAACCCTTAGTTTCTCATTTGAGTGGTTTAGGTATCTCACCTTTCTAAGATTTTGGTTGCTATAAGTACATGTTTTTATGATAAAAAAAAGTCAAGCGAGTTCATTTAATGTGTTTTGGTGTTTCCTTTTTAAACGATCCGGGCCTCTAATCTTGGTGGTGTTGCGTGAGTCATAAATGAAATGTTAAGCCAATGATTTGATTGTATAGGAAAATAAGGAAACAGTTGAGGAATTTCAAAAGAAGCGGGTCACAACTCACATATAATGGATCATGGTAGGTTAATATAAATAGCGGATAAAATACAATGCTCTAGACCCAGCCTGCCAACAATTCCATAGGAAACCCATCGTCCAAAGACCTACTCACGAACAAGACTTTATCCGAAGACCTCCCTAAAAAAGTCATCCAGATACACTAACTAACGCTAGAAAAAAGAAAAAAAAAGAAGTAAATTGGTGATCAGTAATCCGCAGCATACCTGGGAAAGAAATTCCAATTTCTTTTCTTTTAAAAAATTTCAGTTGAAGTCTGAAAACGCACACCAACATACATACATGCAGCTTTCATTTTTAATATTTTTTATTTATATATAAAAGGGTCAATCTATTTGGACACCTTATCTGCCTATTTAGACACCCTTTGCCTCGTATAGGCCTCGTATAGGCCTATACGAGGCGTATAGGGTTACATCAAAATCAGTGCCTGACTCATGTCACTTCTGGTTTGACCCCTTCAAGACGCCTCGTATAGGCCTATACTGGGCGTATAGGACCCTTCGTATAGGCCTCATATGTGACCCTTTGCCCCTTATATGCCTCGTATAGGCCTATACTGGGCGTCTTGAAGGGTTTTTTTTTTTTTTTTTTTTTTAACAAACATTTTATACAATATTAATCGTTTTAGCAAACTTTTATACAAAAACAAGTTTTTTTATTTTAAATAATTAATATTAGGACCCCTCGTTGGTTTTTTTAGTTGAAAAATAGATGTTTTGGTAGGGTAATTTGATTGTTTTTTGAGGGTGATGTTTTTTGAGTAAAAAATGGTGTATAGTATAAGTCTAGTATAGGTCCCATATAGGTCTTGTATAAGCCTATAGGCCTAAACGGGACCTAAACCACACCTATAGTCCTATACGAGTGTTGTATCTTATCCAATAGTCTAATATCGTATTGTATTGTATCGTATCATATCGTATCGTATAGTATAGTATAGTATAGTATAGTGTAGTATAAGTCTCGTATAGGTCTTGTATAAGCCTATCGTGTTGTATCGTATCGTATAGTATAGTATAAGTCTCGTATAGCTCTCGTATAGACCTATATGGGACCTATACGAGACTTATACTATACACTATACGATACAATACGATACCATACTATACGATACAATACGATACTATCGTATCATATAGTGTAGTATAGGTCCCTTATAGGTCTTGTATAGGCCTATCGACGTATACGGGCGTTGTATCGTATCGTATAGTGTATAGTATAAGTCTAGTATATGGCCCCTATAGGTCTTGTATAAGCCTATAGGCCTAAACGGGACCTAAACCACACCTATAGTCCTATACGAGTGTTGTATCTTATCCAATAGTCTAGTATCGTATTGTATTGTATCGTATCGTATCGTATCGTATCGTATCGTATCGTATAGTGTAGTATAAATCTCGTATAGGCATTGTATGGGCCTATGGATGTGGTATCGTATCCTATAGTATCGTGTTGTATCGCATCGTATCGTATAGTATAGTGTAGTATAAGTCTCGTATAGGTCTTGTATAAGCCTATCGTGTTGTATCGTATCGTATAGTATAGTATAAGTCTCGTATAGGCATCGTATAATTAATATTAGTGTTATTATAATTAATATGAGTTTTTTATAATTAATATTAGTGTTATTGATATTAATATGAGTTTTTTTATAATTAATATTAGTGTTATTATAATTAATATGAGTTTTTTATAATTAATATTAGTGTTATTATAATTAATATGAGTGTTATTATAATTAATATGAGTTTTTTATAATTAATATGAGTTTTTTTATAATTAATATTAGTGTTATTATAATTAATATGAGTTTTTTATAGTTAATATTAGTGTTATTGATATTTAAAAAGAGAAAACAAAAAAAAACCCTTCAAGACGCCCAGTATAGGGCTATACTGGGCGTCTATGTGGACCAAAAGACCATTATACCCCTGAATTAGGCCTATACTGGGGGCAATTCAGGGGTTTAATGGTCTTTTGGACCCTTCGCATAGCCCCAGTATAGCCCTATACTGGGCGTCTATTTTTATTTTTTTTTTTGTTTTTTCTTTTTAAATATTAAAAAAAGAAAACAAAAAAAAAATAATAATAGACGCCCAGTATAGGGCTATACTGGGCGTATACGAGGGGTCCAAAAGACCATTATAGCCCTGAATTAGGCCTATACTGGGGGCAATTCAGGGGTTTAATGGTCTTTTGGACCCTTCGTATAGCCCCAGTATAGCCCTATACTGGGCGTCTTGAAGGGTTTTTTTTTTTTTTTTTTTTTTTTTTTTTTTTTTAACAAACATTTTATACAATATTAATCGTTTTAGCAAACTTTTATACAAAAACAATAAAACTTTTTTTAAAAAAACAACTCAAATTACCCCACCAAAACACCCATTTTTTTACTCAAAAAACATCACCCTCCAAAAACAATCAAATTACCCTACCAAAACATCCATTTTTCAACTCAAAAAAAAAACCAACGAGGGGTCCTAATATTAATTATTTAAAATAAAAAAACTTGTTTTTGTATAAAAGTTTTGCTAAAACGATTAATATTGTTAAAATGTTTGTTAAAAAAAAAAAAAAAAAAAAAAAAAAACCCTTATATACGCCTAGTATAGGCCTATACTAGGCATATAAGAGAGGCAAAAAAGACCAATTTACCCCCAGTATAGGCCTTAATCAGGGGCTAAATGGTCTTTTTTCCCCTAGACGCCCAGTATAGGCCTATACGAGGCGTATACGAGGCAAATAAGACAAAATATGACATAATCAGAGATTCTCTTGGAAATTGAAAAAGGCTATACGCCTCGTATAGGTCTATACGAGGCGTCTTGAAGGGTGTCCAAATAGGCAATAAGGTGTGTAAATATGTAGACCCATATAAAATCGTTCTTTTACTAAACTAAAATATATACTAGGACTGATCATGAGAGTTTAATCACGATAGCAGTCAAGCACTCAGCAGCAGCCAGAAGAAGAAGATCGAACGGGTCAGCCCTTGGTGGTGCCTATACAACAACATACATACATACATAAGTCTATATATAATATTATAATAATAATATACTTCGAATTATCATCTTGTTCAGAAGCAGAAGCAGTTAATAATATCCTAAAATGGATGGTGGTGGCTGCGGAATCGAGTTACGGTGGTGTTGTGGCGGTGGCTGATGATCATGACCACCGTAGCTCATGCTCAGAGTACCACCGACCCAGCCGAAGGTAGGGGTGTTCAAAAAGCTCACGGCTCACTCGATAAAAGCTTGAAAAAAGCTCGCTCAAAGAAAAAACTCAATTGTGTTTTCGAGCCGAGCCGGCTTGTTTTGTAATCGAGCCGAGCTTGAGCCAGGGTTTTCGACTCGTGGCTCGACTCAAGGACTCTTATGTATATGTATATATTTAGAAATGTGTGTTAATTTTTTATATTTTTGTTTCTTTTTATTTTTATCAATATTTGTAAATATTTTAATGAAAAGTTAAAAAAAAATTAACGAGCCAGCTCGGCTGGGCTCGAGCTCGACTTTTCAGCTCAAAAAATATAAACGAGCCGAGACGAGACGATCTGACTCGTTTAAGTTCGAGCTCTAGCCCAACCTGGCCTTAGTAGGCTTGATTACAACCTTAGCCGAAGCCCAAAGGTCCCTCTCTTCTTTATAATTATGTGCAATCCTTTTTTTATGAAAAGGTAAATGTATTTTCGTAATTAGCTGAAAGTATAGGGTTAGATTTCACAATTTTTGAAACAAACGGGTAGTATTACGGTTGTTTGTTTGGCGGTAATTTCATAGGTTTCTTTTTTTCTAAAATGTTTGGTTGGTATAAATAATGGTCAGGGTTATTGTTGGACATAATCGTTCTATTAGCATTACTGCATGAGTCAGGGGTATAAGTGTTTTTTAAGTTGGGTTTATTTTTTAGTCTTTATATTTATGGAGTCATAGTTTTAGAGTTTTGGCATTTCGGGCAGGTTTGTATTTGCGTGGTTTAGGTTTCTTGTTTTTCAAGATGTTTGGTTGGTATAAATAGATGGTTGGCGTTATTGTAATTCGTGTGCTTTTGGTTTATAGTTATAAGAGTCGAGCGAGTTTATTCAATGTGTTTTGGTGTTTCTTTTCTAAACGACATCGGCCTTTAATCTTGGTGTTGCAGCGGGAGTCATAAATGAAATGTTCAGCCAATGGGGGATACCGGAAACTTCAGGAACACAGATGGGATGGAACCTTAGCGGAGAACCATGCAGTGGTACCGCGGTCGAACAAGTTGACTTCGAATCCCCTTCGTTCAACCCCGCCCTCAAATGTGACTGTAATTTCCCCAATTCCATCTGCCACATCACCCAAATGTCAGTGCTTGTTTTTGTTCTTCCCCCTATATATCTTAATGAACTTCAGGCAAAATAAAATTGAACTTTGTAAGGAGGACACTAGTTTATTTTTCAACTAAGTTAGAAACCCGTGTTTTACGCAGACCGGATAAAAGAAATACTAAATAGTTAGTAATAAAGATCTATGAATTAAATAGTTGATGATTGGACTGCATAGGAAAATAAGGAAACACTTGAGGAAATAAATATTTTATATAAACATACATTTGCTTTACATATTTTTAATGAACAATTGAACATGATCTCTTGTATGGTCTTTTGACATTCATTTCTTTGCCTTAAATCCTCAGAAAAGTTATTGGCATGAACGCTGCTGGTCCGATCCCTGAAGGACTCTGGACTTTGACTTACCTTATCAATCTGTATGTCTGCAGCTATTTTTTAACTGGTGTATCATGTTTCGGTTTCTTTATTTGCAACTTATTTGTCGCCTTTAACTATGGATATTTTGGCATACAATGTAGACGCGTTCCTATGGCATACAACTTATTTTGTGTGTGTGTGTTTTGTCTACACACGGTTTAATCATCAAGTTTTTTGCTACAGTAATTTGAACCAGAACTACTTGACAGGCTCCTTGTCACCATCCATTGGCAATTTAACTCGGATGCAGTGGATGTAAGCCGCCCTCTTTTATTTTCATTTATTATTTTTTTTTATGTATCTGACATATTTAGTTAAGAATAAACCTGACATTTATAATGGTGAATTTGAATTTTCTTTAGGACTTTTGGCGCAAATGCATTATCGGGGCCGATTCCAGCAGAGCTAGGGCGGCTTACCGACCTTCAATCGTTGTATGTTGTTTCCTACTTTGTTTGTCTTCTTTGTCATCATTGTATATCAATTTTTTCATGTTATGAATTTACATTGAGATAGTTGGTAAACGGGCAACAAGTTGCGCTGCTACTCCTTTTTGAATAGCAAAACTAAGTGTTTTAAAAACTACGTTCATAGATCTCGGGGTCATAACATTACTATGCATGACCCTTTGAACTCGACTAAGTAGGTCCACAACCTCTGGCGCCAGAAAACCAAAAATATCAAAAGCAAATGGGATAAACACATGCTGGTTGTCAAGGCACGCTTTCTCGTGTTTGGTGACTTTACCCGAAGCAGCCTTTAAAGCAGCTTGACCCATCGTGAAAGCACTACCCCTAAGCCCACAAGTGGGGAAACCCCTGTTATATCCACACAGGCATGTTTTCCTCTTACCCATCCAAAGACCAGAATGTCGGTTGGTCGAAGGGTAGATCTCCCTTCCAACGGGTCAGTTAAGAAATTAACGGGTGCTTCTTTCTTACCAGAAATACCAGCGCGTCTGAATATGTCAAAAAAGACATCCCTACCCAAATCATGTCAGTATTTGAACCCCGGGAGCTATCTACAATGAACTGCATGCCCCCCAAAAGAATCCAAACACGCCTTATGACAAATAGGGCATACCTCATCAACTGGGAATAAAGGAATCATGAGACGATACTTAAGGATAGTACGGTACTCCAACAGTGACATATGCTGGCCTAACCCATCTATAGGTATAGCAAGAAGAAAATCTTGTGCATGTGGTGCTCGTAGATACTCAAAAACGGCTTTTTGTCTGACAGTCAAGTCAAACTGTACTTCGATGTCGTGGACAATTTTACTAAAAAGAGCACTCGCCAATGCATGTTGGGCTTTAGGGGGGCGATGTTCTTATTAGTGAAACCGATGAAGTCAAAGCTTGGAATCGTATCACGAAGACAAGCCAAAGCATAAACATAATCAGAATCCATACCACATATGCCACTGTACCCACGATAGGGCCCTCGAGGCCACAAAAGCAAAGGATGAAGCCTCTACAGCCGAATACAACCCCAAACCCCCAAACCTAATAGGTTAGGAAGCAAGTCGCCATTGGAAGTCTCCAAAGAAAGGACCTCCACAAACCACCAATTCCTCAATCGCCTCACGCAAACCTTTGTCAAAGAACAATGATGCATCTTCCATGTGTACAGATTGGCATGTCCTCAAGCCAAAGAAAAATTTGGCAATGCCCATACCGGATAGAAGCAAGAGTAGTTCACTCTGCGGGTCACCTAATTTGGGTAGAAGACGCATCAAACCTACCGCCTTAGCAAGAGTAGTTCACTCTGCTGGTTGCCTGTATAGAAATTCTACCCACAAAGAAATAGAAGGGCACCTCATCCTGACCTCACGAAGTAAGGTTGATCTATCCACCTGGTTAAAAGCATAAGAAAAATCTACCGTAAGCATTGCAAGAGACCCATCAGTGCGACGTTCATTTAAAACCCATCTTCTTGTTTTTTCAAAAAGAAATTTCCTCTGTTTAATTCTCTGTCGATTAAAAAATAAAATGTATCTTTTATATTGCAGGGCATTTGACACAAACAATTTCAGTGGTTCCCTGCCACCAGAACTCGGAAATTTGCGAAAATTACAACAGCTGTAAGAATATTCATGATTGTGTTATTTTAAATGATTCTATAATTAAGTTACTTAGCGGGTTTAAACTAACTTATCGATTAACATATCCGTTTCCCTCTTGAATTCCTATTTTGTTTACCAGTGACTAAATCTGATATTTTTTCTTCAAATGTGTTCATTTTGCCAGTTACATTGATAGTTCTGGAGTTGGCGGTAAAATACCTTCTACGTTTGCTAACTTACAGAATTTGGTTACAGTGTAAGATCAATCACTTTTAATGATGCTTCAAAGTTCAAAGTAGTACTTCATCTATCCCGTAAAGTTGCAACACTTTCATGATTGCTGGGTGTAATTCTAACTCTTGTGCTATCAGAAGGGCTTCCGATAATGAATTCACCGGGAGAATACCTGACTTTATAGGGAACTGGACATTGTTAGAATCCTTGTAAGTTAACCTCTATGTCATATTCATAATATTTTGTACGCAATGAAACTTTATAACCATTTGCATGATTAATGTCCCTATAGGAGATTTATGGGCAACTCTTTTAATGGTTCAATACCTCCTTCGTTTTCTAGACTCACCTCTTTGCAGGACTTGTAAGTTTTTCTAAGAACTCTTAATTATCTTCTACACGTCTATCTATCGTTATAATCTAGCGGCTCTTGTTATATATGTTACAGGAGGATAAGTGGTTTATCTAATGGAACTCTGGACTTCATCAAGGATTTGAAGTCGTTACGTGTTTTGTAAGAGAGTGTTTTGATCTTTATCAAGTCTACCTTCTTAGCGCCTTCTAAAATCCCGAAGATATGATATAAAGAGTTGCATGTCTTGCAGAGTTTTGAGGTATAACCGAATTTCTGGCACTATTCCAACCGACATCGGAGAATATCAAAATCTGACACAACTGTGAGTAATCAACATCTAGATGCTATTTTCTATTTCGATTACTAACATAGGTTTCTACTTGTCAGGGATTTGAGTTTCAACAATTTGAGAGGGGAGATTCCAAGAGATTTGTTCAACTTGAGTCAACTCTCTTTCTTGTAATATACGTAATCTCAATATATTTTATGCAATTAGTATAATAAGTATCGATGTTGGAATAAAACAATTGTGGATGGATTTTGATGTTTATGCAACATCCAAGATCTAAATGCGGGTGTAACGATTCTCAGGTTTCTTGGAAACAATAGCTTGTATGGTACCCTTCCCGACGTAAAGAGCGCAACTCTTCGTAATCTGTAAGTGAATTATGCATTTTGCAGACTTAAGAAAGGTTTCTTGGATTTATGTTTTTATTTTCTCTAATTTATGTACGTTTTTCTTCATGTAGTGATGTTTCGTACAATGAACTATCCGGGACACTTCCTTCTTGGGTCAATGAGCCAAACTTACAAATGTAAGTGCATGATTTTGAATATCAGTATGCAATTTTGATTTTCTTTTTATTGACCGTGAGAACCCCGTTAAGGAAAACTCACGGCCCACCAATACCCTGCTAACTAGTGGGACCAAGTAAAGCGCAACTTACGTTGAGCATTGCTTATAGAGCTAATTATTAATGTGTTCAATGTGCAGTAACTTAGTCGTAAACAACTTCACATTAGGGGATTCGGGAAACAGGTAGCGTTTGTGTTTTTTTCTTATACTTATGTTTAATATGTCTATAAATAATTGATAATTATTAATGCCTTTCGTCTTTAGTGGTTTGCCATCAGGATTGAATTGCCTCCAAATGAATTTCCCTTGTGGGCGTGGGTCGCCAATATGTAAGCAGGATCATGAAGATTCTATTTCATGTTACAATATATTATTATCATTTCATGTTGGTTTTCACAGATAGTAGCTTTGCAATCAATTGTGGTGGTTCCGAAATCACATCGTCTAGTCAAATAGGTTACGATCAAGAAAACGAAACTCTTGGAGCGGCAACATATTATGTGACTTCCGACAGAAGGTGGGGAGTTAGCAATGCAGGACAGAGGGAGAACCCGGCCTATACAGCCTCGCTTGCACGTCAGTTCAACAGTTTAGATTCAGCACTGTTTCAGACATCACGAATCTCTGCTGGATCACTAAGATACTATGGTTTAGGACTCGAGAATGGTAACTACACTGTTAACCTCCAGTTTGCTGAATTAAAGATAGAAGATGGACCTACCTGGAGAAGCCTTGGAAGGCGCGTCTTTGACATATATATACAGGTCTGTTAACTGGAGTTTGTAGCAAGTTTGAATTTGAAATCTATCCTTTGACTTCAAAAGTCAAACCATACTTTTTTTTTTAAAATCATTCATAACCTTTCCTTATAGTCGATATGCTTTTTTTAAACAATGTGCTAGTGAATGGGTTGCTATTTTATTTATTTATTGTTTTTTGAACGACCAATGAAATAAAAGCCCGGCTACCCAGGGTAACCCAATGGCAAAAGGCGACTCCATGTGCTCGCGATCACAGACAGCGCTGGGTAGCCCAAGCCCACCATCTCCAATTCCGAGGAAAACTTGCCGCCCAAAGGCCCACTGCGGTAAAACCCGGTAAAGGGTCAAACAGATCAAATATTAAAATTGGTGATAATGTGGATTGAAAGTCATCCAAAATGGATTCTTAGTGCATACAACCTCCTAAATCGTCTTTTCAAATTATGGTGTTATTGTTTTGCATAACTTCTATCATTAGCTTCTCAAACCGTGTTTCTTTCAGGGAAACCGGTTGTTTAAAGATTTCAATATAATAAGGGAAGCAGGTGGGGCCTCCTTTAGTCCTGTTTCAAGGCAAGCAACAGTTCGGGTTACAGATAACTACCTTGAGATTCATTTATTCTGGTCCGGAAAAGGGACTTACAGTGTACCTACTCAAGGGGTTTTCGGACCTCTTATCTCAGCAATCAGTGCCACCCCAAGTACTAAAGTTCTTTCTTGATCAAGCACTATTCGGTAAGACATACAAGTACAGTTTTTTTTTTGGACATGAACTGTAGAGTATAAAACTATAATGCTACATTTGGGGTCTATGATGCAGGAGACAACAGGCTATCTCTTAATTGGGCCACCCGGTTTGAAATATGCCTTGGCATAGCACGCGGTCTTGCATATCTGCATGAGGAGTCTCGAATAAGGATTATACACCGAGATGTCAAAGCTAGCAATGTTTTACTTGATGCTGATCTCAACCCTAAGATCTCAGATTTTGGTTTAGCCAAACTTTATGATGACAAGAAAACACACATGAGTACTCGTGTTGCAGGCACAATGTAAGATTTTATCTTATATGTGTGACTTTGTTGAAGTTGTACGATGATTTTATTTGTGTTTTGTAGTGGGTATTTGGCACCGGAGTATGCAATGCGTGGACACCTTACTGAAAAAGCTGATGTGTTTGGTTTTGGAGTTGTAGCTCTAGAGATTATTAGCGGAAGGCCTAATTCTGATTCCACTTTGGAAGATGAGAAAGTATATCTTCTTGAATGGGTATCTTTCGTCTTTTTCTTCTTCATTATTCCATTTTTTTTTAATTTTAGAATCTTTATATTAATAATTTTATCTGGTTCCTTTGGTATATGATTTAGGCATGGAACCTACATGAAGCTAATAGTGAAGTTGAGTTGGTGGATAAAGAACTGTCTGAATTTGATGAGAATGAAGTAAAAAGAGTGACGAGAATCGCCCTTTTATGCACCCAAACCTCACCGATGCAAAGACCCCCAATGTCCAAGGTGGTGGCAATGCTTACAGGAGACATGGAAACAAGAGCTGTGATTACTCGGCCTGGGTATTTGGTTGGTTATGATTTTGAGGATGATACAACCACCTTTAGAGGTGCTCTTCCAACTTCAGTTACAGATCATGGAAGTACTAGTCACTCCACTGTTTTTGCCAAACCCACTTAATAATGCTACTAGACCGATACTTCATGATATCATTTGAGGAGGTTAGTGATAATGACGTGGTTTTCTTGATTAGTTCTCGTTGTACTATCATGTTTTAGCTTTGTAATCAGAGACAATGGGCATAAAACAAAAACACTGTATATTTGTTGTGTTTTATATCATTGGGTTGCTTGTGTATTTATGGAGGGAACCTCATCTAAGCTAAACCATGAGGCCCATTGGGATACTAATCGGACTATATAATCTAACATTGCCCCTCAAGATGGAGCATAGATATTGATGATGCCTAGCTTGTTACAAATGTGGCAAATCCGACTTTCGGGTAGGCTTAATTTGGTGAATGAATACATGGGCTAAATTATTACTTGTTCTAACATGAGGGGTAGTGATTTTCCTGTCTTCGAGCTTCTCTGAGTGAAGTGAATATCTATGTTGGTGTGTTTTGGGTCAACTAACACGACCCGTTTAACTAACGTCGTGTTCAAGTTGACCCGTAATAAAAAAACAGGTCGGGTTCAGCGCTGTTACAGTCCGCACAAATCTGGTTCTGAACTAACACGACCTGTTTAAATAGCATGTATTTTTAACGGCGTTTAAATAACATGTTAAATGTGGTTGTAAGTTGGTTAGTCAAAGTCAAAGGCAGTAAGTCAACGCTTAGGATTCAGCACCGTTTTAGACCGCACGAACCTCTGTTGGATCACTAAGATACTATAGTTAGGACTGCAGAACGGCAACTACACCTGATAGACCATATAATTAAGTTAAAGATTAGTTTTATATATCATTATATTTAGTGGTACTAAAGTGTATCTTTATGTTCTCTATATATATGACATTCTTGTATTCATTGTTTAAAAATCAATAATACGATCCTTACGTTCTATTATGGCATCAGAGCCATTCTAACCCTACCCAAACCCTACTGCTGTCACAGCTCCTCCTCTCTAAACTTGCTGCCGTCACGCAATTCTGTTCTTTTTTTTAACCTCTGATCATCTTCTAAACCAACCATTCCAATGGCAATGCTCTCACCCTTCACCACTGCAGAGAAAACTGACAACAAGTCGCATAAATTCGCCTTTAAATTAACTCCCACAAACTATGGCTTCTGGAAGAACATGATTCATCCCTTCCTAGTCACTAATGGCCTTTTTGGATACACAGACGGTACCATACCATGCCCACCTTCCAGAACTGCGGCCACTACCGACACAGCTTCTGTTGATAATCCCAGCCACTTGTATTGGGTTTCCAATGATGCCCACGTCCGAATGATTCTCATCTCTACCATCTGTGAATCCAGTTTTTCGCATGTTCAGGGTGTAACATCTCATGACTTGTGGTTGTCCCTTGAAAGAGCCTACGCCCCGAAAAATTCATACAGGGAATACACACTGAAAACGCAGCTGTTGAAGCTTCAGATGAAGGCTGATGAGACTTATGCCTCTTATCTGAGTCGTGTGCAGGAATATGCAACAGCCTTGGCCAATATTGGTGAGGCCTTTAAAGACAAAAGATATAGTAATGCTTACACTTGCTGGTCTACGAGATGAATATAGCGGACTTAAAGCCAATTTACTTGCTCGTTCACTACATGTTGCCTTTACTGAATTACACGGCCTGCTGAGTGATCATGAGTTCATGATGACTCGACATACACCAGCCATTCCTACTGCCTTCACAGCCTCCACTTTCCCAGCCCCACCTACAGCCAACAACACTGCTGGCCTTCTCCCCAACCCGGCACCACCACAGAATCAATAGGCTACTTTACAACAATTGGCTGCTCAACTAGGGTATAACATCAGCCTTGCTTTTACCCAAAACCAACAGCCGCATGCCTTCTTTACCAACCGTCAACCAACCAATCATCGCGGTAACCGTCATGGTAATTCTCGTGGCAACTATCGTGGTAATTATAACAGGAACCGTGATGAGTCTCAAGCATCTGGTGCCTAGAACTGTCAACCACAGTTTGCATGGGCCTCTACTCAGAACACCGTGTATGGTCATTGTAACCGGTGTGGTATTGGCCACATTCCTGCACAATGTCCTAACAAGGCTGGTCAATCTTCCACATGCGACTCACCCTAAGCAAACTATGCAACCTTTTCTGAAGCTGGGTCTACAACTGGTTCACTCTGGAAACCCGACACAGGAGGAAATGGTCATGCTACACCCGACCTTGCAAGTTTGGACAACTCTGAGGCCTATCTTGGTAACAATTTCCTTCATGTTGGTGATGGTAATCCTCTCCCTATTTGTCATATTGGTTCCTCAAAATTATATTCTCCTAATAAAACCTTTTCTCTCAATAATATTCTTCATGTACCTGAACTCAAACAAAATCTCTTATCAGTTCAACAATTTTGCTTAGATAATAACGTTTTCTTTGAATTTCACTCCTTTTTTTGTTGTGAAGGACAAGTCTACACATACCATCCTACTCACGGGACCAAGTGAACAAGGCCTCTACTCACTTTATCTTCCAAAATTGAAGGCCCTTCCACATGTTTCCTTCACAACAACTAAAGCTCCGTCAGCGATTTGGCATCAACGCCTCGGTCATCTCAATGCTCGAGTTTTTCAATCTATAATGTCTAGTAGTCATTTACCTGTTTCCAATAAAGTGTCTTCTTCTTTATGTTCTTCTTGTCAAATGGGGAAATCCTCCAAATTGTCGTTAAAACTATCAAATTTTTGTAGTAACAATGTTTTGGATTTGGTTTATTGTGATGTTTGGGGTCCTGCACCCTCTATTTCCTTTAATGGTTGTCGCTTTTTCTTATTATGTGTTGACCATCATTCATGCTATATGTGGTTTTACCCTTTAAGGAATAAATCTGATGTTTTCTCTGTTTTTAATTGTTTGTTAAAATGGTTGAAAGATAATTTAATACTAAACTTAAAAGAGTTCAATCTGATTGGGGTGGTGAATTTCGTAATCTTGCTTCGTTTCTAACATCTCTTGGCATAATTCACCAACGCTCGTGTCCACATACGAGTGAACAAAATGGTGTTGTCGAACGCCGACATCGCCATGTTGTTGAAACTGGCTTGGCGCTTCTTGCTCACTCTCATGCCCCTCAACGTTTTTGGGAGTTTGCCTTTGAAACTGCGTTTTACCTAATAAATCGCATGCCCTTAAAAATCAATTCAAACAAATCACCTTTCCAACACTTATTCAACCGACCACCTGATTACTCATTTTTACGAGTCTGTGGGTGTGAATGATTCCCTTTCCTACGCCCGTATCATCATCATCATCATCATAAAATGGACTTCCGGTCCACCCCGTGTGTTTTTCTAGGCTACATCTCAGTTCGTCATGGGTATCGCTGCCTAGATTTACAATCTGACCGGATTTACATTGCTCGTCATGTTTGCTTTAACGAACACATTTTTCCATTCAAACCACCACTCACACCCACATCCCCTACACAATCACCTTCCTACTATTCTTCCTAACCCATACCATCAGCCTGTCCTTCCACTTCTACTTCCCAGCCTTCAACCAAACCTCACAGAGCTGAAACACAGCTTTCGGACCACCATCAAACCCATAACCAACAACCCTCGAACTTGTCCCACACAACAGCCCATGAACCCACTCATTCCAACCCTGAACCGACCCTTTCCATCCCTCCTTTCAGCCCTGAAATAACCTATTCCACCTCAATTCCTCCTACCTCACAGTCCTCAGCTCACATTTCCTCTTCACCACCACGTACCCGTCCGCCTAATCTTTGCCAAGATCCTAAGCCAACCATTCGGTATGATCCTTTAGCTTACCATGTCTCTACAAATTCTTCCGAGTCTATTGAACCTTCATCTTTTATGTAACGCCCGACTTGTTAAAAACAATATTATAATACTTTGCGGAAAATAGGCCCAGATTTTTCTTTTTGTTAATATTACCTAATAAAGGATAATATTCCTAAAATCTATTAATCCACATAATTGGATTAATGAAACAATTACAAACACACTTTTAGAAAATTTCGCCATGAGCCGTTTGCATCACGACCAATCCTTACGAAAACAATACCTGCTTATTAACCAAGGTTTTTATAAAACAAATATAACCCACTACTACATTGACATACTAGCACTTGGCTAAAATAAACATTGAAGTTAAACTCTAAAATGCAAATAACTAAGTCAATTTGACTCAATAAGAAAACTCATATTACTTAGTGAACAAGGCATCACTAAATCTTCACATCATTGACCCGCTTCAAAAACTTGATCACTTTCGCCTTCCTACCACCCGAATCTGTCATATAACATTACCATATTTATAGCCTCAACCGAGAAATTATATATTCCTATGGTAAGCATAATTATGACTAATATATAGATTGAACTGGATTATTGGTGAATGACTTGTGAGATGTTTTCTTCTTTCATGATTCTGGTTCAAGTCACCCCGTTGATTTTCATGACTTATCACCTACATTGAAAACACCAAAATATTAGCTTTTGTTAAGTGAGGACTCATAATATGATTTTGTACCAAACATAACGGAGTATTCAATGCTCATAATGCCCAACGAAACAATATCGAGCCACCACTTCACTATCTCGAGTCACGCATTTTGTGACTTTCTCCATTCTAATATGGATGCCTTTTTTTTATATCTCATGTATATCCCTGCTAATATAGAATCAAGGAAACTTCAAAGTAAACCATTATCAATTTGATTCGATCACTATAAATAAAATGGTAAACTGCCACATATCTATGTTGTAATTCATTAGACAATATATACGATTATCAACAATCATTATTATCTAACATAATAATTCATACATGTATTCATAACATACTCCAATGCGTTATATAATTTTTACGACACAAGTGTCATTCATTCATAAGCACTACTAAATGAACACATGTTTTTGCACATGCAGGTTACAACACCCATGACTTTTTAATTTAGCATACACATCCATATTCAAGGAATCACTCACTTCAACTCATGTAATATATATAGTTACATAGAGGTTTAAAACAACAACATAATCACATCCCATTGGTTCCTTGTAAATTCCCTAAGATTATGCAAGTACTATAAAATTTATGTTTTTCACTCAGCTTTATGCAGCTGTAGTAATTTAGTATTTTCCTATAGAAATAGCGAGTATTTCACTTCAAACGAAAATTCTTATTAACGGTGACTCCGAGACCTTTCCGTGGATATAAAATACGCCCCGAACGGACATTCGGTTGATTTTCTATGAATTTTTAAAGACTAGCAAAAATCTGGAAATAAGCTGAATTTTCAGCATTTGGGTATCTCGACCCATTAACATTGTGTACTCTTTCTTGATGGGTTAAAACCCCCAAAACATCGCTAAAACAATACGTTATTGTTAAGTTAAACCATATTCAATAAGTTTCATTAAACCACCTTAACTATAAGAAATTTAAGCCAACAATAAGACTATTTAAATTAATGCGACTCCAAACATACTCGAGTCACTCACCTTCGCCCGTAGGAGTGTTGTTGCTTTGTCACCCGTTTGACCCGTTGTCATCCAAACGTTATCTCACCTATCTTGACAACAAATCAAACTTGCAAATCATTAGAACACATAGCATGGGCATTCATCTCATAATACCTAAGTATTTATCTAACCCATCATCAAACATGTGTTCTAAAACATTTTTTTTTACCTCAAACTTGTTAATTCGTTTATCATCGCCCATTTGACCCATTATCACGCATTTGTGTTTAGTCATAATATACAGGTCATTTTCACCATAATTTCATCAATTAACCAATAGGTATAAGTTTTAGTTATAATCCAACCTAATTAACCCATTCACTCAAGTGATCCATTTGGGTTATTAAGCGATATTAACAATTACATATGTACTTTATGTTAATCCCATTCACCATTAGATTCACTAAAGCCTATGTTGTCAAAGGCGCCAGGCGCACTTAAGGCGCATATGTCTCGCCCGGAGCCTAGGCGCAAGGCGCTTAAAAAGCGAGGGTTTTTTTTATACGAGGCGCATGGTATAAAAATACCATTTTTAGATGTATTAGACATGTTTCAGGCTTGTTTAGGGTTAGTTTATAACACGCATTAACAATTATTACATTAATACTATTATGCAAATATAATAAAAAAACTAATTTATACATATAATTCATTAAGAAAAATAAAAAGCTGTTCAAATAAGCAATTTAAAGTTAATATTAATTATATTATCAAAATAGATTATTATTGATAGATTTATAGCATAAGGAATCTTGATATATAAATAGCAAACATAAAGGAAAGCCCAAAAAAAGTAAATATAACAATATGAAAGAAGCCCAATAAAACTTATAAAGGAAAGCCCAAAAAAAAAATCAAATATAACAATATGAAAATACACAAACAACAAAACCCTAAATGGGTATCTGCCAGCCGCTTTTGCAAGAACCTGAGAAGAATGAAGATGCAGGGTCGCCTAAGTAGGATTTTTACAAAAAAAAGGTGTAAGTGCAGTTCCTGCCGGGTAACTGTCGCTTATCAGTTCCGTATCAATCAAAGCAGAAGTCCAAGTTAAAGTCAACGATAATGAAGAATTCAAGACCACATGAAGACCATGCACTGATCAAGGGGGAGTTTGTTAATGCACTTTGGATGATAAGTGCATGCCTTCCAATGTGTAGGGTCTTTATTGTACAAGTCTTGAAACTTAGTCCAAGGTTTTATCCTTGGACATTTTGTCCAAGTTTTATGTCTAGGAAAAAGGTCAGGGGTTTTTGTTAGGGACAAAAGTCAGGGTTTTGGTGTAGATTATTTTTCCGAGTATAGTCCTAGTCTATATATATGTGTTGTATAGGATTAGGGCATGATCCATGGATGAGGAATCGATCCACCTTGAAGCTTGGTGCTCCTCTCCCAACTCATTCTCCTGGTGTGAATTCTAGAGAGAGAGAGTATGTGTTAGTGAGAGAAAGCTAGGGTTTAGATCTTTGTGATCTAAACCAGCTTGTAGAAGATGATGTATACTCGTTTGGTATGTAATCTGTGATGATTGTATTGAAATGAATGAGTTTGTCTTGCATCTTCTTCTTCATCTATCATATTTTGTTCTTCATGTCTTGAATCAAGTGCAATGTTTGATGTTCGTCATCGATCCGGTGCTTTAACAGTGGTATCAGAGCATGGTTACCGATTCAGAATGGTCTAACCGCCTTCTGAATCACCATTGCTCTTGATTTGATGTTTGTTTCCGCCAAACATCTTGAAGACTTGAAGATTTTGCAGAAAAGTTGAAGAAAATGAAACTGTTCGTAGTTGTTTTGTTCTCCAAGTTGTTGCAGATCTAAGGTTTGATCCAAAAATTGCTCTGTCCGAGTTTTTCTTAGTGTTAAACTTGTCTGAGTTTTAAAACTCTGTGTTTGTTGTTTCCGGGGTTTTTTGGTGAACTAGTGTGAAGTCACACTAGGGAGATAGTCCGGAGACTTGTTTCTGAGCTTCACCATATCCGAGTATTATCAACTGTCCGAATTTTTATATAGTTCAACAGTTTCGGATGGTCCGAGTTTTGAAACAAGTCCGAGTTTTTGTAATTTGAAATTCATGTCCGAGTTTCAACTTTTGAAACAAGTCCGAGTTTTATATAGTTCAACTAGTCCGAGTTTTGAAGATTGGTTGTCCGAGTTTTTGGGTTTAAACAGTCAAAACTGGTCCGAGTTCTGAAGTTTGTATATTGTCCGAGTTTTACAGTCATATGGTTGCAATCTGACTTTTAACAGGTTGTTCCGAGTTTTGATCTAAAAACAGTGGGTCCGAGTTTTGATCTAAACACAATGCTCCGAGTTCTGACTTTTACTTGTTCCGAGTTCTTAAATAATCAAATGTTGGTCCGAGTTAATGGTCCGAGTTTTTCAAAGATCAGCTTATGTATCTCCGAGTTTTGAAATACAAGTGTCCGAGCTTTACACTGTGCATATGTCCGAGTTTTGATTATTCAAGCCTCTGAGTTTTGATTATTCAAGCCACCGAGTTTTGAGAGCTTATTCAAGCCTCCGAGTTTTAACAGTCTCCGAGTTTCTGAATTCCGATTGTTAAACCGTCTCTGATTCCGATTTTTTATTACCTCTGTGTCTCCGAGTTTGATTCCGAGTTTTAAACATACAGTTCATCTTGTTATGTCCGAGTTTCTTTACGGCTTTTTGAGTTTAAACAGTCGCACTCTGGTGACCTATCGGAAATTGGTGGTGAATCGAGATGTCAAGATAGAGGGTGTCGGCCTTGGTGATGACTGGAATTCGTTTCCAATTCGTTGAAGTTATACAGTGGTTCAGGTGGTTGTTCAGAGGCGCCTAGGTATGGGTATTTATCAGTGATTTACGGTTGTGCGGTTCGGTAAAGTTTTATAGCAGAACGTCGATATGGAGATGTGTCGGCTAGGTATTTTTGTTGTGAATGGCGGTTGCTGGAACATTTATTTTCCGGTCAACGGAATTATTGTAGATGTTGTCTGATAGCAGATGATGTTGGCGGCTGTAAAGTGTCGGCTAGGGTTTTGGTAGGTTTGTGTTTGCATGGGCTAGGGTTGAGATGCATACATGATTGGGCCGATGGTGCATTGTCCACATAAATTCCACATTCATGTGTACATGATTGTGTAATCATTCTCTTGGGCCCACTTGCTAAATATGGGTGATAGGTGCGAAGATTTTTTATTGGTCCTTGATTACGTTTTCATCTGGTGTCAAGGTATGGGGATTATTTTGTGATCTGTATTGCATTGTTATAAAAAAAATATATCGAATTTATGGGTTTTTCGGATTTCTTTGCTTGTTCTGAATCTCTTTGTACTCTAAGTACTATTCCGATGATCTGATTCGAGGTTTCAAGAGCTTTCGGGTTTTACGAGTTCCGAATTTTCTAGAATTCCGGGTTACCTGGGGTACCGGATTTATAGCTAAATTTAGAAGTTTGTGTTGTTCGGAAGTTTCGAGTTGTGCATGTTCCGAGTTTTTCTAGTTATTCCGGGTTACCTGGGGTACCGGATAACTAACTAAGAGTCAGAATTATGTGTAGTTTGGAAACTTGAAGTCGGTTTCGGATTATCGAAAAGTTTATGGTACTTATGTTGTCCGGATCAAGTGAGGAGGTGAAGAGAATAAGACTTGCTTGGATTTTTGTATTGTTTACAAAGAAAAAGGGGGAGTACAAATTTTGAAGTTCCTGTTTTCTTTGTAAATATAAAGCTTGTGCGTGAAATAGCTCGTGTGTGATGGAGTTTTTGTCACGTGTGTTTATGTTATTAATCA
Organism: Helianthus tuberosus; assembly: GCA_030545235.1. Taxonomy (NCBI): domain Eukaryota; kingdom Viridiplantae; phylum Streptophyta; class Magnoliopsida; order Asterales; family Asteraceae; genus Helianthus; species Helianthus tuberosus. The sequence goes on along the minus strand of CM060415.1, from coordinate 52,718,111 downwards.
AGTGTTGACATGATGAAGCTGAATTCTCGGTTGATGACTAGTTGAAGATTGAGCCTTATTAAGTTGCTATTTAGAGTAGAGAAGATTAGTTCTGGTCTCGAAATAATGTGGGGCTTCTTGATTTGAGGGGAAGGTCGGAGATGAAAGCCATCGGGGATTCAGGGGATTCGTGAAGATAGGAGATTGATTCATGAAGATTCGTGACGAGATGAGATCATACATGAAGGGTTGAAGACGTTTGATTAAGATGGTGGATGTACTTTTACAAAGTTCAGTTTGTTATTAACTTATCGAACTGAGCTTCATGTCTTTGCGAAATTTGAAGTTTTTGATGTTAGGCATTGGAAATCCGACGCTTTGTTCTTCTACTGGTTAGGTTTGAAGATTAATGTATCGAGCGATATTCCTACATGTGGTTGTAGGTTGTTTCGCGTTAACTTGATTCGGGAGTAGTTTGAGGGGGAGGATCTATAGTGTTCGATGTTGGATTCTTCGTGTTTCTCAAAGCGACCTTAAGTGATCGTCAGCAAATCTTTTATTAGAAGGGTTGAAGATCGCTGTGCTCTACCGGAAAGATCAAGTCTCAGCCAAAGTTGATAACAGCCATGATATCATTAGTCAAGGGGGAGTCTGTAAGTGCAGTATCCGGTGACTGAAGATATCAGTGTTAGACAGAACTAATTGCAACAGTTAAGGGGGAGACTGTAAGTGCAGTTCCTGCCGGGTAACTGTCGCTTATCAGTTCCGTATCAATCAAAGCAGAAGTCCAAGTTAAAGTCAACGATAATGAAGAATTCAAGACCACATGAAGACCATGCACTGATCAAGGGGGAGTTTGTTAATGCACTTTGGATGATAAGTGCATGCCTTCCAATGTGTAGGGTCTTTATTGTACAAGTCTTGAAACTTAGTCCAAGGTTTTATCCTTGGACATTTTGTCCAAGTTTTATGTCTAGGAAAAAGGTCAGGGGTTTTTGTTAGGGACAAAAGTCAGGGTTTTGGTGTAGATTATTTGTCCGAGTATAGTCCTAGTCTATATATATGTGTTGTATAGGATTAGGGCATGATCCATGGATGGGAAATCGAACTCTTAAAGCTTTGTGCTCCTCTCCCAACTTGTTCCTCCTGGTGTGCACATCCTAGAGAGAGAGAGAGTATGTGTTAGTGAGAGAAAGCTAGGGTTTAGATCTTTGTGATCTAAATCCAGCTTGTAGATGATGTATACTCCTTTGGTTTGTGTAATCTGTGATGACTGATTCATAATAAAGGATTCATCTTCTACATATTTCTATCTTGTTCATCTTATGTTTGTTCTTCATGTCTTGAATCAAGTGCAATGTTTGATGTTCGTCATCGATCCGGTGCTTTACAAAAGGTGTGTCACCTCTCATGTTCTTCTTCACCGCGCCTGACATGTTTAAAACCAACGTTTTTTCTCCCTTGCGCCTGGCTCTGGGCGCTCGCCTGAGTAGGGTTTTTACAAAAAAAGCCCAGATTCGCGCCTATGCCACCACGAGGCGCTATAGCCTCGCCTCGCTGCGCCTGAGAGCCTAGGCGCGCGCCTAATGCGCTTTTGACAACATAGACTAAAGCTTTATGTTTACTAAACACCAATTTGTTATTAGCAAATCATTTACATGAAGAAAACATGACAAATCTTTCAAAATCTTACTTTTATTTTGGTTTAGGCATTTAATCAAACACCTTGTGGGCATAAACTAATATTCACCATTTTTTTTACTCATATGAACTCCCACACCCTCAATTCACCCATAAGGATGTCTACTTTCTTTGTAATTCCCAACTTGTATCATTTTTCATGTTTTTAAATGAAATCACTATTGTTTTTAGATTCACAAGTTCTGTTCAGATTTATCTAAACAAATATACATGTTTTCGATTCTACCTTACTAATTTGCCAAACTTAGTAGTTAAATCTTTACATGCAATATAAATAAATGATTCCAAACTACATCTAATCTTTCTAATATATCGATTAGGGTTTCTACATCCAGAAATCAAGCATCAAAACCATAAAATTTCAGTTTTATTCAACAATAAAACATAAGAACCCTAACCCATGAGTTTTTACTATCAAAACATAGACAATTACTTACCATTATCCATAGAAATCGAGAAGGATGATAGAATCAAGCTCCAATCTCGTTAATTCTTCTTCAATTTGAGAAATTGACCCCCATACAGGGGGTTTTCCCCTTCCTGCGACCTGAACCAGGAGGTTCGACCTCCACTTTTTTTTTGTTTTATTTCCTTCTCATTGCAACTTATTATTTTCTTACCTCAATTATTAGTTTTACCAAGTTTAGTCCTCAAAGTTATATAATCTTATAAATAATAGATTTAATCTTTTATTCACCTCTCACTCATGGCCGTTTAACTCCGTTTTATAATAAACTGTATTATCGTATTTTTACAAAATACTATTTCACCCGCCTTTAAATCATTTTTAAGGAGTGTATATGTTTATTTAAAACATATTTTATTCCTTCTGAAAAATCCGGATGTTACAAATTACTATCTCGCCAATATAAACTCATTTTAGAGATTTAATACAAGCATTTCAAATATATTTTAATCTCATGAGAAATCGGGTTGTTACATTTTACTATCGCCAACAAATCACCGGAATGGCGCTAGGCCATGGCTGAAGCGTTTGATGCTCTTGTTCGGAACGAGACATAGTCTCTTGTTCCCCGTGTTGCGAATACTAATGTTATTGATTCAAAATGGGGTACAGGATCAAAAAGGATGCACATGGAAAGGTCACCCGTTACAAAGCAAGACTCTTTGCCAAAGGTTTTAACCAAAAACCCGGTGTTGATTACCAAGAGACCTTCAGTCCTGTTGTCAAAGCAACAATGATACGAGTTCTTTTGTCTCTTGTTGTGACAAATCAGTGGTCTCTCAGACAGTTAGACGTTCAAAATGCCTTCCTTCACGGTGACCTAAAGGAAACTGTCTACCTACAACAACCACAGGGGTTCGTTGATAATTCTTAACCTGATCATGTTTGCTTGCTGCATAAATCTCTTTATGGCCTGAAACAGGCACCACGAGCATGGCTTGAACGTCTTAGCAGCACCCTATATCATATGAGCTTTACCAGTTCTAAAACGGATCCTTCACTTTTTATACTTAAAGCCCATGGGACCTTGGTCTACATTTTGGTCTATGTCGATAACATTATAGTTACAAGGAACAAAACAACAGCTATCAGTGATGTCATTGCAACATTAGGCACATCATTTGCAGTAAAAGATCTGGGGGACTTGCATTATTTTCTGGGTATTGAGGTTATTCGTCATGGCAACAAATTAATCCTTTCTCAGCGGAAATACATTTCTGACTTGATTCACAAAGCTGGGTTATCCGAATGCAAACCAGTTCCTTCTCCTATGAGCACATCTCAGTTTCTCACCCTCGGTGACAGCCAGCCTACGGTGTCACGTTCTTCTACTGGATCTGAATATAAAGCTCTAGCCGACACTGTTGCTGAATTAACATGGCTAGAGGCCCTTCTACATGAACTCGGTATCATCTCTAAGATTACACCTACACTCTGGTGTGATAATCTAGGTGCCACGTATTTGTCCGCTAATCCTGTGTTCCATGCTCACACAAAACATGTTGAGTGTGATTATCACTTTGTTCGCGAGAAAGTTGCTTAGGGAAAACTTCAGGTCAAGTTTATCTCCACACATGATCAAATAGCTGACGTTTTCACCAAGCCGCCACCGTCTCAAAGGTTTCTAATGCTGAGTTCCAAGTTGCAGGTCGTTCCCCGCCCTCAACTTGTGGGGGATGATAGACCATATAACTAAGTTAAAGATTAGTTTTATATATCATTATATTTAGTGGTAATAAAGTATCTTTATGTTCTATATATATGACATTCTTGTAATCATTATTTAAAAATCAATAATACAATCCTTACGTTCTATTAACACCGTTAACCTCCAGTTTGCTGAATTGCAAATAGAAGATGGACCCGCCTGGAGATTGGAGAAGCCACAGAAGGCACGTTATTGACATATATATACACGTCTGTTAATTGGAATTTGTAGTAAGTTTGAAGTTGAAAAGTTGTACTTTTTCTTCAAAAGTCAAACAGTACCCTCTTATTGAACCAACAAGGAATGGGTTGATTTGGGTGGTCATTAATCTCAAACGAGTCCAACAGATCAGTTATAAAAAATAGTGCTAATGCGGATTGAAAGTCATCCATAGTCTTATTCTTAGGGGGCGTTTGGTTGACAGAATGATTTGGAATTGGAGTTGGAATTTGTATAGGAATTAGAATTTGAAGGAATTGGATTTTGGAATTTAAACATTCCAATTGGAATTGGAAATTGTTGGAACTGGAATCACAATTCCATTTTTGTTGTGTTTGGTTTTCAAATTAATTAGAATCCATCACCCCGGCACCCACAACCACCAGTTCAGGTCGAAACGGTACGGATCGAAGCGGTTTGATTTGAAACGGTACCGGTCGAAACGGTACGGGTCGAAACGGTTCGATTCGAAACAGTACGGGTCGAAACGGTACTGGTCGAAACGGTTCGCGTCGAAATGGTTCGCGTCGAAACGGTTCAATTCGAAACGGTACGGGTCGAAACGGTACTGGTCGAAACGGTATGGGTCGAAATTGTTTGATTCGAAACGGTACGGGTCGAAGCCGTTCGCGTCGAAACGGTACAGGTCGAAACGATATGGGTCGAAATGGTACGGATCGAAACTGTACGGGTCGAAAAGGTTCGGATCGAAACCAATATGGGTCGAAACCAGTGGCGAAGTGTAACACCCATCTTTTATTTAATGTAAATATGCGATATATATAAATTCTACGATCATTTTATACCATAAGATCCAAAAGTAGAGTATTAAAGTAACAAACATTAGTTTTCTACTGACTAATTTAAACATCCAAAAGTTGTTTAGCAACAATTCACATCATAAACATTGTTTAAACCGAGTTAATTTATGCGGAAGCTTCAAAAGTATGTGTTCGGTTCTTCAAAAGCTTGCTTGATCGTCATCCGTAATCCTTGAGTACCTAAAACTGAAATGTTTACATAAAACATTTGTATTAGAATGCTTAGAAATAATACTTTATCGAAACTACGATCAAAGTGAATTTGAATATTTACAATTATACAAAATTTATAAAAATTCAGGCTCTACCGTAACTTACGGTTCCACCGTAAGTTACGGTAGTCAATTTACAACAATGGTCCACCGTAAACCAGTAAACTCCCACCGTAAGCCTCCTGACCTATACCGTAAGTTACGGTGACACCGTAACTTACGGTAGATCCTGCACATATGAGTTTTGGCTTTTTGTTTGTTTTGCCCACACACCTTTCTCGAATCCTTATTCTAACAAACCAACATATTAAATTCTCGTGTTTTAATATTTCAATATTTAATCGATAACAATAAACAAATCAATCATATTACGAAGCAAAATCCATGCTTTATTTGATTATTCGACCCGTTTGGCTCGTCTAAGGAATCCTCCCATATGACGACTACCAACGAGTTCCAACCAAATTTTTGACCAATTATTCAATATAGCGACATCACCGCTTTAATTCAAAACAACCCTTATTCTAAAATTCAACTACGCATATTATAATCATCAACATTTACTTAATGTAACGGGTCAAGTTACATACCTTCAAAGTAAGCCTTTCAAACGTGGTTCGCCACCCGCTTGTCCGCTTGACGCTCCTGCGCCCGTTCCTATAGAGTTCATTTATGATATGTTTAGAACTCTCTTTAAATCATAATTCGCATAATATACCGAAACATCATAATTAGGCGTTTAAACTTGGAATTTCAGTTTTAAGCCTTCTTAGAGGCATTTCAACAAACACTTTAAGGGCAGATTTTTACATGATTAAACATCAAATCTTTAGTTTATCACTTAGCCCTAATTTCACATCATTCAACCATTTTACATGATTGTTAACTTCACAATTTCTGAAATCACTTCAAAATTGTCAAATTACACTAGATCAACAATCTATTTCATAGTGTTCATCAAATTACACATAACTCACTAATCACCTACAATGGTGTTCATAGGTTTCACTAAAATTTCATATGATTTCAACTTGTATTTGTCTAGGGTTTATCCCTAGACACTATAGTTGTTCCTAAATCATCATAATACACACATGCAACCTTAATTTCAGATTTTTCCCAAATCATGAGAATTTCAAGTTGAGAGATTTCTCAAAATTTTACATACCTTGTAATCCCCTTGTGATGAGGATCACGATTCTAAGCCCGGATTTCGTTTTGGACCAGATTTGCACCTCCAATTTGAGAGTTTTAGTGAGTTTCTAGGGTTTGGAGCATGGGGGTCGCCCTGCTCTTTCTTCTGATCGACCAGACCCTCTTTTGGGGGTGTTTGGTTTATTTTTATTTGTTTTATAAATTTTAGTTTCAATTTTAACAACTTAGGTCCCTCCACTTTGTTCAACTTATAGTTTGGTAGCTTTTAACCCTATTATAAGTTATTTCTAGACTTGTAACTAACTAGGTTAAAATTCCTAGTTAGTAAACTCCCATTTATTTATACTTTATAATTCTAATATAAAGTTTTATATTTTCGGGGTGTTACACGAAGCTTGAGATTTCCGACCGTAGGTCGGAAGTCACCGGACCTAAAATTATACCTTAGAAATTATAAAATCGGGGGGTCGAAAACATATATACCTAAAAAATTCTATACGAAAACTACATACCGGGCACAGCTGAGCGAAAAGTTCGGGGGGTCGGGCGCCCCCCGGCCCCCCACTAAACTACGCCCTTGGTCGAAACGGTTCGGATTGGAACGGTACGAATTGAAACGGTGCGGGTCGAATCGGTCGAAGATTCCAATGAATTTACTTTAATTTCTTCACATATAGGAAGGATTTTCAATTCCTTTAGCTAAAGGAATTTGAAGGAAGTCATGTCTAATTCCAATTCTATTGTCAACCAAACACATGAAGTTTGGAATTGAATTTCCAATTCCATCAAATTCTGTGATCCAAACATCTTAAAAAATGGAATTCAAATTTCTATTGCCTTAAATTCCATTAAATTCCTTCGAATCAAATGTCCACTAAGAGCAAGTAAAAAGAAACAGTAATAAAAAATATAGTAACAAATTCTATTGCAGACCGTTTCCTCACAGCTTTCACTTCAACCCGCAAGCTTTTCGCTATTCGTAGCACATAAAATTTTGAATAAGGAAATTAAAAGTGACTGATTGACTTCTTAAACTCATTTGAATTTAAAAATCTGTTTTACTAATCAAATCATAAAAAAGTGGTAAGTTGGAGTTGGAGAACTATCAGTCCTTAACAACAGGCAAGTTGATTCTAAAAAAAAAAAATCAGCTTGCACTCATATGTGTGATTTGAATTAGAAAGCTGTTAAGGAGCTTGCAGTTGCCTTTGTAAGATGGAAGCAACCACGGCTGAAGGTTAGTTTAATAGTACTGTTCATTCTCTACTTCTCTGTGCAATTATAGTTAACTAGTTATAAGGCCCCGTTTTGCGGGTCGAGAGGCGTAAAACCGTGTTACCAGGGATGGGGGTGCGTAGAACCGTGGCAAATAGCACGCCAACAACGACCAAAACTGGGGAAAATGTAAAAGAAAAACACAAATTTATAACACCAAGTAACTAACTGACGTAAAACGTAGACGAACTCAAATTTATATACACGTATTAGAACGGGGATGTAAAAAAACGAAAGTAAAAAAACCTTAGGATGAAAGGTTGCAAGGGATCTAGATTCTTTTTCAATCATTATCAGGGTAGTTAGTCTCACAAAATAGAGGATTTGGACTATGACCATATAGAGGATTTGGACTAACCATAGGCCCAACACATGTACACCAAGGAAAATGGTCCAACATTTATTAATTTTTATAAAAAAATAATATTTTTTGTCTTTTGATTATTAATTTTTATAAATAAACAAAACTTTACATATGTGTAACACTAATGACATATATCCACCACAATAATGTTATCATAAATATTATACGAATAAGAAAACTACCAGAAACGAGTGCCGCAATACAAAGTGTCGCCCACGCCGCATCGCGCAGGCCACCTACTAGTGGTGTTATATAGCGTTATATGATGAATGTATAGTGTTATATATTTCTTGTAGCAGTTACATATTTCTGGATTTTTAGAATGTCCGGATTTTAGAATAAATTGAATCGCTAGAATTTAGGAGTGAATCGCTAGAATTTAGGAGAGGTTACCTAATTTGAAATATATACAATAACACATTACCCCTACAATTTTCAAACCAGTCCAAATAATTAAAACACAATTTATAATTTGGTCCCTATTGATCTCAACCATTAGATCAAAGATCTAATGGTTTAAAACACATCTTACACTTCTCACACTTTAGTGACTATCCCTACCCTATATATATATATATATATATATATATATATATATATATAGAAAGTGTAAAATACAATACGGCTTAACGTACATCACGTATGACAACGTGCGTGATTATGTGTATAACGTGCGTGATTAGCGGTTTTCAACATGTGTGATAAATGTTTTTAACATGCGCGATTTGGGTTTTTGAGTTTATAACGTGCTTGATTTTCAAAATAACGTGCGTAATTTGGTCGCGTACTGGTCATACGTTAAGTCGTAATGTACGTTAATTGGCCTCTCTCTCTCTCTATATATATATATATATATAGGATATTGCTAGGGAGAAAACCCTCCATTTTGAGAAAACCCTAGAAAACCAAACCTCCCGACTTTTTTTTTTGAAAAAAATAACATATGTAATATACATGTTTTTAAGAGTTTTGAGCCAAAAAAATCAAAAAAGCGCCGAGTGGTTTTTTTTTTTTTTTTTAAATAAACAAGTTTCAGCAACTTTTTCACTAAGATGTGTTAGACAAAAAGTTGCTGAAACTTGTTTATTTAAAAAAAAAAAACCACTCGGCCCTTTTTTGATTTTTTTGGCTCAAAACTCTTAAAAACATGTATATTACATGTGTTATTTTTTTTCAAAAAAAAAGTCGGGAGGTTGGGTTTTCTAGGGTTTTCTCAAACTTTTAGGGTTTTCTATCTAACCTTACCCTATATATATATATATATAGTGTGAGGTTGTAACACCTCGAAAATTCACGTCCTATAATGTGTTGACACGTGTCATATGTTTGAACGTGTGAAATAATGTTCTAGAAGCACTAAAGTTGACAATCATGGAAAGTATGTAAATATACGAGTTCTAAATGTCAACAGTGAATAAATGTATTGCACATTAGCCCTACATGATGCACATACCTTCAAACGAATAAATCATAGATCATACGAAGCTAAAAGTGAGAGGTTACAAACTTCAGGGGTTAAATGTGTCAACATGTTTAAGTTATACCTCTGAGTGACCTTTTAGCAAACCCGAAGCTTTGTAACGGTTAATTATGCTCACTAGAATGCACGATTAAAATTTCATAAAGTTTCGTTATCGTATGAGAAAGTTATGATCAAATTCGTGTACGAGGGGTTAAAGCGTCAACAGTGAAAGTTATGACTCTTCGGGATAACCGGAAGTGTCCAGGGACTTGGCAAAGTGAGTATAAGTCATAAAGCCCTTGTATATAAATAATAAGGGGTCAAAATGCAAGAATTAAGCTTAGTTGACCTTTCGGAGCACCAAGAGCCAGGGATGCAAACTGAAAAATGGAAGAATTGCCCCTGAGGAGGGCTAGCGCACCGTTACATCAGAAGCGTAGCGGTGCGCTACCAGTCACCAGCGACAACAACTTGGCTGTTGGCTGTTTTAAGAGTTGCAACTGATCTTTAATCGATTTTCCACATACTTCTTGGCCCCTAAACACCCCCTAAACATCTAGGGACACTTGTTAAGATGTTATGGTCACTCATAGACTTGGGTGTCAAGAACTTGTGGTGATCTAAACACTATATAAAGGCATGAAGTTGCAAACATTCTTCACACTTCACTTGTGCAATTGAGGAGCCTTTCTGGAACTTCAAAGCAGGCACAAGACCTTCCTAACCAAGCTTAGGACTTCAGTAAGTTTTCTAACCTTTCCTTAGTTTAAGTTTTAGCTTAGTTTAGCTCAAAAGTAACCCGTCGTAATTAAAGGTTGACTTAACGATTAATCACTAATGGTCCAGTGGTTAGTCGAATTAAAAGTAGTTATAGGTTGGTAATTATGTGGGTAATAAAACCCCAAAAGGGTTTCCCATGATCACCACCCTAATCAGGTCAAATGTCGGGTCAAACGTAGGATTTAAAAAGTCAACATAATGCTTAAAATGTCATTTATGCATAATTAGCTATCTAGAACATATATAACCTATTTGATCATTGTTATAACTTAGTAATAAGTGTAAGAACATGTCCAAACATGTTCGACCCGACTATTTCCTGTTTAGACCCGGTTCGGAACCGAAAGTCGCAAAGCTTTGACTTTTGCTTTGACTTCAATTCTGACCCGTTTAGGTATGTTTTAGAAATACCTTAGAGCTTCATTTGGACCAGGTTACATGCTAGTATAACCCTCTGTGATTATACACCTCGGTTCATTAGTTATCCGATTATACGCATGATTCCGTTAATTGCTCATATGTTGACCATTATGCCCTTATTACCTTAAAACGAGATTTATGAAAATGTAAAAGTGTAGGAACCTTAGTTACTGATATATAAACTTGTATGCAAAGTTTGACATCAGTTTGACTTGTAGATTAAGAGTTATGCTCATTAGCGCAAAATAGAAGCTTTATGTTAATAAAATGGCGTAATTAGCGTATAGCCTAGTTAAGCCTACTTTTTGGTATCAAACTTAATACCCACTGATGTAATATATTATTTTGGGATTTTTAATTAATTTTAAGCTGAGCATAACTAATAGTCGTAGGCTTAATCCGGTAATTGTCGGTTTTGCCCTTACGGGCCATAAAATGAGTTTTACTTATCAAAACGACTCCAAACCTTTTGCTATTGATCTCATATGTTAAATAAATTATTTTAAGCCCTCTGGAAATGTAAAAATATCAGATTTAAGTATCGAACCCGGGAATGGCCTTTAATCGCCATAATTAGCGTTTTTAACGCATAGTATGTCTTAAAATCATATTGGACATACCCGGGTTGATACCTACTGATATATGAGGCAAATTATGATATTTTAACAGTAAGCAAAGGTTGATAAACTCAGACTTCGTTTTTGAGCTTTTCGGCTTATGTGAAATTACCAAAATACCCCTACGGGGCATAGTTTGGTTAAAGATGATAAATTTCACATATACGCTTTAGCCTACTGTTATAACTCATCAAATTAAGTATGTTTGATGTTTACATCAGACCTGTAACTCAGTTAAACATTTAAACTCTTTTATAACCTTTTAAATGACCAAACTACCCCTACGGGGCCTAGTTTGTGTTTAAATACGTTTCGGGCATAATGAAAGACATCGTACTGATGTCACAACATATTTGAGGCACAATTAACTTAGGAAACCTGTAGATGGCTCTAATGAATACCCGTAACGCTTATTACGCGTTCGGTTCGGTTTATGTAACAAGTTTACATAAATTAGCCGAAACTGGTCAAACCTTATCGGTTTTATCTCAAAATCCTGAATGTGAATAATAAACCCATATTAAGCAAGTATCTGAACTTGTCGGGTCTAAATCACATTCTATCCGGTCCTCGCTTAATCGTGCGTACGAACCGTATCTTTGAAACTAACCGGTCTAAGCTTAAGCTTAATTAAAGACCCGTTAGGATTCTAATAGGTTATTATAAACCTTCGTTCCAGATTAGGAGCCCAGTAAAAGTACTTGCTATTACTGTATTGGATTTATACTTTGCTCAGGTAAATACTCTTAACTTATTTTCCCTATACGGGCTTGGGGTACGGTACTATAAAAGTACCGCTTGGTCGGGTATGTATACATGTAAATCGGATTGTGATTAATGTATTACATAACTCGCTTTATTCTGTATTATTTGATGTATGGCCCTTGGGGGTTAAATGACCATGTCCCGGATATCCTTGGCATCATTTTACGAAATGGCCATGACCTAAGCACGGGGTGTAGGCGTACACCTGACAGATGCATTATGTAAAAACTGGTAATCCACTTAGGGGTATCATCCTTGTGGGCATTATACCGGAACTGGTAATCCACTTAGAGGATGATAGCCTGTGGGCATTATACCTATGGCGTGTCAGTTAATATGTCCCGACGGACGGCAAATGAGTAAAACTGTAAACAAGATTATTTATAAATAATTGTCCCAAGTTATAAAGATATGTTTTGCCGAAGTGCATTCAAATCAATTTTATTAAACTCTTTTCTAAATGAGTCAGTTGAGTTGTATTTACCAGTGTAAACTGACGTATTTTCCAAAAAGGCTAAGTGCAGGTGCTAGACGAAATAGGCTGGCTACTCCAGGCATCATTACTCAAGTTTCGCAAGCTCTAGATGTCAAAGTCTGTTGAACAGTTTTTACTTTATTTCGATCCGCCTGTGGATCCTTTACTTCCGTTGTAATACTGAATATTACTTCATATTCGGAAAGTAATAATAAATATCTTTTGCTTCCGCTGTGCATTCATATATATTGTGTTGTTTGACTATTATGTTGCCAACCACGTCACGATACTCCCCACCGGGCCCACCGGTGACACGTGGAAAGTCGGGGTGTGACAGAGGTTCATTGGGGAACACTAAAAAAGTGGGGAACATGCTCATACGAACTCCGATTGGACTCATTCCATCGGCGTTGGAACCGGCTCGTCGAACCCTAACTAGGATCTCTTAACCCTAAACCCTAAATCATAACCCCTAAACCCTAAATATATTAGGGTTTGGCTTTTAGGGTTTAGCCTTAGGGTTTAGCTTTAGGGTTTAGCTTTAGGGTTTAGCTTTGGGGTTTAGGGTTTAGATTTAGGGTTTAGCTTTTAGGGTTTATAGTTTAGATTTTACGGTTTACCTTAGGTTTTAGCCTTATTTTTTAGCTTTAGGGTTGAGAGTTTAGGAGTTAGGATTTAGGGTTTAGGGTTAAGAGATCTTGGTTAGGGTTCGACGAGCCGGTTCCAACGCCGCTGGAATGAGTCCAATCGGAGTTCGTTTGAGTCGGTTCCCCGCTGTTCCCCACTTTTTTAGTGTTCCTCAATGAACCTTCCCATATATATATATATATATATATTTCTTTGTTTGAGTGTGCCATTAGTGGCGTATTGTAGAACTTGCAATTTTTGATGCGTTTGAGACCATAGACTGAATACGAACACAAGAATGATTAAGACATTAGGTAAACTTTTTTTTTTACACCGTTTATATTATCCTTACCCAAAATCAATCCTTTAGTAGCCAATTTGAGCCTAAACCTTTTGTTAGACCAATCCACTAGCCATTTAACCATTAAACCTTTTTATTTTAAACTGTGTGATGAAAACTCGCTTTTAGGAGTAGCTTGTTTTGTTTAGTGTGGTTTGTGAAAAAATAGAAAATCATTGTGAAAAAGCACAAAAATATGTGTTTGTAGTTTGTTGAATAAAAGGTGAAATATGTTGCCTTGTAGTCTGATGTTAAGTAGCTAGTTTGTTTGGTAGTTTTATAATAAAAATCAAGATTTCATCACCTTGGCCACTTTTAAAACATCATATTCCACACCCTTAGCCTAGCCCCGTTACAACCCTTAAAGCCTTTTTGAGTTGTGCTTAGTACTCGTGTTCAGTGGTGGAGAATGAATGAGTTGCAAGCCTAAGCGGGTACGTGTTTTAACCGGTTTTGAGTGAGTACTTGAAACGTTCTAATGTATTATTATTAGCCAAATGTTAAACCTAGTGGAGAGAACAGTGTGAGGGATGTGTATGATATGTTAGTTTCAAGGGCAGGTTAATCTTGGGTAACCATTTCTTAGGTGTTAATCACTTTACCGCTAAATATTTTGAAAATTGTGAAAATTTTGAACTCGGTATGACATTAAACCTTAACTTGAGTTTTGAGAATGGGAATTATATGTCTTTTATTCGACCCATGTGAAAGTGAAAAACAGATTTTGCTTGAGGGCAAGCAAAAGACAAGTGTGGGGATGTGATACGTAGTTGAAAACCGGTGCTTTATCGTGTTTAAGTTTATGTTTTTACATAACTTTTAATTTCGAGTGGCCTACTTTTGATTAGAATTGTATTTTGCAGGTCTAACGAAGTTTAAGGAGCTATTCGGGAACTATACGGAGCATCGGGAGCGAACGAGATCAATCGGGGACGCGAATTGAGCAAAACCGGAAATGACACCCTACAAGGGGCGTCGGCGACGCCCAGGGCCGTCGGCGATGCCCTAGGGTCGTTGGCGACACACCCACGTCGACGGAATTCGCGTAGGCAGCATGTTAGTGCGTCTGCAGGAAATTGAAGGTTCTAGGGGGCGTCGACGACGCAGGGGGGTCGGCCACGCCACCTCCTGCTAGCCGACGGGTTTTTTCTTTTGTTTTGCGTGCTTGAATGAATTAAAACCCAATTTTTGGGTCATTTGAAGGGGGTTACGCGTTATTTGAGTTTTGAACTTCATTTGGGAGACAAGAACACCTAGAACATCATCCTTAACCATTTCCAATCCACCTAATAATCTGTATCACAACCTTCGATCCTAACCCTAGCCTACCATTATCTCACTCATCATCCATAAAATGCAAAACCATTTAAAGAAAATTGGACAAACCGACACTCATAGCTTTGTCTCGTCATCCTTTTTCTGCTTTTCGTGCACTGATTTTACAGAAAATATAATGTACCCCCATGATTTACAACACATTGATATTTTACAGTTTGAAAACCGTTTTTCAATCTTGTGAAATTAATCATGTTTGTTCAGCCATGAGGGTTTCGGCGTATTCACTCAACATATTTTTTTTTAATTTTTAATATTTGACAAAATTTAAAAACAAACATATTTTTGGTTTTAAAATTTTCAATTTTTAGGGTTTTTAGAAATATTGTTTATTTATGTATAGAAAACAAACAAACTCTCTGTTTCAATCATCACAGGGTTCAGCAGCCTCTTCTTCTTGTGCCAGGCTGCTCCGACACTCCTCTTGATGACATTCATTTTTCTTCGGAAGCACCTGCACATTCAAATTACTCAATTACATGAACAATTTAGCCCATGTCTGTTTAACCTTAGGCATTTCAACACAATATGCATCATTTAGCTTCGGAAAATCTTTGTCATTTTGTACAAAGACTTTTTCAATTTTAACATCTTTTTCTTCATTTACCGAATTCATTTGTCTCTTAACCGACCATGTTTGACCTTTAGGAGTACCTCGTTTGTAAAAATGTGACTCTTTTTGAACATTTTGATTCTGAACAACAACTTTTGGTTTCCAAAACTGGTTTGGTTTTGTTGCATCAACAGTTGTTTTCCAACTTTGTGTTGTTCTAAATTTGGACGTCACTTGTTTCCATGTTTGTTGTGAGTCAGCCTTTGACATTTTCGGCTTCCAAGTTTGCTTTGAATCAAACTTGGTTGACTTCGGATTCACAACATCAGATTTCTGTTTTTGAACATAAACAGACTTGTTTTTCGTCACAACACCAACAGGTTTTAGATTTGGACATTTGCGTGCAAGATGTCCAGTTTGATCACATTTAAAACATGTTCTTTTTGAGACATCTTTGACCTGTTGTTGTTGTTTTTTCTGAGCATAGAACTCTTCATTAGACTGTCGTCTAAATTGGAGTTCTTTCTCTTCTTCGGAACTTGTTCCGTGAACAAAATTCATTTTTGCCTGAAAATTTGGCGTTTCATTTTTCTTCCAATTCTGTTTCTTCTTATAACCCAACCCAGCCTTCATGTTCTTCTTTTTGTAACCAGGTTTGTTATAAAAGTTTTGTGACACTTTCCAGCAAACTTTGGAATTTCAGATTTTTCAATCTCAACCATTTTAAAAACTTTGTCAATCTTCTCTGAAATCACATTCTGAATCGGGAATACAATATCTAAGAATAATTTTTCCGATCCAATCATGGAATAAGCCAATCCTTTTGAATCATCATTCAAATTTTTCTCAGATTTTGAGTTTTTCAGATATCCATCATGAAAACTAACTTCATTTTCATTCTGTGATTCAGATTTACCTTTTTCAACCGACTCTTCTTTCAACACGCTTTCAACGACCTTACCTACCACCTCTAAATCACTAGAATCATCAGATTTGGAATAGGTTACGTCAATGTTATCTGACAATTGATCTACCATGTTGAAAGCTTTTTTGACATTTTCATCATCATAAAATGCAAACTTTTCCGGTGGTGGAACTTGATGAAACTCTGAGCCAATTCCTTTCTTGTTTTGCTCAGAATCTTTACCATCCGGTTTTATGTTGAAAATTCTTTCAAGCACATATGATGACGCGTGATAACTTTTTAACTTGTTATTATCCTGTTCTAAATCAGCAATCTGACTCTTAAGTTTAGCAACATCCTCAATATAAGAATTTACAACTTGTTGCTTTATTTCATACTGTCGCTTAAACATATCAGTTGTTTCAGAACAATATCTTAATCTCGATTGAACAAGTTTCATTTGACTTTTTACATCTTCATATGACGTTTTAGTAATGTGATAGGCCAATTTTATTGAATCATATTCTTTTTTCATTTCTTGACATGCATTTTCTTTTTGAGAACATTCTTCTGTCATTTTCAAAATATTTTCTTTCAAAACTTTATTTTCTTTTTCTAATTTTTTACATTTTTCTGAAAGTTTTTCATCATTATCTTTTAAAACTTTTCGTTTTCTAACATTTCTTTGTATTTATTTTTAAAAACTTCTTTGATTTTGGTGAATTCAAGATCTCTTGTTCTGAATTTTTCATCTTTTTCAGTACAAGCACTGCATGGTTCCATGCATTTCTTGCACTGTTCAACATTTTCATTTAAGTTTTCAGAATCAGAATTTACCTCAGTGATTGACACCTCGGTGTTTACTTCTGTCTGCTTCTGCTCAGCTTCACTCTTCCTTTCTTTACCAGTACCAACATTACCAACAATATCAACTGAACTTTCAACCTTCTTCTCAACCGAACTTTCCAACTTCTTCTCAGCTTCTTCAACCTGCTGTTCTTCAGTAACAGCTTCTATTTCAACAACTTTTTCTTCTTCCTTCCTTTCCTCAGAAGTCTTCACATCTTCTTCTTCTTTTTTAACAACATCAACTTTGATTTCCTCAGCGACTTTCTTCAAATTATCAACCAAATTCTCAACATTCTTCTTCATTCTTTCTTCATCCCCCTTCCTCAAACTAGAAGTCATGGCATCTCTGATGATTTTATTCAGCCTTTTCACATATGTTTTATCTTTTTCAACATTTGTATAGTATTCGACAGATCGAGGAATTACTAAAAGAACATCATCAAAAATTATGTCCTTCTTGGGAACAACAGGTTCACCCTCTCTGTTGACATAGCACTCTCGCTTCTTGTCCCATCTTTTATTGCTTACATCACTTTCATATTCTTCTTGCATGTCATCAATTCTGTTTCCAGCAATGTTTCTTTCTCTGTATGTTTTCTTATTCAGAATCTCTTCTCTGGTTTTCTCTTTGATTTCAGCAACAAAAACATAATGTTTGCTTTTTGAAGTTGTTCTACCATGAGCTGTTTCAACACGATCTTCTTCTGGAATAATTTCACTCCAATCATACCCTTCATCATGATGAATTACTGCACATGCTCTTGACTTCTCTTTGGGATTGTTTTCGATCATTTTTGGCTCTTCTTTGCTTCGATGGTAAATTGCCTTTCGGTAATAATCATCATTGAAAGGATGTTCATTTCCATCAACTGCAGAATTGTTGCATTCTCTCTTGAAATGACCTTTTTGCTTACATTTGAAGCAGGTCACTTTGGACTTATCAAATCCAAGTTTTGTTGATGGTCCACCAATTGTCTGTTTCCCAGTAATCTCCATGTATCTCTGGGCTCTTCGAATGCAACTTGCCAAACACCAGCGAATATCTATGAGTTCCATTTCTTCCGGATCAATCTGGTCGTAGTCTTCTTTGGTCAATTCAGAATTTCCAATTTTGACAGCAACTAGACCTTCATATGATTCCAGAACAGATGCAAGGAAACTCATTTGTTGTTTTGCTGCATTAATGCTCATTGTCGGAGAATTCTTCAATTTAAGAGCAATGTTAAATAGAACTTCTTCAGATTCTTCAGTGTTTGCTTTTGAAGAAGATGAATGGTATCCTGGATTGTAACTTGATGAGCTTTTCTGTGGTTCTTTTGTCCTCTCACCACTGAATGCTGTCTTTGGTGAATCATCAACTTTCACATAAGGTGTGTTACCTTTGTAATAAAGACCCACATTTTGTTGATGTGAAGAACTGCTCATCTTGTTTTGCTTCTGCAACTCCAATTCATGACTTTCAATTTTTTCTATCAAGACATCAAGAGAAATTTCATCATATAACACATCATTTTTCAATATGAACACAAACGTTTGCCATTGATCAGCTCGTGGTAACGCTTCTATGATTTTATCGATTATTTCTTCTCGAGTTTTAACAATTCCAAAACGATCAAGTTCAATTTTTAAATGACCAAATCTCTCTATCATTTGTCGAACTGATTCACCTTTCATGCTATCAAACAAATCAAATTCTTTCTTTAATAAAGCAATTTTATTTATCTTGATTTGTTTACCCCCCTCAGCTTTAACCCGTAAAGCTTCCCAAACAGATTTTGATGACCCATCATGTTGTAATAAAGCAAACATGTCATTTCTAATTGATGATTGGATTAAAGCAATCATTCTCTGTTCAGCTGCAAAATCTGATTTGTCTTCTTTGGATAAGCTTTTGAGTGGGGTTTCTTCTCCTTTATCATTGACTGGCCTACTTTAACCAAACTCCAAACAGAACCAGCTCTCATGAGCATAAGCTTTTGCCCAGTTGATGAAACGTTCTTTCCACCAAGTGTAATCTTCAATACTTTCAAGAGTTGGTGGTTCCGAATGTGTGCCGTAGAAGTTATCATGTTTAATGTTTTCATTGATCGCTTTTGTTATGGTTTTAGGTGTAACAATTGAGGTTTCGGAAGACTCCGATGTAAACGCCTTGTAAAACGTGTTGTAAAACTCTTCAGCCATAATGTGAACTTCTTGAATTACCTGGAGACAAACAAACAAACAAAATCAGTTTAAACACTTATCAATTAACTGATTTGAACTGATACTCGGTTGGTGCGAAATGATCTTGATGTGAAATGACTATTTGGTGCGGAATGAGTTTGGTGCAAAATGACCCTTTCAAATGAAATGAAGTATCTTTCACACGAAATGGTAGATTTGGAGCGAAATAGCAACTTTGGTACGAAATGAATGTTGATTTCGTACGAAATGAAATTTCAGATGACTATTCCGTGCGAAATAAAGATTGATATGTTGATTTCGTACGAAATGAAGTTCTCAATATCAAT
Organism: Helianthus tuberosus; assembly: GCA_030545235.1. Lineage (NCBI taxonomy): Eukaryota > Viridiplantae > Streptophyta > Magnoliopsida > Asterales > Asteraceae > Helianthus > Helianthus tuberosus. Next base: position 52,698,574 of record CM060415.1, on the reverse strand, counting down.
TCCGTGCGAAATGATATTCTCAAGATTGATTCCGTGCGAAATGATATGCAAACTGGTTATTCCGTGCGAAATGATAAGTTGATTTCGTGCGGAATGATGATGATGTCACACTTTCGATCAAGATTTTGTCAAATTGATCCTGTTTTAAGCTGAATTAAGGTCTGATACTTTCAAGGATTTGACAAAACTGTGTTTCGCGAGTAATGTATGAAAATCAATCCATTTTGTCTGTAAAATTTTGTTAATTTTGAAAAAGAAGGTGTAGAAGTCCGAAATCTGATGAACTTAAGCTGAATTCTGTAAGAACTCTTCCTCCTGAGCTCTGATACCACTTGTAGGATCGTTGTATGACCTAAACGAGTCGTTCAGAAGAGTTTGGATCCGAATCAAAGGCGGAATTCAGAGATACAGACTTGTTTACAGCTTGATTCACTTATAATGTCTCTTGTATTGATATAATAGTGTTACAGCACCTGGAGACAATTCGGCAGAGCTTCGCTACCGATTTCCAAAAGTTACAAATGACAAACCATGCACCCCTATATATAGACTAGGTATTTCATACGAAATGACTTCAGTTCATTTCGTACGGAATGAATTTCTTCATTTCGTGCGAAATAGCCTTTGGACATTTCGTGCGAAATAGCTATCACACACACAAACCTAATTTCTAGCCTAACGAGCACTGGTTTATCCTATCTGATTACAAGACTCGATACAAGACGAAGTCAATAGACATATGCACTAACAAAGAGATTGAGATGGAGGCTCCTGGAAAAGTGTAACCTAGGTTAAACCCAGCAAGTATCGCACACACCGACAAACCCTTAGTTGAGAGGAGCGTAGAAAAGAGACCCGTACAGGTTAGACCATCTCCTATCATAGATCCTTCAGGCATCCCATACCCCTCCCGCCTTAAGCAACAAAAGTATACTAAGGAATATGGGCAATTCTTAGACATGTTCAAATAGTTGAAAATCAATCTTCCGTTTATCGAGGCCCTTCAATCCATGCCTAAATACGCAAAATTATTAAAGGACATTCTAAAGCGTAGAGATAGGTTAGGAGAGATCTCTAACATCCACTTGAATGGTGGGTGTTTCGTCGTTGTCTTGAACAAGGTTCTGGAAAAATTGACAGATTCGGGTCGTTTTACCATTCCTTGCCTCTTCGGGAGTGACACCGAGTGTAGAGCCCAAGCTAATTTAGGTGCTAGTATCAACCTCGTGCCCTACTCACTTTACCAAAAGCTAGACCTAGGAGAGTTGTCACCTACCCGCATGTCCTTGTCATTAGTCGATAGGTAAGTCAAGAATTCTCGTGGCATTGTCGAAAATCTATTAGTTAAGGTCGATAAATTCAACTTTCCTATAGACTTTGTCATTCTTGATATGGAAGCTGATAAGAGAGTTCCTATCATTTTAGGACATCCATTCTTGTGTACCTCAAAGGCCATCATTGTTGTCTTTGATGGTAACATCACACTTCGAGTCGATGAGGAAACGGTCCCATTTGAGGTAGCCCATTCGATACAACACCCTAGTGGTTCCAACGACTATAGCGGTCCATTTCACTCGGTTTATTTCAAAAACTCATTCTTATCATGCGTTGACCAGTGTCTAGACTTCATTAGTGGAGTCGATCTAGTAGGTGAGGGTGTAGAGGAAGAAATTGAGGAGGTTGTGGAAGAGTGTGAGGAAGAAGATGGGTCCACTTTTGTTCCCAAAGTGCTAGAGCTTAGTGAGGTTAGGGATGATAGTGAGAGAATTCCAATAGAAACTCCCACCCCATTAGAGCTTAAGGTCCTCCCGTCCAATTTAGAGTATGCATTCTTAGGTGAGGGATCGAATTTTCCCATCATTATCTCTTCTAAATTGGCAGAGGAGGAGAAGAGTAGGTTGTTAGAAGTCTTGAAGTTGAATCGTGAGGCAACTGGATGGAGGCTTTCGGATATTAAAGGCTTTAGCCCCACCTATTATACCCATCGGATACTCATGGAAGATGAATATAATCCGGTGGTGCAACCTCAAAGGCGCCTTAATCCAAACATGCAAGAGGTTGTCAAGAAGGAAGTCCTCAAGTTGTTAGATTCCGGGGTGATTTACCCCATTTTCGACTCCCCGTGGGTTAGTCTGACCCAAGTTGTCCCGAAGAAGGGTGGGATGACAGTGGTCATGAATAAGAAAAATGAGCTTATCCCTTCTAAGACTGTCACCGGTTGGCGTGTGTGCATTGACTATCGAAAGTTAAATGACGCCACCCGGAAAGACCACTTCCCTCTACCGTTCATCGATCAGATGTTGGAGCGTCTATCGGGTCAACAGTTCTACTGTTTTCTCGATGGATATTCGGGTTATTTCCAGATCCCCATCGCACCGGAGTATCAGGATAAAACGACATTTAGATGCCCTTATGACACCTATGCCTACCGACGCATGCCATTCGGGTTGTATAACGCTCCGGCCACTTTTCAACGTTGCATGGTCGCCATATTCCAAGACATGCTTGAGACTTCTGTGGAGGTTTTCATGGATGACTTCTCGGTCTATGGTGGCACTTTTGATCATTGCTTGACCAATCTTGATAGGATACTGTTGGATCTGAGTTTGTTTCTGATTGTATTTTGTGTTTGTAATTAAAATGAAGATGGATGAGTGTGCAGCGGAAATATGATGAAAACAAACTTTGCATACAATCAAACGAGAGTAATACTTTGATCAAACATCTTTTCACAATGAATCGGAAGATTGAATTTATTTCAATAACGATTACAATGATTGATGAATGAATGCAAACTCCCCCTCAGCCAGAGCTCAGTTGTTTGTTCGTGCAAAGAAGACGATGATGCAAAAGAGCTAATAGAACAGTACAAAGTACTGAACTATTTATAGGCACTTGCAAACTACTGAGCATCTTAGCTGACGTCACCATGAAAGTGACATCTAACCTCCTAACAAACTCTAACCTCTGATCTATACAAACACTGATGTACTAACTACTGCTATTACATTTCATTACATAAAAGACACTTAAACAGCTGCTGCATCCTTCCACTGCTGTGAACCCAGCAGTGCTTGTCCGGATCAGCAGTACTAGACTCAAGGCAGTAGAATGAATCAGCAGAGCTTTGGTCTTCCATCAGTCTTTGACATTGGGCAGTAGATGCAAGGCAGCAGTTGTAGGTCAGCACTTAGTAAGACCAGCAGATAGGAGGTCAGCAGATATGAAACCACTTTCAAGGGGAGAGATTTGTATGTAAACATCTGCTTATTCTGGATCCACTGCTCTGATCCAGTTTTGGCTTTAATTATCTGTTCCTCTGATAGGGTTCAATCCCAACAATCTCCCCCTGGAACAGATAATGCCAAAACTCTTCATTATTGTGGAATTCTTTATTGCCTCATCAACAGTTCCCTTATCTGACCTTTAAATTGTAATTCAAAGTCTAGGGCATCTGTATCTTCATCATCCCTGCTAAGTGGAAGATCAAGGAGATCCTGCAAATCTTCAAGACTCAGGCCAAGAGCTTGTTCCCTTGATATTTTCTCCACTTCTCCACCAGACCTGAGCAAAGTCAATACGCAGGTCTGTTTGTCAGTTTCCCACTTTTGTATTTTTGAGCCTGGTGGGTTTCTTGGGAGATGTTTATTTGCAGAAGTATTTGGTGAGGCTGGCCTATTCATAACTGGCTGAGCAGTTCTTGCAGTTTGATCCAATCCAAGAGTTTCTATGACCATTTTCTTCATGCCTTCTTTTACAAGGTCATCTCCTCTTATCATCTCTTGAATGGTTTCACCTCTCAACTGTTTGTGTGCCCTTCTTTTATAGATGGCAGCACCAGTTGGAGCAGTGGCTCTCCTGATTTGCAGCTTTGTTGGTCTTTTTGAAACCTCTGCTTCAGGATAGTCAGGCTTTTGAGGAACATTTGGATCTTTCTTTCTTAGTTCCTCCAACCTTTTGTAGGTGATCCTGACCACATCTTCTTTCCATCTAGCAACTTGTCTCTTGTTTCCATATTCAGCAGCAACCAGTTCTTCTTTCATTCTCTTCAGTTCTACCTGTTTGTCAGGTACATTCTTTCTAAACTTTGCCCAGTCAGGAGGAGTGTGAGTGACTTTCCTTTTTATCATGTCTTGAATTCTTGCAGCTTCATTTTCAAGCTCAGGAACAGTCCACTCTTTGTACATGTATTTCTCTCCTTTGTACTTCTTGTGAGCCATGATGCTTTCAATGTAGTCTTTCTTCAAAGTTTCAGCTGCTCTTTCTGAAATTTGTTAACTGACATTTTTTGCAAATTGTTCTAGGGATCTGACCTGTGTGAGCAGATATTGATAGTTTCTTGAAATTTCTTTGTCAGATTTCCCTTGTGTGTTTCTTTTTGAGATATCCTCTGCTTGCTTGGCCTTGATTTCCAAATATTCATCAACATTTTTAGGCCAGGGATATCCTTTTATTGATGGCAAACTCCTTTTGGCAGGGTCATCCTCATAGTAAAAAGATTTTATTTCTTCTCTAACAGCTGCTAGTTCAAGAGGAAATTGAACACCTGCAGGAGGTAAGGGCTTGTACATTGGAACTGAAGAGAGAGGAACTGGTTTTGGTATTGTGACAAGAACTAAAGATTTTGAAGATGTTTGTGGTGGTGAAGTGTCATCATCTTTGAGAATTAGCCTTCTCCTCTTTGTTTGAGGAGGGGCTGATGATGTTTTGGATGGAACAGTGGTGGTGGATGAAGTGGCAGTGGTTTGTGATAAACTAACAGTTGTTGGAACAACTGGTGTTCCAACCACTGTTGTCTTTACAGCAGATGTTTTAACAACTGCTGTCTTCTGCCTTTTGGCAGGAGGTGATTTTGTTTTTGATGGTGATGGTGGTAAAGCAGTGGATTTGGTGTATGTTGAAGTGGTGTGTGTTGAAGTGGGAGCAGATGTTGAAACCACTGAAGTACCAACAATAGTGGGTACAGCAGGAGTTACAACAGCTGTTTTAGGTGGTGGTTTTGGAACAGACTTTGAACGTCTGGTTGGAATAGATTTGGGTAGCCTTACTCTTCTTGTAGGCTTCTTCTTTTCATCAATAAGATTTTCATCATCTTTTGACCCTGAAGTACCCTGATCCGGATAATCCACCCTGGCTTTCCTTTTGGCCTCTCTATCCCTTTTTACACTTGCAGCTGCTTCTGCCAGTGCATTTGTAGTCACATCAATTTTCTTGCTTCCATCTGGCAAAGGGATCTGTTTGGTCATGTTTGCATTTTCAGGTTCAATGTAGAGACCATCCTCTATTCCCTTCTTTTTCCACTCCTGAATTTTCTCCCCCTTTTTGGCATTATCTGGGGGAAGTTGATAAATGAAGCGAACTTTTGGAGGAGCAGTGCCAGTGGTGTGCAGGATCTGAGTTTTGAGAGCCTTTAGATCAGTCTGAGTGTTCTTGAACCTTGACTCCATTGCATTTCTCAGCTGTTGGACATGTTTTTCATGTTGCTGATCTGCTAATTGTGCTTGTTGATGGAGAAAAGGTTGAAACAAATTCCAGAGCTCATTTGTAGCAGGTGCTTTTTGTGAAGCAGGTGCTTGAGATGGAACAGCAGTTGATTGTACCTTTTGTACTTGTAACACCTGTTGTAGCATATCTTTGAGTTCTGCAACAGAGTTATCAAGCTTTTCAATACGGTCCGTCAATTTCTGGTACTTTAAACCATCACCCAAGTGAATGGGATCATCTGATTTCCCACTAGCAGTGGTTTTATCAGTAGTTGATGTAGGGAGTGTACTCCAAACATTAACCACTGATGCCCCTTTTTCTTGGTACTGGGGTCTTCTTCCTTCAACACTTGACAACCTTTTGATGTTGCCAGTAGGATATATAAATCCACTGGTGGTTGGCAGAGGTGCTATGTAAGGAATTGCCTCCAAGGAAGTCTTATTAATGTAACCACTGTCCAACTGTAAACCAGTGGGTTCAACAGGTGTAGTGGCTGCTTCACTTGGACAACCACCAAGAGTTACTTGTAACTCAAGGGGTGTAACCTCCTCAGGTTGTGTTGGTGGGTTAGCAAAGATTGATTCATCAGACCCAGTCAGTTGTTGAGGTGTATTCTCATTGATAGGGGATTGAGAAGGACTGGTTAGTGCCTGGTTCAAATCAATTGCATCCAACAGCAGTTTAGTTGGTGGGGGAATTGTGGATGTGATGGGTGGTGTAGAAAGTGGATTTGCCCCGGGTATTGAGCTGTGGATGATAGAAACAAGTGTTTCCAGAGCATCATGATGTGGAGACCCTATTTGTACAACCTGTTCTTTTTGTGAAGAAGCAGGAGGAGTGTTGGTTATGGGTTGAGATATTTGTACCAACTGCTGTGAGGAAGAAGCAGCAGTGGTTTCTTGTGACTTTTGTGTTGTCAAAGGCATTTCCTCTGGTATCTCATCCTCCAGAGTTGCCTTTTTGATTGGTTTGGGGGTTTTTTGATTTTTCTTTTTGTGTGGCTTTTTGTGGATTGTAGGTGTGGGTTTCAAAACAGTTGGTCTGCTGCTTTGATCACCTTGAGCAGTGGGCTCAGCAGCAGATACCTGAGGAGCAGTTGTAACTGCTGAAATCTGCTCAGGCACATCTGCTTGTGTTTTGCAAGGTGCTAATCATTCTTGAAAAAGTTTCAGTTGTTAAACTGTTTATTTGAGTAGAATCACCTTGGTTTATTGCGGCTAAATCATCCTTACTGAATTTCTTTGCAAAATAGTAACTTAAAAACCTTGGAAATAGTAAGAATGATTTTGTTTCAACATTATTAACCAAATCTTTAAAAATTTCCCGAGAATAGTTAAAATTTTCTTCTTGAAGAATTGCATATCCCAGATTTTGAATCTTTAAAGGGATTTCATTGAAAGAAGTGGTTTTATTTGAAACACATAGTAGGAGGGTATGAAATAAAAATCTGGTTGCAGAAGGAAAATAACCTTTTTGTAAGGTAAGTTTATTCATCATTGTGGCTTCATACCCTCTTTCAATGAAGTCAGTTTGCAACTCGTTTTTAGTGAAAGAAATTTTACCTTCTTGATCATCGAGTTGAAAGACCTCTGAAATGGATTGTGGCGTGATTTGGACAGCTTTACCCTTTATAGAAGAGTGTATGGTGGTTGCAATGTCTCCTTGTTTTTCAAGGGTTGCATTCTTCCAAAACTCCCTTTGGGTTTCCAAATAGATTGGTGCATCGACAGTGAACAAAGTTTTGTACTTTGATTTTGCCATGGTGTCAATGATGGAATCGAAAACATTGGTGGTTCCTGGTTTAGTGAGAAGACCCAGGAGATTGTGGGATGGTTTATATGGAATTTCAGTGGAAATTGCCTTTTGAGAGGTTGTTTTCGATGAAGATTTGGATGAGGGTTTTGAAGATGACTTCGATTTTGTCATTTTGAAGATGATGATCGAAGAAATTTGTGAAGAAATGAGATGAAAAACTGCTTTGAGAAGAGAATTTTTAAGAATTCAATTCGACAGTAAAACCCTGTTTTGGTGGTGAATGGGGGATTTTATAGAGAAGAAAGTGAATGCTGAGGTGGCAGCCGTTACAAAAGGTCTGACCACTATGTACTGCCCACGTGACAACCCCTGGTGAAAGTGAAGGACAGTACTTTTGTGAAAGTGACTGATGAAGGCAGTGGTATGAAAGCAGTGGATGATTTTCACTATCAGTGGATAGCATATCAGTGGATAAGACACTGCTTTTGAACAACAGAGTTTATCAAAGGAATGAGAGAACAGGGTTGACTTTCAGCAGTGGACAAACTTTTAAAGTATAGCAGACTTTTGAACAATCAGTGGTTATGGCAGACTTTTAAGGATTTTAATGAAAATTTCATTGTTAGCTATTTTTAAGGATGGATTTTTGATTTTCTGAAAACATTTTGTTGCTTTTATTCATAGAAAAACAAGATGTTGCTTGTTATTCCATGTTCAGCATCCCAATCCTAGAGACCAAGCTTTCAAAACTGGCTGTATCAAGTGCTTTTGTGAGCACATCTGCCAGCTGGTCTTTAGTTGGGACATGATGCAGAGAAATCAAACCTTTTTCATAGCAATCCCTCACAAAGTGATGCCTGATGTCGATGTGTTTGGTGGTGGAATGGGAAACTGGATTTTTGATGATATTTTCTGCTGCCTGGCTGTCCAACATAAGTGGTGTCTTTAAGGCAGTGATACCAAAATCCAGCAACTGATTTTGAAGCCACAGGAGTTGGGCTGTACAGCTTGCAGCAGCAATGTATTCAGCTTCAGCAGTGGATGTTGAAACAGCTGCTTGCTTTTTGCTTTGCCATGAAACTAAGCAATCACCTAGAAACTGTCACCCTCCTGATGTGGACTTCCTTGTAGTGTTACATCCAGCAAAGTCACTGTCTGAGAAACCTGAAAGCTTGATATTCCCATTAGCTGGATACCAGATACCAAGTGTGGGAGCACCTTTTATGTATCTGAAGATCCTTTTTACAGCAATGAGATTTGATTTTCTGGGAGCTGATTGACTTCTTGCACAGACACATGTTGCAAACATGATGTCTGGTCTAGATGCAGTTAGGTACAATAAAGACCCAATCATGCTTCTATAAAGTGTTTGGTCAATCAGCCCATCTTTTTCATCAGACATGACCAGCTTATTTATTGCCATGGGTGTGCTGCATGGTTTACAATCATTCATATCAAATTTTGTCAAAAGTTCTTTAGCATATTTGCTTTGATGAATGAAAGTTCCATTTTGCATTTGCTGAACTTGGAGACCAAGAAAGCATTGCAACTCACCCATTGCACTCATTTCAAACTCAGTTGTCATGAGTTCTCTAAACTCTTCACACATTGAGTTACATGTGCTTCCAAAAATAATGTCATCCACATAAATCTGGACAATCATTAAATCCTTCCCTCTCCATTTTAAAAACAGTGTTTTATCAATGGTACCTCTTTTGAAACCATTTGAGAGTAGGAAGTTGGAAAGAGTTTCATACCAGGCCCTTGGTGCTTGTTTCAAGCCATACAAGGCTTTGTTTAGCCTGTAGACATGATCTGGAAAAAATGGATCCTCAAAACCTGGAGGTTGACAAACATACACCTCTTCTTGAATTGTACCATAGAGGAAAGCACTTTTGATATCCATTTGAAACACCTTCATATTGTGGTTGACAGCAAAGGCCAGGAACAGTCTGATGGCTTCCAATCTTGCAACAGGGGCAAATGTTTCATCATAATCAATCCCCTCTTCCTGTCTGTAACCTTGAACCACAAGCCTGGCTTTATTCTTGACAACAATACCCCTTTTATCAGTTTTGTTCTTGAAGACCCACTTTGTGCCAATAGGACTAACCTCTTCTGGCAGTGGTACAAGCTCCCATACTTGTTGTCTTTTAAACTGTTGGAGTTCCTCTTGCATGGCTTCTACCCAGCTGTTGTCTTTCAGTGCCTTTTGGTACTTGACTGGCTGATGGAGTGATAGAAAACCGGAAAAAATACAAATGTTTTGGGTTTGGCTTCTTGTGAGCACCCCTTCATTTATGTTGCCAATGATTTGATCAGGTGGATGAGATCTCAAGAAGATTAAATCTCCTTGGTATGGTATGATGGCATTTGTTTGTGAAGGCTGCAAATGTGTATCATCTGAGCTAACCACTGCTGGGGACTTTGATGATCCAGCAGTGGCTTCAAAAGGTGGTGGAATAGGAGGTAATGAAGTGGACAACTGCTGACTCTTATCCACTGTTTGAGGACTTTTGTCAGCAGTGTTTGAGGATGTGGAAGCAGTGGTGGATGGGCTACTTTGGTCAACAACTGTTGAGGTAGCAGTGGTTGAGCTTTGACAACTGTTTTGAACAATTGTTGCTTTTCCCTTTGTGGCAGACCTTTGAGGGATGATGATTTCATACCCATAGTCTGGTGTTGTATCCTCTGATGAACCTGCACTGTTAGTCTTGACAGCAGTATTTTCAAAAGTAAATTTTTCAAGATCAAACAGATCTGCAGGGTTTGCTGGGATTTTCATTGATGAAAGTTCATTGAACTTAACATTCAAAGTCTCCTCCACTGCCTTGGTCCGTGTATTGAACACTTTGTAGGCCTTGGCAGTGGTTGAGTATCCCAAATGATAACCACAATCAACTTTGGCTGCAAATTTTGAAATGGAATCTTTTAAGTTCAAAATAAAGCATGGGCAGCCAAACACCTTGAAATATGAGATCAGTGGTTTGATTTTATACAGAATTTCATAAGCAGTCTTTTTGTGCCTGGGGTTTATTAAAACTCTGTTCTGGACATAGCAAGCAGTGTTTACTGCCTCTGCCCAGAAAGTTAATGGCAAACCTGAATCTGCAGGCATGGTTCTGGCAGCCTCAATCAAAGTTCTGTTCTTCCTTTCCACTACCCCATTTTGCTCTGGTGTTCTAGGGATGCTGTACTGCCTTACAATCCCTTTCTTCACACAGAAGGCATCCAACTCCTTATTTTTAAATTCTGTGCCATTGTCACTCCTGAAGCTTTTCACTGGAAGGTCAAATTGCTTTTCAACCTGTGTCACAAAGTCTTGCAAAATGCCTGCAGTCTCATCTTTTGAGTGTAAAAAGAAAGTCCATGTAAACCTAGAAAAGTCATCAACAATAACCAAACAATATCTTTTCTTTTTGAGGCTCATGACTTGAACTGGGCCAAACAAATCCATGTGTAGCATTTGCAAACACTGGGTTGTTTTGGACTCTTCAATGGACTTGTAAGAACTTTTATGCTGTTTTCCTTTTAAACAGGAAATGCAATGTTCAGAACATGAAAACAATTTTTGTGGTAGGCCTCTCACCAAACCATTTTTTGAAATTTCAGTGATTGTCTTAAGATTTGTGTGCCCCAACCTTCTGTGCCAAAGTTCTGTCTCTTTGTTAGAGGCAGCTGAGAACAGACAGGCATCAGCTCTGGGACACTCTTTGGACATATCAACAACATAAACATTGCCACTTCTTTGAGCAACAAGTTTAGTTTGACCAGTTTTGATTATTGCTTCAATCTTTTTGACCATTTCTGGTCTAACAATCATACAACAATCTTTTGTGAAGAATGACCCAAACCCCTTGTCACTCATTTGGGACACACTCAGAAGGTTGAATTTCAGATTGTCTATTAGATTGACATTTTCAAATTTTATATTTCCAGATTGCACTGTACCAGACCCCAGAACTTTCCCTTTACTATTATTCCCAAAGGATATATCACCCCCACCATGGATTTTAAAGTCTTTGAGGAGGGCTTTACATCCTGTCATGTGCCTGGAGCCTCCACTATCTACATACCAAAGACTATCAAAGCATGCAGAAGCTCCCTGCACATGAAGTAAAAGGATTAGTTCATTAAGGTCTCCAAAGCCAGCAGGGCTTTGGATGGGGTCTCAACAGTGTCTGTGATGGATACAGAATGATGGACAGTGGTTAGGTCAGGGGTTTGGACTGTTTTAGGACAGTGTTTCTCTAACCACTGTTGTGGGTCTTGACCAATAACCTGCTGGTAACCAAAAGGATGCCTGTTCACTCTGGGTTTAGAGGGCCTTTTGCAGGCCTCATAAACGTGTGGAATCCTTTGGTAAGACTTTTTTTCCTTTCCTTTTCTTAACTGATTGGCAGGGGGTGCATCAGTAACCTGAACATCTCTTTTGACAGATGTTTGGTTCAGCTGTTTTGTGACAGCTGTTTCAACTGGCACAAACAGTGGTTGTTTCTTGGTGAATTTGACAGATGTTGATGATGATGATGGACTCAAGGATGTTTTAGCAATGTACTCATTCTTTTTCACATCAAAGTTTTTGAGATACACACATGCTTGAGTTTTGTGGTTTGTTTTACCACAAACAATGAAACTTTCAATTGAGACAATGACACTTGTTCTGTTTAAATCATAAGCTTTTAAGTGGAAACAATCTTTTGTTAGATGATTCCTTTTCTCACAGAATTCACAAAACAAGTTATCAATTTTTTCTTTCTTCTTTCTTTTTTCAGACTCTTTTGCAGCAGAGGTTTTAACCACTGCTGGGATGTCCTTTAGAGGTATGAATTTAGCTTTTGGAGCTTTAACACCACCAGTTGATGTAAAGTCCATTGGCTTGAAATTTTCAAGAATATCACACTCATCAGACCATTTTGGTTTAAACTGATGATCCTCAAGCTCCTTGAAAGTGGAGGATCCCATTGGTCTGTTAAGTGTGATTTTGTTACCAAGTTTGTCAGTGATTTTCACTTCTTGGCCATTCTTGTTTGTGGGGATGAGCTCAGTGGTTTCATCAGTGGTTTGGACAGATTTTTCAAAAGCAATATGTTCATCATCATATTTTCTATAACCAACCCCAAATTTCACATTGCTTTCAATCTGTTTGGCAAGCATCACCTCATATCCTCTGCAGGATTCCACCCATCTTTCACAAGTAATCTGGGTGGATTCCAACTCCTTTTTACAAACTTGGTATTTTTCTACCATAGTTTGAAGTTGGGTTTTGGTTATGCTTTGCTCTTCTTTGAGACAACTGATCTCTTTTTCCTTTTCAGTCAATTTGTTTTTAAGTTCTTTTAAAGACTTTTCAAATTTAACTTCATCAATTAAGATTTTATCCCGAAGGTTTTGATTCACCTCTTTGATGTTAGCAAAAGCAATTATGCAATTGTCAGAACACAGTTTTTCAAGAACTTGAGGAGATACCTTGGCAGCTGCCATCATTGCACAATCACATTGATGATCTTCTTCATCATCAGCTTTCACCTTCTTTCACCAGCCTTTTCTTCCTTCTCATCTTCTTTGTCCTCTTTGGACCATGGATCTGTCATTGGTTCAATCAGGGTACCTGAACTTTCTCCTAACAGTAGTTCACCAGCTACAGCAGTAACCACTGCTTCAGTCACCTCATCCACTGTTTCAATACTCAGCTGTTCCTCTTCAGTTTCAACCCCCTCCTGTATTGACTCTAATGCCATCAAACAAAAATCATTATGAGAAGAGTCATTAGAAGCATAGAGTGCAAAATTTTCATCACTAAGGTCTTCAGGCATACTGCTCCAGTCAACAAACCCTTGAGTGAAAAAGCTTTGTTGATCTGGTTGTACTGCTGCTGGAGCAGTGGTTTGAGGTGCAGGCTGCACTTGTGCCTGGGGGACAGGGGTTTTAACATATTGGATTTGTGGAACAGTAGTTTGGACATAGTGCACAGGCACAGGGGCAGCAGCATAGTGAGCAGTGTTCACTTGAGCTGCTGGGGCATACTGGGCATAGTGCACAGTGCTTTGGTTTTGAGGTCTAGGATTTGAGCTAGGATGAGTAATTATGGGACCAGTAGTTTGACTCCTACATTCCCTAGAGAAATGTCCCAACCTATTACACTTGTAGCACTTGATTTTCGATTTATCCAACCCAACCCTTAGATTCCCATGCAAACCTGGGAATTTTCGCCCTGTTCTTTTGTAAAATTTGCTAGTTCTAACACTTAGCAAAGCCAGTTGGTGCAGGATGTCCATTTCCTCTAAGTCAGTGGGATCAAAATGTTGCAAATCATTTAGTTCAAAGCATAAATTGTCTGACATCTGGTTTTCGTTAGCAGTGAATGCATAACTAGCAGAGTGAGGATCAGGGTTGTTAAAGTTTGCACCAGCAGTTATGTCAATGAAGTGATCATAACCCTGATCCTTACCACTGCTCCCAGATTCTTCTTGACCCAGAAGAGCAGTATTACCGAAAGTGTAATCATCAGTAACTTTTCCTGACTCTTGTAACCTCCTTTTCTGGTTCAACTCCCTTTCGCAGGTCAGGAGTCGACCGTGGAGTTGGGTCAGGTCAGATCCTTGAACTCAGGTGAGTTTCGGGTGACAAAAGCTATGGTGTCCCATTTTTCTGGCAGTGACCTGAGGAACCTGCTATTTTGAGTTGAGTTTGTAAAAGTGGTGTTAACAAGCCTCAGTTCACTGACGAGACAACTGAAACGCTCAAATTGTTGCGTTAGTGATTCACCTTTAACGTAGCAAAATGTTTCATACTGTTGGTTCAGGATTTCCCTATTGTTTTCTATGACTTCTTCTGTTCCCCCAAATTGTTCCTTAAGTGCGTCCCATAACTCTTTGGCACTGTTACAGTGTAACAGTCCAGCATAAATCTCATTGGGCAGCGCTGATGCTATGATGCTAAACGCTTTAGCATCTAGTTCGAACTTTTGATAGTCGGTTTCGGTATAATTTTCAACTGGTTTTGGAACGAACTTTTTAGCATCTTCAGCACTTGGCACTGTAGGAACGTGGGGACCATAAATGACAGACCTCCAACAACCTGTGCTTTGTTGAGCAAGGATGTGACCCATCCTCCTCTGCCAGATGTTGTACTCATTTATTTTTAGCATAGGTGGTTTAAAAAGCGAACCGATGTTGTTTTTATCATCTTGAGATTGTGACGTCATTCTTGTTGTTTTACAGACACTGAGAAATCAACTTTAATGGTGATTAATCTTTGCTCTGTTTTTCAACAAACGAACAAACGATCAGTATCAACTATTATGAGCTGAACTATTTACGTCAAAATGATTGTTAAATCAAATTTGACTGTCCAGGCTCTGATACCAATTGTTGGATCTGAGTTTGTTTCTGATTATATTTTGTGTTTGTAATTAAAATGAAGATGGATGAGTGTGCAGCGGAAATATGATGAAAACAAACTTTGCATACAATCAAACGAGAGTAATACTTTGATCAAACATCTTTTCACAATGAATCGGAAGATTGAATTTATTTCAATAACTATTACAATGATTGATGAATGAATGCAAACTCCCCCTCAGCCAGAGCTCAGTTGTTTGTTCGTGCAAAGAAGACGATGATGCAAAAGAGCTAATAGAACAGTACAAAGTACTGAACTATTTATAGGCACTTGCAAACTACTGAGCATCTTAGCTGACGTCACCATGAAAGTGACATCTAACCTCCTAACAAACTCTAACCTCTGATCTATACAAACACTGATGTACTAACTACTGCTATTACATTTCATTACATAAAAGACACTTAAACAGCTGCTGCATCCTTCCACTGCTGTGAACCCAGCAGTGCTTGTCCGGATCAGCAGTACTAGACTCAAGGCAGTAGATTGAATCAGCAGGGCTTTGGTCTTCCATCAGTCTTTGACATTGGGCAGTAGATGCAAGGCAGCAGTTGTAGGTCAGCACTTAGTAAGACCAGCAGATAGGAGGTCAGCAGATATGAAACCACTTTCAAGGGGAGAGATTTGTATGTAAACATCTGCTTATTCTGGATCCACTGCTCTGATCCAGTTTTGGCTTTAATTATCTGTTCCTCTGATAGGGTTCAATCCCAACAGATACTAAAGAGATGCATAGAGACCAACCTAATGTTTAATTGGGAAAAGTGTCACTTTATGGTGACGGAGGGGGTAGTATTAGGCTACAAGATTTCTGGAGAGGGGATAGAGGTAGATAAAGCGAAGATAGATACTATTAGTCGATTACCTCTACCCACTAGTGTTAAATCGGTCCATAGTTTTCTTGGTCATGCGGGCTTCTATAGGTGTTTTATTAAGGATTTTTCAAAAATTACTCGCCCCATGACCCGACTCCTCGAAAAAGATGTGCCTTTTGTCTTTGACGAGGAGTGTCTTAAAGCATTCGGCTTTTTGAAGGAAAAGTTGGTTAGTGCATCGACCCTTGTGTCGCCCAATTGGAGCTTTCCCTTTGAGCTCATGTGCGATGCATGTGACTACGCTGTCGATACATTATTGGGCCAAAGAGTCGATAAACATTTCCATCCGATCTACTACGCTAGCAAAATGCTAAATGTTGCTCAAGAGAACTATACCACCACAGAAGAATAACTCTTAGTCGGTATTCGCGTTTGATAAATTCCGGTCTTACCTTGTGCTTTCAAAGACTATCGTTTTCACCGACCATTCCACCTTGCGTTTCTTTTCCAAAAGAAAGACGCCAAACCGCGTCTTATATGGTGGATTCTTCTTTTATCGTTGTTCGATATTGAGATTAGGGACAAGAAGGGAGTGGAAAATGCAGCGGCCGATCATTTTGCACGCTTAGAGGATCCTAAGAGAGAAGAGATTCGTGAGGATGCATAGGAGATAAGTTCCCTCACTAGTCCATAGATTTGGTAGAGGCCGAGAGAGAGGGTTTGCCTTGGTTTGCTGATTTGGCAAATTATTTAGCATACGGGGTTGTGGTGAAGGGGATGACTACTCAACAAAAACAGAAATTCTATAGAGATGCTAGGAAATACATTTGGGATGATCCATATTTGTTCAAGATAGGTAGTGATAGAATCCATAGGAGGTGTGTCCCTAGGGAAGAGGGTTTAGATATTTTGAGACATGTGCATGAGGGATTGATGGGAGGTCATCATGGGCCCCACATTACCCCCCAAAAGGTCTTCGATTGTGGCTTCCACCCATTTGAGATATTGCCAGTACGTTGGAAGGCGTCACATCTTCGTACTGGCAATATCTCATCCAAGGATGACATGCCCCAAAACCCTATTCAAATTCTTGAAATCTTTGATGTATGGGGCATCAATTTCATGGGACCATTTCCCGCCTCTAGTGGGAATATGTACATACTCGTGGCGATCGATTACGTTTCAAATGGGTGGAAGCCCAAGCTCTTCCCACAAATGATGCCTGAGTGGTGGTGAGATCTTAAGAAGTTGTTCACTAGATTCGGTACCCCTAGAGCCATTATCAGTGACCGTGGCACTCATTTTTACAACGTCGTCAAGGAAAAGGCGTTAGCATGCTACAGGGTCACTTATCGTTTTTCCACCGCCTACCATCCTCAAACAAGAGGTTAAGTCGAAAATGCAAATCGTGGATTTAAACGTATCCTAGAGAAGACCGTAGGAAAAAGTAGGAAGGTTTGGTCTGATAATTTAGACGATGCATTATGGGCATGCCACACTGCCTATAAAACACCTTTTGGAACTACCCCATTTATGATCGTGTATGGAAAAGCGTGTTATCTTCCCGTAGAATTAGAACATTATGCACTTTGGGCATTGAAAACCGTAAACCTAGACCTAACCGAAGTCGCTAGTAGAAGATTCTTTCAGATTCATGAGATAGATGAGCTTAGGGATGCGGCATACGCTCGTTCGTGGAGTATCAAAGAAAAGAATAAAGCATTTCACGATAGGAGGCTTAAAGGAATTCAAAACGGGAGATCATGTGCTTCTTTACAACTTCCATTTGAAAGTGTTTGGTGGGACGTTGAAGTCCAAATGGGCGGGGCCGTATTTAGTTAGTGAGGTTTTTCCATACGGCACTGTGGAGTTGACGAACGAAGCCGATGGAACGAAGTTGAAAGTAAATGGACCCCGTCTGAAACATTACATAGGGGGACCAGTAGACTCGAATGAGGTGGAGGTAACTCCTCTCGAAATCCCACCCGAATCTTTCGCATAGTGCCTTGAGTGAAGACTCGAGTGTAGAGTTTGTACCATTTGTATCATTTATTTATCTTACGTAGTTTCGTGTTTAACGGTAGTTTTCGTAGTTTTTTCAGGGCTTTGTTTTGTGTGTTTGAGTAATGTGCAGGAAATCATTACCGACAAGGAGCGAAAATTGAGAGAAAACGACGTTCCATGTAAGTCACAGTGTTAGAAAATATCTGGGATGAGTTTTGGGAGGTTTGGGAAAAAGCTCGAAAAATTTCAAAGGCATGAAAGCCTTGAAATTTCGAAACTTTCTGTAAGTTTTGGCCCTTCGCGTCACGCGAGAAAATGTAACTATGTCCTTCACGTCACGCCAGATCCCCTAATTAATTGAACTAGATTTGTATCACGTCGCGTCGATCGAAGGTTCCCTCAAAAGGTTCTCGCGTCACGGGAACCATTTAAAAATTGAACCCTTTTCAATCAATGAGTCCTGGCGTTGCGTAACCAAAAGTCCAAACACCCTTCGCGTCACGCGACCCATTTAAAGATGAATTAAAACTTGGAAGCCATCACTTTCTTCCCCAAACTTACCGTACCCTTAACCTACGAGCGACCAGCCGTAAAACCACCATAATCCACTATATCTACCACAAAACACCACTATTTTCACCCCATTTTCAACCCACATCATCCATATCACTTCCCTATCAATCCCCACCATCAGTTTTACCATTTCACCCCTGAAATCGTTCGCATTGCGGACCTAGTTTTCTGACTTAAAGCTTCGGTTTTTCTCTACTTTTCTTCATGTATCTGGTATTCTTTCTTTTTTATTCTCTACATATTACTGGATTATTACTTAGTTTGATCTAGTTTCGAGTTTCAGTTGTCGGTTTTTGTCGGGTCCAGTTTTAGTCTTGTTTATGCTTATGTTTAGTGTTTTAACGGTGCAGATGGTTTGGTTTGGGATTGTTAAACATTGAGCTGAGATTATTGATTGCTATATTGTTATAAAGTTCCAATCTTGCATTTTGAAATCGAAAAAAATTAACCGGTTAAAACCTCCTTTCACTAGGCGGAATTTTTCGAGTTAAAAATCTGTTTTTGACATTAAAGTTTCTGACTTTATGCAAGTTTGGGCTCAATGTTCGGGTTCCGGTAGGCACTTGATGTTAATTGGGACAATTAAAGTGCTGGGAGGAGGTAGTGTACATTGAGTCATAGTTTATGAGTCGGTTTTAGTCTAGTTTAGTCTTGGTCTTGGGTTTACTTATATGTGCGTACAAGTTTGACATAACTCGCCCATACTCAATCTCTATTCGGGCGAGTTTATTTATCACTTATGCTTTTGTAAATGGTAACCCGCATTTTTATTTCAAATTATTTTCTGGATTCAGCCGCAAATGTAATGCTATACGGCTGTTTCCAAGTTTTATAAAAAAAATTTAAAAAAATCCAAAAAATATCTAAAAAAACCCAAAAATACCAAAAATAGTTTGTTTATGCTATCTTATGCTAACTTTTCACCTGTCTTCTTTGTTAAACATTGTTTTGCAGAATATGTCTAGTGAAGAAAGTTTAGCAGGCGAAGGAAAAAGGAGGAGGGGACTGCCTCAATGCCCGTGAGCAAGTAAATGATCCAAATCCTCAACGAAGAAGAATCATGTATCATACTCCAGAGAAAATTCCTTTGTTCAAAATAAGGAATAAAGTTGATCACCCGCTGCTGCAATTTGACTTAGGTTCTGAGGAGTGGACGAATTTTGATAAACTGAATGGCACCGAATTTCTTGAACATAGAACCATAGATTGGGAGTGGTTGAAGAGTGTAGGTTCTCGACAAAGGGTTGAGCAGATATTGGGTGCGAGGCTTATCGAGGCAATGAATTGTTATTGGGACCAATACGAGGAATTAGTTTCAGAGTTTCGTAACACCTTCAAGCAAAAGGAAGGTGCTTTCGCCGAGCGTAATGCGGTATCTTTCAGTTTGGGTAGGACAATTTATGAGATGGATATTGGCCACTTTGCGGAAGCTACAGGGTTTTATACTGTAGCGGAGGCTCAGTCTCCCGAATTTTCTACGAGTTTGAGGAGTGCGTACCAAATCCCTAAGTCGGTGAGTGTAGGTGGTTCCAAGTTGGCGCGATTCTGGTCTACAATTTTGGATCATCCGTTTACTTCGACGAACCTCATTACTTCGGTTTGTGAACCGGTTTATCAATATTTATTGAAGATTTTTTCTACTACACTTGTGGGTCGGAAATCCGGGGAAAACAAAGCGAACTGGACAAATATGTTTATATTGATGTGTTGTGTGGAGAAGAGGGCGATGAATTTGGATAGTGTATTAGCATGGTCTTTTACTCGGACTCGTCCGGGATGTCATCGGGATGCGTTGGATATGGGCCCGTATATCACTCGATTAGCATTGAACTTGGGAGTGTTCGACAAGTATAATTCGCAACATCTTCACAAGGGTCCAACTTCTGTGATATTTAGGATTAAGGAATTGCAGTTGCTAGGATTGTGACATGGACTGAGCCGGTCACCTAGGAGGGTGTTCGCCAAGGGGCTCAAGTCCAACCGCCTGAGGGACATCCGGTTGCGGATGTGATGCCACAGATTGAGCCTACGTATAGACAGAGACCTAGGCAAAGGCACGAGATACCAGCACAACAGTACCCCCGCCGTCAACCGCCCCTGGATCCACTTACATTGGAATCTCTTTAGAATCGTATGGATAAAGGCTTTGGAGAGATGCATGACTGGGCATCTCAGCAGTTCGGGGAGGTTAGACAGGTGCTACAGACTAGGAAGGAGAGGCAAAAAGACACGTTGAGGTACATGATGACACGTATGAGCATGAATGTTCCCGATTTCTTTTAGCCATATACTCAGCCAGGTCAGTTTGGTTCAAGCGGTGAGGGAGTTTCTAGTGAGTTTGCCGGATATGGGTACGGGTTGGGTCAGTACGGATATAGGGATCCGAACCCCGACTTTACGGTTTATGGTCAGAGTGGTTCTGGTGTTGGTGGTGGAGGTGAAGAAGAAGAAGAGAGTGATGACGAGTAGGTTGAGGAGTTAGAGGATGCAGCAGGAGCTTTCAATGGAGTATCTTTTGTTTATTTTTCTCTTTTATGTTGTTTTAATCCTCTATGGTCTGTATTGATATACTTTAAACAGGTTGGGCGGTTTAGGGTTGGTTTGTTTGGTTTGGTTGTTTTGGATGTTTGAAAACATTAGTATCTATCTACGTCTTGTTGGTATATTTGCTTCTTTGATAGGTACGGTGTATTGGTTGCCGCTTCCGTTCGCGTGTGAGATAGTTTAGGAATTGTTTGTTGAGCGTGTTCGGATTGGAGAGCATATGTGGAATTGACTAGCACATTGACAGTCTCGCATATCAGCTAAGTCATTACACTGTATTTTTATTTATTAGCTAGTAGTTATTTATTTATTTTTTTTAGTTTAGTTTAGGTAGTTTTGAGTCGTATTCTATCTCTGCATTAGGGACAATGCAAATCTTAAGTGTGGGGATGAGATATAGTGTTTAGTAGTGTCTTGAGTCGTCTTGAGTCATAAAATTTTTGTAAAATACAAAAAAGAAAAAATTAAAAAAATAAAAAAAAAAACCAAAGAAAATTGAAAAAATAGAAAAATGTTCCCGTTAAAGAAGTTTTACAAATAAAAACGGAAAATGATAGCAGAGTTAAGCATATTCGGGTTTCAAATAATAATAATAAGAGAATAAAGTTAAACTCGTGTCTAGCTTGGGATATGTGAATAGGCTCGACCCGGTTTATAGGTTCCTCTGATATTAAGAATAACTTTAATTGTTAGTCTACTAGTGGGTTCTGATCTAGGAAAAGTAGATAGCCAAAACAGCCAAAAATAGTGTAAGAAATGTCGTTATAAGCTAAAATTGTTAGAATTTTGGATCAAAAGAAAAAAAATAGAATAAATGAGCTAGATTGAAAAAACAAACGAGGCTTATGTAATCTTCGTTGGGGATGGTGACTCTGACTTACATTACCTCTAGGTTAAGTTAGAAAAAATGGAAAAAATTACCGATGCTCACGTTGTCGCTCTCGGGGATGGTGACTCTGGTTGAGACAGCCTGTGGGTTAGGTAATGCAAAGTCTAGTGCTCAAAAAGAAAAAGAAGAAAAATATAAGAAAAAGTTTGATGTTAAATTCTCTTAATTTTAGTATAAAACGGTTAGGAAAGAATCCAGTGATTCGTTCCTTTTGTTTCATGAGCTTGAGGCGGGATTAGGTGAAACTGCGGCTTTTAGTATGAGACCCTAGGTAGATTGATCGAACTTAAACATAAATTGCATGATAAGGGCTTGGAACCGGGGTTTGGGTTTAACTGAACACATATATTTGCAATCGCAGTTAATACGAGTTTTAATGTTTATAAAATAATCTAATTTTTGAACTCGGATTTTTGCTTGACTATGATTCCGTTTGCATAGATCTTTTTCGGGGACGAAAAAATGCAAGTGTAGGGATATTTGATGTATTGCAAAATACATCGTTTATTTGTGTATAGTTTGTACATATTTCGTTTACTTTATTTATGTTTTTAGTTAGAATTCGTTACTTCCGTTTGTTTATTTGTTTTCACGTTATAGCTGCTGAAAATTGAAGAAAACGCTAAAAATCTGTTGATTATGAAGTTGGAAATAAGATCCGGGTCGTCACATAGCTGAACAGGAACGAAAAACGAGAAAATCTGGAATTTAGTCTCTTGGCGCTACGCGAAGGAAAGATGAAAGGGGTATGGACAAACGCGACGAATATAATAATATTAAACTGAATTATATAGCTTGGCGTTGCGTGAAGGGAAGTGCAATTGTGCTTCTCGTAGCGCGACCAGGTTAATTGTCAACAAAGAGTTATAATTCGAACAGGATTCTGGTCTTAATTTGATATAAATATATCATTAACTAAAACCTTAAACCCTAATCACGAATTTTGGAGAGTTTCGACGAAATCAGCTGCAAGTTTAGCAATTTGAAGCGTTTTGGAGGACTTGAAGTTGCGAGTCAAAGTCTGGGAGCTTAGGAAGTCAACCGGGTCGACTTTATGCAATTCGGGTGTTCTTTTTCTTCGTTTCTCATTCCTTGATTATGTTTCTAGTTGTTAAAACTTCTTCTTTTGTGTTTATTTCTATGACGATTGTTGGCTAGACTTCTTTTACTGCCTAGACTGTGTTCATGGATTTATAAAGTTATGATTTTTATTATGTTTCATTAATTATTTATGGATTTTGTTTATAAAAGTAGTCTGCTTGGTTTAATGGTTTAATGTATATGCATGCTTTAAATTGTTTTATTAACTTTTGTTGCTTCGTATGAATTTTGGTGAGTGTCTATATCATGGAATAGATTCATGCTAGGTTATAAATTAAATTTATAATCTTTAGGGTTAATTGGCCAATACAGCATATGTCACACCCCAACCGATGGCGGAATCATCAGGGCGTGGCACTGAGCGAAACAGATTGTCCAGAAGTTTCCATAACAACTATAATTACCGATTATTTAAAGCATCATGTCCCATACCATGACAAAAAAGATAACATAATTATTACAGACAAGATCTAGTCAAATTGTTCTATTCCGACAACTCAGATTTCAAATACAGACAATTGTTTATTTGTTTCTAGACCTTTCCTAGCCTCGATTACACAGCAAGCCAAGCATATAAACATCCTAAGCACCTGTCACATACGTTAAAGTAAAAGTCAATACACATAGTGTAAAGGTGAGCATACAAGTTTAATATATATAATAGAGTTCGAAATCGATTACGCATAACC
This sequence comes from Helianthus tuberosus, assembly GCA_030545235.1. Classification (NCBI taxonomy): domain Eukaryota; kingdom Viridiplantae; phylum Streptophyta; class Magnoliopsida; order Asterales; family Asteraceae; genus Helianthus; species Helianthus tuberosus. The sequence goes on along the minus strand of CM060415.1, from coordinate 52,675,316 downwards.
AGCACGTACACAGTGTAAAATGAGGCATGTTAGTTATCGACATGAACCTATCGATACCAATGACTGCGGGTTGACTGCCCAAGGCAGTTCGTAATACACACTCACCACTGTGAGCCATGTAACAAATTGTCCTTAACAACCCCTGAGTGAACATGTGCTGAGTCCAAACTATAGTACTATTGTTGCTAAGGCAGGTAGACAACATTCCATGTGTAAACATAACAAACAAGCATTCATTAAGTCATGTATAACATGCGGTAACGGTTGCGTTTAAAGTATTGCATAGTGTGTTCGATGTGATTTAGAATAAGTAACGTATGTAACACCCAAAAGTGCGTAAAGCAAAAAGGGATCGAGTATGCTCACAGCGGTTGATGGATTGAAGGGAGCGCTAGAGAGTAAGGTTAGCCTGATCAGAACGGTAGCATAATGATAAGTGGCGCGTAAAACGATACAAAGTGTTAGAGGATCGAACAACAATCCGATCGGGTGGCAATCCGATTGGGTGCCCGGTCGATCGGATGGCAATCCGTTCGGGTGGTCACTCAATTGGATAGTCACCTCGTTTGGGATGGATGTGTTTGTGTATGATGGCTTGTCTTTTGAAGTTTTCGTTGTAGCATTTTGAAAACAGAGAAGTGTCTCTATCTTTCAGGTCGGTCGACCGAACGACTGTTCGATCGGACAGCAATCCGATTGGCGAGGCTTCTCAGGTTGAGAACAAATTCACAACGGGACGGTCACTCAATCGGATGGCTATCCGATCGGGTGGCAATCCGTTCGTAGTGAACATGTTGAAAATTATTAAGTCCCTAAACGTCACACGATCGGATGGTTACTCGATCGGATGGCAATCCGATCGAGTGGTAGTCCGTTTCAACGTTTAGATCCTTAAATAGTTTGAGAAAATGGTTTAAGTATAGAACCAAGTGCAGCCCGATCGGACAGCCGGTCGATCGGGTGGCAATCCGATCGGGTGGTAACCCGATCGGACGGTAGCCCGTTCCGGCGGTCTGATCGTTCTAGCACTGGTGAGTGTTGTAGTTTTGAATGAGGAGTTTTGATATCTTGTTTGTACAACATAACCCTTATCTCGTCCCAAGTGAGCTGGCCGGACAGGAATCACCCTGGTCCGAACAGTTCCCGGTTCGAGTCGGTTGTTCATGTTCATACCCGAAATCAACATCTCGTGGATAGAATCCAGATCTTGAACCAACTCAACACTAAGAAAGAGTAGAAGGTCAGGATGAGCTCCGATTCTATCGGTTTCGGGTGCATTGAGTGTAAATGAGTTGAAAGAAAGTTAGAAAACCATCTTTCAATCATTTTCACCATGAATATGTTCAGATATATGAAAGATCCTTGTTTATTTGTGTGAAAATCGTTCAGATCTAAGTTGTTCTTGGTGGATTGAAGCCAAAACATGAAGTTCATAAGAACACCATGATGACATCATCCTTGGTCACCTCAAATCTAGTGATTTCATGGTTAAAAGTTAAGATTCAAAAGATAGAAATATGTAGGAGTGCGTGTAGATCAAGAAAGTACAAGATTTAGACGGAAAACTTACAAGAATCGTAAGAAATATGAAGAAAAGCGGGCTGGAGCGAGTGAGACGGAGAGAGAGCTGTCAACATCAAATGATGTTGACATGAGGGGTATTTATAGGCTTTCCATAAAAGGAAAAGGGAGGAGAGTGCTGGTCGATTGGGTGGCAACCCGATTGGAGTGATTCGCGTGACGAGTTTTGCGATTTCGATTTGCGTGCTGAGCGTTGCGATGCGATAGAGTTTCCTATTCAAATTACTTTTAATCCCAACTACTATATCAACATACAATCATCCTAAATTAACTTGCATTTAGCGTTTGCGATTCGATTGCGATTGAGTTTCGATTGCGTTTCGATTAATCACCACAACATAAGATAAATAAACATGCACAAGTAACACATAAGGCACCCACACACATAATAACAGTAACCAGAACGCGTAATTCGAGTTGCGATTACGATAAGCGATGAAACATGCGATAAATATCGAATAAACCTTGATTATTATTAGGTACTCCACATAATACAACTAACGTAAAGCATAAAATAGACTATCTATAAGTCAAAGAAGTCAAAACAGGAATTGAGCAAGGAGTGACAGATTGCAATTAGCAATCTTATCTCCCTTTGACTTTAATCTTGACTTTGACTTTGACTTTCGAAACACGGGGTGTTACAGCCTCCCCTAGTTGAGGGAATTTCGTCCCGAAATTAGGCCGAAGCCGTAACAAACAACTGTGGGTGCTTCGCCTTCATGTCGCTTTCGAGTTCCCAAGTGAACTCTGTGCCTCGTTTGCCTTCCCATCAGACTTTCACAATAGGAATGCGCGAGCGTCTGAGCTGCTTGGTTTGGCGATCCATGATTTCGACAGGCTTCTCCACGAAGTGTAGTGTTTCGTTTACTTGGAGATCATCAAGGGGTACAATTAAGTCATGCTCAGCCAGGCATTTTCTGAGGTTCGAAACATGGAAAGTCGGGTGGACGTTACTAAGTTCCTCCGGTAGTTCGAGTCTGTAGGCGACTTTTCCGATCTTTTCCAGAATCTTAAAAGGTCCAATATATTGAGGCGCTAGTTTCCCTTTCTTGCCGAATCTGACCACACCCTTCCAAGGTGATACCTTTAGGCTAGTCCGGGTCGATGTCTTAGAAACGACCTAGTCTATAGTTAGGAACCAACAGACCGACTTGTGCATATCCTGTAGGGATGTGTACAAGCTCATTTGCTATTTTTCGCTATTCTCACCTATGCTACACTATCACTGCACTCAAATTTTCTAAGATGAACGAGCGATTAAGTCGAGATTAGGTGTGAAAGCCGCAAACTCTCGACTAAGTTGCTTGTTCAACCCGCATTTTATCTACAGACGGGAGAAATTATGCCGAATCAGGAGTGAAATCCATACTTTGACACAATAAATTCTCCTTTATCTTATCAAAAATAGGGACAAAGTCGTTAAGTCAGGGGTGAAACCCGAACCTCGACGACTTGTTCCGATCTCTATTTTGTTTTACAAAACTCTCACCAAGGTCTCGACGGACTCCAACGACTTGAAGTCACGCTGAAACTGGAAGGATGCGTGTCATTCGCCCAGATTCGAGGCGAGAACACAGTCCCGAAGGTCAAGTGTGCACGGACAATCCTTGGGAATAGTCGAACCACTTTGGTTAGTTGATGTCTAAACAGCCGCAGACAATCTATTCTCGATTTTTATGTGTTTCGATTCTTAGCCCGCAAACTGCTGACTCTGATACTCATCGATTTTATGTGTTTATTTATGCATTTACCTGTTTATATGTTTTAATTTTTGGTGATTTATTCGAATTTCGCTATTTGTTGATCGACACACACGACTCGCACTGCTCATTTACCTCAAACCGCTAACAAATCGCTGCTACCATGAGGAACCACCGTACGCTATGTTGCTTGCTATGATATTCGCTTAAACTATACTACCCGCTATGTTATTCGCAATCGCTACTCTCGAACGCTCGCGGACTTTGAATTATAGGTTTCTGTATTCTGAGGCAGTCAGAAGCTTCTGTGTGTGCTATGTGCCTCTATATGCCTCTTGTGATTACATGCTTATGTGCCTTTGTGATTCTATGCCTTACGTGCTCATGTGCTTTTGTGCTTATGTGAATCTGTGCTTATGTGCCTATGTGTTTACATGTCCGTGTGAGGTGAGAATCGATTAAACAGTGATTGAATCCTATGGCGATGCTTGTTGCAGACAATGCCGTCCACTAGATCACTTCACTCTCGTGTATGAAATGAAAGCAAACTGACAAGCGACTTGCCTCTCTCGTCGCCACTCAGATCGCTAAAGTAATTCCTCAGATTATTAGTGAACTGAACGAGAACTCTAGCAAATTGTCTGAAGAGTCTCGAACAGATGCACCGAAGACTGCTTTTAGTTTCAAGCAGTTCAAAGCATGTGGTCCAAAGGAATTTACTGGCGAAGATGGCCCTATGGCTATGTTTCAATGGTTTGATTCCATCGAAGTCACTCTGCGCCAGAGTGGATGTCCTGAAAATCTCCGTACTCTGAATGCTACCGGCGTTTTCCAGTCCCGCGCACTAGACTGGTAGACGGCCGAGAGGAACAAACGCGGAAATGACGCAGCCTATGAGCTGACATGGGAAGAGCTGAAGGCCATTATGATGGATGAATTCTGCCCTCCCCATGAACGCCAAAAGCTGGAGGACGAATTCTGGCATATCAAGGAGAAAGATGGAGGGAACGCAGCTCTGACTGCTCGCTTTAAGCAGCTCAGTATGATCTGTCTTGACCAAGTGAAAACGACAGAGATGACAATTAAGAAGTACATTCGAGCTCTGCCAGATTGTGTTGCAGATTTCGTGCATGCTGCCAAGCCAGCAACGATTGAAGAAACCTACTTGCTTGCCGCTGAAATCAACGACAAGCGAGTTAAAGCTGGATTTTGGGATAAAGTTACCAAGAACTTGCATCAAGCTACCGCCGCACCAACTGCCGAAACCGCAAACTCCCAGTCTTTGAAGTCCTCACGTCGCAAGAAGAAGAACAACAAGAGCAGCTCCAGCAACAAGAACTATGCTGTCACTACTACTGCTGCTCCACTCCAAGCCGTCCCGGCTCAGCAGCAATCTCAGCACCGATCAGCTCCAATCACCTATGCACCACCTGCAAAGCGTGCATACACAGGTCCCCACCCTGCTTGCCCGACATGTACTTATCATCACCCAGTGGGTATCGCCTGTAGATTTTGCGTGCACTGTAATATGTACGGCCACTTCACCGCCAACTGCCGTACTGGTCCCCGACAAGCACCAAACTCTACTTCCAGCTCCTCAAGGCCAACAGGCAGCTCAGGCACCCGCGATCAACGCCAGAGTCTGCTTCGTGTGTGGTGATCCCAACCACTTCGCGAACATTTGCCCGAACAGGGTTGTGAAACAAGAGCCCCAGCAGCAGCAGCCTCAGCAACAGCAACAGCATCAAGCCGCCCGCGCCAGAACTTTCAACATCAATGTGCGCCAAGCCCAGGCTGACAACAATGTGGTCAATGGTACATTCCTTGTGAATGGTATTTATGCTTCGTGCTTGTTTGATACGGGAGCCGATAACTGTTTTGTGTCGTTCGAATTCGAGAAGCTCCTTAATCGTAAGCGCTCCCATCTCCCCTCGACGTTCAATGTCGAAGTCGCCACCGGAAGAACTGTCACCGTCAATTATGTTCTTCGTGATTGTACACTTGAGCTCAACAATCACATCTTCCCAATCGACCTTATTCCAATGCAACTCGGAAGTTTTGACGTCATAGTAGGCATGGACTTTCTTCGTGAAAACCATGCTGAAGTTGTGTGCTTCGATAAGATGATTTGATTCTCGCTCGCGAATGGTGATGTATTATGTGTTTATGGTGAAACTCCCTCGAAGGGTCTTAAGCTCATGTCATGTGTCCAAGCTAGCAAGTATCTCCGCAAGGAATACAGAGCTTTCTTGGCTAACATTGTAGTAGCGGAGAAGGAAAAGAAAGGAAAGACAGAAGTGAAAGACGTCCCTGTGGTTCGTGAATTTCCCAATGTGTTTCCTGATGATCTTCCCGGTTTACCGCCAAGTCATGATATCGACTTTCGTATCGACCTCATTCCTGGAGCAAACCCTATTGCTAGAGCTCCTTATCGACTCGCTCCGTCTGAAATGCGTGAACTCTCGAGTCAGCTCCAGGAATTACTTGACAAAGGCTCGAGCACCTCTCCTTGGGGCGCACCAGTCCTTTTCATCAAAAAGAACGATGGGTCATTCCGTATGTGCGTCGACTATCGGGAATTGAATAAGCTGACGATCAAGAATCGCTATCCCCTGCCTCGAATTGATGATTTGTTTGACCAACTACAAGGTGCTACGTGTTTCTCGAAGATCGATCTATGCTCAGGCTATCACCAACTACGCATTCAAGAGGAGGATATACCCAAAACCGCTTTTCGCACTCGATACGGCCATTATGAGTTCGTTGTTATGCCTTTTGGTTTAACCAACACACCCGCGGTTTTCATGGATCTGATGAATCACGTGTGTAAACCATATCTCGACCGCTTCATCATCGTGTTCATCGATGATGTCTTGATCTATTCCAAGTCGAAAGCCGAACACGCGCAACATCTACGTTTGGTTCTCGAGCTACTCTAGGGGAATCGACTCTATGCCAAGTTCTCCAAGTGTGAATTCTGGCTGGAGGAGGTTCAATTCCTCGGTCACATTGTCAATAGTCAAGGTATTCACGTCGATCCCACGAAGATTGAAGCAGTTAAGAGTTGGATTACACCGAAGAACCCGTCTGAAGTCCGTTCTTTCCTCGGACTAGCGGGCTATTATCGTCGATTTATCGAAGGGTTCTCAAAAATCGTTGTGCCGCTTACCGCCCTCACGCATAAAGACAAGCCTTTTGTTTGGGGAACCAAACAAGAGTCTGCTTTCCAAACCCTCAAGAATATGATCTACAATGCTCCCGTCCTCACGTTACTCGACGTAAACGATGACTTTATAGTCTATTGCGATGCCTCAAACCTTGGCCTTGGTTGTGTTCTCAAGCAACGAGACAAGGTTATCGCCTACGCATCTCGTTAGCTCAAGATCCACGAGAAGAACTATGCCACCCATGACCTCGAGCTAGGCGCCGTTGTTTTTGCGTTAAAGATTTGGCGACACTACCTGTATGGTACCAAGTGTACGATCTTCACCGATCATAGGAGCCTACAACATATCTTTAACCAGAAGGAACTTAATATGCGTCAACACCGATGGGTAGAACTTCTCAACGATTACGACTGTGAGATTCGTTATCACCCAGGCAAAGCAAATGTCATTGCCGACGCCCTCAGCAGACAGAGTTATCTGCTCAGCATTCGTAATATCCAAGCCCAATACGATCTTGAAACCCTCATCCACGAAGCCCAGCATGCTTGTTTTAATGAGCGCACTTTGAAGAAGGAAAGGATCTATCACGATGGAGCCCAGCTTGTGAATAAGTCGAATGGGATATTCCACTTTCTAGACCGAATTTGGATCCCTAAGCGGACCAACTTGCGACAGATTTTGATGGACGAAGCCCACAAATCCTGATATTCTATTCATCCCGGTGCCGACAAGATGTACCAGGACCTTCGCTACAAGTACTGGTGGCCGGGGCATGAAGAGAGATATCGCCCTCTATGTTGGAAAATGCCTGACTTGCTCGAAAGTCATGGCCGAGCACCAAAGACCCTCTGGCTTACTTGAACAACCCCCAATCCCTATGTGGAAGTGGGAAAGTATAGCTATGGATTTCATAACGAAACTTCCGCGCACGCCATCGAGTCACGACAGTATCTGGGTTGTCGTTGACCGTTTGACCAAATCTGCTTACTTTTTGCCAATACGGGAAGACTACAAGGTAGAAAGATTAGCCCGAATCTACACCGATGAGATCATTTGTCGACATGGGATGCCTCGCGACATCATCTCCGACCGCGATGCTCGGTTTACCTCGCGTCTATGGGAGACGTTTCAAATGGCTCTCGGTACTACGCTAAATCTAAGTACCGCGTTTCACCCTCAAACCGACGGTCAGACTGAAAGAACGATTCGTACCCTTGAAGACATGCTCCGTTCGTGTGTCATCGATTTCGGTGGTAATTGGGACGCATACTTACTGTTATGGGCGGTTTTCTGAACATATATCCTGACTAATATTCTGGCTTTGATTGTTTATTTGTGATCAGGATACCGGATCAGGATATTGGTAACATCCTGATAAGATATCCTGGTAGTGACTAATTTGACCATGTGCAGATTAGAAGGTGCAAGTCTCCAACGTTCAAGTGGACTTCTTCTCCTCAAGACTCGGGCAAATCAGTTGGGTCATAGACGTTGAAGCCGGAAGACGTGGACTACAACGTTCACTTGAGGAATATTCGAAGCATCCCGGTTTAATAGGGTAGTTTGTTATTTTCATTTTACTATAAATGGATTGATCGGATCAGATAGCAACACACACAATCTTTCGCACACTCTTTCTCTCTACTTGCAAACACTCACAACGCACTAACACTTGTACTCAAGCTGCATTGTAACACTTCGTTGATCCGCATCATATCCTGCACTGTATCCTGATATTTGAAGCAATAAGAAGAACAAGGCAGCTGCGATTGTCAGCTCCCGAGGTTTTGTGCCGGCGATCTAGATTGATCAAGGGCTTTCCTCGTATATCCCGTGTCACCCTTTACATTTTTGCTCACTATTTGATCATAGATATAGCTCGATATCCTGAGCTATATCCTTAACCTGTTTTCATAAACAACTTAACTAGCATATTCTCAACACACACTTTTAGCACACTACCTCACTTAACTAATTTGATCACTTAATTGCTTCGGTAAATTTTGACCAAAACAATTTGGCGCCCACCGTGGGGCAAGTGGTGCTACTTCTACTAATTTTTTTTGCAAAATCGTTACTTGGTTTTCTATTTTCAAAACTTTTGCTACATTATTTTTAATGGCCTCGAGATCAAACATGAGCTCTTCCACCGTGTCTGCTACAACCTCTGCAACAATTGGTTCGGTGCTTCCACCACCTCCTTCCAGAATGCAAGCCTCTCCACAGGAAACTGAAAGTCATGTGGCTCGGGATGTTATCCCCGCTCGTAATATCCCGGGATCTAGTCCTGTTTTGGCTTCTAATGAAGAAATTCTAAATTTGTTTGGTAGTGTACAGGAACAGATGAGGCAGCAACAGGAAACTAATCAGATGCTGATAAGAGAGATACAACTCTTGAAATCCAGCCCAAGTAGGCCTGCTGAAGATACTGTCACTCCGTTGCAACCCAGGGCTTTGAACTTCAGTTCTGCAGTTTATACTGAGGATAACCAAGGGAATATTGTGCCTAGCCATTCCCAGAATCATACTCCTGAGATACCCTCTTCAGTATCAACTGTGAGAAGCTCAGGATATGCTTCAGGATATGGCCAAAATCCCCAGACTGGTAATGTATCTAATAATAATAATACTCTTGCTACTAATGGTGTTGGATCTTTGCAGGATGCAGGTATGACATCATCATTTTCCAGGGAGCTTCAAACACTGAAAGACATGATATCCAGTGTGCCTGGGGTGGTCCAGCCAATTCCAGAAGTGTCCCAGGATAGCCACAGGATATCACGGTTTGCATATCCTATTTTGTGATGCTGAAATCCCAAAAAGATTTCAAACCCCCAACATGAAACTCTATGACGGAACTACGGATCCTGAGGAGCATATTGCCCAGTATAGGGAAATGATGGAAATCAACCCTATCCCTCCAGATCTCAAAGAAGCATGCCTGTGCAAGGGTTTTGGTTCTACCTTAACAGGATCAGCCTTAAAATGGCTCTTAAATGTTCCTCCTCAATCGATTACTTCATTTGCTCATTTGGTTAATTTGTTTAATAGTCAATTTTCTTGCAGCCGAAGTTTTGAGAAACTGACCAGTGATCTTTACAGGATAACTCAAGGATCTCAGGAATCCTTGAGGGATTATGTGAACAAATTTAGTCGGGAATCCTTAGATATCCCGCATCTTGACGTTGCAACAGCTGTGCAGGCTTTCAAGATGGGATTGCAAAAAGACTCTCAATTTTACCAGGATCTTGTGATGAATCCCTGCAGGAATTTGGACGAAGCTCGTAACAGGGCTTTAAGATACATTCGGCTGGAGGATGAAAAAAAGATGCAAGAAAGGATGAATTCGTCAACAACCTATGAGTCAACCAACAGGAAATCAGAATCCTCGTACAAACCATATAGCTCTAAGCCATATGGCAGAAATGACAGCAAGAAAGTGAATGCTGTTGAAGATGAGGATCCTGAGGAGTATCCTGAGTTGTCTGAATATTGTTTTTCCGTTAATATACCTGAACTAATGTATGCTATGCAGGGTTTAGGAGACAAAGCAAGATGGCCCCGGAAAATCAACAGAAAGCTGATTGGAAGGATAAGTCCAAATGGTGTGCCTTCCACGAAGATTTCGGACATGTTACTGAGGATTGCATCGCTTTAAGGAAAGAAATAAGCTATCTCTTAAGCAACGGATATCTGAAGGACCTCTTAGGAAGAAAGAAGAATAAGGGTCAGGATCCTGAGAAGGATCCTGAGCGAGCAGCATCACCTCCTGCGGATGCGAAAATAATTAACTTTATTTCAGGAGGATCCGACATCTGCGACACATCATATTCTGCGGAAAAAAGATACGCGAAGGAAGCCAAAGCAGAGAGGGGAGATAAGCCAACCAGGATGTCAACCCTCACGATTGACAAAGTGATACCTTCGATAATGATGACAGGGATACTGTCCAGGATCCTCATCATGATGCTTTAGTAATAACGTTATATGTTGCTAATCATTTTGTGCGCGGGATATTAGTGGATAATGGCAGCTCAGTCAACATAATTCAGGTGGAAACGTTGAAGAGGATGAATGTATCCCCGATGGATATTACTTCGAAGTCCACTGTGCCCGTTGGTTTCAGTGGAGAAGCTAGGAATACCGTAGGAGAGATAAAGTTACCGGTGTATGTTCAAGGGGTCAACTCAATCCAGCGTTTTTGTGTCATGGACTCTTTATCCTGCTATAATATTATATTAGGTAGGCCTTGGATCCATGATATGAAAGTTGTTTCGTCAACCTACCATCAATGCATCAAGATCCCTACCCCTTGGGGAGTTGTCAAGGTGGAAAGTGATCAACAGGAAGCAAAGGAGTGTTATTCTTCTTCAATGAACCCCTCAACAAAACCTAGTGCAGCATAGCAATTAAAGATGCGAGGCCAGGATATCATGGAGGCTTCAGAGCAGGATGTAAAGAAAATTATCCTGGATCAGGATAATCCGAATATCTCGGTGCTCGTGGGAACCAATATCCCTCAGGATATTGAAGATCAATTGACTAATTTTTTGAAATGCAGGATGTCAACATTCACGTGAAAGCACGAGGATATGACATGTATTTCCAAGGATATTATAACACATAAGCTTGGTATTGACAGGTCATTCAAGCCTGTCCAACAAAAGAGAAGGAAATTTGCTCCGGAGGGAAATATGATTATTCAGGAAGAAGTAGAGAGGTTATTGAAATCCAAAATGATCAGAGAGGTCAAGTTTCCAAGATGGCTAGCAAATGTAGTGGTGGTGCAAAAGAAAAATGGGAAATGGAGAGTTTGTGTAGATTACACAGACTTGAACAAAGCTTGTCCCAAAGACCCATTTCCTCTTCCTCATATTGATTCAATGGTGGATGCTACTGCTGTCCATGAGATGCTAACTTTCATGGATTCCTCCTCAGGATTCCAGCAGATCCAAATGGAACCTTCAGACCTGGAGGATACTGCCTTCATGACACCAACAGGTATTTATTGTTACACTTCTATACCCTTTGGTTTGAAAAATGCAGGTGCAACATATCAAAGATTGGTGAGCATGATGTTCAAAGAGAAGCTGGGGGACACTATGGAGGTATACATCGATGACATGGTAGTAAAATCCAAAAAGGCTGAGGATCATCTCCAGGATATTAAGGGAGCATTTGATATCCTGGATCAGTATAACATGAAGCTGAATCCTACTAAGTGCCATTTCGGAGTGGGGGCAGGAAAGTTTCTAGGATATATGGTGACTAAAAGAGGGATAGAAGCAAGCCCAGAACAGATCAAAGCCATCTTGGATATCAAGTCACCTTCAAATATGAAGGATGTTCAACGATTAACAGGGCGAGTAGCAGCATTAAACAGATTTATTTCAAGATCCTCGGAAAAATGCAAGGAATTTTATGATATCCTGAAGAAGAATAAGACGTTCGAATGGGGAGTAAAGCATGAAGCAGCCTTGCAGGATTTGAAGCAGTATCTTTCAACCGCACCTTTATTGATGAAGCCTGAGAATGGTGAACCATTATCCCTGTATCTTGCAGTATCGGGGAATGCAATAAGTGCTGTCCTTGTAAAGGATCATGAAGGTCAACAGTATTCTGTTTATTATGTTAGTAAAAGTTTATTAGATGCTGAAACTAGATATTCTCATTTAGAAAAATTGATATTAGCCCTAGTTATGGCATCAACGAAACTTAGACATTATTTCGAAACACATAGGATTCATGTTAAAACTAACTATCCTGTTAAAAATGTGCTTAGGAAACCCGAGATGTCAGGTAGGATGGCTAAATGGTCAGTGAAATTAAGTGCCTATGATATAGTGTATGAACCTAGAAATGCCATAAAGTCTCAGGCTTTAGCTGACTTTGTGGCTGATTTCAGTAGTGATATTCAAAGTGAAGTAGACCTAGAAGTACAACAGTTAGGAGAAAACTTAGAATCCTGGACTTTATATACTGATGGAGCATCTAAGGTCAGAGGTGTAGGTTTGGGTATACTACTAAAATCGCCACAGGGGGACATATTACCCTAGGCTATTAGATGTGAGTTTCCTGCCACTAATAATGAAGCAGAATATGAAGCTTTAATTGCAGGATTAGAATTGGCTAAGAGCATGAATATCAAGAGTTTACAAGTATTTGTTGATTCCTTGTTAATCACTAATCATTTTAATGGGACATATGCAGTTAAAGGTGAGAAGTTAATCGAGTATCTCGAAATTCTCAAAAAATTAGCAGGATATTTTGATATTTTTACACTTGAACAGGTACCAAGAGAGGATAATGCTGAAGCTGATGCCTTGGAAAATCTAGGATCATCAGTCAGGATACCGGAAGGAACCCGAATACCAATATTACATATCCTATATCCTGCGACGGATCCTCAGGATAAGGAAGTAGTAAGTGTTCAGGATCCTGATGATGAGTATCCTGAGGAGGATCCTAAGTCTTGGATGGCTCCAATCATAAGATATCTCAAGGAAGGACACATCCCAATGGATGAAAATCCTAAGGCCTTTAGAATGAAGGTATCATGATTCACTATTATAAATAATATCTTGTACAAGAAATCTCTTGCAGTACCATATCTGAGGTGCTTGGAGGATCCCGAAACTAAAGAAGTGCTTCAGGATATACACGAAGGGGATTGTGGTAACCATACTGGGGGCAGGTCATTATTCTCAAAGGTATTAAGAATGGGATACTATTGGCCAACGATGAGAAAGGATGCTGCAGAATATGCTCGAAGATGTGATGCGTGTCAAAGACATAGTAATATATTACATCAACCTGCTGAGCCACTTTATCCTATCGCTTCCCCTTGGCCATTCATGAAGTGGGGAATGGATATAGTAGGAAAATTGCCAAAGGCTCCAGGAGGAAAGGTCTTCATGCTGGCTATGGCTGATTATTTCTCTAAGTGGGTCGAAGCTGAAGCATTTGTTCAAGTCAGAGATCAAGAAGTAGTATCCTTCATAAAAAGGAATATCCTGACTAGGTTTGGAGTACCAGCTGAGATAATTTGTGACAATGGATCTCAGTTTATAAGTAAGAGGAGTACTGACTTTTGCAAGAATTGGGGAATCAAAATGATCATATCCACACCGGTGCAACCTCAAGCAAATGGACAAGCAGAATCCTCAAACAAGATAATTGTCAACAATTTAAAGAAAAGGCTTGGAGCTAAGAAGGGAAGATGGGCAGAAGAATTACCCTTTGTTTTATGGGCTGATAGAACAACGGTAAAAAGTGCAACTGGCCAAACCTCGTTTTCCTTGGTATTTGGAGCAGAAGCGGTGATCCCGACAGAAATGGTGATACCTACGGCAAGATCCAATCTCCGGGATCCTGAGCAGAATCCTGAAGCCCTATGCTAGGAATTGGATACTGTTGATGAGACAAGAGATGCAGCAAAACTAAGGATGGCAGCATATCAACAGAGGATATCCAGAGCATATAACAAGAATATAAGGACTAGAAGGTTCCAAGTTGGAGATTGGGTGTTAAGAAAAGCTTTTCAGAATACTACCAACCCTGCAGATGGAAAACTGGCTCCAAAGTGGGAAGGACCCTATGAGATTGAATCAGAATAAGGAAAAGGAGCATATCGACTCAAGAATATAGATGGGATATGCTACCAAGATCCTGGAATGCTATACATCTAAAGCTCTATTTCAAGTGAGTTTGGAATTTAAATTCAAACTCAGGATGGTATGGATTTTATCTCTTTTAATATGTTTTAATATTATTTATTCTTTTAAACCCATTACTGACTTAAGCATCGGAGGGGTGTTAGCCAGGCTAACACCCACCTTAGTTTACAGTTGTTTTGCAGTATATGCTTCGGGATATAGCTCCAGGATACACACTTAGGATACTTTGAGAGATTAGAGGATTGGCCCCCTCTCTCACGTTTAAGGGATCATGATCCCTTCACAGGTTTAAAGGTATTCACATTTCTCTCGAATTGGGTTTAAACACCCCGCTTGGAGCGCAAGTTATCGAGGGATAGTTCAAGATAGCAGGACCAGTCCATGTAAAAGTGGCTTACAATTTCGTTATTGTTGGCTATATCCTTGATCCTAAAGGTATATGAGGATTGATCACCCTCTCTCACGGAAGGGTATTGTGACACCTGGGTCACTGCGACCATCAAAAAAATGCCAAGCCAATGAAATATTGTATTTCATACTTGGGATCTGTATAAATATGTGTATCTTTTGCACATATCAATTCTTGTTCGATTTCAAGCTCTAAATCGCTTTCTGGAAGGTTATACGCGCACTGATGCGTAAATATAACCAGTTTAATGCAACAAACACTCCGGAATAGTGACATATACTTAACATACCTTAAATAACCTTTACATAACTTAGAAATAAGTTTTGAAGTCTTTGGTATGGCAAAAACAAGTTAATTCGCTTACAGGGACTAAACTTGACAAACTGCGAAAGTATGCCAATTTGAACTGTAACAGACATTCCGGAACATGGCCATAAGTTAAACATACCATAAATATCCTTTACATAGCTTAGAAATAGGCTTTGAGGGGTTCGGTGTGCTAAAATAAACTTTTGGGACATTCAGGGACTAAAAGTGTCAAAAAGTGCACAAGTTTGCACTTTTGCGCATAACTCACGTTCTGAATACATCCGGACATCCAAAAATTTATGTAAGCACTAAAATATTTTATTTTAGTGTTTGGCATAAGAAAATCCATTCGTTGCGTCATTTGGATCGTTTTTCGCTCTTATGCGCATTCCGTCGTAATTAAGCGAACATCGCGTTCGTACGACCAAACGAACCAACGTCCGACATATTTTTGAGCATGTTTCATGTCCACAATGTTTAGGCATCATTTTAGGGCCATAAAGTTGGCTTTACGGGCCTTAGAAGTGTCGGAAATGGCCTTAAACACCAACAGGGACTGAAACTGTCATTTTGCAAAGTTGTTGTCTGATCAGGACCTTCAGGCGGCCCGCGTAAAACCAGGCCTATCCTTTACGCGTCCCGCGTCAGTGTCCCAGATCAGATAGGATCGATTAGTCAGCAGATTACAGCTGTTAAACCCCCAACCACAAACCCACACTTGCCCTTTCAGCTCATGAGAGGCCATTTTTAGTTACCACAACTTTCCAACAAGTGTACGCACGAGATTCGATCACGTTATTCAAGAAACGATCTTAACGGTTCGGGAAATACTATAAATACCCCACCCCCATTTGCTTCAAACTCACAAGAATCTGATCTAATGTGCTCTAAGTTGAAACCTTTGTTTCATACCTGAGCTATTTTGATCTAGATTAGCATTCGGGGACCCTTCGTAAGTATTCCTTCGTTCTTTTATTGCTTTTCGAGTCCGAAAGTCAAACTTTGTTTGACTTTCTGCATTGACCAGTTTATGGTCAATGCGAAGTTCGTTTGAACTTCGCAACGTGATTGTAATCACGATGGTTATAGTCCCTCGTGACTATGCCTACTGATTACCACGTTGTTTAGGGTCGTAAGGGTAAGCGATCTGATAAATCGCTTATACCTTCGAACCCGACCCATTTGGTCGATCATTAGGATCCGACCAAACACATTAGGTGACCATAGTATATAGGGAATAACCTTCCGAGGTTATACCTTATGGTCGCTTCGTTTAAGTAGTTGTATGATAGGTAGTTTATATGCCTTAGGTAAATTACCAAAATACCCCTTTGATGCCAAAATTCATTTTAAACATATGTAACATAACTTTTGACATCTAAACTGATTTGACAACAATATTAGACATGTTAAGGCATATGTTACTTGTCATAGGACTAGTTAGGCGGTCCGAACGCGTTTCACGCGAACGACGCGTTAAAGTAGCATAAGCTACCTAAACGGGTCGTAATGGGTCGTAAACATTTAGGTTAGGTTTCATTTAGTATGTAGGCTTTGTTAAACCATATGACACGAGTCTACATACTCGTTTGGTTTATGAACCTTCATTCTATCTCAATCCTCCGATATAGGTCCGGTTTATTAACATAGTTACCTATATTAGGTGCCGTTTGATTCCGAGATCTCTAGCATTGCTTGGTGGTTATCTTAGGACTTCTGATCAATCTCAAGTGAGTACATAGACCTATCTTTTACTGTTTTCCAAACTGTTTTGGGGTGAAACACATGTGCCTACTTGTTACTTTCATGCTTTCCTGTTTTCACATCATATACTTGCTATGTTTGTTAGTACATTTATAGTACATGATTTCAATACATTTTATGCTATGTATGCCCATTGTGTGCATACTTAGTACATCACTTTACAATACATTTCATGCTATGTATGCCCATTGTGTGCATACTTAGTACATTGTTTTACATTACACTTATGCTATGTATGTCCATTAAGTGCATACTTAGTACATTGTTCTACATTGCATTTCCGTTGCATACGCTCATCCAACATATGAACACATTATATTACATTTTGAACCGTTGTAACCATTTGACTATGTGAACCGTCGAAACCGTTTGATTACATGAACTGTTTGAAACTGTTGAACCGTGTGAACCTTTTGTATCTGTTGACATGATTTACATTTGACAATAGACATTGGACTATACATAAACATTTCTACAATTGTTAAACATTACATCTTGATGGTTTGGTTTGAGTAAGTGATTTAAGTAACGAGGCGTGTGTAATATGATACAAGCATGGTGGATACGCCGCTGGTACTTCCTATATATAAGTGTTTGTATGGTATCACATATTGTAGCGTTATTTAAATCATTTCAGTTTGAGACATATAACATTTTATACAAATAACATACTTTTCACAAGACATTGTTTTATAAACAACTTATCTTATACAAACTCATTTTACATGGTTATTCATTTAACCATACATTATTCTCTTATTTATACATATCATCTGATCTTATCGTTTTTCAAATGATTTAAAAGACAAAGCAAATTACAAGGTTCATGACTAAACATTTTCTCAAACATAAGTCATGAATTCGGTTTTCACAAAACCTATGTATCTCACAGGCATTTTTATGCTGACGTACCTATTTTCACATGTGTTTTCAGGAGATGATGCATAGGACTTATCAAGACATACTTAGGCGGACCTGTGCCTTAGTGACTTAAAATGAGACAAGAACTAGTTAATTTTTGTTATATACTCTTTGTTTCTTGTTTAAAACAATGTAACTTTCATGTTTGATTAATAAAACGAAACTTCAATTGCCATGGATTTGAAACAATTAATTCTGTTACAACACTCCCCGACGTTTCCGCCACGTTTTGTATGTTCTACGTGGTCGGGGTGTGACAGGTATTTTCATACTCTCTAAGGTTTAAAGGTTATCACCTTTCTAAGTCTTGGAGTTTATACACTCCCGCCTGTAGCGCATGAAAATTTGGGATTTTCCCCAGGATACCTATGGGTTTATCCCCAGCATACTAAGGATTTATCTCCAGTATATTTTAGGGTTTATCCCCAGTAACACAAGAACTGTTCAAACGGTTGGAATTGATGTTCAGAAAATTTCTAAGTGTTCAAACACTTTATGCATGTTTTGGTAAAAAATTACCGAAGCAATTTAGTGATCAAACTTAGTTTGTGAGGTAGTGTGCTATGTAAACTTGTAAAAATGTGTTAACTTTGTTGAAAATGTAAACAGTTTCAGGATATAGTTTCGGGATACAGAACTATATCAATTTGTAAATGAAATGCAAGTAAAGTAAAAATTGACACGAGATGTACGAGGAAAGCCCTTGATCTTTCTAGATCGCCGGCATAAAACCTCAGGAGCTGACAATAGTCAGCTGCCTTGTTTGTTCTTATTGATTGAATAACAGCAAGATACAGCTTCAGGATAGTGCACGGATCAGCTCTAAGTGTTACAATGATTGTGATTTGTGAGTGTTGTGAGTGCTTGTGATTGAGATGGTGATCGTAGCTGCAATGTGTGTGTAAAAGTGGACGGGATTACGTGTGTCAACCTACTGATCCATCACTTCTATTTATAGTTACAAGAAATAACAAACTATGCTAAAAATCTAGGATATTCCCCTATTATTCCAGGATCCTGCGAATATTCCCTTTGGACCATTGTAAACCCCTTCTCCAAGCTTCCAACGTCTTTCTTGTAACCACCTTGACCTATTCTTCAGGGAGACCAAGCCTCATGACCGTTTGTACCTTGCAGCCAAAGCAAATTGTTAACAGCATGCAGGATACCCTCGTAGGATGTTACCAATATCCTGGTCCAGTATCCTGGCATCGAAAATAGACATATAAACTCAGGATATAATTTCGGGATATAGGTTAGAAAATTCCACCCACAGTAATTGTCCCAAAAAATATAGCTGTTGGGATCCTTTGATCTTAACAGATGTATTTTTTTGACGTTATCTGAAGTCTTAATGGATAGAGATGTGATGTGACCTGATGCAGCTTTCAAGGCTAGTATTTCTCATAGTTAGCTATTTTCGCCCTATATCTTCTACTTTCTTCATGTTAATTATCACATTGTACCGGACCATTCAGGTATTCCCTCTCTCTCTATTCTTTCTTTGTGCATCTTTTCCGTTGTCACCGATCTCATGGAAAAACGCACTCGTTCATGCTCCGGCGACTCCAAGCCAACCTTCATGGCACACAATCTGCTTGGCAAGCCCGAGAAAGAGGTTTGCAATTTTGATAATGTCGACATGGCCGCTCTACGTGCCTCTGGAGCCTTCCCTGATGGTACGTCATCCGGCCATTTGATTGGAACATCCGGTCAGATTTTTCTTCAGCTGAGTGGGTTTGTTTTTTGGCTTAGTCACTCAAGTTCAAGTCAGCATTCATCCTCCAATACGTCGGGTAAGGATGTATGTTCTAAATGCATTTCTGCACATGTTTGGTTAGTTGATGTATTGACATATAAAAATTGAAATTACTTCCCTTTTATGTAGATTCCAACAAACTTGTTCCAATTTTCGATCTGGAAGAGCTTGACAGTTTCCCGGCAACCGTTCCAGTAAAGAAAGAGCCTAGCTCCAAGCCTTCCATAGCATCCAAGCCTTCAACTAGTTCTGAACCTGCAGCCATGCCCAAGCCTTCCTCAGCAGCGAAGCTCCGTGCTTCTAGTTCCCGTAAGAGGAAAGAATCTGATTCTCTCGTCATCGCTGAAGTCTTTTCCTACGAGAACCTTGGTTTCATGGAATCTAGCCATTTCATGACTTCTTTCCTTAACCAGGTGTTTTGGTCAAAAATCAAGCAATGATAATGCAACCAAACTTTCTGTTGTGAGGTATGATGCTTGAATTGATGAACAACAATAAGGATCACTATGAAGTGTAATGAACAAGTGACACAAAGATTTATACGAGGAAAAAGCCCTTGATCAACGAATGATCTCCGGCATAAAAAACCTCGGGTGATGGAAACTACCGATCACCAACTCAAATTAAACAAGAAATGTAATACAACTTCGGATGATAGCGAACTAAGTACAAGGATCACTATAGTGTATTGTGTGAAAAAGTGTGTAATCGCCAAGTGAATTAATGAGAGCTGGTGAGAGCGGTTGCAAGAGTGTGTGTGTAGCCAAAAATAGCCAAGTGTTTTCTAATTAGCTCGCTACCCCTTTAAAAATGGAAAATATCTACTCTAACTAACATTCCGCAAATGGTGCAAGTCCTCCACGACTCCATAACGTCCACTTCTGGCCAAGCACGTGCGGAATAAACATAGAATATGCTCCAGGAATATCGCCAAGACCAAGTCCAAGTTGATACTCCTGCAAAACAATTTCGAATTCAAAGTAGACAACCGTTAGTACAAGGATCCTTATGATGATCCATGATCCTGATCCTGCAACACTTCTGAGGATCACTACTTCAGACAGAATTGAGGATCACTAAACCCAACAGTAAATGAGGATCACTGATCATATTGAAATCCACCCCTAACAATTGCCCCCAAAATATAAGGAGTAATTATGTAAAAAAACGAGTTGTATTTTGTTCTTATCCGCAATCAAATCAACGGATAACTAGCCGTTGGAGTCGGACTAGCCGTTACGAACATGACGTCACTGAGGTGACTATCCTGCAAAATCATCATTATAAATAGGAGTTAGAGATAGGGATCAATCTGCATTTAAATTCAGGAGAAACTCCCTTTAAATTCATATCCGAAGATCAATCAGGTATCTCTCTTCCTCTTATTCCTTTACGTTTTCTTTCTCTGCCCCTTCTCTCTTCACCTTCTTCACAGTCAAGATGATGCTAAGATCCTCACCGGCGAAGGATCATAAGAAGGACAGTCCTCTTAAGAGCCAGGGGATCATCAAAGATCTGGCGAGTGAAAGATGTTGCTTCACTGATCCGCAAATAGATAGAATCCGCCACTGTTTTCCGGCAAGTACTGTTTTCAAACCATTTGATTCCACCGTTCTTAGTGATTACATTTCTGAAACATGGGTAGCTTTCCCGGTTACACCATTCACAATAGGATACTCGTATCCTTTCCCGGAATTCACCCAATCTTTATTCTCCCTCAGCGGCATCTCCTACATTCAGGCCATGCCAATGATCTGGATGGTCTTATATACCCTGGAAAGGATCATTGAGCAAGAAGGAATCGCTCTAGGAATGTCGGAGTTGGCAGAGATGTATGATCTCACAACATTTGGATCCCACCGATATCTATTCAAGCGTAAACCCGGTGAAGAACATCCCATCTTCAAAGCCACTAAAAATGATACTAACTGGAAACGGAGATTCTTCTTCGTCAGAAGGGATTCTCTATCTGATGGAAAGGATCTACCAAGGAAGTGGACCACCCATGGTAGGATAGAGGATCCTGAGAAGGATCACCAGATATTCTTGTTTTTGTATAAGGATCACTAACACCCTTTTGTTTCTGTTGTGCAGCTATCTCTGTTTCGCACCTTATACCATCACCTGCCACCAAGGAAAGGCTCGCTGCTTTCAGAAGACTTGATCCTGCAACAAGGTCATTCAAAACAAACACCCATGATTCACAAGAAGTATCCTCAGGTTCTGTCACTATGTCAAGTAAGTATCCTATATTTTGTATAGTCAAATATTTAAATAAATAGTTGAATAGAAATAAGATAAGGATACTTATCTGTTTTGAATGTGTAGGCGCTGGGAAATCCTCGAAATCTAACTCCAAATTCAGTGTAACTGATCTTGACAATGTCAGATCCTCCAAGAAAAAGTCTGCTGCTAGCCCCTCCGTTGTAATCCCCAAGGCTACCACTTCAAAGGGAAGAGGTGGAAAGAAAAGAAAAACCTCTGAAGCTGACAACCTTCAAGGCTTGCCTCTGATCCGCCATCAATTCCTCGAGTACTTTAATGATGTAAGGATCACTGACTTAGCTTAGTTATCCTATCTACTTGAGGATCACTTGATCCTAATCTTTGCATTGCATTGCATTGCATTGTCTTCTTCGTAGAAATTTGCGGAGATCGAGGACTACGTTGGAAATGTTGAGGGTCTTGAGGAGAAATACTCTGATCTCCAAAAGGTAGCGGTGCTCAAAGATCACAAAATTGCATCCCTTGAAAAGGATCTCAAAGATGCCAAAACTTAGATAGCTTCAATTCTGATCAACTTTGATTATGAGAAGAGCGAGATCACGGAGGATGCTAAGGTCTCCGCTGCCATTTCCATGTACAAGACTGTTTTGGTCAAAAATTACCGAAGCAATTTAGTGATCAAATTAGTAATGTGAGGTAGTGTGCTAGAAAGTGTATAGAAAATATGCTTGTTGGGTTATTTAGAAAATTAGTATTCAGGATACGGCTCAGGATATTGAGCTGTACCAACGATCAAACAATGAGCAAAAAGTAAAGCAAATGACATGAGATGTACGAGGAAAGCCCTTGATCAATCTAGACCGCCGGCATAAAACCTCGGGAGCTGACAATCGCAGCTGCCTTGTTCTTCTTATTGCTTTAAACTTCAGGATACAGTGCAGGATATAGACCAGATCGCTAAGTGTTACAATGATTTTGTGAAAATTGCTAGAGAGCAAGTGTTAGAGTGTTGCGAGTGTAATTGTGATGTCCTAGTTGATCTGGTATACCCACCTATTTATAGTAATGAATTACAAACAATAATCCCTACAAATAAGGGCTACTCCGAATATTCCATCATGAACGTTATGGACCGAGTAATACGGCTTCAACGTCTTCATTTGAACGACTTGGACCGAGTCTTCCGCGGAATAAGTCTTGTGAACGTTGCTAGCTTCTAACCCACGTACCTGCACATAATCCATTAGTAATCCCGAGGATACCATTCAGGATGTTACCAATATCCTGAACCAGCATCCCGGATGTAAACAGATACTACATAAATAAGATATAGATCAAGATATTTTCCAGGATATGGACTCAGAATTTCACCCATAACAATTGTCCCCAAAAATGTTACCGTTTGATATCCTAACGGTTACATTTTTTCACAGTGGCCGAGGCAATTAAGAGATAAGACTTCTGATGTGACAGCTTTCAACAACCCGGCCTATATTTACTCATCATACCCTATATCTTCTCATCCTCATCTCCTTTTTTACCCACAATCGACAAGAAAAAGGTAATATTCTCTCTCTCATCTTCATAACCATCTTTCATCTTACTCCGGCAAGAATTCAGGCGACCAAATGCCTAGGCAAACGAGGTCCAGTTCAGGCTACTCGGCTCCCACATTCATCCAACAGAATCTTCTCCAAGAACCGGAGAATGAAACATGCACCTTTGATAGTGCTCATCTGTCGGCTTTGAAATCCTCCGGTATCTTTCCGGATGGAACCATATTCCGACCCTTTGATAGAGAAATCCGGTCAGATATGGTTTCCACCGAGTGGATTTGTTTCAATGCTTTCCCCTTTACCTTAGGGCTACGATTCCCCTTTCCGGACTTCATTACCGAGTTTTTTAACATCACTAGAATTTCTTTTAGTCAAACCATGCCAATGCTTTGGCGTGTTTTGTCTGTTCTTGACCAAATCAAGAGAAACCACATACCTGACCTTTCTGTCCATGACCACCCTTTAGCCTACAAGCTTAGATGCCATGGCTCATCTAGATTCCTATTTTATTCTACTTCCGGTGATCCATTGATACTTCGTGCCACCAAAAACGAGGATGGTTGGCAATCCAAGTTTTTCTTCGTAAAAAGGGATTCAATCCCCGGTGGAACGGATTATCCGATGAGATGGTTAAGAAAGGGTAGGACTTAGGGTTTAAGAATGATCCTGTCTCTTATCCTATCTCATATTCTGAACTAATAACTTTTCATTTTTGTGCAGCTGATTTCAGGAAGATTGCACCTCCTCTTGCTAATTCTCAAGAAAGAATAGATGCCATCAGACTTCTTCCAGAGGCAGAGAGAAGTTTCAATGCTTCTCCACCAACTCCAAGCCCTCTTTCAAGTGCCAACATGTCTGGTAAGGATCCTGCAAGATATCCTGCACACACACATATATATATATATATTTTTTTTTTATCTGTTATTCATAGGAGGGATTTAGAATTTACTCCCTGTGTGCAGATTCCAGCAAAGTCCCAGTCTATCTAGACCTGGATGAACTTGACAGCTATCCAACTCCAGCCATAGTCAAGAAGGAGACTCCTTCTGCTACTAGCTCCAAGCCACTCCCGGCTCCCAAGGCCAATCCAAGAACCCGTGCTTCCGCAGCGAAAAAGAGAAAGGGTCTTGAGGTCAGTGCTCCAGGCTCAGAAGGGTTCTCCTATGATGAACTCAGCTTCTCTGACTCCTTAGAGCCAATGACATCCTTCCTCAACAAGGTAATATCCTGACGCATATCCTCCATGTATATCCTACACATATATCCTGCACGTATATCCTAACAGGATATCCTGGTAGGATGTCTTAGTCAGCATACATTCTAACTCCATACCTGTAATTAATGTGCAGGGCCTCCAGCATTTGCTCCACTTGTACAATGACGCCTGTGGTACTGTGGCACTTCATGAAGCCAGGATCAAGCAGCTCGAGAGCACCGTTGCTGACCAAGGTGCTATTGCTGAAGCGAAGAGCCGGCACTATGAAAGCTTCCTAAAGAAGGTCACCCAAGACGCTGAGGTCAAACTTGCCAGCGTTCAAATGGATCATGATCAGGCCTTGATCAGCTTTCGAGAGGGAATCAAGGCTTCTGCTATCGTCTCCCTGCTACAAGCACGCATCAAGATGGCCTACGAGGCCAAGGAGACGGGCCTTGTTTGTCCATCTTGGCCAGTTGAATCCTGGGTGGCTAAGTTAAAGGAGCTCGGAGGCAAAGCTGTGCCGCTTCCTGCTGAAGCCGGTGAGTCTTCTAAGTCAGCAGAGGTGGTGGTCCAAGCTGGAGAGAAGAAGGATGCTGGAGGTGATGCTGAGATGGACATTGGTCAGGATGCTGCGCAGGATGCTGGTCAGGATGCTGGAGCGGAGAAGTCTGAGAAAGTTGGAGGAGATGCCGTTGTGTGAGGGCACTTAGGTGGGCGATGACGGATATACGTGCCAAGGCCAGAGCCCACCTTTTTGAATTTGGATGTTGGTTTGTAGTTCCACAAACAATTTACTTTTCTGCATTTTACTTTCCCGTACCTGAACAATTTACTTTTCTGCATGCTTTTTGAACAATACAACAGTTGAAGGTGGATGGTTCTCGGTTTGAGATGAAGCCTTCAACTGTTGGGTAAATATGGTTATGAACTATTAGTGCTCTTAGTGGATGGGCCTTGTTTTGAGGTGAAACTAAGAGCACAACTTTTGGTATGTTAATAATATAACTTCTCTTTTGACCCAATTACTGTTGTTATTGCTATGAAAATCGTAGTTGCAAAAATTGTTTGGTTTGTACACTTTTAGGAATATATATTATAGATGTATCCCAAAAGGTATCCTGAAAGATATCTTGATAAGGATATTAAAATAAATAAAAAGGAGAGATCATACCAGAGATTCGTACAGAACCAATTCTTATCCTTCATTATAAGTTTTGTCCCCAGTGCATACTTGTGAACTTATATCCATTCTTTGAACAATATAATGTATGTCCCCTGTGTTTGACACAGAAACACAAATGTATTCATACCTTGTCTTTAAGTAAATTCCGCATACCCTGGAGCAAAACCCCTGATATCCTGAAAAAAATCTTCAGCATATTTGGGATAAACCCTTAATACCCTGGGGATAAACCCTTATATCTGGGGATAAACCCTAAATTTCATGCGCTACAGGCGAGAGTGTATAAACTCCAATCCTTAGAAAGGTGAAAACCTTTAAACCTTTGAGAGTATGAAAATACTCTTTCGTGAGAGAGGGTGGTCAATCCTCATATACCTTTAGGATCCAGGATATAGCCAATAGTAACGAAATTGTCAGCCACTTTTACATGAACTGGTCCCACTACCTTGAACTATACCTAGATAACTTGCGCTCCAGGCGAGGTGTTTAAACCCAATTCGAAAGAAAGGTGAATACCTTTAAACCTTTGAAGGGACCAGGATCCCTTAAATGTGAGAGAGGGGGCCAATCCTCTAATCTTTCGACTTATCCTGAGTATATATCCTGGAGCTATATCCTGAAAGATATTCTGCAAAACAATTGTAAACTAAGGTGGGTGTTAGCTTGGCTAACACCCCTCCGATGCTTAAGTCAGTATTGAGTTTCAAAGGGTAAATTAAACCAAAACATATTTAAAAAAGATAGAATTCATACCATTCTGAGTTAGAAATTGAATTCTAAACTCACTTGAAGTAAAGCTTGAGATGTATAGCATTCCAAGATCTCGGTAGCATATCCCCTTCCATATTTTTGAGTCGATATGCTCCTTTCCCTGCTTCTGACTCGACTTCATAAGGTCCTTCCCATTTCGGAGCTAGCTTGCCATCGGCAGGATTAGTGGTATTTTGAAAAGCCTTTCTTAGCACCCAATCACCAACTCGAAATCTTCTAGTCCTTATGTTCTTATTATATGCTCTGGATATTCTTTGTTGATATGCTGCTATCCTTAGTCTTGCTGCATTTCTTTTTTCATCTATAGTATCCAAATCCTGACATAAGACTTCAGGATTCTGTTCAGGATCCTGTAGCATAGATCTTGCAGTAGGTATCGTCATTTCTGTTGGAATCATTGGCTCCGCTCCAAATACCAAGGAAAACGGGGTTTGGCCAGTTGCATTCTTCACCGTTGTCCTATCAGCCCACAAAACAAAGGGTAACTCTTCGGCCCATCTTCCTTTTTTGGCTCCAAGTCTCTTCTTTAAGTTATTGACTATTATCTTGTTCGAGGATTCGGCTTGTCCATTCGCTTGAGGATGTACCGGAGTAGATGTGATCATTTTGATTCCCCAACTCTTGCAAAAGTCAGTAGTCCTTTTGCTTATAAACTGGGACCCATTATCACAAATGATCTCAGCTGGTACTCCAAACCTAGTCAGGATATTCCTCTTTATGAAGGATACTACTTCTTGGTCTCTAACTTGAACAAATGCTTCAGCCTCAACCCACTTAGAGAAATAATCCGTCATTGCTAACATAAATACTTTTCCTCCCGGAGCTTTTGGTAACTTTCCTACTATATCCATCCCCCATTTCATGAATGGCCAAGGGGAAACTACAGGATATAGTGGTTCAGCTGGTTGATGTAGTATGTTACTATGCCTTTGACATGCATCACATCTTCGAGCATATTCTGCAGCATCTTTCCTCATTGTTGGCCAAAAGTATCCTGTCCTCAATACTTTCGAGAATAATGATCTGCCCCCAGTGTGATTACCACAGTCCCCTTCATGTATATCCTGAAGTACTTCTTTGGCTTCATGATCCTCCAAGCACCTTAAATATGGTCCTGCAAGAGATTTCTTGTATAAAATATTATTTATAATAGTGAATCGTGATACCTTCATCCTAAATGCCTTAGGATTTTCATTTTCGGGGATGTGTCCATCTTTAAGATATTTCAGAATTGGAGTTGTCCAGGATTTAGGATCCTGTTCGGGATATTCCACTCCAGGATCCCGAATATCCGCTACTTCTTTATCCTGAGGATTCGTTGCAGGATATAAGACATGTATTACTGGTATTTGGGTCCCTTCCGGTATCCTGATTGATGATCCCAGATTTGCTAAGGCATCCGGTTCAGCATTATCCTCTCTTGGTACCTGTTCAAGTGTAAAAACATCGAAATATCCTGCTAATTTTTTGAGAATATCAAGATATTCAGTCAATTTCTCACCCTTAACTGCATAGGATCCATTAAAATGGTTAGTAATTAACAAAGAGTCAACATATACTTGTAAATTTTTTATACTCATACTCTCAGCCAATTCTAATCCTGCAATTAAAGCTTCATATTCTGCCTCATTATTAGTAGCAGGAAATTCACACCTAATGGCCTGGGGTAATATGTCCCCCTGTGGCGATTTTAGTAGTATTCCTAATCCTACTCCTCTTATATTAGATGCACCATCAGTATATAATGTCCAGGATCCTTAAGATTCTCCTAACTGTTGAACTTCTAGGTCTACCTCATCCTGAATGTCACTACTAAAATCAGCCACAAAGTCAGCTAAAGCCTGAGACTTTATGGCATTCCTAGGTTCATATACTAAATCATAAGCACTCAACTTTACTGACCACTTAGCCATCCTGCCTGACATCTCTGGTTTCCTAAGCACATTTTTGACAGGATAATTTGTTTTAACATGAATCCTATGAGTCTCAAAATAATGTCTAAGTTTTGTTGATGCCATAACTAATGCTAGTATTAATTTTTCTAAATGAGAATATCTAGTTTCGGCATTTAACAAGCTTTTACTAACATAATAAACAGGATATTGCTGACCTTCATGGTCCTTTACAAGGACGGCACTTACAGCATTCCCTGATACCGCGAGGTATAGGGATAATGGTTCACCATTCTCAGGCTTCATCAGTAGAGGTGCGGTTGAAAGATATTGCTTTAAATCCTGTAGGGCCGCTTCATGCTTCTCACCCCACTCGAATTTTTTGTTCTTCTTCAGGATATCATAAAAATCTTTGCATTTCTCTGAGGATCTTGAGATAAATCTGTTTAATGCCGCCACTTGCCCCGTTAATCGTTGAACATCTTTCATATTTGAGGGCGATTTAATATCCAAGATGGCTTTAATCTGCTCCGGGCTCGCTTCTATTCCTCTTTTGGTCACCATATATCCTAGAAATTTTCCTGCCCCCACTCCAAAATGGCACTTAGCAGGATTCAGCTTCATATTATACTGATCCAGGATATCAAACGCTCCTTTAATATCCTGGAGGTGATCCTGAGCTTTCTTTGACTTTACCACCATATCGTCAATGTACACCTCCATGGTGTCCCCCAGTTTGTCTTTGAACATCATGTTTACCAATCTTTGGTATGTTGCACCTGCATTTTTCAAACCAAAAGGCATAGCTGTATAACAATAAATACCTGTTGGTGTCATGAAGACAGTATCCTCCTGGTCAGAAGGCTCCATTTGGATCTGTTGAAATCCTGAGGATGCATCCATGAAAGTCAGCATTTCATGCCCAGCAGTGGCATCTACCATTGCATCAATGTGGGGGAGAGGAAATGGGTCTTTAGGACAAGCTTTGTTCAAATCTGTGTAATCCACACAGACTCTCCATTTCCCATTTTTCTTATGTACCACAACCACGTTTGCTAGCCACCTTGGGAACTTGACTTCTCTAATCATTTTGGACTTCAACAATCTTTCAACTTCCTCTTGAATAATTGTATTGCGTTCAGGAGCAAACTTCCTTCTTTTTTGTTGCACGGGCTTGAATGATTTATCAATTCCAAGCTTGTGAGTGATAATATCTTTGGATATGCCTGTCATATCCTCATGCTTCCATGCAAACGTTGACATCCTGCATTTTAAAAAGTTAATTAATTGCTCTTCAATATCCTGAGGGATATTGGTTCCCACGAGCACCGAAATATCGGGATTGTCCTGGTCTAGGATAATTTTCTTTACATCCTGCTCCGGATCCTCCACGATATCCTGGGCCCGCGTCTTTAATTGCTATGCAGCATTAGGTTTGGTTGAGGATTTCATCGAGGATGAGTAGCATTCTTTCGCCTCCTGCTGATCACTATCAACTTTGACAACTCCCCAAGGGGTAGGTATCTTGATGCATTGGTGATATGTTGACGGCACGGCCTTCATATCGTGAATCCACGGTCTTCCTAGTATAATGTTATAGCAGGATAGAGAGTCCATTACACAGAAACGTTGTATTGAGTTGACTCCTTCAACGTACACCGGCAACTTTATCTCTCCCACTGTGTTTCTAGCCTCTCCACTGAACCCAACAAGCACAGTAGACTTTGAAGTGATATCCATTGGAGATACATTCATTCTTTTAAGCGTCTCTAGTTGGATTATGTTGACGGAGCTGCCATTATCTACCAATATCCTGCGTACAAAATGGTTAGCCACATATAACGTTATTACCAGAGCATCATGGTGAGGATCTTGGACAGTATCCCTGTCATCAGCATCAAATGTGATCACTTTGTCAGTTGTGAGTGTAGTCATCCTGACAGGTTTGTCTCCCCTTTCGGCCTTAGCTTCCTTTGCATGTCTCTTTGCTGCCGAATACGAAGTCCCACAAATGTCGGATCCTCCCGAAATGAAGTTGATTATCTTGGCATCCGCGGGAGGTGATGCTGCTCGCTCAGGATCCTTCTCAGTATCCTGACCCTTATTCTTCTTTTTCCTAAGAGATCTTTCAAATATCCCTTGCTTAGAAGATAGCTTATTTCTTTCCTCAAAGCGATGCAATCCTCAGTCATATGTCCGAAATCTTCGTGGAAAGCACACCATTTTGATTTGTCTTTCCAATCCGCTTTTTGTTGATTCTTTCGAGGCCATCTTGCCTTGTCCCCTAGACCCTGCATGGCATACATCAATTCAGGAATGTTAACAGAAAAGCAATATTCAGATAATTCAGGATACTCTTCAGGATCCTCATCTTCGACAGCAATCACTCTCTTGTTCTCATTTCTGCCATATGGCTTAGGCCGATACGACTTGAATGAGGATTCCGACTTCCTGTTAGTTGACTCATAAGTGTTGGATGAGTTCATCCTTTCTTGCATCTTTCTGTCATCTTCCAACCGAATGTATCTTAGGGCCCTGTTCCGAGCTTCATCCAGGTTCCTGCATGGGTTCATTACAAGGTCTTGGTAAAATTGAGAATCCTTTTGCAACCCCATCTTGAAAGCTTGCACAGCTGTTGCAACATCAAGATGAGGAATGTCTAGTGATTCCCGGCTAAACTTGTTCACATAATCCCTAAGGTATTCCTGAGGCCCTTGTGTTATCCTTGTGGCTGTCTTGAGACACTTCCGGGATTGGCTGGACCACCCCGGGTACACTTGATATCATGTCCTTCAACTTCTGAAGTTCCCTAGTAAGTGCCGATGTCACACCTGTATCCTGCAAAGATCCACTATTGTTAGTAGCATGAGTATTATTATTATTTGACACGTTACCCGTTGGAGGATTTTGCCCATATCCTGAAGCATATCCTGAGCTCCTTATAGTTGACATCCTGACCGAGGAGGGTATTTCAGGAGTATGATTTTGAGGAAGGCTAGGCACAATATTCCCCCTGTTATCCTCAGTATACACAGCCGAGCTGAAGTTCAGCGTTCTGGGATGTAATGGAGTGACAATATCCTCAGCAGATCTGCTCGAGCCAGATTTCAGGAGTTGTATTTCCCTTAAAAGCATTTGGTTTGTTTCCTGTTGCTGCCTCATTTGTTCCTGCACACTTCCAAATAAGGTTAAAATTTCATCGTTAGAAGCTAAAACGGGAGCAGATCCCTGGACACTCCGAGTAGGGATAACATCTTGAGATTGCGTAGAAGCTGGCATCCTTGGAGGAGGTGGTGGAAGCACCGAACCGGTAGTGGCAGAAGTCATAGCAGACATAGTAGAGGAACTCATGTTTGATCTTGAGGCCATTATGGACAATGTAGCAAAAAGTTTTGTAAATAAAAAACCGATTAGCGATTTAACAAAAAAATTTAGTAAAGAGAGCACCACTTGCCCCACGGTGGGCGCCAAATTGTTTTGGTAAAAAATTACCGAAGCAATTTAGTGATCAAATTAGTAATGTGAGGTAGTGTGCTAGAAAGTGTATAGAAAATATGCTTGTTGGGTTATTTAGAAAATTAGTATTCAGGATACGGCTCAGGATATTGAGCTGTACCAACGATCAAACAATGAGCAAACAATGAGCAAAAAGTAAAGGAAATGACACGAGATGTACGAGGAAAGCCCTTGATCAATCTAGATCGCCGGCATAAAACCTCGGGAGCTGACAATCGCAGCTGCCTTGTTCTTCTTATTGCTTTAAACTTCAGGATACAGTGTAGGATATAGACCAGATCGCTAAGTGTTACAATGATTTTGTGAAAATTGCTAGAGAGCAAGTGTTAGAGTGTTGCGAGTGTAATTGTGATGTCCTAGTTGATCTGGTATACCCACCTATTTATAGTAATGAATTACAAACAATAATCCCTACAAATATGGGCTACTCCGAATATTCCATCATGAACGTTATGGACCGAGTAATACGGCTTCAACGTCTTCATTTGAACGACTTGGACCGAGTCTTCCGCGGAATAAGTCTTGTGAACGTTGCTAGCTTCTAACCCACGTACCTGCACATAATCCATTAGTAATCCCGAGGATACCATTCAGGATGTTACCAATATCCTGAACCAGCATCCCGGATGTAAACAGATACTACATAAATAAGATATAGATCAAGATATTTTCCATGATATGGACTCAGAATTTCACCCATAACAAAGACCAAGCTACAGATGGCCCAAGAAGCTCAGGATCATGCCTTCGATAGGAGCAACTGGGACATGGAAGGCTGGAAGGCTAGGCTGGCTGAATTGGAGGATGAAGCTGATGAGGCTGATGAGGCTGATGAGGTTCTGGCAATCGAGGCTAGTGGTAGCGGCAAGGATCAGGCGAAGGATACTGGAGCTGGAGGGGATGATGATGCAGCGAAGGTGTAAGCTGCATGAATGGGCGATGAAGGACATTTCTAGACGTAGCCGGAGCCCATCTTTTAGTTTGGTTATGGTTTTTATTTTGATGATGTTTTGATGAACAATGGTTGGTATGTACTCAAACAATAGTAATTAGGGTTGAGGATCGTGGATGATCCTTTGAACAATAGGTAGGATAATGGGTGGTGGATGGATCCTCTGTTTGGGGGATGAAGCCACTCGTTATCCTTCCGTCTTTAATTTTCTGCACTTATTAGACCTATGAACAATGGACACCCTTTGCCAACCCATGTGGACGGGCCACGTTTTGCTGGTAGAAACGTGGGTTGGCAATTTTGACAACCTTAAAAGGGTTTAATCTTTTGTGAATAAAATAACTTTAACTTTTTTGGCTTATCCTGTGTTGATATCCTTATTGGTATTTTATTTTTCAACTTGTTGTGATGTTCATGTTGTTTAAACTTATCAAGTAAAGGAAAAATTTAAGAAATATCCCCTAAAAGTTTAGGATATGATGAGGGACCACATATCCCATAGCCGATTAGTTTTGAAAAGTTATACAGTTTAAGGATCACAAGTTCAGTTGTCAAAGGGCAAGGATCAATTAGACAAATAATGAATGAAATCAAAATAGTTAAGGATCATACCTGAGAATCCAAGTTAGGATCCTAACCTCTAACACTTATGATCAGGATAACCAAATTACAAACCTTAGTTGAAAGTGAGGATCAAGGATCCTTGGTCATTTATCTTCACAAACCTGAAATAAGATACAACTTGGGACTAAGCCAATATAAGACGAAAGTTAGTAACTGGGGACAAGCCCAACAATTCTGGGGACAAGCTCAATATACTGGGGACAAGCCCAAAGGATAACTAGGGACAAGCCCAAAGGATAACTGGGGACAAGCCCAAAGGATAACTGGGGACAAGCCCAAAGGATAACTGGGGTCAAGCCTAAAGGATCGTGTGTAAACTGGAGTATGGCCCTCACTGGCGACTATCCAAACTTAGTGACATGAAAATGCCAAAACCTTAGCTAACGTGAAAACGTTAGAAACCTTAGGAACGGATGTATGGTACGTCTACCATTATACGTAGGATCCTGAGTATAGCCAGTACAATGAAATTGTCAGCCCCTAAAGCGAGTACTGGTCCCATTGCCATGAACTATACCAGGATCATCGTGCGCTACTGGCGAAACTGGGGACAGGCCCAAACTGGGGACTAGCCCAAATAACTGGGGTCAAGCCCAAATAACTGGATACTTCTGTGGATACTCAATCCTCAATTAAGGATACCTGAACCTTCAAAACTCAGAATCAAGTGAAAGGAGGATAAAGGATACAGGATCCTTATCCTTATATAGGATTATAATAAAAATGAAATAGTAAGAGATCAGAATATTACCAGAGTGAGGATCATCGGTCCTGTAAGGATCCTTCAAGGATACTAGTTATGTGAGGATCATAGATCCTTATCACATGAAGTATTTCTTCAAGTGGGCAGCATTCCAAGCTCTTGGTAGCAGATCACCTTCCATTGTTAGCAATCGATATGCCCCCTTTCCTGCCTCAGCTTCAATCAAGTAGGGGCCTTCCCATTTTGGTGCCAATTTTCCATCAGCAGGATTGGTAGTATTCTGAAATGCTTTCCTTAATACCATATCACCAACTTGGAATTTCCTGATCCTGACATTTTTGTTGTAGGCTCCAGCCATCCTTTGTTGATAACTGGCCATCCTTATCCTTGCCAAATCTCTGACTTCTTCTATAGTATCCAAGTCTTGAACCAAGTTTTCAGCATTTTCTTCAGGATCACGAATGCTTGTTCTCGCAGTTGGAACCACCATCTCTGTAAGGATCACTGATTCTGTCCCAAATACCAAAGAAAATGGAGTTTGGCCTGTAGCATTCTTGGGAGTTATCCTATCAGCCCAAAGCACATAAGGTAGTTCTTCTGCCCATTTTCCTTTCTTAGATCCAAGCTTCTTCTTCAGGTTGTTGATGATGATCTTGTTGGATGATTCTGCCTGACCATTAGCTTGTGGGTGGACTGGTGTTGATGTTATCATCTTAATCCCCCAGCTGTCACAAAAGTTAGTAGTTCTATTCCCAATAAATTGGGATCCATTATCACAAATAATCTCAGAAGGGATACCAAATCTAGTAATAATGTTTCTTTTAATAAAGGATATAACTTCCTTTTCTCTGACTTGAGCAAAGGCTTCAGCCTCTATCCACTTAGAGAAGTAATCAGTCATAGCAAGTGTTTTGGTAAAAAATTACCGAGGCAATTAAGTGATCAAATTAGTTAAGTGAGGTAGTGTGCTAAAATTATGTGTGAAGAATGTGTTAACAAAATTAGATATGAAAACAGTTTCAGGATACGGCTCAGGATATAGAGCTGTATCTATGATCAAACAATGAGCAAAAAGTAAAGGAAATGACACGAGATGTACGAGGAAAGCCCTTGATCAATCTAGATCGCCGGCATAAAACCTCGGGAGCTGACAATCGCAGCTGCCTTGTTCTTCTTATTGCTTTAAACTTCAGGATACAGTGCAGGATATAGACCAGATCGCTAAGTGTTACAATGATTTTGTGAAAATTGCTAGAGAGCAAGTGTTAGAGTGTTGCGAGTGTAATTGTGATGTCTTAGTTGATCTGGTATACCCACCTATTTATAGTAATGAATTACAAACAATAATCCCTACAAATATGGGCTACTCCGAAT